>VTFQ01000004.1:55689854-56434854 GCA_036281575.1 Ancherythroculter nigrocauda
ATCTGTCTGTCTGTCTGTCTGTCTGTCTGTCTATCTAGTTAACAAACACAAGTCTTGACTTAGAGGGGCGTTGGATGCTGCAAAAGTACTTCACTTCCTGGTACTGATCTACATCATCTCGAACTGATGAACAGAATATTAAAACTTTTTAACAAACACTGATTCTGTTGGACCTTTTTTCTCCAGTGCACAAAGACGCTTCAAATAAACAAGTGATGCAACCCACCATTTTAACACTTAGTTTCCGAGAGAGAGTAACAGTATCAGCACTGGACTGAGTCAAAGTTAAAGCAACTTTTACTTCACGTCGCCAATAACGAGGATTAAAAGTTGTGACTTGTTTCAAATAAAGTTTGTTATGCACTTTTGTAAAACACCGAAAAAGAAGCTATAAGAAATACTCACATCTTCCATGATATAAAAACAAAGATCCCGTTATGCGCAGAAGAAAACGCTCGACGCAGGACTTTATCTCGGGTTAAAACTGTTGATCTCTCTTCGTCTCAACTTTCTCACATCCAACATGACGATGAAAAACAAGGAACTGTGTATGAGGCTGAAATCTAACGGGACTCTGCTGCTCTTTTCCTCTTTCGACTTCAGCAGTTACAAGTTTGAGGCTTGACAAAAAAAAAAAAAGTTTGGTTTCCGGTAAGTCACCAAAGCCTCTGCCGCTGCCAAGAGACACACGGCCGCGTCTCACAACACATGCGCTGCCTATCTAGATAGCCTCGGAACGCCAAGAATTCGATCTCTGAGCTCTTGGTCTCTTACAAAAATGCTTTGACAGGCGTAGTGTGCGAGGTATAAAATGACATTTTTGAGGGGACAGACTTTTAAATATATATATTGTACTATTTCGATTAATCTTGCGCACCATTTGTCGCCCCTAGCTATTTTAAAGACGCTTTAAACACAACACTAAAGACTTTTTTGAGATATTAATAATATTTAAAATTAACAATACGTTGTAATGAATTACAGTATTTATGTTTAGTCGGTTTTATTTATATAGATCAGTGTTCCCTCCTGAAATAAATAGCGACATGCTGTAATTACCGTTTAAATAAAGCTAGGCTTGATGTCACAACGATCGGTCTACCCAGCGCCGCTACAAGTCGAACACACCTTAAAGGGTTAGTTCACCCAAAAATGAAAATAATGTCATTTATTACACCTGTAAGACCTTCGTTCATCTTCGGAACACAAATTAAGATATTTTTGTTGAAATCTGATGGCTCATGGGGCGTTCACACCAGACACGACTTGCGCGAATAAATCGCGCGTAGTTGGACGCTTGAACATTTTGGGTTCACTCGCGCGTGAAATTCACTTCACAACAGACGTGAATTCGCGCCATGAGAGGGGCTTCTGCCAGGTGGCTCGTCTCGTTTCTGCACACTTCCTCTGAATACATCAACTCATCAGCAGGAAAGTAGTTGTAAAATACGGCGAATAAGCTCAATTTGCCGGCTTTAGCTAGCTTGTAGTCTCAATATGTATATATATATAGCTCAAATTGAGTAAAGAGCGTTTTTTTTACAACTTACCAGATTGTCCAACCTCCTCACTCACTTTCTTCCAAACAAGATCCTTTTTATTCCAGTTTCTATAAAAGTACAAAGATGTAACGTACAGCGACGATGATTTTGTCCTCCATTGTTGTTTCCGATTTCTGCCTCTGCTCGCTACGTCGTAATCACGTCACTACTAGAGTAAGCTCCTGATTGGTTAACACGGTGCGAAAATTCGCCCAAAGTCAAAGTCAAAGTTCGTCAAACACCCGAAACGCTCAATTCGCGCCGCATCATTCACACGAATCATGCCGCAGGATGTCTATTCGCATCTTTGCATTGACTTAACATGTAAATCACTTGCGCTTAACGCTTCATTCGCATCTGGTGTGAACGCACCATCAGTGAGGCCTGCATAGCCAGCAATGACATTTCCTCTCTCAAGATCCATTAATGTACTAAAAACATATTTAAATCAGTTCATGTGAGTACAGTGGTTCAATATTAATATTATAAAGCGACGAGAATATTTTTGGTGCACCAAAATGATTCATCATGATTTGGATCACGTGTCAAACCGCCAAACTGCTGAAATCACGTGACTTTGGCGCTCCGAACAGCTGATTCGACACAAAAGATTCATAATGCTCTGAAGCTTCCTGAAGCAGTGTTTTGAAATCGGCCATCACTATATAAGTTGTTGTTTTGTTTTTTTGGTGCAAAAATATTCTCGTTGCTATATAATATTAATATTGAACCACTGTACTCACATGAACTGATTTAAATATGTTTTTAGTACATTAATGGATCTTGAGAGAGGAAATGTCATTGCTGGCTATGCAGGCCTCACTGAGCCATCGGATTTCAACAAAAATACCTTAATTTGTGTTCCGAAGATGAATGAAGGTCTTACGGGTGTGGAACGACATGAGGATGAGTAAATGACATTATTTTCATTTTTGGGTGAGCTAACCCTTTAAAGGGATAGTTGTCAGAATCATTATAGTAATTACCACGCACCTTTAAAAAAAGGGCGTGGTATACTGTTGCCACGTTTACTTCCTGTCAAGCTATTGTCGAGTACCGCTAACTTTTGTGGTTACTGAAACGGTGGGCCTCAAACTCATAATTCGCACATTGACAACTTGCTAAGACAACACTGTCTTTAAGAAGTACACTAACTCTAGACAGACAAATTTGACATGGTTGCTGGAGGATTTATTTGTACCAATTCATTAAATAAATATTATGATTGCATTTGCTTTATAACTTCAATTTGAACTCACAGACAGATTAGGGAAAAAATAAAACAAACAAAAAAACAACAGAGGTAACAAAAGGCTGTAAATAAAACTCACCGAAGCATAATTGTGTTTGCATGATGCAAATGTAAGGTAAACCAGCACAACTAGTATAACTACATATTCTACGTAAGTATAAATATAACTATACTAAGCGAATGACAGTTTGACAGAAAATAATACTTTTGAACGATGCACATCGAGTATATAGGAAAGTTAGAAAAGCCTCATTTATTCCCCATGATTGCACAAGCAGGCCAAAGGAAATATCTGCAGAGATGTTGCACTACATGGGGGTGTGGAGCACGTCACAAATCTGAATAGGAAGAGGATGCAACCACAACCAGTTTCCCAATAATCACACATCACATCACATACACAATGATAGATGAATTGTGTGAATTACTACCTTTTTTTTCAGTGGGCACTGGAAAGTTTCTTGTGGCAGCCAGCATGCTTTACTTCTTCTGATCTTTTTTTAAAGACGACCACCTAGTTTCTGATCTGGGTACAAGGCCTGAGGTGAAAATAAGGTTGAACTTTGTACAAGATGGGATATTAATTTTGATAACTTACCTTTTTTTCCCTGCTGATCGCTTAGAAGTCACATTCTGGTTGAAACCGAAACGTGTCTTCACTCAAATAGCACACGTCACACTGTCTTGTGATACTCAAAAGTAGCTATAAGTATAAATACTCCATTTTGAAATCTATGCAACATCCTGTCTGCAACACCATATAGTTAAGCTTGTTAAAACTTCTTTCGAAACATCTTGACCTAACCTTCGTGCGTCCTTATGGACATTTTTGTCTTTTTCAGTTTTGTTTTGTTTGATCATTTTGCCTGTGTTAATGCCAGCTGCATACAATTTGGCACAAGTGTGTATTTTTATTGTAATTTCACTATTTCACCACCATTTCCTTTAATAAATCTATTTTACACCAGGAACACAAAATAGTTCCACTCAGGACTTTAAGGACAAAAATGTCCCCGTTGAAACCCGTTAAAACTGCAATTTTTAATCCCAGGACCATTTAACTAAAATGATGCAATCTTTGTTAATAGGCTTTCATTCTGTTGGCTAATTTTTGGTGCCATTTTCTCAGGTTTGGCCTATAAAACAAATTTCTTCTGCATATTATTGAGCCAATTGGATAAATTATGCAGCTATAATTGTGTGGGTGTGTTGGTGTGGATGTCAGAGTGTGGTTTGTATGTGTGTATTAAAAAAATTGTGTGTTTGTAATATTTGAGAGTGAAAAACCATCCAACCACTGTGTGTACCAGTGGAGTTTTGCTGGCATCTAATGGGGAAAATCTGTTACTGCGACCTGAACAAAATCTTACTGAAAGCTAATTTTTTGAGATATCAACCTCTTTTCTAGTAGATTCGAGTTCAAATGTTTCATAAAATATATATTTTATGTAAAATAATGTTCATAAATCATTTTCATAAACTTAAAGGTCTTCTTTTAAATGAGACCAAACTTCAAAAAATAATTTTAAAATCCTCCAAAGCTTCAAATATTTATGAGAGTTTTTGAGCACGGACATTTGGGCCTATGTGTAACTTTTTTTAATTGACGCACAGGAGTTTAAATACAGAGGTTGTGTTGCTTTGTATTCAATACCACGTTTTTCCCCTGAGCCACACCACTCAAACCACACACTCTTCCCATTGACACAAGCATTTATGCTTCGTTTAAAACCACACAGAGCTGTTTTTAGCCACAGGCTGTGTGTCAGAGTTCCTCTGATGAACGGCTGTCAGGTACTGTAGGTCTTTTTAAAATGCATCCTTGCACCTTCTTAATATTATTGGTTAGTGCATTTGGAGTGCCACAAAAGAGGAAGTAATGGCATGGTTGATTATCAACTAGTGCACAGGTTGGAAGTTAATATTTGAGAAACATGCTATGTGGCTTCACTTGTAGAGTGTGTGAAGAGGGACGAGTTCCTGTTTCATAGAGGAAAAGCACAGCAGTTAACATAGCATCAACCTTATGGAGGGTTTTCAAAGAAGCGATTATTTTTTCTTTATATTTGTTGCTATAAAGACATTTTAATATATTTACATGTATATTTTGCTACACATTTTCCCACCCTCATACATTAACCCTCATGAGGGATGCTTTTTTTTTTACTCTTTGCAGTTACATTAGTGTGGAAATAACACAATGCTTTTACCTATTCCATATGGTATGATAAACGTGAGCATGCATGCGTTAAGATTATGTGCTGTGAATCTTGCACTGATGTGAAGCCGCACCCATCCGTTCTGAGAGGACAGGGGAAGCAGAGAAAGACCCTCCTTTATTTTTCTGGCTCGTGTTTATGAAGCATATTCCGCCCCCTACTGGTACATAGAATCTAGGGTTAGTTCACCCAAAAATGAAAACACTGTCATTATTTACTCACCCCCAAGTTGTTCCAAACCTGTATGAGTTTCTTTCTTCTATTGAACACCAAAGATATTTTGAAGAATGTGGGTAACCAGACAATTGATTGACTTGCATAGTATTTTCCATACTATAGAAGTAAATGGGGTCCATCTACTGTTTATTTAACCATATTCTTCAAAATATCTTGTGTGTTCAGCAGAAGAAAGAAATTCATACAGGTTTGGAACAACTTGAGGGTGAGTAAATGATGACAGTGTTTTTATTTTTGGGTGAACTATCCCTTTAATATGAATAAACATGTAATGTTACATAAAAAATAAATGGTAACACTTTACAATAATGTTCATTTGTTAACATAAGTTAATGTTTAAACTAACATTAACTAATAATGAGCAATATATGCGTTACACTATTTATTAATCTTTGTTAGTAAATGAAAATACAGCATTGTTCATTGTTCATGTTAGTTCACGTTGCATTAAAGGATTAGATCACTTTCAAATTTTCCTGATAATTTACTCACCCCCCATGTCATCCAAGATGTTCATGTCTTTCTTTCTTCAGTCGAAAAGAAATTAAGGTTTTTGATGAAAACATTCCAGGATTATTCTCCTTATAGTGGACTTCAATGGACTCCAGACAGTTGAAGGTCAAAAATGTATATGCTTTATATAAACAAATGATCGCCTTCCGAGTGGTTCCGCCAAAACCGCACTTTCATATTCTTCAAAAAGCTTACGCTGTATGTCCTACACCTTCCCTATTCAATTTACGGAACGAACGTGGCGCCAGTTCCATTTTTTTCGTCAGTAGAATAGGGAAGGCGTAGGACATACAGCGTAAGCTTTTTGAAGAATACGAAAGTGCGGTTTTGGCGGAACCACTTGGAAGGTGAATTTTATTTGAAAGTGAACTAATCCTTTAATGTTAACAAATAAAACTTTTGATTTTAAAAACACATCAGTAAATGCTGAAATTACCATAAAGATTAATAAATGCTGCCATACAAGTATTGTTCATTCGTAGTTCATGTTAACTAAAGTAACTAATGTTAACTAATTTATTGTAAAGTGTTACCAAATATAGAGATGCAACGATCGACCGGCCAGGTATCGGAATCAGACGATTTTCCGCATGATTGGCCCGGATCGGTGACCTTCCAGTCAGTCTCACGTCTTTCCAATTCCGAGCCGATCCGTTTTGTTACCAACAATAACGTCAGTCACGCGTTCTCGCTCTCTATTCTCCAACGGCGACGCCCGCCTGCTCTCACTCACTCGTCTCATTCGCTCCGGTTAAATAGTACTTGTATTGCGCATAATTTTAGTAATTCCCGCAGGTTTCGCGCTCAAATCAAAAGCGCGCGCACCACTGATCTATATGTGTGTAGCGCACAAGCCGCTTCTCAGCCTCAAACAGCTTGTGAGTCAAAACAAGTACCATAATGAGTGGGTTACTATGCTTAAACGGTCAAATACTACAAAATTATGTCAAAATGCCCGTCTTGGCGAGTATTCAGTTAAACACAGGCATTTATGGAACATAAATAGTTGAGAAAAAGAGAACGCATGTTGTGTAACAGTATATTGGGTCCGTGCATAAGCTCTTAAAGGTGCAATGTGTAAATTTTGGCAGGATCTATTGACAGAAATGCAATACATAACTATGTTTTCAGTGGTGTATAAAAACCCTTACATAATGAACTGTTGTGAGCCATTTTTATCTATTTTTTCTACAGTTTGCCAGGTTTTTACAACAAAACCCGCCCAATTGCTACTCAAAACTAGCCCAAACGCGTTTCACAGGGTCCCACCAGTAAAAATCGCATTCCGGGGGGTAAAATCTATGTTTTTGGCGGGGCTCCCCAGGTAAAAGTCACATTTCTGGGGCTAAATATCATGTTATTTAGGGTTGCTTCAATCCGCGGACATGAAAAACAACCCGCGGCATCTTTGCATCTTGGTAGCATCTTTGTCCTGTGTTGGCCACCATAGCTTCTCTATATTGCAATTCACAACCTCACTGCTAGATGCCACTAAAATTTACACACTGCACTTTTGACAGCAGCCTAATATTCCTGCTGCTGTGTCATATTAATCAAAGAACAAAAGAATTTTGTTTTATAACTTTAATTGTAAGCATTAATCTATATTCAATTTTTACAATGAAGACTATCCAGTGTTATTTTACATTTGATTAATTTCTGTAGTATTTCTTACCTGAACAAAAACCTACTTAAAGTTTAATAGCTCTTTTTATTCTATTGCATTTATTTGTGCCGTTTGCAATTTGTTGATTTATTATTATTGTATTACTGACTTTTAACTTGTTTTTTTAATGAAAACACACACAAAAAAATGGCCGAGAAATTTCAATGGGTGCATCTCTAATATAAAAGTAATAAATATACTGATAATTATCTAACTATATTATAATAACCAGCACATATGCATGCATGACCAAACAAACTGTACCAATAAAGCAATGATTCCACCCAGATATACTTTTGAATGAGATTTATTTAAATAGGACATTTTTATAAGAATGGTTATAACACAGGAAAGCCACCGTAGATGAACATTTCTCTAAATCAGAGACTGTTCATTTGTAATTCATATATTCACACTTTGGTGAAGAAATTTCATCTGTCAGCACAGGCAACATTGCTGTTCCTCAATTTTTGTTCCCCCCCAATGAGGGTTTAATAAAACATGAGCACAAACTCCAGGTGCCAATCATGGAGTCCATAAAATGTGACATTAGAATTAGTAGAAGCTGCTGTAAACTACCGTACGAACCGAATTCAGATGCAGACATGTTTGATGCGCTGAGAACGATCACCATGTGCTCAAACGGTGCGAAGTAATGACCTGAAGGAAGTAAATCAGTGAAGCTCTTACAGAATAAAGTCAAAACAACAGGTGTCACATCTGCTCACATTCTGTACTGAACTTGATTTCTCTTGCCATTTCTGACATTAGTGTAAACACAGCGCTCATATTTGCCCTTTAAGTTTAACAGAAAAGGCCAACTTTTTGTTCTCAACAGCCAGGCTTGACTATCTACGCAAGGCTTCAGTTATAGTGCTTGATAGTCAGTACCAGTAAGCCTCATAACCACTTGGCAGTCATGTAAAGAAATACAACAGTGCTTTCAATATACCATCGGCCTCCTCTCACACTGCAAAAGGTGCATACGTTTAAAAAGAAAATGAAAGGAAAAACAGGTAAAAGCATTTGAGACTTTAGTTGTTAGTGAGTGAATGTCACTCAAGTTTGCTCTCATGGAACATCTGGTAGTGTGCGTGTTCGATATAACAGCTGTTTTAAATAGATAAATGATCAACTAAGACGACGATGGTGGTTCATAAAAAGGTGTGAGTGTTTGTTCCGGTCGGTCTTCGCTCAAAACCAAAGATCTAAAAAGGTTCACTTCCAGAACTGCATTTGACAGACAGCAATTTGTTGAATCTCATGTAAACGGTCAAGAACTTTTCTGGGTCATATTTCACCACAAAAACAAAAGACTACATTTTGAATAAAAGAAAATGAAAAATTCTTTTGGTGAATAAAATTATATAATATTTTTTTGCACTGACATTTTCATGGCAATTTAACCTCCAATTCAAATTATTATAATGTAAAAAAAAAACAAAAAAAAAAAAACAAACAATTGTAAGTATAAATCATTGTAGAACTGCTGTACTGAATTTATGCTGATATTTAAATAAATAAATTAGACTTTTTGTATTATTACTGTAATACCCAAATTAATGAGTTGTTTTGCATTAAAGGATTAGTTCACTTCAGAATGAAAATTTCCTGATCATTTATGTCATCCAAGATGTTCATGTCTTTCTTTCTTCAGTCGAAAATAAATGAAGGAAAACATTGCAGGATTTTTCTCCATATAGTGGACTTCACTGGGGTTCAAATGTCAGTTTCAGTGCAGCTTCAAAGAGCTCTACATGATCCCAGACGAGGAATAAGAGTCTTATCTAGTGTAACGATCGGCCATTTTCTAAAAAAAATAAAAATTTGCATACTTTTTAACCACAAATGCTCGTCTTGCACTGCTCTGCGATGCGCCACGCATTACGTAATCATGTTGGAAAGGTCACGTGACGTTGGCAGAAGCACAGATTCAGTGTTTACAAAACGAACATGCAAAGACAAAGTCAAACCCCTTTACAAAAAAAGGTAAACAATGATGCCGGACGAGTTTGAAGTTGGAGGATAAACTTCTCCGCCTACGGGACTTCCACCTATGTCACGCATGACCTTTCCAACATGATTACGTCATGCGTGGCGCAGAGCAGTGCAAGATGAGCATTTGTGGTTAAAAAGTATATAAATGTTAATTTTTTTAATCGTTTCTCTAGGTAAGACTCTTACTCCTCGTCTGGGATCATGTAGAGCTCTTTGAAGCTGCACTGAAACTGACATTTGGACCTTCAACCCGTTGAACCCCAGTGAAGTCCACTATAAGGAGAAAAATCCTGGAATGATTTCCTCAAAAACCTTCATTTCTCTTCGACTAAAGAAAGAAAGACATAAACATCATGGATGACATGGGGGTGAGTAAATTATCAAGAAATTTTAATTCTGAAATGAACTAATCCCTCAAGGTAATAAGAATTTGAGGTTTAATTTGCATTAATTGAATGAACTGTCACAACATTAATGGAGCGTAATTGTTATAATGTAAAAAATAAAATAAAAATCAGGCTGTATTTCTTTTATGCAAAATATAATTTATTTCAGAGTTAAATATGACCCAGATATTTCTGTGAGAGATTCACCCAATTCTACTTTTCATCTATTGTATATATGCATGTATTTAAGGCTGCTGTCTCTTACTATGCCTCTGATTTGAGTGTGCAACGTTCTGGAAAGGTTTTTAACAAACATGAGGCAAAACTGTCACATGGCCTCTTCTCATGTTGTTTAAACACATTCTTGGATATCTGTAAAGAATAAATATTTTTCAAAACAAACAAAGAAAAAAAGATGCATCCCATATTCCATGTTCCATGCAAGTGTGCTATTTACAGCCTGAAATACACACTTCCGCCCAAAACACAAAGCCACCCAACCAAGCAAAACACAACACACTCCGCATGGCTCAGACCTGTAAAGCTATGCTTAAGACAAGCCAATCTGAACTATAAAAACGGACAAAAAGCACTTAAAAAATAAAAAGAGACTACTGAAGGATCTCCACGGAAAGCATGGAGAACGGAATACGTTTCCGTGCCGTGTCGGCAATCAACTCTTACAAACTGCAATACTGACGTAGGAGTTTTATTTGAATATTCTACCTTTTCATTTCAGTAAAATTAAGTTAACCTCTAAATAATAACAAAAATCCAGATGCCACGTAAAAAGGATGGAGGGGGGCTGCGGTGATGGCCGACAGCAAAGCACTTGGCTGCTTTTATATGCTCCAATACGCTTGTGATGCAGCAGTTCTGCTCAGTCTTCAATGTACTCCCACAAGTCTTTCTCATAGCCCTCATGAACGTGCTGTAGCAGCACTCGTCGCCGACTCTCACAGTATCTACACGGGAGGAGAAACGCAGAAAAGTCCTCTTAACACATTTCAGATAGGAAGGTTTTAATAACGTCCCCTATTTGTAATTGATTGCGTTATAATATTTGGATTTGAAGTGGAAATCATTACAATGCAGACTGTTTTCTGTAAAGACATTTCACTGGTGAGTATAGATGGTCTGTACTAGGGTTAGCACAACATTTCAGCCCTTGGAAATGCCATTTTTTCAGCAGAAAGAGACAACAGGCAGAAAATATAAATGGAAACCAAAACTTAGATTGAATAAACTTTTAGTGCTTATCCTAATTATTATTGTGCACAATGTGACAAAATATTTAAAAATATATAAAATATGTGCATTTGTCTAGATGCTTCTCTTTGAATGCTGGCTGATAAATAAAGAGAGTTGTATGTTCAACAGATTGTGCAGTGCAGTGCACTGTGCACAGAGATGAACAGACATCTCACGTAATTCATTGTAACAGATGCTGGAAGGCAAAACAGGTACAGATGTGTTGTATATATAAAATCATTTTGAGAGTTATTTTAAGGTCATTGCTCCACTTTCTGCACATAGTCATACAAAAAGGAAGATCTCTGTGTCTCATTTACTCACCCTCATGTTGAAGCCTAGAATTTTGTGTAATAAATTCTATGTTGAATCAAATATTTTTTTTTTTATAAAGCTACTTTTTGTAATGTCTATTTGATGCTTTTCTCATTTAACACAATAATTTTAAATGATCTTTTGGGGGTAATTTCTCAACTAAATTTGATATGTGATTAATCAGATGAATTAATCACCACATCATGAAATTAATTAGATTAAAAATTTTAAATCACTCGACAGCTCTAACATATACACACTCACATGAATATATGCTTAGCCTTCTGGTAATTGTCATAACAAATGCAAATATTTACCTACAATTGTTTTAGTATTAAGTGAAAAATATAAAAATAGTAAATTTGTGTGTGTGAGTGTCATATATATACATATAACTAAAATTTATTCAGACACTTTGAACATTTCATTTATTAATTCAGTTTATTCACTATAGCTAAAAAACATAGTAATAAAATATGACAAGATCTCAGAGTTAAACTGTCAGAAAAAATTAATCTTAATTATGTCAGATAACCCTTAAACAAAACATGGTCAGGTCAAAGTGTCTGAATAATTTTTGGTCCCAAATTTTAATTTTTCAATTTTACTGGTAGTCCACTGTATGAAGAATGTTTGGGTATAATATGTCACAGTTTACTTTATTTTGCTATCCTCACTTACATCAATGAACTATAGTGTCCTGCACCCACTAGTAAAAATATATCAAAAATATAAAAAATGTCTGAATAATTTTTGGTTTGAGTAATATATTATATTATATTATATAATTAGTCAAACCAAAAAATTTGTGTGTGTATATATGTGTGTGTGTGTGTGTGTGTGTGTGTGTGTGTGTGAGAGCTGTCAAGTGATTTGAAAATTTCAATCTAATATTTAAATTTAATCCAATTAAAATAGCAAATTATTCACATATCAAATTTGGCTGAGAAATTACCCCCTAAAGATAATTTAAAGTCGTTATTGTGTTAATTTTATATATATATATTATATATATATATATATATATATATATATATAAATAGGTTACACTACTACATCATTAGAATTGGGAATTGGTAGTTATTTCAAATAATCGGTTATTTTGAGTTGTCAAAAGTACCGTCTTCGGTACCAAGTCGATGCTGAAATATTAAAAATGTGATGCTTTGAGCGCTGTTGAGCGGATTCATAAACGCCTCTGATTGGCCATTGTGTTGACACGCTCATCAGACATGTCTGTGATTGGCTACAATGATCAACGCTTCAAAAACGTTGTAAATAGTCATGAATGACGCTCTTTACCAAGCGCTTACAAAGATACACACGGGAGCGTTTGAAAGCAGATGTCTATCGTGGACCAGTCTGCTGATGGATGCCTGCTTTCAAACGGCCCCACATTTTTAATTTCAAACACTGTGTGCTTTCAAATGCTCCCGTGTGTTGATCATTGTAGCCAATCACAGACACATCTGATAAGCGCGTCAACAGAATGGCCAATCAGAGGCGTTTACGAATCCGCTCAACAGCGCTCAAAGTGTCACAATTTTAAAATTGACAACACTATGGTTATTTATTTATAATTTGGGTTTAATTTCAAACCAAGAATTTTAATTTCAGTGCATCACTTGTGTACATTTCATAACATTCACTGTGTAATTTAAGTCCTTAAATCAGTGTCCATGTATTATTCATGGCTACCCTCCCCTCTGCTGCAGATCTCACATCTCTTTTTTCATCCCACATAGTCACACTTGTGCTTTACACTTCTGTTTTGTCATCAGTGACAACAAACCTGCCCAATGTGTTAGATTCAAAAATGGTGCTTTTTCACAGTTTGTGAAATGACAAAAGCACAGAAAAAAAAAATGACTACAACTTAAACTAAAATTAAAATGAAATCTGAAAATACAATAATAAAAGCCAATTAAAAAATAATAAATAATACAATATAATACTAAAATAACACTGCACGAGTCATACAAGCAGCAGTCAATGATACAATAAATGTCATGCATTTAAAAAAACAAAAACACAAGAGATACAATATTGGGAAAAAAAAAAAAAAAATTCTCACCTATACTTATCCTGAACTTTCTGTTTGATATCTTGCAAAGAATCCTGGGAGATATCTCTCTCTAGATAACCCGAAAGCACCTCTGTAGCGTTCTCCAAATCAGCCTGATTGTTCTTTAAAAAAGATGAAAGAAAAAAAGTAGTAAGATATCAGTATGTTTATTTCATGTGTAAACAGTGTGATGCTATTAAAAATATAGTCTGAATGTTAATCCCACCAATGGCAGACAGGTGGAGTGTTCAGGAAACCTGTCTGATAACAGTCATTATATTTTCATCTAAGGCCGTTTCCAACTGGTATTAAGATACGTTTTGGTCGATCGGATCACAAGTGGATGATGCTAAATACAGGTATAAACGGGGTCTAAAACATTTTGAGCTTGTCCACTTTTGACCACTTCCAGAGGTAGTCGAAAACGCATCTGACCGGATTGCTTTCATAGTGGAAACACTCATGTGGTCGAAGGTGTTCGAACAGCTACAAAAGACCATCTACTCTCCTCCTACTGAAGGCTGTCAGAGCAGAAATGAAAGCTGCTGCTCTCCATATGTTTTTCCGGCATCACACATTTACCCTTCCATAGACCCTCCCCTCGAAGAAATCAGGACAGAAGTGTTTGAAAGTGGACAACAGAGACTAAATTAAAACACCAGGTGTAGACAGGAATGTGTCTCTCTCGTCCACTTGTGATCCGATCAACCAAAATGCATCTTAATACCAGGTGTAAACAGGGCCTATAAAACGGTCTACCACATGAAATTCAAATGAAACATGATTTCCTCCTCACCTCAAAGATAATGGACTGGTTGTTCTTTTTGAGGTAGAAGGCGAAGACGTAGGTGAACATAAGCGTGGACCGACACTGGCACAGCACGTCCACGGCCTTCTTCAGGAACTGCACCTCGATCCACGACATGTTGTGTTGCTGCATCTCCTCCATCTTCTGCTTCACCTGCGCGTACAACTTGTGCTCGAAGCGCAGACTCTGCATGTGGTTCATGTAGCGGTTGCAGTAGAAGAGGTAGCGCTGCAGGGCTGCACGCGAACGCTGCAATATGGACACAACATACACTCATCCCAAAAGAAAACAAGTTATAGGTCATGGATCACTCTGAATAGAGATCGGCCAAGCATATACGCAGCAAAAAATAAGTCATGCATTCCTGCAAGAGCTAATTTTAGTCTACTTGGATACATAAAGGGTGACATATGACTGCTGTGCATTAGAGATGTTGGGTCAAATGATGACTAAAAGTACCTCCTGAGCATCTCTGGCTGCTTTTGCATCATCTTCATTGTAGCGATTGCAGTTGTACCTATAATCAGTGAACATGTTATTTCAATGCATCACATGTGTATATAAAAACAAGCATTTATGAGAGGTGAAGTAGACTCACCAGGCAGAGCCATGGGGCTCCCAAGGGCCGAGACAAACCCAGCAGAACTCTGCTTTACAATTCTGGTTTCGACACACCATGTGATTACAGCCGCCATCTTTTTCAATGGTCACATGACATTTGGGACATTCCTAAGAAAACCAGGAATACCCAAACGAAATTTAAGGAATATTCCGGGTTAAATACAAGTTAGGTCTATTGATATTTTAATTGAGCATTTGTGGCATGCTGCCGATTACAACCAAAAATATACTTGCCTTGTTCTTTAAAAGTTTTAAAAATAATAATATTGGCAGCAGTAAATTTGCAAAGTAAAGCTTTGAAAAAATAGGCATTTCTATTTTTTCACTCTCATCCTGTGTATCATTCTGTTATTGCCAGTCAAATAAATGTAAATGAATTTGTTAAACAAATGGCCAGACCGGTTTAATGTAAAGATCCTTTTCTCCTTGGACAAAGTATGGACTCAAAATAGTATCACTTTCCCTTACGACAGCACACTGAATTTACTCAGTATGTCAGGAGTATAAATATTAAATAACATAATTTATAAATAAATAAATAGATATATTAGGGGTGTAACGGTACACAAACAAAATGGTTGGTTCAGTTGTTATTTATTTATAGATATAATAATCAACACTCAAAAGAAAAGACATGTAAATTGCACATAAGGCAGGTTTTGCATCAACTTATAAATCTAAATAATTATAAAATTAATTTTCTACTGCAATTCGTTTTTGAAATATAATCATTTACACAGTTACTGTCATAACTTTACAAACCGGTAAAGTAAATATATATGAGCTAATATAGTGCATATATTTAGTGAAATGCTTCATTTCTCTAGTGAACTAACATGCTGTGGACACTAAATGACTTGCCTGAGGTAAATGTAATGCTACGTGAGATATTATTCTCAAGCTGTTTTATTGATGTCTTTCCACGGTTGAAACACTGGTTGAGAGATTACATCTCTTCTTCTTCTGCACTTTTTACTGGTAGCAAACATCATCACATTACCACGCCCCCCCTTCTGGATTGGAGTGTGGATCGCTTGTGACTGACTATTTGTCATGTGACTGCATGCACTGAACCGTGACCATTCAGGACGAATATATGTACCGTTACACACCTATATATATAATCGACTGAAGGTTAAGGGGTCCTTGTACCTTGGTATTTGCTGCAATCCAGTTGGATGTTTCACTGTCATCATCACACTTCTTTATCCACTTCCTCAACCACTTGAAGAGAAGAGTAGCAATATTATTAAAGAAAATTAAAACCTCTCAGGAAAATCTAATCTAATAATATCAATATCAACAATGGAAATAATCTAATCTAATATGAGTGCCTACAGCAGTAATCAGATGCCAACATACCTTGCATTTAACAGGGTCATGCCAGTTCTCTCCACAATTGAAACTAGTTATTGAAAAAAAAAGAAAAAGGAAAGAAATTAAAAGTGAGTAGTTCACCTAAAAATGAAAATCCTGTCATTATTTACTCACTCATCCTCATGTT
Organism: Ancherythroculter nigrocauda; assembly: GCA_036281575.1. NCBI lineage: Eukaryota > Metazoa > Chordata > Actinopteri > Cypriniformes > Xenocyprididae > Ancherythroculter > Ancherythroculter nigrocauda. The sequence goes on from VTFQ01000004.1 coordinate 55,706,231, forward strand.
GTTTCAAAGCCATATGCTGTTATTTTTTAAAGCCATATGCTGTTTTTTTAGATCGTATTAATGACAAAAAAAGGTGTACAACAGAAAAAACTGCATCATTTAATCAAATTGTTAAGCTTAATCACTTGCGTGGTTATATTATTGCAGCAGTGACACATATAAAGTACAAGATGCTGCAAATCCACTGAAGTGTTGCATTGCATTCTGCATCAGGCTCCTACCAGAACTGTCTCCCGCATTTGCAGCGAACTGGTTTGGCATCGGGATACTGAACTTTGACCACATGGTGGCAGTCAGGAGCCGGACACCATTTCAACAGTCTGTTACACTGTAGAAGAGCAGACAGACAACCAGTGAGAGAGATTACAAAACAGTTTACTGCAGACAGTACAGCATGCATACTGATATTCACATTCATGCCATTTGAAAGCTTAACTGCAAAGAAATCACATATGTTTTGTAGATTAAGCTTCAGGTCAGTTTTACCATCAGATCAGTTAATATATATCGTCGCTGTTGGGGGGGAAACCTTGTATCTCTACATGTCATCATTTTTATTTTTTTCATAAATCATTACTATTGGTCACACTTTATGTTTGTCTGTGGGCTTTAGCAATTATTTAACCAATGAAAAGTAGTAAAAAGAGCTTGTGACTAAACCTCGTAACGCCATTGGATCCTCAAACTGTAGGTAAAACTTCTAGCTCCGCCCCACCCGCCCCTATTGTGAATAAAATCCTGCACCAGTTTTGGACTGTCTCTGCTTGTTTGCAATTCAAGGATAAATAAAGAATTGTTTGTTTAAATCGGGTGTGTCTCATACATCCTGAAAAGTGAAACTGCGGGCTCTTTGATCGCCCCCTGGTGGCTGGATGCAGTACAGGTCATAAACCCCGCCCTCTCAATGCAGTCGAATGAGACTTCAGTGAAAACTTAAAAATAAATTCTGCTTCAAATAAAACTTTCTGAAAGATGGTTTTGGTCATTTAAGGTAGTTGTTATCACGCTGATATATATTCAATTGTTCATTTTTGTGATGATTTAGATTTTAGCTAGCAATTTGGTGCTATAGAAACGGGGCGACGTCATGATTCGCAGTTGATTGACAGCTTGTCTGAGGACTGTCGGAGCTTCGAAGGGGAGATTGAAGATGTATAACTAACTATTAATTTCCAATTTCTTTGTTATTTAACACCAACAAAATGAGTTGTTCAGCAGTAAACTGTACTATCCGACCTACAGGATCTGACGGATCACTGAACTTTTTTGTGTAACATTAAATGTGGGCTTCATAAGCTAATTAATAAATGTTATTAGTTAAGATAACATGCCTAACGTTAGCCATGACGGGAAAAAGCAGGTGATCGTTATCTGGCAGTTACTTATTATTTTTATGGGTATAAAATAATAAATTAGCAGGACAAAACTAATGATAGCCTACTCTAATTACAGCAATCGATCTCCTGTAACGTTAGTTGAACTTGATTTAAAATGGCAGGGCCGTTTCTGACGATTTAGAGTTGTTTCTATATATTATATATATATATATTATATATATATATATATAATTAGCCGATGACTTGACAACAAATGTTAGACTAAGATCAGTATTTTCACCCCCAAAAAGGGTTTTAAGCTGGTTATTTATATCTTTTGCTGTAGTGTGTCAGTAGGAAATATCAGTTCACATTTCAAAACATTAATTTTGCCATTAATTGTAATAATTGAGTGAGACTTTTTTGTATGCACAAGGAGTCTGACAACAGCCGGTGCTCCACACAGAGATCTGATCTCACCATCAGAGTCTGAAGAAACAGATGAAACTGAGACAAACTAAATCCAGAAGATCTGTGGCCGTGTCTCCAAGAGATTTGAAGAAATCGACCTGCAATCAGATCTCCATGTGGAGCACCGGCTGTTGTCAGACTCCTTGTTCATACAAAAATCTCACTGGATTATTACAATTAATGGCAAAATGAATGTTTGGACATGTAAACTGATATTTCCTACTGCACACTAGAGCAAAAGATATAAATAACCGGCTTAAACCCATTTTTGGGGGGTGAAAATACTGACGTGCCTCAGACTTTTGCACAGTAGTGTAAATGCTAATGTTTTATGTATTTGAGGAGCAGAGAAGAGCATCTTAGTCTAACATTTGTTGTCAAGTCACAGCTAACACTGTCTTAAACAGCCTGTGTGTACTGTAGCACTTCACCTTTTATAACATAAAATTTTGGCCAAATGACAAAAAACTGAGTATCCAAATAGCTACAATAAACTTTATAACCTGTAAGTTGATGAAAACATAATTTGATCTACTGCTGTTCTAATGATGGACAAAACATGTCCAAAATTCTCTGAAATTTGCTCCTTTTAAGGTTGATTTTGGTAAAATTTTAACAATATAATAAAACATGCAAGTGTCTGAACATACATAACGCTAGTGTTGTCAAAAATATTGATATTTCGATATGTATCGATACTGAAATATCTGAAACGGTTCCAATACTCCTTTCCTGCAGTATCATTACACCAATACCAGCTGCGCGTTCTTGCCATCTCTTTGCTCTGACAGCATATCGACACACCAGCCTCCTCTCATTCGCTCCGGCCGAATAGTGCTTGTATTGCGCATAATTTTACTCATTACCACAAGTTTCGTGCTCACATCAAAAAGCCGCCTCTCAAACATCTCGCGAGAACCAAATTTACTTTTTTTTCTTGGCTTATTGCACCTAAACTGTCAAATACGTACAAAATTATGTCAAAATGCCCTTCTTCCCGAGTATTTAGGCAAATACAGTCAGTTTAGAACGTAAATAGTTGAGAAAGCATGTTGTGTAACAGTATATTGTATCTGTGCATAAGCTCTTAAAGTGACAGCAGCCTAATAAACCTGCTGCTGTCTGTCATGTTAATCACAGAACAAAAGACAAAGAGAAAATCACTCGCTGCTCTTGACTGAATAACTTTTGTAATTTTAATTGTAAGCATTAATCTGAATTAAATTTTTACAATAAAAGACTATACAGTGTTATTTTACATTTGATTACTTTAATTTCTGTAGTATTTACCTGAACACTACTGTTAGACCAACCTGAAAAACTTAAAGCAATGTTTATTTCATTTGACTCTTTATTCTCTTGTATTTATTTGTGCTATCGTTTGCAATTTGCAATGTAGTTCAATGATTCAAATAAAGCTGTGCTGTGTGTAAAGCTGTGCTGTGTGTAAGCTATTACAACAAAATTACCCAAATAATCAAAAAATGATAAGACAAATCTGTATGGTGGCATATATGGCAGTTTTCCCTGTGTTATCGAAAATGGTAACGAATATCAATATTTTTCAAGGTATTGTATCAAAGTTGGAAATTTCATTATGACAACACTACATAACGCCACAAGAACTTTGACAGAGCTGTGATTAATTATTTAAAAACAATACAGTGTTTTTTCCTATTTCCAGAAAAGTAGCAGCGTTGGACATGTGAGGTTTCTGGCCGACAGCGACAATGTATTTTATTGCTCTTTATTTATGTTAGTTGGATAAGCATTGGACACACAAAAGTTAGTTAATAATATGTTAACACATTGCTAGGTTTATAAAAACAAATTAATTATCTCTAAAATAAAATGATCAAATGCTGATTTGAAATAGGTATTAGTATTTGGTATCTCTATTCCAGATTAATCAGGGAGTTGCAAATGTGCTATTTTTGCATAATGTCATTTGCATTTCAGGCACACAACTTTTTGCAACCAACGTAAAGAACTTCTTACCTCTACAAAACTATTTGTGATTAAATGCTGATACTTCAATTTCACTTTAGAATCTGTGATTAGTCGCCTACAAAAAAACAAAAACAAACAAAATTTGTTAAAAAATAATTTTAAAAAGATAAATCTTAAAGCTAAATTCACAAAAGCACTCACATTACAGTGTTATCGTCAACCAAAATGTCACAGTTGTGAGCAGGACACGAGATGGTCTGGGAAAACAAAAGAAAAAATAAAGAACCAAATTCCACAGGAAACAAAAAAAGTAGGATCTGATTACAACATCAGTTTACAATGTGCTGAACAGGAACCCACCTGTCCCATCCCTTCCTCAATGATTTTGGTAGTTAAATAGTCACCCCAGCACTGCATGCAGAACTTGTGTCCACACTCTAGACCTGTGAAATACTAGGAAAGGAAACACACATTCCTACCGAATAAGTCATCAAGCTGTGCAACCTGAGTCATTTCAATGGACTTCACAGTTTTGGTATCACGGGCTTTTCTAAGGAACTGACGAAGAGATATGTGGCTCGAACTGACACTGACCGAGTTTGGATAGTTGAGATAGCAGATCTGGCAAGGCAAATCCTGACTGGAGGACCGTGTGCTCATTGGTCGCATTTTGGCCTTTTTACTGGGGTTTATGACGTGGCACTCTGTAAACAACTTGTCCAGATTTCCATCAAAGTACCTGCACCATTTACATGTTAAGAGGAAGAATTAGAAAACGCTTTCAAACAGCAAACAGATAAACTAAAAGTTATCATAACATCCTTTAATTAAGCCATGCAAATTTATGACAATGTTAAAATAAATAAATATAGTAAAATAACATGCCTCTCCATAAGCTTCTCTTTGTCCCAGTTGAAGTGACTGAGGAGTATTCTGGTTATCGTAGCTGGGTTCTGAAAAAGACACAATAATGAGTGACAGATCCAGTTAAACCTAGTCTCAGTTTAGTTAGCTGTAATCTGGCTGACTTTATGCAACTTTCAGGGCTTCTCCAGTGGTTTTTCCTGTTGTGTTTTCAAGGTACCAAGTCGACACAGTACTAATAACTGGAGCTATCGACGTTAAGGTTTTTGGCATCAAGTCATTGAAAGATATTCAGAGTTTTGTAAGAGGAACTTAGTTACAAGAAACCCAGATTAATCTGTACTTATCACTCTTGACACATATTTTCAAGGGCTGCATGATATTGGAAACAACACCAAGACCACGAAAAAATTGCAATTACCTTTTTCTTTTTCTTTTTTTTGAGTAGTAGAAACAAGCTTCCATAAAGTCTCTCCAGTACAGTACAAAATATTTTTCATTTCAGTTAGTTATGAGAAAAAGTATTTTTTCATTTTGGTTTCAGGTTCATCTTAGAGCTTATCAGCATAAATTTTCATATCGGGCCGATGCTAATGATTACATTTTAAGCCAAATTCCCAGTGTTCCCTATACAGCACTTCACAGACACAGCATTATCATTATTTTTATATGCAGTAGTCAACATTTGAAGTGGATCAAAACCTTTCATCAAAGTTATCCTAAAACCACCTTTTTCTTGGGACAGCTTAATTCTTAGAACTTTTTTGATCCACTTCAAATGTTGACTACTATATTTGTTTATATACATATGTTTTTTAACTTAACATTTTCCATTCCTGTGTTAAAAATATATTTCATATAAAACACTAAGACTAAAAAACAAAACCGTGGTTGGTTTTGCATTTTCCTAAGTGGGTGGTTTTTGGTCAGAATAAGCTGGAAAAGTGAACTAAACTTTGTTGTTAAAGAATTATTTTACTTCAGAATTAAAATTTCCTGATAATTTACTCACCCCCATGTCATTCAAGATGTTTAGGTCTTTCTTTCTTCAGTCGAAAAGAAATTAAGGTTGTTTTTTTCTTTTTTCCCCTCTTGATATAGTGGACTTCACTGGGGTTCAACGGGTTGAAGGTCCAAATGTCAGTGTCAAATGTCAATGTTTTGAAATCAGCCATCACTATATAAGTCGTTATTTTGGGGGTTTTTTTTTGGCGCACCAAAAATGTTCTCGTCGCTTTATAAATATTGAACCACTGTACTCACATGAACTGATTTAAATATTTTTAGTACATTAATGGATCTTGAGAGAGGAAATGTCATTGCTGGCTATGCAGGCCTCACTGAGCCATCAGATTTCAACAAAAATATCTTAATTTGTGTTCTGAAGATTAACGAAGGTCTTACGGGTGTGGAACGACATGAGGGTGAGTAATAAATGACAGAATTTAGATTTTTGGGTGAACTAACCCTTTAACATCATTGTCCAATATTGTATGCTTATTACGGTTGCACGGTATACTAACATGTTGTATTTTGTATAACAACATGTATGCCAGAAACTGATGCAGCTTTCTATTTATGTAGCTCATGAGTTTTTCACATATTGCTGGACCTGATCTAAACACTTACAAAATACACAACAGGCACCTATGGCTGTCATTCATCCATGTACAAATACACATTTGTCATTTTTCGCCAAAGTTTTCTGATCTCCACTCAAGTTGCATGCTAGTTTGCTTGATGAATGTGGTTCAATTTAACAGATTTTTTTAACCTTAAAATCCTTTTAAAGGTGTATTCGTGTTGGTGTTTAGAGAACCAAATTAAAAACTGTCAAATTTTAAACAAATATGAATGTGTCAAGTAGCATTAGCTGCAGTGACAGTGCTAAACTTTAGTCTGCTTCAAAACAACAACAACAACAAATCACATATAAACACAGCTATTTGATTCATAACACAATTTTAATACGATTTAAGAATGTGTTAACATATCCATAAAAGCTGTCAAATAAAGTTCAGTCTCTGTAAACTGGGTCGCGCTAGCAGAACTAGCTAAATCTATCTCGTGAAAAATCCCTTGAATTCACTAAAATAACACCAAAACGCAAACATATAAGAGTTATTGCAACATCACCGAGGTTAAAAACAAATAAACGGTTAATTTCGCATCTTTCGGCCTCTCGTATCAGCTAATGCTAATGCTAACAGCATCAGTGCTCCATATAAACAAACTTATAAACTCACAGAAAAATCGCAATGTTATCTACCTGTATGACCTCGTTAACCTCCCTGATGCACTCCACCATGTGCTGGAGGATCTGCTCGGTAGTCAGCACCTCAAAGCGGTAGTCCTCGTCCTCCTGGCCAGGCCCCAGGCCGCCTTCGCCGCCGCTGCCGCCGGTGTCAACGCAATCGTCGGGCTCTCCTCCGGCCATGGCGGGGTCCAGCAGCTCCACCTCGCCCAGGTCCAGTGTGTCATCCTCGGCCTCCTCCTCGCCACTGTCCTCGCTGCACTCCTCTTCCTCTTCTTCCTCCTCCTCTTCTTCATCAAACTCATAATTGTAGCCCTCGTCCGAGTCCATGTCTCAGTGTTGTAAGGGTGATGATAAAGTGTCAGTGTGTGATGAGTGTGTTGCTGTTTGACCTGCGCTTTACCGACTGAGCGGATCCTTATTAGAGACCCGCCGCGTCACTGCTGCGTCACTCACTAGTCTGACCAATGCACAATGCATACTGCGATTCTTTTCCAGAGCTAACAGAGAATAAAAACATTTTTCTGCAAAAGGGTAGAAATTATAAATACAGAAATTCCAGTTCTGTGTCTACCATAGTCTTTTAGCACACCAAAATAATTTATTTGAAAGTCTAAATAGGAAAAAATGTGGTCTTTTATATTTTCTCACTACAAGTAACATTAATACATTTTACCCTGTCAAACATTTGATTAAAGGATTAGTTCACTTTCAAATTAAATTTTCCTGAAATTTACTCACCCCCATGTCATCCAAGATGTTCATGTCTTTCTTTCTTCAGTCGAAAAGAAATGAAGGTTTTTGATGAAAACATTCCAGGATTATACTCCTTATAGTGGACTTCAATGGACTCCAAACGGTTGAAGGTCAAAATTACAGTTTCAGTGCAGCTTCAAAGAGATTTAAACGATACCAGACGAGGAATACGGGTCTTATCTAGCGAAAGATCGGTCATTTTCTAAAAAAATAAATAAAATAAAATTATATACGTTTTAACCATAAATGCTCATCTTGAACTAGCTCTCTTCTTCTTCTCTATTAGAATTCCGGCAGTGTAAGTGTATTACTGCCCTCCACAGGTCAAAGTTTGAACTAATTGTTATATACTTGCACTAGCATATTGTGTATGACAATTTAGTTCAAACTTTGACCTGTGGAGGGCAGTAATACACTTACACTGCCGGAATTCTAATAGAGAAGAAGAAGAGAGCTAGTTCAAGATGAGCATTTATGGTTAAAATGTATAAAATGTTATTTTTTTTTTAGAAAATGAGCAATGGTTTCTCTAGATAAGACCCTTATTCCTTGTCTGGTATTGTTTAAAGCTCTTTGAAGCTGCACTGAAACTGTAATTTTGACCTTCAACCGTCTGGAGGCGAATGAAGTCCACTATAAGGAGAATAATCCTGGAATGTTTTCATCAAAAACCTTCATTTCTTTTCGACTGAAGAAAGAAAGACATGAACATCTTGGATTACATGGGGGTGAGTAAATTATCAGGAAATTTTAATTTGAAAGTGAACTAATCCTTTAAGAAAACCTGATATTGATGCAAGATGTTCATTTTGCTAAATTCACACAGAAACTGCCATTCATTTATTTTGGGCCGGACACTTTACTGAACACCTTTGAAAACCTTGAAAACCTTTGAGGGCTTGGAAGAGAGATAGAGCTGGGTGTCTTCAGTGTAGCAATGCAAATGGATACCATATTTCCCAAAAATATAACCAAGAGGAAGTAAACAAACAATGAATTGAAGAGGGCCCAAGACAGAGCCCTGAGGTACACCAGTGGTAACTTTAGATGATTTTGATGAAGTTGATGGTCAACATATGGTCAGTGTAAGGAAGTTCTTAACCTACAGGACTAATTGTTGTTTAGCAGACATTTATATTCTTGTATTTATCATAAATTCAAGAAAAAAATTTATTATTATTATTATTTTTTTTTACATTTTTAACAAGGAGAAAGTCAGCTAGGACTCTGCGTTTATGGCCCTTGTGTTTATTTTTTCAGAATTGAATATTGTATTGCCATTATTTAGTAAACTTTAAAGGGCTCATGAATTGAGAAACCAACTTTTCCTTGAGCTTTTGATATATAAGAGGTCATCATACTATAAGAATATCCTGTAAGTTTCAGAACTGAAAACTTCCTTCCTGAAAACAAAAATAACATTACTTTTCAAAGGATCCTAATGCTAGGAATATGGTTATTTATTTTCATCAATGTGAATGTCTCAGTTGAGCTTTATTTATTTGTATTCGGTACATTTCACCGTGGATTATTTGGTAAATCAATCGCATTTCGGCGCAGGCTTTGCAAACAGACTTTTACGATATGGACTCGACAGTAATGCAACAACATGTAAGTAACTGTGTTCATTAATGCCTGATCTGATATTAATGATTCATGTTCAGTCAGATGTTCTTTGTCTGTGTGTCAGTAAATCAAACCAGTGACTAAATGGTCAACTTCACGTTGTTTCTCTTAGCAGGATGAAAATGATCTGTTATTTAAACTGTGATTAAATTATATATAGAAAGCGATCAAAGACAGCTCCCTTTACAATCGCTGGAGCTGTCAATCAAACAGTGTGAGTTTATCAGTGACTGAGTTCTGGACTCGCGGCAAAACTCCCGTTTTAATCAAATAATCTCTAGGTTACATCAACAAAAACATTCGTTAGTGTGCAGAAATTGAGTTGCAATGACGAGATCACTGCTTTCATGTGCTCAACAACATGTCTGTGATCAACTACAATGTTCATCACTGCAACCTTTTATGCCACAATCTAAATATAATGCAACACTTTTCATGATTAGTTAACCTTGAGAGCTGTAATAGTAAAAACGTGCTAAAAGTTTTCGAGAGAGTAATACTTAGCTATTTCAAATGGAAAGATGTCAGCCAATCACAGCAGTGGGCGTTTACACTGAAGTCTCACAGCAGACACGCCCCTTAAAACGGAGCGTTCAAACCAGAGGGATAAAATCAGGGTAGGAAAAATGCCTTTTATTAATAAATTATGACAATTTTTGATGTAAAAAGCATACTAACATTATAAGCATACTAACCTTTATGTTAACTAAACGTTCAAGCACAAACTCTGTAGAGTGTCACTGATAGCTTAATAAAGAGAAACAAAGTCAGTCTGAGATCCATATGATTTATTCTATTACAGGCAGGGCAGTGTAAGTGTGTGCATTTAATACATTCTCATTGTTGAAAGTTAAAAGACTGGCAGGGTATAGTGACAAACATGAAAAGAGATTTCTTTCTTTTCTTTTCCTTTTTTTTTTAAAGAATGATGGTTCAATCATTATATATTTATAAGTAAACATATGGCCACAGTATCAGAGTTTTGTTCCTGAATAGTCATAATTTCTCTCTATTTATAATTTATACTGTAGATATATCAATATAGCTATACATTTGAGATAAAGTCCTCACTATGGTACATGATAGAGCTTTTTTTAATTGATAAGTCCCATTGATTTTATATCTATTTTTTTTAACACAACAACTGGAAACAAGACAGTATTTACACTCACGTGAAAAGGCAGTGCTATACACAACTTTTTGTGAAAAAGTACAGCAGCTTATAAAGTAATGAGTTAATTAGTAAAGCAGCAATTAGAGAACAGGAAAATAAGTACTGAATATGCCAGACGTTTGTTCATTTCTATTACATTTACATCATGAAAAAAGCAAAATTAGCAAAAACAACCTATAACCATAGAAGAAATTACTACATGCGATCAAAGCATGAAGCATGGGAATTGTGCTGTAAATCATTGTTTGAAACAATCGATAGCATACAAAATAAAACACTTGCGAAGCTCTGTTGTGACAAACCGCTGTACCTTTTCACACAACCACCCAAAAACTCAAACACTTCATCCTGAAACGATATATAAAAAGCAAGTCTAAGTTATTAAAATATTTTGCCGTTGAGATAAACCACTATTTATAGTAACATAGCAACAACAGTAGAAATGATTTTTTTTAAAAAAGCAGATGAGAAAAAATCTCTCTATGCTTATTTTGCTACTGATTGCATGCCATACCCATACCGAACGAGACTTTTCTTGAAAGACATGTCAAACCGTTTAAAGGGCGCATTTTGTGACTGGTGCACGTCCTCTAGCATTCAATAACTCTTCCTGATGTCATTTGCATTTATGGGCAGTGGTTGGTAAAAATAAATAATAATCGTAATTATGATTATATATTAATTTCACAGAGTTCAAACATTTGACTTGTATGAAGTTGGCTTTTTGGCAATCGGGTGGAAAAAAAATGATATAAAACTTGCATGCGTAAATTCAAGTGGATTTATGTAAATAAGAGATGACAAAAGTTAGCAAAATGAAACGTTTTACACGAGCATACAGTATTTTCTCATGCACATCGAGAACTCAAAGATGTCCACCAACCGTCAGTGCCACCACCAATTACACATACTCAGCAGGACATTCCACACAATCTTCAATTAAAAAATGAAAAAGTACAATCCAAAAGAAAAAATCTGAACAATTAATTATCCTTTGCCTGAGACATCTTTGTCCCATTCTTCATTCTTGAAAGTCCTGAGGAAATGTACCCCACAGCTTGTTGTGTGCTCCCCTCCCCGTAACTTAATCCCAACTTTTCCCTTATAAGGAACTGCCAACCTTTGTGATAGCTTGGTGTTCTGTGGCGTCAATGTAAACATTAATTTCAATGTGAACGTATGGTCGTTGTGCAAGCTTCTTTATATGCTAGCAACATCTTTCGTGTTCAAAGGAGCCTCTCAGCACCTAATGTGTTGCAGGCAGAAATTAGGACACTTCATAATGGTGATGCACAAGACACAATGCATTCAGCAAAGACATGTCAATTACAATAGTACAAAATGAGGTCTTCTGTTCTTGATGAATCCTTAACGGTCCATAAGTCTGGAAGTCTCGGACTGGCCGCGTTGCTACGCATGCACGTTTCTACAATCGGTTCAGAAAGAGCAAAGAAAGTGTACCCACTTTGAGTCAGGAAAGGAAACCGTAGGGTTACCATAGGGTACAATAAATAAACAGAATGTGTTGAAGTTCGACAGTGGACCACTACACCATAGACGACAATACCGTTTCCTTGGGGTTGGGGCTAGCAACGGAAGTTCGTAGCATCGACATATGGTTGGTGGGTAGCGCTCCATCAGCAGGAGAGAAATCATTGAGTTCTCCGGAGGACGAGAGTGGAAAGGATGGAGAAAGAGAGATGCCGGAGGAAGGGTCGGCTGAGCCGGCAAAGGTGCGAGGGGGCTTGGGAACCAAGTTGGGCTCTAGAGTTGCCCTAGCCAGTAGCTGCCTGTCCTTGTCTGCGTTTTTCACACCCTGATCCGATTGGTGTTCTTCCGCCTGACTGAAAGATCCCCGTCCAGACTCAGACTCTGCGTCGGACAGCTCGAGAGGTGGAGAGCTGCTGCCATCGAGCCTAAACAGAGAGTCCAGGTATTGGGCGAACTCCAGGACCGCCTGACTGGGAGTGCCATTGGACAGTGGCGAAACTGATGGAAGAGTCTGGGATCGGCCACTCTCAAGCTCGACTTTGACTTCTCCCTCTTCAAACTCTCTATCCTTGGGCGTTTCGCTGAGCTTTTCTGGCGTAGAACCAGTCCGGGGTGCTACAGGGAGGGATTCTTGACTGTTACGAACAGCTGACGGCTTGCAAACCACAGGTGTTTCTGAAGACCGCCGGAAGTTTTTGCCCTGGCTCGTCACCAGATCTACGGTAGTTTGTCCAAGCGAGTGCGAAGAGAAGTGCCTGCCGTTGCGGAGATAATGGGTGTCATTGGAGGGTACTTCCAGTTCCGGAGGTGTAGGGCAGTACGGGCCGGCTTCCCCCAGCTCAAGGTCCACTGCGCCCTGGCTCAAGCCGTCTGCGGCCAGCAGCTCTGTGCGGGAGCTCAGCGAAGGATTCTCTTCTGGGATGGGGGCGTCCAGAGGGAACGGTAGACTCCCCAGACAGGGCGAGCCCCTCAGGGCGGCAGATGATCGCCGGGAGTCCAAGCTGTAGACGGATTCAGCGTCAGAAAGACTTTCCATGATGGCCAGGGGGGCTTTTCGCTCCCGCAGCTCCACGGCCAATCGCTCACGGGCTCCGGTGAGCACCACGGGCACGGGAGGAGGCGGACACTCCGAGAAGCCATCCAGTGAGATCTCAGAGTGGGCACAGGAACTACAGCAGGACAGCATGGAGGGGGGAAGAGAAGTTTGGTGACAAATAAAATGAGGGAATGTAAAAAAAAAAAAAAAAAAATGGTTTGAAAAAAACAACAGGAGAAAAAAGTAATTATATAATATTTAAAAGATGCCATAAATGGAGGGAAAATAGCAAATGTGATGGAAGAAAAACAGACAAAAATATGAATGTAAAAAAAATTGATATCAAAAATAATAAAATTTTTTACATTTTACATGTAAATAAAAACGTGTGGTTTAAGGGTAAAAACAAATAGTAAAAATGCGAAGCAGAGCAGAGAACAGAGAAAGGAAGGGGGGGAAAAAAATCAGAAAGAGGGGAAGAAAGGGAGGATTATGGTTAGGCAACACTAACGTGACTAACGTCTAGACTGTGCTGTTCTACTGAACCACAGAGGACGAGGGGGGAACTGTATACTACCATACACAGTACCTCTGCAGTCAGCATGAGTGAGAAGGACAGGCAATAATGTTAAAATCCAATGCTTAAAAGGTAATCTACATCATTTATCACTCATTGGCATGGTCTGACTGGTCAGTCAGCTCGTTTCAAACACTGATTGGCCCTCGCAGAACTCACCGGACACTACTGTTTCTGCGGTGATGTGGGGCAGGCGTGGGTTGGGGTGAATTAGAGGCATCGAGGAAGATCGTTTCTGGATTCAGGTCCACTTCTGTAGGGCTAACCATTATCTTAGCAGCAGACAGTAAAGCTGTCTTCCCTTTATTATAGTTTTCCAACACCTACATGACACAGAGGGACACAGAAAGAGCAAGAGTGATGATAAAAAAACACAAAGAAGAATAAAATGTACAGGAATGTGTGAATGAATAGACAAAAATAAGCATGTCTCACAGCCTACTTGACATTGTGAAAAAGGTTATTTATATACAAGTGTGCATAAAATAGATGCACCTGAATACATTTTTATAAGGAAAAGTCAAATGTCAAGATACCTATTTTGATCACATATTTATTAGTTGTGATGTCAACATGCAGATTAAAGCATAAAACACTAGGAAAATAATGTGTACATATACTAGGTAGATTCCATGCTGTAGATCTTCTTGTAACTTTTTATTCATTTTTGTTGTGAAAGTGAAATTGAGCCATCAAGCACGGCACAAATGTCATATGTTACCCAAAATGTAGTTGCTGTATATAAGAATATTTCATCATTTAAAATCAGCAAGGACAAAGTGTCCTTGCTAAAAACAATCAAGGTAAAAAGTGGAAACAATCAAGGTAAAAAGTCCAATTACACAAACACAAGGTGATGACGTGGTTTTCTTTATTAATGTATGTAAACATATGAGTATGGATAGAGTTAGAGACAATAATCACAAAGATATCAGTAAATGAATGCAATGAAATGCAATGGAAGAAGTGGTGTAAAACAAACAATGATGTACATGTAACATGCAAAAAAAAAAAAAAAATTAAAAATAATACAAACTATATACTACAAAGGACAAAGTAATTACACAGGACACAAAAACAGCAATTATATAAACTTCAGTCAGTTTGAGTCTTATAAAAAACCAAGTACAGGCTGTTAGAGACAAATATAAGTGTCAATTTTCCTCTAAGAGTTTTATTTGTATATAAAGCATTATGAATGAACTGCAGGTCATTTTGGCACTGATTGGTGAGTAAACATGGTTTCTAGTCCAATTTAGCACATTTTCTGCAGTAATTCACAGATTTCTCCCCAATATTAGTACAAAAAAGTCATTCTGCGTTCTTCTATTGACCTTTTCATCCAGGTCATCCAGGTCTGGAATAATATTACATTACAACAATGTTTACTGTTGCTTTAAATGTACCCTCTGAGGCAGAACTAGCACCACCAACACACAAGGTAACAAACACTGATGCCCACCGCAAGAACCGGGCTAGACCCACCTCCAAGAGTAAAACACAAAGCATAAAAGACACAGAGCGGTTCTTTTCCAAACCACCCAGGTGACAAACTCAAGGCACATGCAGAGGGACAGAAGCTGTGATGAAAATCCTGCTGCAAACTGCTGAAGCTTAAACCAGACATCAAAACAAGAAGTTAAGAAAAACTGATAGAGAGACCAGGAACCTGCAGAAAGAAAGACACCACAGATGCCCAAAGCTCGAGCTGACGGATGTTTCTGGTAGTGAGGAACATATTAGCTGCAAAGGAAGAAGGCACATGCATTTGGTCGTACATTGTGTAAAACAGACTACCATTCAAAAATTAGTATGGGGTATGTAAGGTTTTTTGTTTTAAAATGGTTTTGAAAGAAGCCTCTTATGCTCACCAAGGCTGCATTTATTTAATTAAAAATACAGTAAAAACAGTAAAAATGTGAAATGTTATTACTATTTAAAATAAATGTTTTCTATTTGAATATATGTTTAAAAGGTAATTTATTCCTGTGATCAAAGCTGAATTTTCAGAAATCATTCTAATATGCTGATTTGATGCTCAAGAAACATTTATTATTATTATAAGAAAAAAACTGTTGTGCTTCTTGATATTTTTGTGAAAACTGTGATTTTTTTTTTTCCAGAATCATTAATTACTCACCCTCATGACGTTCGTTCATCTTCAGAACACAAATTAACATATTTTTGATGAAATCCAAGAGGTTTCTGTCAGTAATGTCATTGCACCTTTCAAGGCCCAGAAAGGTAGTAAAGACAGTTAAAATAGTAGGGCTGGGTATTGACACAATGTTCACGATTCAATTCGATTTCGATTTGAGGTAAATCTGACGTTACATGACATTGTTTTCAAGCTGTTTTAATGAAGTCTTTCTTTAGTTGAAACACTGATTAAGCGATTACATGAGACATGATATGGATTTCGTTAAGCTGTACAGTATCTTTTAACATACCTTCAGATGTTCATTCATGTTTATTTCGGGTCACGTGTGTGTCGTGCTGGTGCTTCTCTTGAAGTGAGGTGCTATAGCGATCTGTCATGCCACATTAAACAGCGCCAAAACAGTATTTTTTTTAATTTCATAATAAAATGGACATCATTTGAAATATGAGACTTGGTGCACACTACAATGTTCCATTCAGTCATCAACTGAAAACAGGATGACTAATTGATTCTTGTGATTTAAGGATCGATATCTGCTCCTAAAAATGAGAATCGATTAAAATAGAGAAATCAATATTTTTTTACCCAGCCCTATAAAATATTCAACGTGTCTGCACTGGTTCAACTTTAAAAAAAAAACACAATTCAGCGCTTCTGGGATCTACGTCAGAACGCTGACTCATTATCGGCCGGCTCCTGCGTCAGCATCACACGTATGTGTCGTGCTGATCACGTGAACAGCATCAGCCAATAATAAGCCGGCGTTCTGATGTAAACACGGAAGCGCTGTACTGCGTTCGCTATGTCAACAGCATAGGAGACCGACAGGGAAGAGATTGTTGCATAAAGTCTTTATTTTTGTGTTTTTGCGCACAAAAAGTATTCTCATCACTTCATAACATTAAGATTGAACCACTGTAGTCACACAGACTATTTTAACAATGTCTTTACTACCTTTCTGGGCTTTGAAATTGGTTATGACATTGCTGTGTATAGGGAGATCTACGGAAGAGGATTAGGGCCAAGCAATAATAAAAAAATAAAACCATCTCGAGATTAAAGTTGTTAAATTTCGAGAAAAAACTCGTTAAATTTCGAGAAAAAAGTCGAGATAAAATGTTGAGAATAAATTCATTAAATTACGAGAAAAAACTTGTTAAATTTTGAGCAAAAAGTCGAGATAAAATGTTGAGAATAAAGTCATTAAATTACGAGAAAAAACTTGTTAAATTTCAAGAAAAAAGTCGAGATAAAATGTTGAGAATAAAGTCGTTAAATTACGAGAAAAAAGTCGTTAAATTATGAGAACAAATTCATAATTTAACGAATTTGTTCTCGTTATTTAACGACTTTTTTCTCATAATTTAATGAGTTTATTCTCAACATTTTATCTCGATTTTTTTCTCGAAATTTAACGACATTTTTCTCATAATTTAACGAATTTGTTCTCGTAATTTAACGACTTTTTTCTCGTAATTTAATTACTTTATTCTCAACATTTTATCTCAACTTTTTTCCTCTAAATTTAACGAGTTTTTTCTCGAAATTTAACAACTTTAATCTTGAGATGGTTTTATTTTTTTTTATTATTGCTTGGCCCTAATCCTCTTCCGCAGAGATCAGAAACCTCTCGGATTTCATCAAAAATATCTTAATTTGTGTTTCGAAGACAAACGGTCTTACGGGTGTAGAATGACATGAGGGTGAGTAATTAATGACCGAAATTTCATTTTGGGGTGAACTAGCCCTTTAATTTCTTTCAAAATAAATCTTACTGACCCCAACCTTTTGAACGGTAGTGCATTTCAGACGCTTGAGACATAACATGTGGCACTAGAAGGGGTCCCTTCCGATGGGGCAGTCGAGGACCTCAGTCTGTCCTGAGGAGAAGTTAAAGGTGTGTTATCAAAGGTTGAGGGTTTTGTAAAACGCTCCTCCATAGAGAGTTCAGCTGATGTGCCTTCACCCATTAGACCGGTTGAAGGGATCTCTGAAAAGACTGGATTTAGGCTGGTTTTCAACAGGAACTCTGGGGAAGAAGGGCAATCGGATGTGTTTGGGAATAGAGTGCTACTTGTGGAAGTTATCGTATGGAATTGAGAGTGAGACTCAGGAACAGACACATCAGAGGAGGTATTTGGCATTTTGGAAGATAAAGAGCCATCAAAGGGAATGGTTGAGTCTCGGACAGATGAGGGTATTTCTAATGTTGGCGAGTCCAACTTCATAGAGGTCAATGTAATGTTCAACTGGGCAATGTTTTGGGGATCACATGCAACCGTTGGGGATTCAGACTGAGATGTTGATGACTGTTGAAGGGAAAAGGTATCATCTCCTGGCTTTGTATCTGAGCTAATGGAAGATGTATCTACTGTAACAGACATTGTAGGTGATGGGATTGGAGTGAGAGTTCCTGCGTTTTGAGTGTTTGACGTCTCAGCTGCACTGATGGAAGCTGCCATTAAAAGACTGACAGTATTTTCGAGTGATAAACCGTTCCTTTGAGTGTCTGAACCTTGTGGCTGGACAGAAACCGTTTCACTGGAAGAAACAGAGCATGTTTCTGGAACCATAAAACATTCATCTGAACAGAGAGGCATATAAGAGGGATCTGGGAGTGCGTTAGGGACAGACACATGCACTTGGGTGCTAGTTCTCTGGCTTCCAACCTGTGCAGCAATCAGTTCTGAAATTAAATATGGGGTTTCCAGCACCTGTGAAGACAAACCAACACATTACCATACAACAGACATCCAGTGTGAATAAATGAGCATACATTCAGGAGAAAACAAAACAAGACAGTATGACAGCCCAGTTTAAGAGCAACTACACTCTTAAAAAATAAAGGTTTTTTTTTGCAGCTATGCCATCAAAGAACCTTTCTTGGAACAGTTCTTCTTAGTGTGAAGAACTTTTTAATAACCATTTTCCACTTTAAAAAACCTTGGTTGCATGGATGTTTAAAGGGGACCTATTTTTCCTCTTTTCACAAGATGTAATATAAGTCTCTGGTGTCCCCAGAATTTGTCTGTGAAGTTTCAGCTCAAAATACCCCACAGATCATTTATTATACCGTGTTGTAAATGCCCAATTTTGAGTGGAAGGAAAAACATGCATTTTTGTGCATGTGTCTTTAAATGCAAATGAGCTGCTGCTCCGCCCATTATCCAGACAAGGGCGGAGCCTGTACAGCTCATGCCCCGGATACTGTTTGGTTTTGATTATCATCTCTATCGTGGTCACGCTCATGTAACATTGCAGTTCTTCATCATCATGAAAGTTTAAGATTTATGGTTTTCTGAGTGCACACATCTAAATCACGCGCACAGAAAGCTGTCTGTCAGACAGCACGTCGTGTAAGTATTAAACTAAGTTCTCTTTCACGTCTTATTGAGCTTAAACTGTCAATACACACAAGGTTATGTCAAAAACACACAAAGTTCACATAAACACAGTCGGTTATGTCTGTGAATGTAAACAGCAGGGAAAGAAATTGCATGTGTATATTAGATCTGTGTATTAAAGTGACAGCAGTGTAATATACAGTATCTACTGCTGTTTATGCTGTTAATATGAATCAAACAACAAAAGAAAAACAGAAAATCACTCACTGTTCTTGACTGAATAACTTTAGTTGCTTTAATAAGAATACATTTCTCACTTGAATGCTGCCGTTAAATGATCTGGCGAGGAGATAAACATGGCCGACTGTGTACAGCTCACTCAGGGGAGGAGCTAAGCTAATAGGGCAGAGTCCATCAGCAGTCGTGGGCGGGGCCTAAGCATTTGTGATGTCACATTGCATAGAATCTGCAAACGGCTTGTTCTGAGACACTGCTTATGATTTATGGCGATTATTATGGATTTTTACCATTATATGGTGGTTGTGTACACACAACCAACACACATTTATGTTCAAACACCATGTAAAAGTCAATTTTGCATAATAGGTCCCCTTTAAGGTTCTTCTTTAAGGAACCATTGATGGCAATAAAGAATCTTTATTTTTAAGAGTGTAGATTTGATGTAGTGATTTGAGGTATCATTCCACTGCAGCAGGACAAGTTACGCACCCGAAGTTTAACACTTAGTGTTAGGCATCTAACTGCCTCAGCAAGCACCACAAAGAAGAAACAGCCATGCTTTTATGCACATGTAATTCCGATGACGACCGTTTCAGGGGGACAAATGCAAATACAGACATTTATGTACAGAAAAAACAAACAGACAAAAGACACATTATGGCTAAGGATCCTGCAACAGACTTGCAACACATATACCTAGAGTCCACTGAAGCCCAAAAGCATTATAAGCAATTGATTCTTGAGCCAGTCACAAACCCAAAAGCCATTACGATAATGATCTGAGCACACCAGAATACTTTGGTACTTGTGTTATGCATTATGTTACAGGGCTGGGCAATATACACAGTTTGGGGTCAGTAAGATTTCTTTTTCTTTTTTGGAAAGAAAGTAATACATTTATTCAGCATGGATGCATCAAATTGACCATATGTACGGTTACTTCATGGTTTTTGTTAGGCCAGCTTGAGCATTTCCGTTGAACTGTTAGCTGATCATTCTGTACTCGCTGTACATAGACACAAAACCATTAATTGTTTACTTTTTAATGTTATATTTATATTTTAATGCAGTTATCATACTTGCTTAATTTGCCAATAAACCAGTTTTATTGAGTGCAATAAAGATGAAGTTAATGGGAACATCTGAATAAGAAACGTGGTGTCTGTAATTAGATGCACACAATTTTCCAGCACTTCAAATGTTATTTTTAAATCAAAAACATAATTTTTTCATCCTTCTGAGACTGTCCCCATTTGTAAAACCGAACGTTTCAAGATGTAGGAAATCCAACATTTGATAGAAAACACTTTAAATTTAAAAGACATTAATTACCACTATAACCATCAGATGGCAGCAGAGGACCATTTATTGGCTCATACGTATTAGCCATTTCCTGTAATAGCTTTTCCCTCAGTTTCACTTTTGAATAAATATTAAACATTATAAAATCACTAGGTTTAAAAATACATTTTGTCAAGGTGAAGTATGAAGTACTCACAAAATCTCATGAAAAACAATAACTTTTCTTGCGAATGAATTGCACAGAGAGCGAGCACCGTGCTTTCCCTTCATTATCACAGAAGCTGTCAAAGCAGCACAAGCTCAATGTGATTTTCTGAAAACTCACATTTTATTCATTGAATCAAACTAAAGTGTTAGTCTAAAATATTTAATTTACAGTCTGTTGATGCTTTTTAGTGATGGTCGAATTGAATTTTGCCGAGGTAGAACACCGAGACACGTCTTTTTTTATGTCGTCTTACGTTTGAATAATTAAATTAATACTAGGCCAGACTATTTAAGTGACTATATATATATTCTGATTATAAACTAAGTATTAGAATATTGATGCTGTTAAAGCTTCTGGAACATTTCGCCGGAAGTTTTCCAGCTGGCTTATATTATTGCGGAAGTTCTTAAGAATGTTCCGTGCATATGGTCAATTGATCAAAAGTGACAGAATGATTTCTGAAGGATCATGTGACACTGAAGACTGGAGTAATGAAGCTGAAAATTCAGCTTTACATCACAGAATTGAATAACATTTGAAAATGATCCCTGAATCATGGTTTTGAATCAAATGACTAAAATGGAGAGCCTAATTTACGGAAATCAATCAAACTTAGCAACTACGTTTTTGTTAATGATGTTTCATCGTAAGCATTATTAAAAAATCTTATTCTTAATGCTCTCATGATCACAGGCATAAGACAAGAAATGATGGCAAAACTAGTCTAATAAGCTTTATTGAAACTTATTGGCCAAAATAAAAATATTGTCCAGCCCTAGTGAGACATTTATGGTTGTTCTTCTTATTATTAATGCATTTATACATGTATATGGGCTGGATCCAGTGTTAAGGCCCGTTCACACCAAGGACGATAACTGTAATGAGAACTATAACAATAACTATATTAGCTCTTAAAAGCAGGATGGATTCTGATTGGCTGTCAATGTTTTTATTGTTCATCAGCTGGAAAAATCGCTCTGAAAATGATTCCAACGATATTGTTTCTCATTATCGTTAAGTTGTAGTGTAAACTCTGCTATTCTTTAGTATTTAGAGTGATTTTTATAACTATATCTTTATCGTTATCGTTATAGTTTTCGTCCTTGGTGTGAACGTGGCTTGACTCGGATTTGCCCAGAACTGAATTTCATCTGCTAGCCAAATCACTGACTTTGCATTTTGCAAGAGTTAGACAGAAAAGCGTACACACAAATGCACACACACGCACACAAACACACACCTTGTTGAGGCCATCCATCACCACATGGGGCAAGTGTTCATTCAGCATGGCTGGAGAAATGATGACCTCATCAAAGGCCTTGTTATCCCCCCACAGAGCGGAGTAAGTGGGCTCTTCCTGACCACAACTACAGACAGAGAGAGATGGTAAGAGAAATCTCTGTACAGACACCTGCACAACTTTGACTGAATTTATTTTATGATTTCTGAAGGATCATGTGACACTGAAGACTATGATGCTGAAAATATATTAATATCTAAAGATATGCATTAATCCATTCGATTTACTTCCTCTCTACTCACCACATCTCAGGCGGGTGGTTGTGCACCACATGAATGACCCGTCCCGGGGGATACAGCGGCGTGGAGGCTGACAGAGCGATGCTCAGATCACTGGGGTGCAGCCACAGGCGAGAGTTGGAGGGGGTCACGCCCTGAGAAACAGGGGCTTCGTCATCCAGCGGCAGCTCTGATTTAGGGATGCACTTCGTACCCCCGGCAATGATCCGCCACTGATGGAAACAGAGAGAGAGAGAGAAAGGGACCAATTCTCACTGTTAACTAGTTGCTTATTAGCATGCATATTACTAGGATATTGGCTGTTTATTAGTACTTATAAACTGCATCTTATTCAGCATAAGCATATTCTACATCCCTAAATCCACAGGTATAGGTGTTGCAACTACCTTACTAACTATTAAAGGGGACCTATAATGCCCCTTTTGCAAGATGTAATATAAGTCTCTGGTGTTCCCAGAATGTGTCTGAAGTTTCGGCTCAAAATCCCCCACAGATCATTTATTATAGCTTGTCAAATTTGCCCCTATTTGGGTGTGAGCAAAAACACGCCGTTTTTGTGTGTGTCCCTTTAAATGCAAATGAGCTGCTGCTCCCCGCCCCCTTTCCAGAAGAGGGCGGAGCTTTAACAGCTCAACAACAACAAAGCTGGAGAATCTCACGCAGCCAAAATGAGGATTGTCAGTAACGGTGTTCAGCCTTACATTGTTCAAACCGGAGTCGACACTGATGGAGAGACTCAGGAAGAAGTTACAACTTTTAGAATGAAACTGGACGTTTCTGAATGGTTAGTGGATAAATTTATGTAGTTGCTGTGGAGTTGATTCAACTCATCCACTAGCATGTGCCGTCATGTTCATCTTTTGTGTTGAATTGACCCTCGTTTGTGAAGCAGTCCGGCGTAAAATGACGGCATGACAACAACACTCGAATACAACAACTCTTCCTCTTCTCTAAAGCAGCCCAACATGGCCCCGCCCCCTTTGATGTGTGTTCTCGGGGGCGGGGTTTATGTAAATTTTGGGAAGAAGCTCGTTGTAGTCCCTACCAGCCATTTGTTGTAGTCCTTAAAAAGTGATTTCTGTAAAAGAAAATCTCTCCCTTTGCATTGAACTTTGAGCGTTGTAACTTTGCAGATGTTGTTTATGCTCAAACAGCAACATTACACACTAACTAAAGTTAAAAAAGTGAAATCATAATCAACCACCCCTTTAATAAGCAGTAATTAGGAGTTTATTGAGGCAAAAGTCATAGCTAATAGTGAGAATTGGACACTAAACTAAAGGCTCTGTTCCAAAAACCTAGTGAGCTGCCTACGCAGGAAGCATTTCATATCATCAGTTCCTGCTGAGAGCAGCTAACCACCAAAGTAGGCAGCGTGATTATGATTATTAATAAGCCAACTGTGCTGGAGCTGCTGAAGGTATTTCACATATAGATAAATTTCTCAAGAACTTCTTTGAAGATAATCAGAGGCTGACAACAAATAATCGAGACATGATATAAAAGTGTTACCACTTAAAAATCTGGGTAAGGATGCATTTATTTGATCAAAAGTGGCAGTATAGACATTTATAATGTTTCAAAAGATTTCTATTTCAAAATAAATGCTGTTCTTTTGAACTTTCTATTCATCAAAAAATCCTGAAAAAATATAAAAGAAATATAAAAGCAGCACAGCCGTTTTCAAAATTGATAGCAAGAATGTTTCTTGAGCAGCAAATCATCATATCAGAATGATTTCTGAAGGATCATGTGACACTGAAGACTGGAGTAACGATGCTGAAAATTCAGCTTTGATCACAGGAATAAATTACATTTTACTATATATTAAAACAGAAAACAGTTCTTTTAAATTGTAATAATATTACACAATATTACTGTGTTTACCTTGGCGAGCAGAAGAGACTTATTTTAAAAAAATGTATCAACCCTAAATCTTTGAACCGTAGTGTAGGTGAGGCTTGAAGCCATAGCCGTGAGAATAAGAGTTTAATGCTCCACTAACTGAACTAGAATAGAGATGTAAAAAAGTCAGTTTGCACTGCATAAAAACCCCACAGCTGCGGTTATAATTAGCAACATAACAATTTAGCTTTTACTTTATTTGCCCTGAGGAAAAGGACATGGGGAAAGCACAACGTGACAGATATAATGAGGGCAGTTAATTACTGGCACATTCAATAATAACAAATGCTGCTGCACCAGCACCTATAAGCATGGACTAGAATGCTTGATTCTGATTGGTCAGTCCACATTCTGAGGCCAAATATTATTTTAGAATAATAGAGTTCTGTAACAGGAAAATGATTTCCCGCACAGCTGTGCTAGTTTCAAACCACTTCATAAATAATTTCAAACATCTTTCAATTATTTGATAGAATGCACAAATTTATTCTATTTATTATTATTGGATGCACAGCCAGCTGGTTATTATGGCAAAATAAACCACTTCTTGTCAGTCGTTATCTTATTTATTTTGTAATAATAATTGAGTGACTGTACAGCTACATAATGTGTACTAGTGCTGTCAAAAATATAAATATTTCAATAAGTAAAGATACCGAAATATCGGAAATGGTTCCAATACTGCTTTTCTACATTATCAATACACCGATAGCAGCTGTGCGTTCTCGCTCTCTTCTCTCTGATGGCGACTTGACACACACCCGCCTCCTGTCACTCACTCGTCTTGCTCCGGTTAAATAGTGCTTGTATTGTGCATAATAGACTATATGTACGGTTACTTCCTGGTTGTGGTTAAGCCAGCTCGGGCATTTCCGGTAAACTGTTAGCTGTTCATTCTGTACTCGCTGTACATTGACACAAAACCATCAATAGTTGACTTTTTAATGTTGTATTCACATTTTCATGGAGTTATCACATTTACCTAACCAGTTTTATTGATAACAATAAAGACGAAGCTATTGGGACCATTTAAAAACGATGTGTCTGTAATTAGACATGCACATTTTTTTCCAGCACTTCAAATGTTATTTTTAATGTGATGACCACAAACATTACTTGTTCATCCTTCTGAGATTGTCCCCATTGTAAAACCGAACGTTTCAAAATGTAGGAAATTCAACATTTGATAGAAAACTTATTTAAAAATAAAAAAGACAATAATTACCACTTTAACCAGCAGGTGGCGGCAGAGTAGCATTTATTTGCGCAAATATCAGCCATTTCCTCTAATCGTTTTTCACCTAGTTCGTTTTTGACTAAATATTAAACATTATAAAATAACTAGGTTTGAAAAAACATTTTGTCAATGTTAAGTATGAAATACTCAAAAAATCTTATGAAAAACAATAACTTTTCTTGTGAATGAGTGACACAGAAAGCGAGCACCGCACTCTCCCTTTGTAATCACAGCAGCTGTCAGTCAGTGAGATCAATGATTTCAGCACACTTGTAAAAACACATTTTATTCAATTCATTCTAAAGTGCACTATAAATATTTAATTTTTGAAGCTTTTTTTCCACATAAAAGTGTGAAAACTGATGGTCGAATTAAATTTAGCCAAGGAGGAAAAATGAGGTACGTCTTTATTGATTTATTTTTTATGCCGTCTTACGTTTGAATTACTAAATTAATGCTATGCCTGACTATTTAAGTGATTATATTCTGATTATAAACTAAGTATTACACTACTGATGCTCAACACACCAGCACATGACATCTCACTGGAAGTTTTCGAGCTGGCTTATATTAAAGGTGCCCTAGAATCAAAAATTGAATTTATCTTGGCATAGTTGAATAACAAGAGTTCAGTACATGGAAATGACATACAGTGAGTCTCAAACTCCATTGTTTCCTCCTTCTTATGTAAATCTCATTTGTTTAAAAGACCTCTGAAGAACAGGCGAATCTCAACACTGACTGTTACGTAACAGTCGGGATCATTAATATGTACGCCCCCAATATTTGCATATGCCAGCTCATGTTCAAGGCATTACACAAGGGCAGCCAGTATTAACGTCTGGATCTGTGCACAGCTGAATCATCAGACTAGGTAAGCAAGCAAGGACAACAGCAAAAAATGGCAGATGGAGCAATAATAACTGACATGATCCATGATATCATGATATTTTTATTGATATTTGTAAATTGTCTTTCTAAATGTTTCGTTAGCATGTTGCTAATGTACTGTTAAATGTGGTTAAAGTTACCATCGTTTCTTACTGTATTCACGGAGACAAGAGCTGTCGTTATTTTCATTTTTAAACACTTGCAGTCTGTATAATTCATAAACACAACTTCATTCCTTATAAATCTCTCCAACAGTGTGTAATGTTAGCTTTAGCCATGAAGCACAGCTTCAAACTCATTCAGAATCAAATGTAAACATCCAAATAACTACTATACTCACATGATCCGACGCATGCATGCAGCATGCAGCATGCATGACGAACATCTTGTAAAGATCCATTTGAGGGTTATATTAGCTGTGTGAACTTTGTAAATGCACTGTATTATAGTTGAGAGCTCGGGGGGCATGGAGTGCGAGATTTAAAGGGGCTGCAGCCTGAATCGGTGCATAGTTAATGATGCCCCAAAATAGGCAGTTAAAAAAATTAATTAAAAAAAATCTATGGGGTATTTTGAGCTGAAACTTCACAGACACATTCAGGGGACACCTTAGACTTATATTACATCTTGTAAAAACTGGTTCTAGGGTACCTTTAATGCAGAAGTTCTAAAGAACGCTCTGTGCATACAGCCCATTTTACTCTTTCCTTGGGGTTTTGCACTCACACAAACGTGCACACACCACTGATCTATATAAGTGGCGCTCTCATAAAGCCGCCTCTCAAACAGCTTTCGAGTATCAAATTGAGTCATTTTTCTTGGCTTATTGCGCTTAAACGGTCAAATACACACAGCATTATGTCAAAATACCCATCTTGACGAGTATTCAGGTAAACACAGTCAGTTTTTGAACGTAAATAGTTGAGAGAAAATGCATGTTGTGTAACAGTATATTGAATCCATGCATAAGCTCTTAAAGTGACAGCAGCCTAATAAACCTGCTGCTGTCAGAGAGAAAAATCGCTTGCTTTTCTTGTAACTTTAATTGTAAGCATTAATCTGTATTTAATTTTTACAATGTAGACTATCCAGTGTTATTTTTTTCATTTTTTAATTTCTTTATTTAATTTCTGTAGTGTTTACCTGAATACTACTGTTAGACACACCTGAAAAACCTAAAGCCATGTTTATTTCATTTGTCTAATTATTCCCTTGTATTTATTTGTACTATTGTTTGTCTTTTTTGTACATTTAAGTAAAGCCTCCCTGCGTTGTGTGAAAGCTATTGCAGCAAAATTACCCAAATTATCAATAAATTATGATATGATAATAACAATATCTGTATGGCAGTATATATGACATCGAAAAACTATATATTTCAAGGTATCGTATCGAAGTTAGTTAGACATTCCAAATTGTACTACAAACACAAGTGAGGGGGAATAAATTCAAATAAATTCATATTCAAAGCAAGTTATCTTAGAAAAAATGTTCTTGAAAGGAAAACATTTATCAAGGTGAAGTCTTTTTTTCTTTAATAATAGTATTCAGTTTTGTTTTATTAGAATTTTATCACATTGCCTGGAGTGAAATCAATGTAATGTAAAGTAAACGGTTCATTTCAGCGATGCTGATGATGATCAAGACTATGCTTTAACTCAGGGTTAAAAGGATAGTTCACCCAAAAATGAAAATTCTGTCATCATTTACTCCCCCTCAAA
The DNA here is from genome assembly GCA_036281575.1 of Ancherythroculter nigrocauda. Taxonomy (NCBI): domain Eukaryota; kingdom Metazoa; phylum Chordata; class Actinopteri; order Cypriniformes; family Xenocyprididae; genus Ancherythroculter; species Ancherythroculter nigrocauda. Next base: position 55,734,294 of record VTFQ01000004.1, read on the forward strand.
TTGTTTCAAACCCATATGAATGTCTTTCTTCTGCTGAACACAAAGGAAGATATTTTTGAAGAATGTTGTTAACCAAACAGTTGATGCCAGCCATTGAAATGTTATATCCATACTATGAAAGTCAATGGTGCCCCAACAACTGTTTGGTTACTGACATTCTTCAAAATATCTTCTTTTGTGTTCAGCAGAAGAAAGAAATTCATACAGGTTTGCAACAACTTGAGGATGAATAAATGTTTTCGTTTTTGTGTGAACTATCGCTTTAAAGCAGCTCACCTTTGGTTTATCACTCTTCTGTAAGACTTCAAGTAGGTGGCGACGGAAGCCCTCAAGCTGAGAGAGGCCAATCCTGAATGAACATAAAAGCATTAGATAAACATTCATCTGCTCAGACTTATGAATATATACAACCACAGCTGAACACTCATTTACCTGGGGACCAGATCTTTTCCCAACACGACCGAGGTGACGAACTCTTTCGAGTACTCCATTGCATCCTCACTGTGAATTAAACAGAAGTTTGTGGTTAAACACGTTCTATAACGTCAGCATGAAAAATTCAAATGTGATATTCAACAATTTTTCTAAGGAATATGTCATTCATCTTAGCGTTACAATCTTTTCATGCAAAAAAACTGTGCTAACACTGCAAAGTATATTTCAAGCATGGCAGGCAAGAGCTTCTCTAATCTGTAACAATCATGAGCAACAGCATTAACATGAAAGAGTAGTTTTGAGACACATTACCTACTGAATTAAACCAATAACTGTTTCAGAAAAAGGCTCTGGGGCGAATCTCAATTCAAATATCATCCTTCCAAAAGATATGCATCCATGTATTTTTTTTTTTTTTTGGACTTATATTTCCCACAACCCCTTGCATTATAGAGAAGGAGAACTGTAGTTTGTGACAGACCTTTTGAGAGTTTTTTAATGTATAAACCTGAAAGTTACACTAAGATTTTATTAATGTTTTAAAAAGAAGTCTGTTCACCAAAGCTGCATTTAGTTGATCAAAAATACAGTAAAAACAGTAATATTGTGAAATATTATTACAATTTAAAAGAACTGTTTTCTATTTGAATATTTTTGAATATATAAAATGTAATTTATTCCTTTGATCAAAGCTGAATTTTCAGCATCATTACTCCAGTCTTCAGTGTCACATGATCCTTCAGAAATCATTCTAATATGATGATTTTTCTGCTCAAGAAACATTTCTGATTATTATCAATGTTGAAAACAGTTATGCTACATTTGTTTCAGGAATCTTTAATGAATATACAATTCAAAAGAACAATGTATTTAAAACAGAAATCTTTTGTAACAGTATAAATGTGTTTTTGATCCATTTAATGCGTTCTTGCAGAATAAAAGTATTAATTTCTGTCAAAAAAAAAAAAAAATCATACTGACCCCAAATATTTGAATTGGAAGTGTACATTAAGATAATTAATTTATAACGTAATTCACTGACATTCCTAGCCAGAGCTTTGAATCTCAGTCACACTATTAGAAAACTGGCAGGTGTGACATCACTAACACCAAATGCCATTGGTTCTCACACATCATGTGATCACCGATCACAACACTGCAAGCACATTTGATTTAAAAAGAACATAAGAATATGAAAAATGCTTTGTTCCTCATTTAAATTTATAACTCAACAACTATGGCATCCAAAGAATACTTTTATGCTGCTTTTTAAATTCACTCATATAACACTGGAACGACAGATTGAGAAATAATGACAAAATGTCAATTTTTGCCTGAACTAATCCTTTAACACAACAGTTTAATCTCTACACATCTAATGTCATCATGCCTCAGTGACTGCTAAACACGCTCTTTCTCTCAGAGGAGATCGGTTTTCAGCCTTCTCTATAAATGTAGTGCAAAACAGATCCCAGAGTAACAATAGCAAGGTCGCACTGACCTGAGGAGGCCGCCAGGAGGGGAGTAGGAATAGCAGTGCAGTGAAGGATACTGCGGCCGGAGGAGGAAGGACAGGATGGCGGCTGTACCCGCACCCAGAGAGTGACCCACAATCACCAGCCCATAGTGCATCGTTCCTTTACCCTGAGACACATGGACATACACAATACTTTTGTGATACATGATAGCATGCACAATGCAAATTTTTGCATGCAACATGCAAATGTTGTCTGAAGACACTGGGGAGAATTTAGTAAACAGTCGTAACATTACCATCTGGTTTTAAAATCAATTTTAAGACCTGCAAAAATAACACAAATACCATCTGTGTCCATCCAGAGCAAACCCATAAAATCGCAAAATAAATAATGTCTCTCAAATTATTTTACTTAATTAAACAGGCACACGTTCAACTGCAAAACAGGATAATTGCAAGTTCAAAATACTCAAGAAATGTTTTATTCAATATATTGTTGTATAGTACAATGGGGCTAAGAAAAATATGCTTTGCACTACTCCCACAGTGCATGATTGCACCAAAATATATATGTTTGTAGTGAACATTGATGGAGCAACAGATTTTGTGTGAAAATAATTCATAAAAGGGGTTAATTTTGTTTAAAAATCTTGTATGCGGTGGCGAAGGGGGCGTTTACCCCCACAGACACACGGGGTAAAACCAGCATGGGGCAAAAGACACACAGTACTGATACATTTTTTTTAAAGTTAATACTTGTTCAAAACAATCACTTTAGCAAAGTTTGTACAATTTTCTGTTTATTTTGATAAATAAAAGAATTAATTTTTGTTCAATAAATATACTGTCATTAAAATAATGTTAATACAAAAATAAAAGGTTAAAAAAAAACAGTAAAAAATTATTTTTAAAAGTAAAGATTCTGAAAGCATTGAAGGAGATCCCATAATAATTTAATATAGATTTACAGCAGTAACAATAAATTATATTTTATTATATGTTATGATTAATACCATATTTTTTAAATGTGACCCTGGACCACAAAACCAGTCATAAGAGTCAATTTTTCTTTAAAAATTAAGATTTATACATCATCTGAAAGCAGAATAACTAAGCTATTTGAAAATCTGGAATCTGAGGGTGCAAGAAAAATCTAAATATTGAGAAAATCGCCTTTAAAGTTGTTAAAATGAAGTCTTTAGCAATGCATATCCACTCACAAAAATACATTTTTGATATATTTACAGTAGGAATTTACAAAATTTCTTCATGGAACATGATCTTAACTTAATATCCTAATGATTTTTGGCATAAAAGAAAAATCGATAATTTTGACCCATAAAATGTATTGTTGGCTATTGCTACAAATACACCCGTGCGAATTATGACTGGTTTTGTGGTCACAAATATGAAGGTTTCATTATAAATATGGTGATTATCTCTAAAGTGGACACCCAAATACATGATATTTACCATCTGAATCTAACCATGTCATGTCAACAAATGGAAAAGTCAGCCAGCTGTTTATTATCACGTCAATTATTGTGCCTTTCGGCCAAGCGTGCCACTCGAGTCCTGAAAGTGAAGCCAAAGCGTCTCGATCGCCCCCAAGAGGCTGAATGCAGTATAGGTAATAAACTCCGCCCTCTCCATGTAATGTAATGGGACGTGTGACAAATTACATGACAAATGTTTATACTTACCAAATCCCTCCCGAAGGCTTGAGAGAGAATCATTTCTTGCTCTAGTTTCTTTTTTATGTATTCAGCTGAATAAACCATTCCCTAAACAAAAGATTGACGAAAAGAAAGAATGAGTTTGTGTTCATATCTGCCAATAATCTGTGTGTGTGTTTGTGTAGGACCTTGTGTCCGAGCCACGTGCCGTGCTGCTCCTCTAGAGGCAAACGCTCAGAGTCGCCTGTGAGATCTGTTAAAGCGTCCTGAGAAAGAGGGAGAAAGATAAAATGGTAACACTTCATTATTTCACACTACATTATTTAACATGAACTTATAATGAACTGCACTTCTACAGCATTTATTAATCTTTGTTAGTTAATTTGAACATTTACAACTACATTATTAAAATCTTGTCAACATTAGTTAATGCACTGTGAACTAACATGAACCAACAATGAACAGCTGTATTTTTAACTAACGTTAACAAAGATTAACATATACAGTAACAAATGTATTGCTCATGGTAGATAATACATTAACAAATGTCAACAAATGAACCTTGTTGTAAAGTGTTACTGATAAACGTAATAAACGGTGAACCAGAGACACATGTAAGCCATCCATTATTGCAAAAAAAAAAAAACTACTGGGTTTGTTTTGCAATATTTAATAATCTCTCTATACATTAGCAGACTTATTACATGGCTACTAATAAATAAATAAATGGACATGAAATATTGATTTGAGTTATTCTATTATGCGAAAAGAAAGAGACCATAGAGTGATACAAGAAACATTGCAAAGCTTTGTATGAAATCGATAGCCTGGTACTATAGACAAATGTACATTTTACAAGGGCTAACTGATTTCAGACCATTAAATTATTATTATTTTTTTTTGTCCTTAAAATGCTCTTGTGTGGGTAAAGTACTTTCTTATGTCACAGCTGCTTAGAAACAGCCAATATTTTAATCAGTTTTTATTTTAGTTATATTATTGTTTTATTAAAGTGCTCCTACTATGCTATTTTAAAGGTTCTTAGTTTTATTTTGGAGGTCTCCTATAAAAGGTTTACATGCATTCATTTTATTTTCCTCATAATATACATTGCAGCATCAGCTCTTTTCTCATAGTGTCTGAAATGGTTCGATAAAGGATTCAGTCTCTCTAAACCCATCCTTTCTGATAGCTGACTCTGCTTTGATTGGTCTGTTGAGATTGGTCTACTCTGCTCTGATTGGTCAGATGGCCCAGTCTGATGCAGAACACAGCGTCTTCTCGACATGTCGACAACATGATTTAAACTCTTCCTGGTCTCAGCTACAACTCTAAGTCTAATAACCCTGATTTTAATTCTATGATCATACACTTAAGCTCATGAGGTCACTCGGGCTTCATTGTTACAGCACACGTAAGGTTGACTCACCTTAGGGGACAATGTCCCTCTGATACTGATCACGACTTTTTTCTTTGCATGATCCACTGCTACAAAGAAGGGTGTCTCATAAACCTACAAATCAAAAATATAGACAATAATTTGTCTTAATCACACATTTAGCATTTATCACATCAGTTACGGCTTCTCAAGTATTTTAGTCAGGCGGTGACTCATTGATGTGAACAGATATTTTTCACACAAGACATTACAGCTCAGGATTTCAGGGGTCAGGGGTGTTAAAGAATTAAGATGCCGTACTGCGTCATGGCAGGATGTGTAGACAATTTGGACTTCTTTAAGGTCTCGGTCCAGGAATTGCCGTCGAATGGCAAGAACGTTACAGCCACAGCAGTTATCCTCCTCAACGGTGACAGACTGAGAGAGACGAGAACCTGAAACTGAAGTATTACAGCTGACGAGAGAGAAGAAAGGAAGAGACACAAAAAGAGAAAAAAAATTAAAGGCATTCAAAGTCCAAAACAGACATTTTTTTACCATAAGAAAATGCAAAAAAAGGTAGAAAAATGTAAAAATGTTTATATATATATATATATATATATATATATATATATATATACACACACACACACACAAACAATTTTCTAAAATAACTTTCTAATTGATAATAAATTAGTTTATATATAAATTATTTAATTATTTAATAAATTATTTATTATCAAATGAAAAAACAATTTGATAATAAATAATATATAAATAATACTAAATATATAAATAATAAATATATTATATATATATATATATATATATATATATATATATATATATATATATATATACACTGTATATACACACACATTTTTATGTGTTCTTATTGGTAATAATTTACATATTTATGCATATAACAACAGTTATTGTTAATAAAATTTTTAATACAAAATAAAATAATAAAAAAGATAAATAATAAAAATGATTACAATATAAAATAACTGTTTTCTATTACAATATATTTTCTTATTCATGTGATCAAAGCTACAATTTTCTAAAATGTTTCTAATCGATAATAAATTACATTATATTAGGGCTGTTCAACGATAACTGTGGTTATCGTGTACAAAATAAGAGTCTGTGTTTATGTAATATATGTGTGTTTGTTTTGTGTATAATTATTATGTATATATAAATACACACACATACATGTATATATTTAAGAAATATAAGCATGTATGTATAAATATATAAATATATGTATATTTTTATATATTTAAATTATATATAAATGTAAATATTTGTATAGAAATATAAGATATTTTTCTTAAATATATACATGTATGTGTGTATATTTATATGTACATAATAATTATACACAAAACAAACACACATATATTACTTAAACACAGACTCTTATTTTGTACACGATAACCACGGTTATCGTTGAACAGCCCTACATTATATATATATTACATATATACATACATTATATATATATTTATACTCAACTGACAAAAAGTAATTAATTATCCATTAGAAGCAATTATTTTAGAAAAAAAAAAAATTATATTATATATATATATATATATATATACACACACAAACACATTTTTGTTCTTATTGATAATAAATTGCATATTTATGCACATAACAACAGTTATTATCAATAAAAATGCAAGAAATAATAATAATAATAATAATAATAATAAATAAAATAATAATAAAAAAGATACAAAATTAAAATTATTACAATTTAAAAGAAGTCTTCTATTACAATATATTTTATAATGTATTTTTTATTCCTGTGATCAAAGCTGAATTTTCAGCATCATTACTCCAGTCTTCAGTGATCACATGATCCTTCAGAAATCATTTATTTGAAATGTTAATCGTCTGTAACATTATAAATAGCAAGTCTACCAACTTACGAGCAGGTGCTGACGAGTCTGCACAGTCCACACGCCGGCTTTCTCAAAAGATAAACGGGCCAGCCATACGCCGCCATGGCAAACAACATGTAGTAACACACTTCCTTATACATGGCCATCTCAGTCTGTAAACAGAGGGAGAGCATTATAAATAAAAAAACGTATCAACACAAGCACACACCTTTACTGTATTCTTGAAATACCGAGTTCTTGAGGTCCAAGTATTTAGTGTTGCGAGTTACAGGCATCCCGGACAGAAAGGCCAAAACGTCATTGTTTGCCTACAAACAAACAAACAAACAGAAAAACATTTTGTATTATTTGGACAGTGAGGAATATTCGTCCAATAAAAAAGTAATGTTACTGATCATGTAATACCACGATTCTGCAAACCTGATCCAAGATGGCGGATCTCTTAGCTCGCTGTCTCTGTCGGAGGAGCACCAAGCCAGCGATGATGTCACTCGGCACGATGTCCAGATCCCGGAAAAACTCGGCAAACAAGCTGGCCACCTCAGAGTAAGCGTCCTGAGAGAGAATATCTTCTACTGAGAATGGTGTGTGTACATATGAGACGCTCTCACAGTAACTGGCATGTGTGTATTTGAGTTGGTGCTCGAGTCTTACAGATTGTGTGTCTTTTGCTCTAGTGCAGCACATGAAGAATTTGAGTCTCCTGCTCCAGCTGCTGGCTTGACCCTCTTCTAGCCTGTGTCTGAAAGAGACAGATGCAACCCAACTGAGCAAATATCATGAGAAGATTTGGGAATTATAGCTCAATACATACTGGAAAGGCAATGACGCAAACACAAATCTAGAAACAGGGGTGGAAAAATGGGGCATGCGACACATACACTGTGCAACTGTAGATTGAAGGGGGTGCTAAAATCATAACAGCTAGCAAAACAAAAATCTGTACAAACTTGCAATACTCTGTTATGATCCAAACTAACTGACATCCGATATAATGGCAATATATATTAGAGATGCACCGATATATCGGCCAATAATTGCTATATATTTGCTTTTATCGGCAGATACAGATTATTGGCCGATATATCGGTGCAGGAAAATGCACTGCATTTGTGCTTTGTGTAAAGTAAAATGCTAAGAAACCTGTTTGATGTTCAATATTAATAGTAATTATATAAATTAATAACATTCAGATAGTTAAGAAATATTAATTGAATCTTCAGAATTTAGTTAATGCGTGTTAATATTAATTTTAGCAATGTGTTTGTTTGTAACTGATACCAGTTACTCTGAAACAAGTTGATGAAATGGAAAGAATAAAGTTTTTATTTGCATTTCTTTCAAAATATAATAATTAAAAATGTAACGATTAATTATTAATTATAATGAAATTGTCATTAATTTAAAAGAAGGTATAAAAGTCAGAACCCCCAAAGTATCAGCATCAGCAGATATCACTCTGAATAATCGGCTATCGGTAACGGTGGAGAAATTTAGTATTGGCGTATCTCTAATATATATATATATATATATATATATATATATATATATATATATATGCATTTAATATTTACAAATTGGATGTGCATAATATTGGTGAAATTAAACAAATACTTAATTTACACATTATTTACTCAATTTATTAAAAAAAAGCTTAAAACATAAAATAGGCATTCAATTCATGTTAATTTAGTATTATGTACTATTATATAATTACATACATTTCTATGCTATTATATATCTACTAGTGCTGCCAATCGATTAAAAAATATAAGTAATTAATCACACATTTTCTGCAATTAATTGCGATTAATCACATCTAACATTAAAGTTTTTAATATTGTTTTAATAAAGTTTTTTATATTGGAAAAATTTCACATTTAATCTCCAAACTAATGTAGAAACAACATAAAGACAGTATTTAAATATTTGACAGGTAAATATCAGGTAAATATCCAGAATCAAAGCCTTCACTTCACAGTTTTCATTGCATAATTTAGATTAAAATACAGATTAATTTTTATTAAAGCTACAAAAGTTATTCAGTTAAGAGCAGTGAGTGATTTTCTTTTTCTGTAGCAGGTTTATTAGGCTGCTGTCACTTTAAGACCGGCCGCACATGACGCGCATCTGCATACTATTTTCTTACAACTCTTTGTGGTAATTTAAGACTTTATTTAACTCATTTAAGACTGTGCTTACGACAATACTCGACAAAATGAACATTTTGGCATAATTTTGTGTGTTTTTGTCTGTTCAAGCGCAAAAGACAACTCAATGCGGCTGGTGTCAGTAGCAGCACAATTCGACAGCGTTAATGCTACCAGCATCATATTCATGTGGTTTGAGGCTTTATTAACATCCTTACCTACCCCTACCCTTAAAACAATGCAAATATAGTGTTGGTAGCACAATCTAATCGGTAGCATTATTCATCAGAACACCGGCATGCTGTCTGAAGAGGCTTTCTGTGAGCACGAATCGTGTGTTTCTGTCACACAGACAGGAGATTCACAGATGCGCGCCAGTACCGCACTAAGTTCTCTTTTGTTGCGTACGGGGTTACACAGACCAGTCTTGTCGCGCTTGAATGTTTTAAAAGCGTTTGCATGAATAAGAGTGTGACCATATAATGTAACGCTAGCCAAATGATGGAAAAAACAGATGCTGTGTTAATTGCATTAAATATTTTTAATGCTTTGAATTGAAAAAATTAATTGCATGTGTTAACAGGTTAATTTTGACAGCACTAATAGCTACATATTTATTAACATTTTGAATTAGTTTTTATTTTCACCATTTAGTAATTTTGATGTGCTTGTGTCATTATTAGTTTTTTCTATTTCTATTTAGCTTTAATTTATTTTTTATTTCAGTATATCATCAGTTAGTTACAGTTTTCAGCCAACATGTATATTTTATTTAATTTCAGCTTTATTTTAAATAAGAAAAATAGTTTTGAAAAAGTTTTAGTTAACAATAACAACACCGAGACTACACAAATATTTATTATTCTATTATTATATTCAATATGTTTTTTTAATGTATTATATTGTTCTGTTTTATTATTTTTTTTTTTATTGTACATATTATTTGGGGTTTTGTTAGTCAGGGTAATAATTTTGTGGAATTTGAACTTCTGACACATGGGTTTTGGTACACTTATCTGTACACTTATTTCATGTAGATAAATACAATAAAAAAAGAAATGTGAATTTTATGTTTCAATTTTGGCAAAAAAAAGTCCATCACTAAAGCACTTAACTTTTCATGATAGAACTAAAAATGTAACTTTTAGTACACTCAGATTAAGATTGAATTTACAAATGATGGGAGTGTATCCCGAAATAAGCTACACTTTTAAAAATAAAGGTTCAAAAAGTTGATTTTTTTGCAGCAATGCCATAAATGATCCATTTAAGGTTCCACAAAGAACCTTTACGTAAATAGTTCTTAAAAGAACCATTTGTTTTCATAGTGTGAAGAACATTTTAATAATCTAAAGAACCTTTTTTTCAGTATAAAGAACCTTTTTCTGCCATGAAAAGATTCCATGGATGTTAAAGGTTTTGCCAACCTTTATTTTTAGGGAGTGTAGTGTGAGAACAATAAAGCGCTGTACCTGAGGGTGTACGTCGTGAGGTTACGCTGACGCCGGCGAGTTGCTTTCAGCTTCACAAAGGTCCGTCCGGTGGGGTCAAAGGTACACATCATGGTGAAACACACGCTGAAGATGACCAACCAGTTACACACCACAATTCCTGTTAAAAACAAATAAATACCAATTTATCTAATATTTTAAATGTGCTTTAGACATCTTCATTTGATGCTTATAGATGTATATACTGTAAAAAGAACCAACTGTCTCTTTGTCAGTCCGTGTCTTGTACAGACGGATGATGGGCATGGAAGTGAAGTGTGCTATTATGGGATGGGGGTGGACAATGAGCGACACTGATTCATGGTCAGAACAGACATGTGGAAAGCTACACTAGGCGTATTGTTAGAAAGTGTGCGTTAAGATTCCAGGACATAAATAGCTATAAATGTCTATCAAATTCACAGGAATCTGCTGAGATTAACAAGGGCAGGTTTCATGAGATTTTAACATGCCTGCTCATGCCGCAAGGATGCCACACTCTCGCTGTTTTTGATCTCGCTGCTGACAGCGCTGTTATGGCTGTATATTCAGTACTGTGCAAAAATTTTCTACACAGTGGTAGATATGCTTGTGTGGCTGTTGTATGCACAGGTCTGATGTACCGTATTTACACATAGACTGACAGTTAAGGGTAAAATTTAGAGCAGATCATGTGCGTTTTCATGAAGTACCGTGTCTATTAATGGGTAAAGCTACAATAACGTCTTCAGCTAGTCAGCTGGAGATCTTTCCAAGCCTATAGTGAATGTTTTATGAGCAGAAGGATAATCTCTCTCTTTTTAATGAGTTATGAGAAAGAACCATATTCATCCGCACAGAGCCAAAACACAACCAAAACAATGTTCTTCTGCAAAATGCATGCAGTTTTGCTTTTTAACCGCTAGAGGGACAAAAGTGTACCTTTAAAATTTACTGGATTATCCAAAAATAGGCATTACCATGCATTAAAATACAAACAAATGTTTCATTTAATTTACAGAAAATATAACTATATTGTGATGCAGTACCGGTCAAAAGTTTGGAAACATAATTTTTTTATGTTTTTGAAAAAAGTCTCTTCTGCTCACCAAGCCTGCATTTATTTGATCAAAAATACAGAAAAAAAAGAGTAATATTGTGAAATATTATTTCAATTTAAAATAATGGTTTTCTATTTTAATATACTTTAAAATGTAATTTATTCCTGTGATCAAAGCTGAATTTTCAGCATCATTACTCCAGTCTTCAGTGTCACATGATCCTTCATAAATCATTCTAATATGATGATTTATTATTAATGTTAATAATTATTATCAATTCATATTCAGGATTCTTTGATGAATAAAAAGTTTTTTAAAAAATAATTTATTTTAAATAGAAATCTTTTGTAACAATATACACTACTACACTATTTTGGGGTCAGTAATTTTTTTCTTTCTTTTTTTGAATAAAATTAATACTTTTATTCATCAAGGATGTGTTAAACTGAAAAAAAGTGATAGTAAATACTTATATTGTTAGGAAAAATGTATATTTTGAATAAATTATTCTTTTAAACTTTTTATTTATCAATGAATCCTAAAAAAAACAAAACATCACAAGCTCCAAAAAAATATCACTGTTTCCAACATTGATAATAAATCATCATATTAGAATGATTTCTGAAGGATCATGTGACACTGAAGACTGCAGTAATGATGCTGAAAATTCAGCTTTGCATCACAGAAATAAATGACATTTTACTATATATCCACATAGAAAACATCTATTTTACATTGTAATAATATTTCACAATATTACTGTTTTTACTGTATTTTTGATCAAATAAATGCAGCATTGATGAGCAGAAGAGACTTCTTCCAAAAACATTAAAAATGGTAATGTTTCCAAACTCTTGACCAGTACTGTATATAACATTAATAATATATGACATTGTGAAAATATATTTCGCACCGCTACATTGTTTTTATTCGTGTCTTACCCAGGGTGAGGTTCTTGGCGGTGATGTCGGAGCAGGGCTGGTAGTACTGCACCAACCAGGCGATGCCCACCACCGCGTACACCAGCTCCACCAGCAGGATGGCTGCAGAGAGGAGGAACAATTAATGACAAGTGTTGATTTAAGGCCTCATTACATAGGCCTATGGGTTTTCATTTTAAGTGCAATGTGATTTTATGATAAAACAATGCAACCTCACAAAAAATCTTGTTATGACAAGCATCAGTATTATTATTGCTCATCATTTTCAAACCTCTGTAACCTGTCACTCACATGAGATCCACCAGTAGCAAACCACTACCATCCAATCAACTCCTCACAGACAAAATCAAGTCCCGCCCTACATTTGTTCTTGTTTGAGAAGCCATTTCACTTGGATATAGAAAAGACTATCACATCTTTCCATTTCAACAGAGCTGACATATGAGATCCTAACATACTGAAAGAACTTTTTTTTGTGGTTGTCTTTATGATAAAAGTGCAAGTGTGTGTCTTACCCAGCCGTATATAGAGCACGTACTGCACCGCCTCTCTGGGTTGTGTGTACAGGATGCTGCCTCTCATGCTCAGCCACATGATGGCGCTCTCGCAGATCAGACAGCTGACCAGGATGCCAAGGTAACCGCGACCGTGATCCACCAGCGTGACCGAGCATGACTGCTCTGAACTGTACGGCAGCCCAAAGAGAACCACGGACAGAACCACCAGCCTGCCGGAAGAGCACAGCCGCAACATCACATGAGCGTACAAATGATCCCACACACCTCGGAAATGTGATATTTATGACATCAAAGTGATTTTTGGTATACAGTTGAACATGCTGAACAATTTCATACTCTTTTGACTTCTTAAAACAAAAATAGTTTATTTAGTTATTCTAGGGATTTAAAGGGATAGTTCACCCAAAAATGAAAATCATCCCATGATTTACTCACCCTCAAGCCATCCTAGGTGTATATGATTATCTTCTTTCAGTCGAACACAATCGGAGTTATATTAAAAAATATCCTTCCAAGCTTTATAATGAGAATGAATGGGGTTCGAGGTTTTGAAGCCCAAAAAAGTGCATCCATCCATCATAAAAGTAATCCACGGGCTTAATAAAGGCCTTCTGAAATGAAGCGACTGGATTTTGTAAGAAAAATATCCTGATTTAAAACTTCTGATGCAATGCATGATGTAGGATGTAGGAGTATCGTAAGCTTTGACGCCTCTCGAGGTTCAAACAAATATGGCTGGACAACAAACTCAAGCTCCTCTTCTCTTATATCGAAATCCTCAGACATTTCTCTTTAAAATTTCTCATTTGGACTTCTAACTCATGGCTGGTGTTTTGCTTGCCACTATCCTCTGCGCTTTTGTGTTCATCAATGCGTCATGAGTCGGGTCAGAGATTACTCAAAACATGAGGGCTCGTATCATAAACATTTAAAAAATCTGCTCGCTTTTGTCACATCATTGTCCTTATTTTTCCTATTGCTGGCTTCTCTGGCAGATCACACTATAAATAAATGCATAATCGCTTACTTTTTTAAGGCCCTCCATGTTTACTTACGTATGGCAGTGCGCTGTGTGTGTTGCCATGTCTGCGATTTTCCAGCAGAATTGAGTTACTTTTTCACTGTTGCCGCGGGTTGTTTTGCAACTCAGTGGGTTGAAGCGACCGCACAAAAGCGATATTTAACCCCTGGAATGCGTTTTTACTGGGATACCCCACGGAATGCGATTAGGCTAATTTTGGACTAGTTTTGAGAAGCAATTTAGTGGATTTTGTGGTAAAAACCTGGCAACCCCATTTGTATCGTTCTTTTGCGCATACAGGTCAGTTCAGAACCATGATCTGTTCACACAGGAAATCTGATATTGGCCACATTTAAAACAACAATGTGAACAGCTATACAAAAAAATCAGATCTGAGCAAAAATCGGAAATGAGCATTAAGGCTCGCAGTGTGAACAAAGCCTTTTATGATGGATGGATGCAATTTTTTGGACTTCAAAACCTCAAGCCTCATTTACTCCCATTATAAAGCTTGGAAGAGCCAGAATATTTTTTAATATAACTCCGATTGTGTTCATCTGAAAGAAGAAAGTCATATACACCTAGGATGGCTTGAGGGTGAGTAAATCATGGGATAATTTTCATTTTTGGGTGAACTATCCCTTTAAGAATCGGTATTAGTTCATAAAAATGAGAACAGATTAAAATCGAGAAATCACTATTTTTTACCCAGCCCTAAAATGTAGTTTGGTCGCACAAGTCTGCTGCCTCAAAACAGACAAAATTAGTGTAATTTTCTGGCAAACTTTATCGTTATTCTTCATTAACATACAAAATGTGTATGAAATAGGATAAACAGTACTGTCAATAACAATTAGCCAACTTATTTTGGTCAGTACCAAAAATTAAAACAACTAATCTCAGGAAAGTCAGGGCTTAAATAAAAATCTAGAGTTTTATAATCATATTTATGCTAAAAAAACCTAAAGAATTAAAGGTGCCATAGAACCAGTTTTTACAAGATGTAATATAAGTCTAAGGTGTCCCCTGAATGTGTCTGTGAAGTTTCAGCTCAAAATACCCCATAGATTTTTTTTAAATTAATTTTTTTAACTGCCTATTTTGGGGCATCATTAACTATGCACCGATTCAGGGCTGCGGCCCCTTTAAATCTCACGCTCCCCACCCCCCGAGCTCGCGACTCTATAATACAGTGCATTTACAAAGTTGTAAGCACAGCTAATATAACCCTCAAATGGATCTTTACAAGATGTTCGTCATGCATACTGCATGCATGCGTCGGATCATGTGAGTATAGTATTTATTTGATTCTGAAGGAGTTTGATAGTGCTCCGTGGCTAAAGCTAACATTACACACTGTTGGAGAGATTTATAAAGAATGAAGTTGTGTTTATGAATTATACAGACTGCAAGTGTTTAATAATGAAAATAGCGACGGCTCTTGTCTCCGTGAATACAGTAAGAAACGATGGTAACTTTAACCATATTTAACAGTACATTAGCAACATGCTAACGAAACATTTAGAAAGACAATTTACAAATATCACTAAAAATATCATGATATCATGGATCATGTCAGTTATTATTGCTCCATCTGCCATTTTTCGCTGTTGTCCTTGCTTGCTTACCTAGTCTGATGATTCAGCTGTGCACAGATCCAGACGTTAATACTGCCTGCCCTTGTCTATTGCCTTGAACATGGGCTGGCATATGCAAATATTGGGGGCGTACATATTAATGATCCCGACTGTTACATAACAGTCAGTGTTATGTTGAGATTCACCTGTTTTCCGGAGGTCTTTTAAACAAATGAGATTTATATAAGAAGGAGGAAACAATGGAGTTTGAGACTCACTGTATGTCATTTCCATGTACTGAACTCTTGTTATTTAACTATGCCAAGATAAATTCACTTTTTGATTCTAGGGCACCTTTAAATCGAGCTGTTTGTGTTTTTGATGTAAATTCATGAAGTTGACCAATTTCAAGTAGAACGAGCAGATCTGACTTGTGTGTAAACTCCTTCTCCTATTTAAACTGTCACATTTAAGTAACTGTTACAGTTTACATAAGCATTGATTTGGAAACAATTTACACATAAATTTCATCTGCTTGTGTTTCATGAATGAAGTCCAACAGACATCGTAACAAGCAATCATTTGATTCAATATTTTATTTATTTTGAAAGGTTAACATTACTTAAAATATTAGTGCACTTAAAAATAAAAAAGTTACATCATAATACAACTGAAAAATGTTCAGGAACTGCTGTTATTTAGCAGAATCTTTAAATTCACCTCTTAAGACTTTTATTGACATCAGGTCTGGTTATAAGAGCTTATTTTCGGTTATTTACTGGTTTGATCGTTTCATTTCTGCACAAATGCAGAAGATCAAACTGTGTGCAGACAAACACAGACTCACCATATGCAGTGTAGTATGAACAGGAAGAAAGCCGGCAACACCAGGTCATCACTGCCGACTGACCAGCGTCGCCGAAACAGTACCATGCCCGGCATCACTGCCCTGAAACACACACATTAACACACTCCAGTTACAGACCGCCTGACACACGCAACTCACACAGAAAGACTCCGCATTCACCACTTCTTCATTTCTGCATTAAAGACGAGAGTGTAACACAAGGCCAAAGGAGAAGAAAACAGCACTGACTCTGTTGCAGTCCTCAGCTTTGCCTTACATTCAAAACAGAACGACGGCTTTTCCACACAGAATAGGACAATATTCCTGTTAATAAATAGTTCAATAGAAAAAAGGAAAATTCTGCTATTTACTCAACCTCACCATCAATATATAAAACACCATTCAAGTTCATTTTTGGGTGATCTATTTCTATAATTGTGCATCAGAGATCGAAACTGCTTCTGGTCTGATAGAAATAAGAGAGAGAGAGAGAGAGAGAGAGAGAGGGAAGAAATTGGACATTATTAAAGAGGAAAGGAAATGCAAAAGAGGAACTGACCCAAGAGAATGTTAACAGAAAAAGAAACCAATATTTGGTATGTGTAATGTAAACTGTTGTAAATTAAACTGTTTTATTCACTTTGAAAAAAAATAACTGCACCTGTTACTGAATATGTGTTGATCTAAATAGTGTATAAACTACTAGTGTATAAAGCAATATTCAGAAAGAGGTGCAACGAAAAAAAATGGGGGAAAAAAACACAAGCACGAAACTTGTAAATAAAATAATTTTATACATACAATTTAATAACACACATAATTTATATATCATTTTATCGTGATAATTTTTTGGCCATATCATCCAGTTGCAACCAACAATTACTTTGATAAATCGGATAAAGCCAAGCAAATATATATATATATATATATATATATACACACTGCCATTCTAATATGATGATTTACTGCTTAAGAAACATTTCTGATTATTATTATCAATAATTTTCAGGATAATATTCTTTGATGGATAGAACGTTCAAAAGAACATTTACCTGAAATAGAAAACTTTTGTAACATTATACACTACTGTTCAAAAGTTTTAAGATTTCTTTTTGGAAAGAAATTAAAACACTCAACAAAAAAATAAAAAATTTAAGCCTTTTTTCAAGATTTAAGCAAAGTTAATAGTAAAATTCCATCAAATTGAACTGAATAATCCTTACAACATTTCAATTGAATAATCCTTACATATTTTAATTGAATAATCCTTACATATTTTTAAATAAGGATTATTCCATTCAATTTGATGGAATTTTATTATTCACTGAAATGCGTAAATCTCAAAAAAATGCTTCATTTTTTAAATGTGCAGTTTTATTCAGCAAGGATGCACTAAATTGATTAAAAGTGACAGTAACGACATTTATAATGTTACAAAAGATTACCATTTCAAATAAATGCTGTTCTTTTGAACTTTCTATTAATCAAAGAATCCTGAAAAAAAAAAAAAAAAAAAACTGTACATTACTTTTTCCAACATTGATAATAATCAGAAATGTTTCTTGAGCAGCAAATCATCATATTAGAATGATTTCTGAAGGATCATGTGACACTGAAGACTGAAAATAATGATTTTGCTGCTTGTATAAAATTACTTAATTAAAATGAGCAACAAAATTCCTACACATTTTGTCCCAACTTAATTTCATTGTGTTAAATCCACTTAAATATATCTAATATTGAAGTTTACCTAATCCGTTTGTGTTGGGATTACATGAATGAATTTTGTTGCATTAACTGAAATTGGGCGGTGCTTGTTAGTTCCCAGCATGCATTGCATAAGAGAGAAAATGTTGAAATAAGATGTTATTTTATTTGTTTTGCAGTAAGATGAAAACGGGATGCTTGATATTGTTTAATACTGTTCAGTGTTCACTTATACTGGAATTATTAGAATGTTTCACTGGGTTACCATTATGGAGAAGAGTGGAGCATTTGCTTAGGCTGTGGACTGGCACTTAACATTCAATTGCTACTTTGTGCTGAAAGTTAGCATTTATACAGATATGTGATGTACATTGTTGTGTAAGTGTTCAAGAAAATGGGACCCACTTTATATTAAGTGGCCTTAACTACTATGTACTTACATTTCAATGAATCGTTTGATGCAATGCACTTATTGTGTACATACATATTTTTACATGGTACTTATATTTTAAAATCACCTGCATGTAATTACATTTGTAATTAATTTCTGTAATTACATTTATAATTACACTATTGACCCTTCCCTTAACCCTTACCCCTACCCTTAAACCTACCCATACCACCAAAGCTTTCCCTAACCTTACCCGTATCCACCTCAATAGCTGCAAATGTGTTTTGCAATTCAATATGAACCCAATAAGTACACTGTACTTATTTTTTGATGCAAGTACATAGTAGTTAAGGCCACTTAATATAAAATGGGACCAGAAAATGCAATAAAAAAATAGTATTATAAAAGAAAGTAGTGTGTGCGATATTGTTAGCTACAAAGCAAAATCCCCAGAGTTAAATCAGCTCTGCTCAGAGTACATCTGGTCCCTCTCTAAAAAGTGTTAAAATAACACTGAAGCAGAGTTAAATTTAATGAGATAATTAAGCAATTAATTAAGTAATGATAGCGCATTAGTGATGAACACCTGCTGTTAACAAGCAGAATCACAGAAGAAATAAGAAAAAACACAAGAACTAAAAGTGACGTAAGTCACAGCCTTATTAATTGCTTATTTATCTCATTAACTTTAATTCTGCTTCAGTGTTACTTTAACACTATTTAAAGAGGGACCAAGATTTTTTTTCCACTGAAGACTGCATTAATGATGCTGAATATTCAGCTCTGCATCACAGAAATAAATTACATTTTAAAATATATTCAAACAGAAAATAGCTCTTTTAAATTGTAATAATATTTCACAATATTACTGTTTTTTTTTTGTTTTTTAATCAAATAATCTTACAGATCCCAAACTTTTAAACAGCACTGTATAAATATTTATCGATTAGTTGTAGCAGCCCTACTCAAAGATTTGGTAAAATCTCAACCCTTGTGTTAGCAACACCAGTAATGCTTGCCTCAGCAATCACCATTAACTACAAGACGAAAACAAACAGAGCGAGGGCTACTGATGGTTTCCATAGATACCACTTCCAGTCCAGACACTGCAACGCTCTGACCCAGCAAACTTTCATTGTGAAGCAAAATTGCTCTATTTACAACACAAATCTCACCGATCAACAGGTACTGTGAGAGTACACAGATAATGTCCTCGTTTGACTGTGTTGTGGAGACAAAACTAGATGGCTGATGTATGATAATAATACAGGATGTGACGGCCATGTGTTTTGTTGATGTTTTTATGGATCGGGGTAAAGGAACACACCCTGGCAAACCACTTCCCCAAAATATTTGTGCTTTTTTGTGGCAAAAGTCAACATGAAATCAGCATCGAATGTGTGGCTTCATCATTCAAGTACGCACAATAGTAATAGTGATGCTTGGGCCACTTATGATCATTTTTAAACAGGTTTTGTCATCATTTGTTTAAACAAATATTTCCGCCCCAAACTCACGCCATTAGTCGAGCCAGAAGCTGACACGGCAAACTCCTTAAACAAATACAGCAATACTCCAAAAGCTCTCTGTTTTGGAAATTCGACATAAAATGGCGGACTTTTATTTTAACATCAAAAATGGCACTTTACCTTTAAATCAGTGATCTTAAGATACTAGTTAATCATTCTCCTTCCCAACAGAGCTGGCTGATAAAGCGACAGATTGCAAATGGTTTCACTGCAGCTGTACAAGAACACAGTCTATCACACTGTTAGCTGTTCATCAGCTCTCAATCTTCCCATTTCTTTTCACACCTGCGTCTCTCCGTTTCTCTCTCCCATCCATCTATCCATGGAGACACATCCCTAAAACCAAACACAAGTATGATGAAGCCAGTCTGGAGGACACCACAGATGGCTAAATCACTCGTTAACTTAAAGTAAATACAAAACGACATTCATTCTCATTATATAAACATCCTGCTGCTCACATCCTCAGGAAGGTAAGAATAAACCCATGAGGCAACAGAGATCTTGTATTGTGGTACGAAAGTTATGTTGTCTGTCGCTTTAAATACTGGAGCTTGTTAAAGCAGGATGGATTCTGATTGGCTGTCAATGTTTTTATCGTTCATCAGCTGGAAAAAACATTCTGAAAGTGACTCTAAAGATATTGTTTCTCTGTGTTGTTACAACCCAAATTTGGGTCAAATGTGGACAAACCCAGCCGTTGGGTTAAAAATGTAAGAATAAGGGTCTTATCTAGCAAAACGATTGGTCATTTTTCTAAAAAAAAATTAAATTATATACTTTTTAACCACAAATGCTAGTCTTGCACTGCTCTGCGATGCACCATGCATTACGTAATCATGTTGGAAAGGTAAGTAAGTGGAAGTATTGCAGTAGGGTGAAAAATTCTCATTTTCTCCTCCAACTTCAAAATCGCCCGACATCGTTGTTTTACCTTTTTTTTGTAAAGGGCGTTTGATTTAGTCTTTGCACGTTAGCTTTGTAGACACTGGATCGGTACTTCTGCCTACGTCACACGTGACCTTTCCAACATGATTACGTAATGCGTGACGCATCGCAGAGCAGTGCAAGACGAGCATTTGTGGTTAAAAAGTATATACTTTTTATTTTTTTTAGAAAATGGCCAATCGTTTCTCTAGATAAGACATATTGGATGACATGGGGGTGAGTAAATTATCAGGAAAATTCAATTTTGGAGTGAACTAATCCTTTAAGTTGGCAAAAAGTGAAAGGAAAGACATTTATAATGTATATTTCAAATAAATACTGATATTTTTAACTCTTTTTTTCCCCATCAAAGAATCCTGAAAAAAAAAGCATTTTAGTTTTGACCAAAATATTATGCAGCACAACTGTTTTTGACATTGATAATAATAATAAATGTTTCTTGAGCATCAAATCATCATATCAGAATGATTTCTGCAGGATCATGTGACACTGAAGACTGGAGTAATGATGCTGATTCAGTTTTGCCATCATATTACATTTTAAAATGATGTGTTAAATTTCAATATTTCAGAGTATTACCATTTTTATTCTATTCTTGATTAAAGAAATAGAGCCTTGGTGAGCGGCGTATATGCGTTTAACATTTACCGTCTTTGTATTGCAGGAAAATTGACCAAAATACAGTATTGATGACGTCATATCATTATCCTTTTGGTCCAGTCACACCCTGATATCACCTACCAGAGACTAACAAATCCAATTAGCTAAACTTAGTTTTGTCAGACTGTGACATAAAATAAAGACTATTAAATATGGGGACCTTTGGTAGTCCTGCTATCATTTCTTGCTTCAATTGAAAATACAATATAATCTGTTCATCATTCCATTTTGATGGGTCCTCTAAAGAGAAATGACTTTTCTCATTAAAGGATTAGTTCACTTCAGAATTCAAATTTCCTGATAATTTACTCACCCCCATGTCATCCAAGATGTTCATGTCTTTCTTTCTTAAGTCGAAAAGAAATTAAGGTTTAAGGGAAATATTTCAGGGTTTTTCTCCATATAGTGGACTTCACTGGGGTTCAACGGGTTGAAGGTCCAAATGTCAGTTTCAGTGCAGCTTCAAAGAGCTCTACATGATCCCAGACGAGGAATAAGAGTCTTATCTAGAGAAACGATTGGTCATTTTCTAAAAAAAAATACAAATGTATATACTTTTTAACCACAAATGCTCATCTTGCACTGCTCTGCGCCATGCATTACGTAATCATGTTGGAAAGGTCAAGCGTGACGATCTCATTTTCTCCTCCAACTTCAAAATCGCCTGACATCGTTGTTTTACCTTTTTTTCTAAAGGGTGTTTGACTTAGTCTTTGCACGCTCACTTTGTAGACACTGGATCGGTACTTCTGCCTATGTACTTCTGCGGATGACCTTTCCAACGTGATTACGCAATGCGTGGCACATCACAGAGCAGCGCAAGATGAGCATTTGTGGTTAAAAAGTATATAAATGTTTATTCTTTTAGAAAACGGCCGATGGTTTCTCTAGATGAGACTCTTATTCCTCGTCTGGGATCATGTAGAGCTCTTTGAAGCTGCACTGAAACTGACATTTGGACCTTCAACCCGTTGAACCCCAGTGAAGTCCACTATATGGAGAAAATCCTGGAATGATTTCATCAAAAACCTTCATTTCTTTTCGACTGAAGAAAGAAATTTTAATTCTGAAGTGAACTAATCCTTTAAATTGTGTAAACGGAGACATTACCTAATAGATACAGGCAATTAAAAGAAACATCTTAAACCGCAAGCACTATGCAATTGTTATAGTTCTGTAAAGTCCTTTCGAAGACGCTCTTTTCCAAAGTCAAAGTTTGACTATCAGCATAAAGTGTAACACATATTACAACTTTAAATCCATTTTGAAGATTTCACCCCAAAATCAATGTAGAAAAGTTTAATATTTTATACATTTCAGAAAAAAACAGCGTGTTCACACTTCATTCGAAGCAGAGACAAATCCACAAACACACACACTGCAGGTGGAGCTGGAAGATGTTGAAAGGACCGAGTGGGCGGCAGTGAAAGTGAAACATGATGAGGATGCAGGGAAAAGGAGGACTAGCATGAAAATTAGGAGAAAAAAAGACAGAAGGCAAGAGAGAGCAAGGGTGAGTGAAGGAGGAAGAGAGACAGAGAAGGAGGGAAGGAAGAATCTGGAGCAAGAGATGAGAGGAGAGGCAGGGGAGAGTGGGTGTGTGTAGCACATGCTCCTCAATCTAAAAAAAGGATGAGAGCGGTAGAAGCTAAACTCGGAGTATGGATGAGCGAGATGAAGAAAAGGAGAAAAGACAGAGTAAGAGAGCTGCAGCTACACAGAGATGGTGAAAAAACTACGACGACATTTCAATGGAGAAATGAAAGGGAAGGAAAATGAGTCAAGTAGGGACGAACCCTGATGATATTGAATTAAATGAGATTTATAAGGGGACTGCATGCAAGACACTATTAGAATGAATAGGCAGGTGAGGAAACAAATGGACATGTGGTCGAATCTGATACGCTGGGCAAAATACGGATGATTTGAATGTAACGGAAAGGGAAGATGGTTTTAGAGTGGAAACACATTCAGCGTTTGGCCCTGAAATGCATCAAATTAAGTGTCGACTTCATAATGGAAAGAGGGATTATGTATTGGCATGCTGAGGAATGAGTAGGGGTGGAAAGCAGCGTGTTGAAAAATAAATAGGGCATGACAGGGGAAAAAGTGTTGAGCGCGTGGCAGGGAGAATGAGAACGACAGAACGGAGCAGGATACAGTCAGCTGCTTTCATGCTGTTCCTTGTATCAACACTGTACTCGCTGCTGTAGGACTGAACATTTGCCTTTGTGCCCTCTGGAGACGTTCACACGGGACGCGTTCTGTTTATTCAGCGTCTGCCGACATAAGCGTGCCACATCAGTTTAAAAATACTTAAACTTGGGGAAAACAGTGCATCATCTCAAATTGGGGGAGCAGCAAATGGGGTGTGATGAATGTTTCCAAACATCTGCATTAGAGAAAATGATTTTTTTAACAATAACGTATAAATATTTTAAGACACAAATATACAGCAATGATATACAGCATGTATTCTTTCAATATAAAGATAGATAGAAAATAAATAAATATTATATACTCTGTGTGTAATATATATATATATATATGCTGTATATACACCAAAAAAGATGTCAAAATGATACATGAAATTGAAATGTATATATTTAAATTAATAACAAAAATAAATCTTTTATTTTTAAAAATTTTAGAAAATAAAAATGAAATAAAAATGATTCTCTATAATTAAACATTCTTAATATATAATGATTTATTAATAACATTTAATAATTATTATTATTTATTTATATATATATATATTCAACTCAAAACTCACATTTTTTTGTATAGTACTTTTCACAATACATATCTTTCTATACTCACCAAGGCTGCATTTATTTGATCAAAAATACTGAAAAAAAACAGTAATATTGTGAAATATTATTACAATTTAAAATAAGGGTTTTCTATTTTAATATACTTAAAAATATAATTTATTTTTGTGATCAAAGCTGAATTTTCAGCATCATTACTCCAGTCTTCAGTGTCACATGATCCTTCAGAAATCATTCTAATATGATGATTTATTGTCAATGTTGGAAACAGTTGTGCTGCTTAATATTTTTTTGGAACGTGTGATGTTTTTTTTTTTTCAGGATTCATTGATGAATAAAAAATTAAAAAGACTATATTATTAGAAAAAAAAAACAATATATATTGTTAGAAAAGATTTCTATTTTAATTAAATGCTGTATTTAATGCTTGTTTTTTTTAATGCTTATAAGTAAAAGTATTGTATAATATAGTATAGTACAGTATAGTAGGCCTGTATCACACATTGTACAGTCATTTCTGTTTGGATTGCGTCATTCAGTGCTTCATGTGATGATTACCTCATTTAAGTGCACATACTGTACTCAGGTGTTGTACCTTTTGTCTTTTTTTCTGATTTTCAAACATGATCAAGCTTGAATACTTGTGAAAAGTGAAAGGTTGTAACATTATGATCTTATCTCAGAGCTAGCTGGCTGGGTTACAAATTCCTATGGAGCAAATAAAAAGGAAATATAACACTAGAAACAAAGCCATAAAACGTGGGCGGCCACTGCTGCGCTCCAGTGAGTGTGTAAACTAGTCACAGTGTGTAACCTTGTAACAAAAGAACGAGTCTGCCACGCCTCCTCAAAAAATACCTGCCTCATGACCATGCAAACGTGCCGTCATCAAATCATCTAGTGCTGATGTGGTTAAAAGGTGCGTTCACGCCATGTCGTAATTAACGCAATTATGTGATTTCAACTTGTAAAAACCATCCAAGCCTTAAAGATCTTGTAAATACAGCTTGTAAGATGGGAATTGTCTGAGAGCTCCTACTTGTACCACCTGACCACTGCAGATTCATTTAGTGGTTGATAGTGTTGCCAAAAGCGCTCTGAATATAACATCACATGTTGTCATCTTGAGATTACAGTAATTACGACATGTAGTGAATGCAGCATAACTTCACTTATGATTAGAAAATCTCATGACTAGCTTGTTTAGCACATTTCAAACAACAATCCTGCTGTAAGATGATGTTTCAGATGACTTCAATGTCATGCAGTCCTGATAAAGCCTTTGATGGGGTTGGAAAATTTCCTCTCTGTAGATTATTCAGACCATATTTAACATAAATGGTTCATACAACATTATTTTCAGCATTATATTTGGTATACAGTACAGTCATCTGTAATTTTTTTTTCTCATTGGTTTTCTCAAAAGTGGTAACATGCACTTGCATGATGAGAAGAAACCTAAAATGCTTTATAAGCTTCATATATTCACCTCTGACACATCGGTTTGGTACTGTAAATGTGGTTTGATGCGACCAAACATCAAAGTACAGTTTGATTTAGAAGATCGTTTGTTGATCTTTTATCTGTTGCTGGTTTGAGTGGCACAACCACATTCTTTTAGTGACGTTCAAAAGAGAGACACACCGTTTTGCATAATGAAAACGTGTGCCTTAAATTCATTAAGTCGCGTTCGACAATCACTAAACTTTTGCCTTGAAATCACTCTGCTTGTCTGGTAAGTTTTAAGAAATTCTTAATTTTATATTTAAGAAAATAGTCTGGAAACACAAATATTTTTCCAAACGTCGTTTCTTTTTTTCTCTCCATACTTTTCCAGACAAGGAAGGGCAAAAATGTCATATCATGATTTTATCACGATTTTTTTTCACGTTGTTTTTACTATTTTGCAAGTGACTGAGCTGTACAGCTAAACTAATTTCCCTATTTTAAAAATTTACAAATGCAATATAATATATAAATGAAGTAAACAGTGCTTTATGTTTTTTTCACAGTAGGTGTATTTAACAGTAGTATTCAAGTAAGAAATTTAATAAAACTTTTTTTTATTAAAAAACTATTTGGGTGTGAGCAAAAACACGCCGTTTGTGTGTGTGTCCCTTTAAATGCAAATGAGCTGCTGCTCCCCGCCCCCTTTCCAGAAGAGGGCGGAGCTTTAACAGCTCAACAACAACAAAGCTGGAGAATCTCACGCAGCCAAAATGAGGATTGTCAGTAACGGTGTTCAGCCTTACATTGTTCAAACCGGAGTCGACTCTGATGGAGAGACTCAGGAAGAAGTTACAACTTTTAGAATGAAACTGGACGTTTCTGAACGGTTAGTGGATAAATTTATGTAGTGAAATTATTATCAACCACCCCTTTAAAAAAACACTACATTTCACTGTCTAAATTATATAGACACACTGATTCTTATTAAAGCTAATGAAGCTATTCAGTCTAGAGCAGTTTGATCAACATTAATGACAAGCGGCAGCAGGTTTATTAGGCTGCTGTCACTTTAAAACCTCATGCACGGATCTAATATACAGACATGCATCCAGTTTTCTCCCATTTCTGTATGTTCACTTAAGACATAATCAGCTGTGTTTATGTAAACCTTGTTTGTATTTGACAGTTTAAGCAATACGATTAGAAAGATAACTTAGTTTAGTACTCACATGCCGTTTGACAGGATGCAGAAAAGTGCATTGTCAGAACAACACGAATAAAATGTTTAACCGCCAAAGCTTTAAAATGCATGCAAATGAATAACTGCAACGTCATGTGAGTGTAACCCTGCCTCTGCATTAACATGATGTGAATGTAATGTACGTGCAATATGATGCACAGTATTTCTTTAAAAGCACATTTTAATCGTCCACGATCAAAAATCATGATATCGCACACCCCTACATGGATATTACTCAAATCAAATCCCATACTTTTCCAAACTGTGTAGGAACTCGAACAGTACTTGAGCCACAATTGAAAACATCTGAATGTCATTGCATTAGATAGCAAAATAATAGCTTGTAGAAGTACATGCAGCCTCATTCAGTGGCCTTATTAATATGAATGATATGCTAATGCTTGTATTATGAGATAGTACATCCATAACACCTCATCCCAATGAGTCATAAATGAAAGCAGACTGAAGTGAAGAGAAAATGTTTTACTATTTTTTTTTTCTGGTAGCAGCTCACAAGGGAGATGATAGCAATTTTAACAGAATTTTATGACAGCAAATGAAATGCACACAAAATTGCTTAAATAAAATTAACTGTGACAGTAGAACGGTACACAATATTGATTCTAAACGGTCACATTTATACTAATTATTTGAAGTATCAATTGCTTCTGAGTCCATTTTTTGGTAACAATTCTGCATAGATATGCAGGCACAAATTAACCTTCAATACAGTGTCATAAAAATGTGAGATAAGAAATTCAGCAAGATGCCGTTGATGACTGTCATGTAAACAAAAAATTGCAAACAATTAAAAAGTAGTGCAGACAGAATGCAAAAACACACGGTCTACTCATTGCACAAGAATATTTTTTGCAACTATTATTAGCAGCTCTATCGATCGTGAACGCACTTGCACACATGCATGACGACGACGGCACCAAAGAAAACGTCAATCAATGGACTGATTCATAAGTGAATCACTTTATAACTCAAGACATTGACTGAAAAGATTGACCAGAGATGGAAGAGCAGCACTGACGGGAATCCGAAATAATCTGAGGCCATTATAATCAATGTGAGGTGATGATTAACTCCCAGAGTGAATTAGTTTAACACAGAACACAGATTTGCCTGAACAGGAACCATGTGCTGAAACAGACTGATTATTCAACCTGAGAACAGATGACAATGACCCACATTAAAGGACTCTTATCTCATATTTAATAAACCTTGTTGTTTTTATTCAGATCTTTATCAGACAACTTTTGCATGGTTCTGCAAATTAAGACATTTTTTTCATAGTGCCATAAATTAGGTAAAGGAAGATCGGCGAATAAAGTTATCTGAGCTTCATGACGAGCGCCTGAAGATCTATGCACTGCTCAATAATGTATTACAGAAGCTAATACAATTTTAAACAATACAGCCGCTATATTTCTCTAGGCCACATACAATCTCTTGATGTTCTTTCTTTCTTTTCTGACAGATTGCAGGATGTTGAGGGGACAATGTCCCTGTTGTTCTTGCATAGAGCTGGATTTTGGAGAATATTCGCCTTTTATGGCAGAGGCTGGATATCATATACACACAACATTGTCTGTGCTATCAATGTTTTATCAGAAAACAAATCAGAATGGTCAAAAATACATTACTGCGAATGTGTAAAATGCTGTAAACTGTTAAACTTAAGATCATACACTGACATGGGATCTCATTCGTGAAACATAAGCCAAATAAATTTATGTATGAATTTTTCATAACCATTCTCATGTAAATGGTTGCAATCAATCTATTGTTTTACAAAATATTTATGCAGAAATTCATTCTACTTGAGTTTCATTAATCAGGCCCAATGGTAAAATTGATTAATACAAAACCTGTGATCTTGCAAAAAAAATGATTTTGTTTATATAATTTATTTATAAACTTTTTCAAAGCAATAACAGAAAGCTTCATACAATTAAAAATTAAATGTATAACATTTTACCCCATAATAATAAATCTTTCTGCCAAAATAATTAACATAAAATATTACCACAACAATAACAATAGTGATAATAATAACAAAAAATAAAAAATACAAAATGGTAAATAAAAAACTTTAAATAATGTACTCATTTACAAATGAATAATATCATTATAGGAAAAAAATAATTAAAATAATAATACAAATTATATTACATTTTTATTTTATTACATATCAAAATGTAGGTTTTATTTTTAGTAAAATTTTAATAAAAATTTGAGTTGAATCAATTATTTGAATAGTTTAATAAATTTAAAGATAATTAATAATTGTTAATTTATACATTTTTATTATTTAGTTGATCTCTCTAATTTACTATCAATCAATTATAAACACACACATATACATGTAATTATGTACACACACACACACATTATATATATATATATATATATATAACCCCTACTCCTAAACCTACTCATCACAGAAACATTAGATTTAAAGGAAATCTAAATTTAACTACTGAGGACCAGTAAAATGTCCTCACAAGTCTGTTGTCATAATATTTCACTATATGACTGAGGACATTTGGCCCGCAACAAGTACACTTCAAAATCTACAGATATCGGCAAAACACTGTATTGCTTTAATCACCATTTCTGCAAATCACTGTACAGGATGCATGAGAGGAAGTGCACTGAAATCTTGCAATCAAGCCTGTATTGCATCACTGTGAACAAAGACTGGAAAGACTCAGGGCAAAATAACAAGTACTCTACATGTACTGTATTATCCTTTGATTTGGATGATCACTTATGCTGTGAGAGGCTTGACTAGACATTCACAAGTCCAATGATGGCGATTACATTAGAGGTAAGCCTGCTTTAAAAGGCCAAGTGAAGCCTCCAGGCGATTCCAAACACCACCTCAACAAGCACACAAGACGTTCAGCAGCTGACTGGAGAACAGTGCTGTTTTGGAGGATGGCGAAAAATAGTGTTTTCACAATAATAGTTAAACTGATAGTCAATGTGATTATTTGCTCCAAAAATGAAATTGCCGATTATTAATCACAATTGTTCTTGTGAGAAATTTGTTTTTCCTTTTTATTAGAATTACTGCACTTTCACATAAGCAAAATCAAGAGAATGTCAATTAATATGCAGAGTTTGTTTATCACATCCAGTTTCCTGATTTATTATATTTATAATTTACATTCACACACTTCTCTCAAAAGCTAAAACGGTTAAGTTCCTAACATTCATTCCAATAGTTCCAAATTCTGTTAATGATTTTCTATTAAAAAAACAACAAAAGATTGTATCATCGCACAGTGCATTTATTCAGGAACCACAAACGCAAACATCATATTCCAGATTTATGTTTGTATTTATTACAGTTCATCACAGACAAGATTTTTTTGCAGATTTAGTTGCACACTCAAAAAAAAATAATTAAGCCTTTTTTTTTAAGATCTACACATTTCAATTATTAGTAAAATTCCATCAAATTGACTTCAATATTCCTTACATACAATTAAAATGATGAATTAACATTAAAAAATAGAGCTTAATAAAATATGTTGTATAGGCCTAAAACGCTAAACTCTGTCAAGAGAAATGGAGTGTTCTCTTCCAAACAATTTGATAAAGATTTTTAAAGATTTTAACTGCTGAACTTGGAAAATCTCTGGGGTCTATGAAGTTTTCATGATGTGCCATACAAAAACATATGCTGTGGGCTCGAGAGTGTATAACACATCCTGTAGCGATGACAAATGTTGCATGAACATGGGTAGGTGAACATGGGTTCTGGGGGATAGAAGCATTGTTGTGTGTAACTGACAAAAATGAAGACAGTTAGGAAATAAATGTCTAACAAAGGTAGAAATCTGATAAAAATGTATAATAAAAAAAATGTGTGTAATGCTTAAGCCATTGACGCAAATAGGAAATGCATCAATGCAAGTGAAAAAAGGTGATAGATAAGTAACATAGCAATTGACGCATGCAGGTAATATGTTAATGCAAGTAGAAACCACATGTGCGTAAATGAAGAGATAAAGTGCATCAAGAGAATATAAATACAGGGGCCTTTAAAGCTCTATGAGTAGTAGTAGATTTGCTGAAGAAAGAAAGAGCATACAAGCAAGCAGCAAGCGGAAGCCGGCGCCGGACCAGTAGATCAAAGATATTGGAAGAAATAATAAAATGAGAATGAACTCTGATAGTATTGTCTCAGTCTGTTTATTGTTGATGAGTGAGAATCCATTTGGGGGATCAGAAGTTGACTGTCTGAAAAAAAAAGGTAGATTTTTGTAAAGATATCCCGACGGACTTTACAAAGTCAGTCAAGGTTGCCAACCAGTCGCAAGAGAGTGGACTGTGGGAAAATTAATAGGCAGAAAATATATCCATTTAAGAGAAAAGCTCAGATTGGGGGATTTTAACTATTAACATCTGGCATCCCCAAGCATGAAAGCTTGTGAGGTTTGTTACCAATGCCAGATAATGCAAAAGAACAAAATATTAATCAGGATAAATAACCAGCTAAATCACAGTTGATTGATTAATTAATTAACACAAGCAGAAATCGTAATCACAATTCAAATATGATTAATCATGCAGCCCAAGCGGAGAGTATCTGATCAAAACAAACATGTTTGAACAATCTCAGTCTAGCAGACTTCCAGGTTAAATGAAGCCTTGGGTTTTGGTACATGAAACAATTTACGCAACCCTTTTTCTTGCATAATGTGATTTATGTCTAAGTAAAAAAAATGGTTGGACTTTGTATCCATTAGGGCTGGGACAATACTATCGATGCATCGCGATTCATGGATCATTTCTGATATTTTCCAAATGCATCGCAAATCGATTCTGAGCTTAGTTTTTAACAGCAGATGGCGCTTTAGGCTGTTTTTTGACCACATGCTCAAATGCTCACAAAGAAGAGCGCTCGTGCATTTGGCCAAATTTGAGAATGTATTTGCACCTCAGAATGCTTTTATGACGCAAGATTAATGTAAACAGCCCACTGCAAACACTCTTGTAATTCGCTTCAACCTTTTCGAACTTTATGAATGATTATTTTATAGAAGGTTGGTGTGTGTAAGGAATTGAAAGCAAGCAGAGTATGGCTGTTTCTAAAGCACGCAGTGCCACCTGCTGTTAAAAACTAAGCTCAGATTCGATTCAAAAGAGAATTGCAATACATGCGGAAAATATCAGAATCGGTCCAAAATCATTGCTCGATTCGCGATGCATCGATGTATTGTCCCAGGACTAGTATCCATCGGGTATTAATTGTAAAAAGTGTGTGTTTCATATCATAATGGAGCCAGAACTGAATGTTCAAAGAAAATTCAAAGAAAAAACAGTCCCAAAATTTGGAATCATGCACAGATGAATTCAGAATTTACCATGAATGACTATTAAAAATATCAGGTTAAATTTGATTACCTGTTTTGACTTAAAATGCACATTAGCATACATTAGTGACAGAACCACCATATCAGCCCAGCAGATTAATCATCTGATATTTGTCCACATCTGCATCAGTCGATAACATAAGTCCATTAATGCAAGTAATCACTCTGCATAGTTCCAGCAGTTGTTATCAATGGAGAGTTCAAATATTTATAACTTATGTTGCACACTAGATAATGACATCGGCCACTAAGGATCCCATATCAGTCGATAATCTTTTCAAAGAGAGCTCAAGGGTTAAATCAGCTAAACGAAACATCAACAAAAGGATCCTAAAACATGCTATTTGTCCATATACAAAAAGCTGCACTTGGTAATTAACAGCAATTTCCTCTTGCATTTGCTGACCCCTTCAAACCACTGATGGGCTTCATCCAGCCTTGAAGATACAACCACAACATCTCCATTAAGAGTTAAAAGCCTCTGGTTCTGAACTTCACTGTCCTTGTTTTCACACTATGTGTGTGTGTGTTGTAGACAAAAAGATCTGCATTACCGCTGTCATGTATTAAAAGAAGCTCAGATATCCTTAACGAGTTTCATAACGATAGGAAGACGTACACTGGAAAATGAAGTAACATACTCCACACACCACAGTATACTTGGGCATGTACCAGGAATGATGGGTGTGTTCTCATGCCTGCAGCAATGCAAAACTCTGCCTTCACAAACGCACTGTTATTCATACAGGTTGTAAAAAGTACGACCTTAAAAATGACTAAAACAATGTACAATGGTTACCAAAGGTCCTGCCAAAATACTATAAATACAAACATCAATATATATTTATATTAGGGCTGGGTATTGACACAATTTTCACGATTCGATTCGATTACTATTCACATGCTTTCGATTCAGCAAATTCTTCGATTTCGGCAAATTTTCTAGAGGAAAAAATCTCAACTAATGCTGTAAACTACACATGTAAGTCAGTTGGTACTACTATAATAATATTGAAGGTTAAATTAACTTATTTATATACAAACACTAAATTACACATGATGTTTTTAGTATAAATAAAGTTTAGAATTACCTAATCATATTTGTACTCCAATTCATTGTTTTGAAATATAAACATTTAAATTACAGCTGTCATATCTGATTTATTCAAACATGCATTAAATATTGAAGAACATTAAAAAATTATAATGAATATGTAACGGTGCATAGCTATTTATCAGAATGTTGCTTTCTAGAGTTCATTTTCTAGCTGACTAATGAGTTCATGGTCTGAATATGTTTTTCTGAGGTAAATGTGACGTTACGTGACATTGTTTACAAGCCGTTTTATTGACGTCTTTCCGCGGTTTAAAAACTGATTGAGCGATTACACGAGACATGATACGGATTTCGGTAAGTTGTACTGTATCTTTTAAAATACCTTCAGATGTTTATTCATGTTTATTTCATGCTGTAACTGGTATTAAAGCGGACGAGAGGATGTTTACATGCGCTCGTGCTGCCACTTCTCTTTATCTGAGGCGCTAAAGCGATCTGTCACGCCACATTAAACAGCGCCAAAACGGTATTTATTTTTTGAATCTCATAATAAGATGGACGTCATTTGAAATCTGAGACTTTGCTTCATATCAAAAATAACAAAGCACAAAGATTATTGCGATTTATTGGATGGGAGGCTTTATATATTCTGCTCATTCATCAACTGAAAACAACTAGACTAATTGATTCTTGGGATTTAAGAATCGATATCGGTTCATAAAAATGAGAAATCGATTAAAATTGAGAAATCGATATTTTTTACCCAGCCCTAATTTATATATTCAAAGAATTCATTTAATATATATATATATAAAATTTATATATTATATATATATATATATATATATATATATATATATATATATATATATATATATATATTCACATACTACATTCAAATAACATTGGGAATATATGGTACATTTTGTGCAGCACTGAAAATGATATTCTATTATGGTGGAAACTATGTTAAAACTTTCATTGATGAAACTTAAATAGTGCGTGAAACCATATTCATGCGCTATTTAAGGCTTAAATGTACTTCAAATAATACCGCGGTAATACCGCGATACAAAAACCGATAATACCATTGTAATCTGACTCAAAAACAAGTACGGTGGCAGTACTATGCCATCAAATGGTATACCTTAGCACTTACTGCCATGATTACCATATTCACATACTCAGAATAGCCTACTTCAAAGAATACCATAGTACTTACCATGCAATATGTGAAAAACATGATTACTTTTTAGTTCGTGGCAGTGGGAAACTATTGTTATCGTGGTCAAATGTTTTATTGTACAAAAATCTCAGACAGATGTCAATACAAAAAAACCTTTGTGTTTTGTCCTTAGCCCACTAACTGTAGTAACTATGGTTTTTCTGGCGGAAACTGCGGTTACCATGGTAAATGTTCATATGTGTCGCCCGTACAGAGACTCACCTGTAGTATGAGCGCGTCTTCCCGAGACCTTCTTCTGCATGGACTCTCTTAAATCTCCCATCCTCCGCAAATACACGCACACAGAACCGCAGAACCGACCCAGATCACGGTTCTGAACCAGCAGCCACAGGTCTCAGAGCAGCAACAGTCCGGTGAATGCGGCGTCCCGTCTGCACTCACATGCACATGAAGGAATGAATTCGTGTTTAATTCGGGATGCTACAGAAACGGGTTTTGTATCTGATAATATCGTTTCATTGACACTCCGCCGGAACGTCACTGATATTTTTCACGCCTTTCCAAGCGCGCGTCGCGTCACAAGCCGCTCCATATTCCGCAAAACTATCCGCGTACACGCGAATCTAGCATTTATTCCCCAGGCTTGGTCGTGACATTCCCTCTCCGCGTAGTAAAATCGTGCGTTAATTCCAGATCCCGCGCTGTCCGCAGCAGCAGCAGCAGGTCCCAGTCAGATTGATTGCTGTATATCTTCCCTACGATCTTTTTTCCATATAAGCAACGTCGTTGCGATTCTCAATTCCAGTAGCGCAGTTTGAAGCCGCATCCCGTTTCCCACTTGCGCTCCTGGCGTATCTCACGTCATCCATTGGTTGTCGTAAGAGGCGCTGCGCTACTGACGTACGACGCCGCAATTTTCCGCTGCTTAGGAACCACTGGCACACTGTGCTGGGACGGGCTTAGTGAATACAGAGGAGACTCCGAAATAGTATGCTGGGCGTGGAAGCACGTCATTTCCTGAAATTCTTAAGCCTTTGTAATCAGCAGGGTGCGCCAATGGATGAGATCAAATCAATTAATCAATAAATACATTTATAAAACATTGCATTGCATTGCATTGCATATGATGGATAGATAGATAGATAGATAGATAGATAGATAGATAGATAGATAGATAGATAGATAGATAGATAGATAGATAGATAGATAGATAGATAGGCCTACTTTTAAAGATTGATGGATGATAAATCTATACACAATGTAATGTTAGATATTATAGGCTATACACAATATATACTTTATATATAGGCTACTGTTAAGGATAGATATATACAATCTATACTGTTTTTATATACTGTGATGATAGGTATATGTACAATATATACTGTTAAGCATAGATATATACAATATATGTTTATATATATACTGTCAAAGATAGATAGGCTATATACACTATATTATATACATGTATAATATATACTGTTAAGCATATATATATATATACTGTCATAGATAGATAGATACACTATATAATGTTAAATATTATATATATGTACAATATATGTACTGTCATAGATAGAAAGATAGGCTATATACACTATATAATGTTAGATATTATATACATGTATAATATATACTGTTAAGCATATATATATATATATATATATATATACACTGTCATAGATAGATAGATACACTATATAATGTTAAATATTATATATATGTACAATATATACTGTTAAGCATATATATACAATATATAATGTTTATATATATATATATATATATATATATAGATATATAGAGATATAGATATATATATAGATAGATATACACAATATATACTTTATATATAGGCTACTGTTAAGGATAGATATATCTATATCTATATCTATCTATCTATATATATATATATATATATAGATATAGATAGATAGATATAAACCAGTTTTTGAGGTGTGTGGGAATCTGATGTAATGCATCTTGATTGACACTGTAATGCAACTGAGCTTGTAAAACATTTCTGGTCAGGTTAAACCTGCTCCAGCACTCCCCAAAAATGTGTTTTGATAAAGGAATGATTGCCTCAGGATAATAACTGTCTGCGTTTGCTTCAGGCTGTAGCACCTATATGACGTTAGTAAACTTCAGTGCAAGAACCATTACACCAGTTGAAGCCGAGCGAAAGGCTCACACACCCCAGCTGCACTGCGCCCCCCTGTTTCCACAGATGGAGTGGTACATCCCAGTGCCTCTCCTCCTCCTCCTTCTGCTGCTGTGTCCTCCATCACTCCATTTCCTTTGATTCTATTTCTCCTTGAGGACGGATTCAGGCCTTCCTGCAGAGCGTATCTCTTGGTTTCTCGTCCTCCGTCTCTCCACCCTTCTCCTTTGAAAAGAGGAAAAGGTGAGCAAGGATTACAAGGCAACATAAAGCAGGTACGTTTCATCCATCATGATCTTTCTGAGTAGATGTATATCCATCTAAACTGGGAGAGAAGGTGATGCGCTGCTGTGGCCTGTGCAGCCGTCATAACTGCATCACTACACAAATCACATGCATCACATGCTCAATAAACCCATTTTTCAGTCCATCTTTCAAGGTTATACATTCTCTGCATGACTTAGTCAGTTTCAGACCTCTTAAATTTATTTTTAATGTGCATTGCTCCCCTCCCTTGTATGACTCATGCAGATTCACAGGGATATTTCTGCATGCTGCAGATAAACCACATCTCATTCTGGTGTTTAATGCCTCAGAAACATTGTTCATTATGTCTGGTGGGTGCAATGATAATGCTTGACTGATGTTAAGAGTTAGTTGTCACTTTTGCCTCACATACTTTATATAAAAGAACTTTTACACACAAAAGACACACATGCTTTTTAAGGAAGCAACGACTAATGGATGCTGCCCTTTGGCTGTCTAATAGCAAATACGGCATGTGACAGACTCAGTCAGTAGGCCACGGCATATAATGTCATTGCATATCAAGGTCAGAGATTCAAATGTTGCATGTGATGTAATTCTGTTTGGGCGACAAAAATAAAACTAATAGTTCATTCAAAATATGACAATTCTGTCATTATTATTATTTACATTCCAAACCCATATGAGGTAAAAAAAAATTAGAATTTTTAAAAGGCAGTTTTTTTTCAATAAATATATACATAAAATAAAAATGCGAACTAATTATAAAAGCAGTCCATACGACTATATTTATCACAGTTATTATTTTCCTCACCACCAAAGCTCTTAAATTTCATTTACAAATGGTGCATCAGCATATGAAATGTTTAAACTAAATCAAATTACTGTTGGTTCTCGCATGTATCATAACATAACTGTACATGACAGGCCAGTCTGAATATAGTACACAAGACCTTTATTATGGTGCTTTTTGGAGCTTGAAAGTTATAGTCACCATAAACTATTGTGAAATTAATCTTTATAATTGTTTTTTTTTTTTTTTTTTTTTTTTTTGTCTTTTTCTTTAACTTCTATGCATATTATGTTTTACATACACTAGGGGTCAGTAAGATTATTTTTAAAGAAATTAATACTTTTATTCAGGAAGGATGCATAGATAAGATGCAAAGATACAAAGATATAATGTTACAAAAGAAGGATCATGTGACACTGAAGACTGGAGTAATGATGCTGAAAATTCAGCTTTGATCACAGGAATAAATTACATATTAAAATATATTCAAATAGAAAACAGCAGAGCTGGGTAGTAACTGATTATATGTAATCTATATTACGTAATCAGATTCCAAAAATGAAATACTTGTAATTAGATTATATTATGTTTTAAAATACTTCTAATCAGACTATAGTCACATTTTATTGATTACATTGTTTATAATAAACAGAACTGCATGGAAGAATATTGTAGCCAGAACTACTTCTCTCTGTTTATGTCAAAAAACAAAAACAAGGTTTTTAAAATGGATTCTTGATGTAAATGCTCATTATAAAATTTTTGTACATTTTGAACCAAAAAAGTTTTAAGCTTTAAAGGTGCAATGTGTAAATTTTAGAGGGATCTATTGACAGAAATGCAATATAATATGCATAACTATGTTTTCAGTGGTGTATAAAGACCTTACATAATCTTTTTATCTTTTCATTACCTTAGAATGAGCCATTTCTGTCTACATACACTGCAGGTCCCCTTACATGTTAAGTCACCATTTTGCACCGGCATGTTTTCTACAGTAGCCCTAAATGGACAAACTGAGCGCGTTTGCTTCACTAGCTATTCTTTGCGGTCTTAGACGACGACATATTTGTCCTGTGTTGGCAACTTCTCTATATTGCAATTCGCAATCTCACCACTAGATGCTGTTAAAATTTACACACTACACCTTTAATATTAACAAAATGGCAGTCAATTATTCATAATCATTGATTTTCACTAATTCTTCTTTATTATCTTTTAAAGTTTCCTTTCTAAAACAGCATATTGCTTATATATGTTCAGAAAGTCTTCCAGTTTTGTGGAATTGCAATAGTCATAGACCACACAGCATTTTTGTTTTATTTTAATTGGTTTTTCTGTTAAATTTTTATGGTTTAATGAATTTTCATCAATTTACGAACTCCCTGTAGTTTCTTCACAAACCCCAGTTTGGAAAACCCTGATGTAATGTAATGATTAATGCATTTCATGTTGTTGATAATTTCTTGTATTTTTATATTACTATGGTATAAGATTCAAGATTCCTGTTCAAATCAATGTAAAATAAATATGGAAGCCACGTAATAAAAAATAAACACGTAATTGAGACTTTTTATCTCACAATTCTGTCTTTATTTCTCAAATTTCGATTTAGATATAATCTCAGAAATGTGAAATTAAAAGTCGCATTACCTTTTTTATTTATTTTATATTCTGTGGCAGAAGCAAGTTCAGTAGATAAATGAGTTAGGTCAAAAGTAATCTAAAAGTAATCAGATTACATTACCTAAAATGTGTAATGTAATAGATTACATCACTAAACTACAATTTCAATCTCATTACCAAACTTTTGAACAGCAGTGTGCATGGAGAAATTTCAAACCTAAATCTTTCCCTCTTCTTTAATTGTATTCCTAAAAGAAATCCCAAGAAAACCTGCCGGATTCCTTGACCCCTTGATCCCACTCCCACATGGAAGCAAAAGCTAAAGGAGCACCGAAGTCTGCCTCCAAAGCAGAGAAGAAGGAGGCAGCCCCACCGCCAAAGCCGGACCCCGTCTCCGCCGAACCCGCGGAACCCGAGAAGCCAGCGGAGGATGGAGCCACCGACCAACAGGGGGCGACGGAGTCCGGAGGAAGTAGCTGTGAAGCCTTAGAAAGTTTGAAGCCTTTCCTGATTGGAGGAGCAGTCATCGCTCTTGGAGCTGTATTGGTGGGCGTAATCTTATTAGCCAAGAAAAACTGACCCGAGGCCTGTGATTGGTTGTTAATCGGCGGGGTTCATTAGTTCACAGACTATTAAAGTTTATATAAGGGGGGTGGGGAGTCACTAGGCGTCTTAATTTATGCTGTACTTTAATTTCAGTGCTTGTGGTGACATTAAAGCAAGCTAGAGATGCATTTAGGCCAAACACTTTTTCACATAACATTCAACACAGAACATGCGTATTCACTAGGGGTGTAACGGTACACAAACATGACGGTTCGGTACGTACTGAAGTCACGGTGGGGAGAAAACTAAACATAAAAACATAAAACATTTTAATTAAACAGTGGTTTATTGAACAAATTGTGTCTTTCTCTCTTTTGAATAAATTCAATTATAATTAACATTTTCTTTAGGACAAAAAAATCTATCTCAGCTAATGCTGTAAACTATATACAACGAGCCTTTCTTACACATTACTATAATATTAAATGTTACACTTAACAACAGAGCCCAAACTATTAAATTCAGTTGCTATTTATTTTTAGATATAATAATTAACACTCAAAAAATAATAAAAATAATGTAAATTGCACATAAGGCATTAACTTTTAAATCTAACTGTTCCGATTCATTTCTGAAATATAATCATTTACACAGTTACTGTCATAACTTGTTTTCATGTCAAATTTATTTAAACATATATGAAATAATCAAGACATTACTAACAGGTAAAGTAAATATATATGAGCTAATATAGTGCATATATTTAGTGAAATGCTTCATTTCTCTAGTGAACTAACATGCTGTGGACACTAAATGACTTGCCTGAGGTAAATATAATGCTACGCGAGATTATTCTCAAGCTGTTGTAATGATGTCTTTCCACGGTTTAAACCAGGGTTGCCAGGTTTTCACAACAAAACCTGCCCAATCGCTACTCAAAACTAGCCCAAAACTAGCACAATCGCATTTCAGGGGGGGTCCCCTGGTAAAAATCACGCTCTAGGGGGGAAAGTCTGCATTTTTGGTGGGGTTCCCCTGGTAAAATTTGCTTTCCAGGGGCTAAATATCATGTTGTTTGGGGTCGCTTCAACCCGCGGACATGAAAAACAACTCGCGTCAGCAGTGTTTAAGTAGCCAAATTACGCGGGAAAACCGTAAAGTTGAGAGATTACACGTAAACATATCTATTTATAGATCGTCTGTTCTTCTTCTTCTGCTCTTTTTCCTGTTCTGGCGGTTAGCAAACAGCATTGCATTACCGTGCGCGCCCCCTTCTGGATTGGAGTGTGGATCACCTGTGACTGACTGTATTCATCGTCTGACTGTATGCACCGAACCATGACGTCCGTACCATTCGGTTCGGGACGAGAAAACTGTACCGTTACACCCCTAAATCTACACCAAAGCCCCTTTCAAAGAAAGTCTGTTCACTCGGCAGCCATATTTGCAACGCCTCCTATTTCGGGTATCCAAGTCCTGTCTATTTGAATGGGGGAATCCTGAAATCTCAAAAACTGCTTGCCGAACTTACAGTTAAATAACATTTTTCAAATCAGCAACAAATTCTGACAAGAACTGTCCCATAAATGTTGTTTATTATGCTCAAATACACAGCAAAAAAAATCAACTCTGCTCAGAGTACATATGGTCCCTCTCTAAAAAGTGTTAAAGTAACACTAAAGCAGAGTTAAAGTTAATGAGATAATTAAGCAATTAATAAGGCTGTGACTTAAGTCACTTATAGTTCTTGTGTTTTTTTCTTATTTCTTCAATGATTCTGCTTGTTAACAGCAGGTGTTCATCACTAATGCTCAATCATTACTTAATTAATTGCTTAATTATCTCATTAAATTTAACTCTGCTTCAGTGTTATTTTAACACTATTTAGAGAGGGACCATATGTACTCTGAGCAGAGTTGATTTAACTCTGGGGATTTTGCTGTGTCGTGTTAAAAAAAGCTTATTTTTCAGGCTAGACGAGCCAATGCGCATGTGCAGTCCTAAGCGCGAGTCTCAGGTTTCTATGGGAACCG
Source organism: Ancherythroculter nigrocauda (assembly GCA_036281575.1). NCBI lineage: Eukaryota > Metazoa > Chordata > Actinopteri > Cypriniformes > Xenocyprididae > Ancherythroculter > Ancherythroculter nigrocauda. The sequence goes on from VTFQ01000004.1 coordinate 55,776,523, forward strand.
GAGCTTCTAACAGCAGCTGCATTGATGTAATGACTTTATCAATCAGCGATTGGCTCTTTTACTTAGAAGGCGGGACTTATTCCGCCATATTGCGCGTTGCCGCTTCTCCCATTCATAACTAATAGGAGTGAACCGTCTTTCTATATAGTCTTAAATCTACACATCAACTTTCATCCTAGTCACTATGCCTGCTGGTTCAATTATCAAATTACATCATCATCCATGCCATAATGTTGATGTGAATACAATTATCCAAACTTTTTTTTTTTTTTTTAGTTTTTCCAAACGTCTTAAACCTATAACTGCCAATTGTAAGATAAGACAATATTAAAATGCATGATTCAGCAGTTTTCTGGAGTTAGTCATTTATGGAAATTAAATGCTAGTTATATTTCATAATGCAAATCCATATGTACAAGTACATGGCTCTGACATCTATTGCAGTTAGGCCTGTATTGTTGAGAGAAGGTGTAGAAATCTCAGTTATTTTACAACGATCTGTGTTCATTTGTATTTGTCATCACCTGCCATCATCCCCAAACCGGAAATAATAAGTCATTCAATAATTCAGTAACATTGCCTATGAACTGCATACTGTGCCATTTCAAAATCTTCATTTTTTTTTAATTTAATTTATTTATTTACTTAATTTTTGAACGATGTTGACGATTTTCTGAAGTGGGCCAATGGAAATAGATGTGTGATGCAATATAGATGCAACGTAGATTATGACCAACAGCTTCAATTTCACAGTTAGGCTACACTATGATGAGCGCTCGATACAACAGAAACAATCCCTAAATGCATGCAGACACGAACAATATACACTCACACGTCACATGACATACTGTTACAGAAAATTACATTTTCTTTAAAGTGCGTATATAATGCAATAATTCAAACAGAACTCTGTATTTAAAAAAAAGAAGAAGACCATTTATTAGTTGTGATACTGACGAAAACGATGTTGGCGATGATGAGGCAACATGGCGGTTGTCTTGGTGGTGATGAGGAATGATTATGATTTTATTTGTTGGTTCTAATGAAGTTTACCTATCCCTCTATTGTGTCCCTTTCCTCTTGCCATATGTGTTTATTTTACACGCACCCTCGCCTGCTGCCTTTCTGCTGTTCCTCGTGTGAAATAAAATAAGATGGCTCCCTTGTGACTTGATGACCTTATTAAAGGACAATGAACTATATTTTCCCAGGCTCAGTGTGTTTTTTCCCCCAGTTAGTTATTTTTGTTCGTTTTTGAAGGCAGAATTCAATAGTTAAAGCCTGTTTTTTAATAAATGTGACTAATTTCTTTGCTATTTTTCCTTTCTTGTCTTTACTAAATGTTGCAGTGACTTTTAAAAGGTGAGTATACTAAATCTGGCGATGTAGACATGTATCTATCACTGGAAAAAAGAAAACAAAACAACATCAAAAACATGCAAAAGTCAGGAGTGATGCAAAAAAACTTCATCAAAGCGTTACGAATCAACAATCAAAGTGAAAAGAATATCAATGGACTTTATGGATGATTTTGATACTGCTGCAAGCTGACAAAAATGTTTCGATTTTCAAATAAAGTTACTGATTTTTACATCATTACTGATTCATCTACTTTCTAAAGTTATAAAATGATTTGTGATTATTTTATTTTATTGATAGCCATAGTTTTTAACAGTAAACTACATTATTACTGCTTCTACTAAAACTAGTAACACATTTTTTTTTTATCATATTGATCATATTTGAGGGTCTTATATTATGTAAGAGAGTTTTGATTTGTTTTACATGGAAACAACATAATTCTCATATTTCATTTGTGTTATTTCAGAGATTTGGTGACTTTAATTTACACTAATTGAGGTTGATCATCATGTTGCTCACTGGACCCTTTTCACAGTCATCAGCATCATCATAAATCTTGCAAAGTTTTTTATATATATATATATATATATATATATATATATATATATATTTTTTTTTTTTTAATGTTTGTACATTTATAATAATATACTTAGTATTGTATACCTTTTCATTAAAAAAAATAATTAAAACTATTAACGCTGCTGTGACGGTAAAGTTGACATCTTTCTCTCTTCTGACTGCCGTTATCAATCTCTCTCTATTTTTTTCCCCGTTTTTGAAAGTTGTGAACACACTGTTGTTGAGTTTTCCTTTTGAAATTTGAGAAAATGGGGATAAAAAAATATATTTAATGTATTCTCTCATTATTTTTTTAATTATTTTTTTATTAATTTATTTTTATTTTATTATTATTATTTTTTTTATATTCTCTCATTCACCGCAATAGAATTTTACTTATGACGACTTCCGCTTCGAGAAACCCGGACCTGTGAAAAGGGTTTCTCGTACGGAACGCTTCTCATAATCCTTGTTTCCGCCCGTGCGTATTTGACGAACGCAACGCGGAAATTACGTAGTTGAAAAGCGTTTGTTTTAAGCGGCGCAAGAGGAACGTGTGTAGTGTGCGAGATTGTTTTGGTAATATTTCTTACATTTTCATCTGACATCTTGAATAATAATAACGGGAACTAAGTGTAAAAGTTTAGTTGTGGGTTTTAAGCTAAGGAAATTATCTAGAGCTGAACCTCGCTATTATATTTTTAATTATTAAATGCTATTAGCAGCAGAACATCACGTTTATATCTCAGCAGTCATGCTGTTTATCTGGCCAGTTTTCTATCGTTTAATGCTAATAGTAAAGTCGTTACAGTTGATACAATAAATTAATTTCAAGCATTTATGCATTAGCGTCATTCAATCGAGAGAGGTTGTGTGTGTAACGTTATATAGATAATATATAAAGATATTGATGAAAGTGGAAATGATGACAAAGTCATAATTATGATGTTAAATTATAATTATGAAGTTAAAAAGTATTTTTTTGAGATAAAGTATGCATTTTAAGTAAGATTTCAACTTGGTATTGTCAGAATTTCGTCTTTTATGTAACGTTATTTAGTTATGATTTAAGACATGTTAAATTATCATTATAAGGGTTAAAAAAAAGTCACATTTTTCAGATAAATTAAAAATTATGGCTTTGTTAGTAAGATTTCAACTTGGCATTGTCAGAATTTCGTCTTTTATATATTCTAGTTATGATTTAAGACATGTTAAATTATCATTATAAGGGTTAAAAAGTCACATTTTTGAGATAAAAAGTCAAAATTATGGCATTTTAAGGAAGATTTCAACTTGGCATGTCAGAATTTCGTCTTTTATGTATTCTAGTTATGATTTAAGACATGTTAAATTATAATTATAAGGGTTAAAAAGTCACATTTTTGAGATAAAAAGTCAAAATTATGGCTTTGTTAGTAAGATTTCAACTTGGTATGTCAGAATTTCGTCTTTTATGTATTCTAGTTATGATTTAAGTCATAATTTTGACTTGTGTCATTATGATTTATGATTTCCCCCCCCCCCTTTATGTGGCAGAAACAGGATTCCATACTAGATCTAAGAAACCCCTGTGTGTTTTTTCTAATAAACACTTTCTTTGTCTTCTCAGGCCTCTCGTCCTTCACCATGATCATCCCTGTTCGCTGCTTCACTTGTGGGAAAATCGTTGGGAACAAATGGGAGGCGTATTTAGGTCTTCTTCAAGCAGAGTATACAGAGGGGTGAGTTCATGACATTTCTGTGCGCGTCTTACGGTGGCGTTGAACTCAATCTCACTCTTTGCTCTTTTTCACAGCGATGCTCTCGATGCTCTGGGTTTGAAGAGATACTGCTGTCGCCGGATGCTTCTGGCCCACGTGGATCTTATCGAGAAGTTGTTGAATTACGCACCGCTGGAGAAATGAGGAGCTTTCTGTGCAACTGAAGATGAAAATCCCACATGGAATATTTCCAAAGACTTGATCCTAATGAAAAAGATACAGACGTGGGCTACAGACCACATCTGAAGATGCTTATGATGACTGTTTATTTGCATTTTCTTTATTTGCATTTTCTTAAATAAAGATTGAAATATATCTGTTGTACAGTTCGTTACATTTCAAACTGAACCTGTGTTCAACTAGTGTTATCAAAATATTGATGGAAAAAAGGGATGATTTCCCACCATAGAGCAGTAATGGGAGAAACGAGGCTTTTTAAAGCTTCGAATCAATTGATTCACAAAATGATTCATTGTTTTGAAGCGTTCGAAACGTCACGCGCTGGTGACCTCTGCTGGTCAAAACTGTAAATGCAACAAAAACACCTTTTACAAACCTATTGCAAATGTTTTATTGAAAGTAAAATCTATCAGATGCAATGAACCAATCATCTAATAAGATTAAATATCAAGTGTCTGTGTAATATGTGTTCCTTTATCAATTTTCAGGGCTTGTTTTGGATGGCTCAGCTAAACAGGCCAATAAACTATTAACTATTATTATTCCTTTTAATTATACTACTGTCTCATTAAAGGGTTAGTTCAGCCAAAAATGAAAATAATGTAATTTATTACTCACACTTGTAAGACCTTAATTCATCTTCAGAACAAAAATTAAGATATTTTGGAGCGCCAAAAAAAATAAAATATCGACTTTTTAACAATATCTCGTGATGGCCGATTTCAAAACACTGCTTTAGAGCTTTACGAATCGAATCAGTGAGTCTGAGCGCCAGAGTCACGTGATTTCAGCAGTTTAGCCGTTTGATAGGAGATCCGATTCAATGATTCGATTCGTGAAACTCCGAATCAGTGAATCGGAGCGCCAAAGTCACGTGATTTCAGCAGTTTAGTAGCTGTTTGATAGGAGATCCGAGTCACTGATTCGATTCGTAAAGCTCCGAATCAGTGAATCAGAGCGCCAAAGTCACGTGATTTCAGCCGTTTAACGGTTTGATAGGAGATCCGAGTCACTGATTCGATTCGTAAAGCTCCGAAGCTTCATGAAGCAGTGTTTTGAAATGGCCCATCAATACATATTGTTGAAAAGTCGTTATTTTGTTTTTTTTTTGGTGCACCAAAAATATTCTCGTCGCTTTATAATATTAATATTGAACCACTGAACTCACATGAACTGATTTAAATATGTTTTTAGTACCTTTATGGATCTTGAGAGAGGAAATGTCATTGCTGGCTATGCAGGCCTCACTGAGCCATTGGATTTCAACAAAAATATCTTAATTTGTGTTCTGAAGATGAATGACGGCCATATGACTGTAGAACGACATGAGGGTGAGTAATAAATTATATTTTCATTTTTGGTGAATTAACCCTTTAAAACATCTAGAAATGTATAAAATTGATCAGAGATCAGGTAAATCTTGTTCAGTGGTTCGCCGCTGGGGGGCGATCTCAGTTATGACGTAACGAAGCCTCGTTTACTGAAATCACGTGACTTCGGCGCTCCGAACAACACTGATCCGAAACAAAAGATTCGCAAAGGTTTTGAAGCTTCTTGAAGCAGTTAATTGAAAAATAACACAAATAAAAAAAATATAATATCAGATGAAAAACCTAAACTAAACAAACATGAGAAATACTGTCTTTGGCAACTAACCGAAATAAGCTGAAAAACTAAAATTACTAACTGGAAATAAATAAAAACTAACTGACAAAAGTACATAAAGAAATTGCCAATAATTAAAATGAAAACAATATATAAAAAATAAAGTATAAACACAAATGTTGCTGAAAAAAATTGATAGAAAAATCCATGTTTACTTGAACTTAAAGGTACAATTTGTGATATTTTTTTCCGCTAGAGGTCGCTAGAAGCCTATTCAAAACAAAGGCGTAGTTTGATGACGCCAAGTTTTAGAGCGGAAACTTGGGACATGTGGTCTCCATCTCAACGGACGGTGCAAAAGAATAGGGATTGGAGTCTGGAAGAACTCATGTTCGTGGATGCGATTATTAACGTTACTGTAGTATGAAGCAGAGCAGGACCGAGTGTTGTGGAGCTGAACGAGGAGCTGGAGCGATTGATCAACACACGCCTCACGAGCAGCGGGACTTTTATTATGACACAGTCGCCGGCGCCGCTTCCGCTTTTCCGGTCATGAGTTTACGGGAGCTGTCCTTGTCGACAGAACCAGCGGCAGACGGTAAACAGTAATTATGTTCCATAAATAAGTAACACAATCCACCATAAAACGTGCAAGAAGTAAATAAGGAACTGCTTGAAGCAAGCTAGTGGTTTGCTGGACGCTAGACACTACTTCCGCATTTGTCCACGGCACTGTTGTCATATGGTTTCTACGTCAGTAAAGGCGGTAACAAAGGTAACTGACGTCATTGACAGGCGACCGCACTGCCCCGTGTCACTGTTTAGAATGGGAATTTTCTCATGATTTACAAATAGTTGAAAACATTAGAGATATTGTTTGTAATCAGCTGGACAAAATATATAACACTAGCCTAGTGGTTTTTGGATATTTTACTGCAAAAATTTTACATATTGTACCTTTAAGTATTAACAAGTAAAAGTTTTAATTAGACATTCAGATTCAGGCTTTGTGCTTCAATAAAAGTAAATTAAAGTAAAGGGAACGGATATATAATTATGTTCATAATTCATAACACTGTCCCTTTAAAAAATTATATGAAGCTTCCATCCGCTTTCACAAGTGTTCACTGAAACACAGTCCCTAGGAAACAAATACTAGCTTTCATTAGGTTGTCTTTTTTAAACTTACACATGTCAGCCCAGTCAAGGACAAAGATTAAAATACACTCTTGTCATGTGTACACGGCCTAGAAAACAAAGAACTATTCAAAGCAACATTCAAATAAGAAAATGATATTGACCTTACCAACATGGCGCCGCTCCGCTGCCTTTCCTGCTCTGGTTGTGAAACAGTTGCATAAACTCTCCTTCAAAATAAAACATTGTCAGCCAGGTACCGGATCACAGTCACACATCACTGAAGATACTTCTCGAAAACATGTTATCAGCAGCTATTGCAAGAAAGGTATGTTTAATAATTTGCTTTGCATTCATATGTGGCGACAGGATTTAAAGATGCCGTTTGACCTCACGTGTCTTAAGTGATTGAACAATAACATCTTTCTGCAGCCCTAATATCATACAGCTAATGTATAACACTCAGAATTAAAGCAGGGGTTAAGAAATTGTTGGATATTTATCGTGTCGTCTTGTTTTGAGTGTCCGAGCAAGGGCAGACGAGGACACTGACATCTTCATCGTTATGAAACTATCATGCGAATTCATACATAAGATTATATTTCTGTCTTTTATTATAATACAGTTTCCTGAGCAACAGATTCTTCACCTCTTGAGATCCAGCACTTCATGTTGCTCATTGTGACGTTTTTCTTGTTCATTATACCAGGGTTATTATAATTAATTAAAACCATAAAAATATCTTCGCTATTTAACTAGAAATAAAATAAACGTTACTAAAATAAAAAATAAAATATATATACAAAAAATATTTTATTTAAGCTAATTGCCATTGCAACATTTCTCATTTTCTAAATTTAGTTTAACTCGATGTATTAAAATAACTAAAACTGAAATAAAATAAATTAAAACCATGTAGACAAAAAAAAACTTAAATTACTAAACCTTTAACTAAAAATAAATTAAAATAAAACTACAAACTATATAATACTATAATCTTAATGATACTAAAATAACACTGCTACTATATAAAATCCTGACATGCCAAATATAATGTCAAAATATTTTATTTTGGTACATTTATTTATTTATTAATTAATTTTTTAACAAAAATAAATATTGGATATGAAGTGATATGTCTTGTGACAAAACACTATAATGATGCCAAAACTTTTTTTTCTTTTTTTGTTAATTATTTTGACGTTATTTATTGGCACTCATAATTGCATATTTAATATGTCAGATAAATCAGCAATATAAAATAGTTAAGATTTTCAACATCTCTCAAGATCCATTAATGTACTAAAAACATATTTAAATCTGTTCAGTGGTTCAATATTAATATTATAAAGCAACAAGAATACTTTTTGTGCGCCAAAAAACAAAGTAACGACTTTTCAACAATATCTAGTGATGGCCGATTTCAAAACACTGCTTCAGAGCTTTACGAATCGAATCACTGAATCGGAGCACCAAAGTCACGTGATTTCAGCAGTTTGATAGGAGATCTGAATCACTGATTCGAAACAAAAGATTCATAAAGCTCAGAAGCTTTGAAGTGTTTTGAAATCGGCCCATATAGATATTGTTGAAAAGTCATTATTTTGTTTTTTTGGCGCACAAAAAATATTCTCATCGCTTTATAATATTAAGGTTGAACCACTGAACCACTATAATGATGGCAAAACCTTTTTTTCAGGATGTTAATTATTTTGACGTTATTTATTGGCACTCATAATTGCATATTTAAATGTCAGATAAATCAGCCATATAAAATAGTTGAGATTTTCAACATTGTCTGATTTTGATCTGTTCCCAGGTTGTCGGTTCGGTTTGCCGAGCATCACTGCGTCCAGCTGTTTGCACGGTGATTTCTCGGGGTTACCGTGGTGATGCCCCGGAACCGACCATCATTGAGATCCCGCTGCCGCCGTGGCAGGAGAAGACAGGCGAGTCCCTGGAGATCAAGAGGAAGAGACTCCTGTATGAGAGCCGCAAGAGAGGCATGCTGGAGAACTGCATCCTTCTGAGGTCCGTATGCCAGATCACACACTCACCAGAGCAAAACCTGTTCTAGCAGGCAAAGTCTTCGGGAAAACCACATGTAATATCGTCTGTCAGTGTGTTCAAATCCTCTTGGGAAGTTCGTATTTACGACATCAGGTTCAAGACACTTTAGTCAGAGCAAGATGGCGGTGTAACTTCTCATAATTAACTACACAAAAATAGAGGGTATGCATCGACGTCACTTTCCAACCGGAACGCGCTCCCTCAGCTGGACTGAGTGGTAAAAGAATCTGCTGCATGACTGGATTTAATAGAGGAAACTGAGAAAACGCGAGTAAAACAAACGATTACACTAAAGGTTGGACTCGAAAGTGTTCTTTATAACAGAGAATCTCAACCTTTTTTGAGTAATGGACCCCCGTCTTATTTGGAACCATCCTCAAGGACCCCAGAATAAAACTGGCTCATTGGTATCATTAATGTTTTTGTGACAAACAAAAGTGTAATTTACTACTACATTAGCTGACTTGTCCTATATTCATATAGTCAGTTATATTATACATATATTGTCTTCTTCTTTTATGCAAACATGTCAAATGTCAACATATACAAAAAAAAAAAAATCATATTCAGATATTTTATAAGGACCCCCTGGCATTATGTCAAGGTCCACTAGGGGTCCATGGACCTCTGGTTGAGAAACACTGCCTTATAACATGTCAAATAAACCTAATCCATGGATATTGACATGCAGCCAGGAGTCGTGTATCCTGACATTTATATGTGCCTGATTTCGACAGCGGGGAAACACATAAAGCAAATCTGCCTGTGAATATTTTATATAACTACAATATAGGTAGGTCTAAATCAGAGTGAACACTTATATCAATGTTATATCGTCATATCGTCCAGCACTAAAAATTGTATAGTTTTTGTCAGTGTTTATTTAAAAACACCCAATTATGCAGAATATAAGATGGTAAATATTTAATTGATGAGATGAACACAATATATAACAATACAATATATACGGTATGATTTGACCCCAAAATCCAACATTTTGACACAAAATGATAACTGCAAATCCATGTTTCTCTGCTGGAGTCCAGCTGTTTCTGTGAATTACAGTGATCCATTTGCTTCTTTTTTTCTGTAGCTTTCAGCACTCTTTAAATATATACCTCATATTTTGTGTCAAAGCTATTTGTACAGTCAATCACAAAGCTCTTTCCCATTTTGGATGTGTTTTGTGTGTTTTTCGTGGCATTCACGCTGAAAACCAATGCTGCCGCTCAGTCTTTTGCCACTCAGTGGGCGCGACCGCAGTCATAACGGTCGACGGTGACGTCACACGCATACCCTCTATACAGAAATTCTAGAAAATGTGCATCAGGTGTGTTTTGCTTTTTTATTTATTTAGGAAGTCACTGCAAACTTTATCATAACATATTGTTAAAGTGTAAATTTTAGGAAGATAACTATGTTTTAACTATGTTTTCAGTGGTGTATAAAGACTTTACATAATGAATCGTTATGTTTTCATTACCTTAGAATGAGCCATTTCTGTCTACATACACCGCGGGTCCCCTTACATGTTAAGTCGCCATTTTGCACCGGCATGCTGTGTCTACAGTAGCCCTAAATGGACAAACTGCTCTACAGAGTGTGTTTGCTTGACTAGCTACTCTCTGCTGTCTCAGACGATGACATATGTGTCCTGTGTTGACCACTGTAGCTTCTCTATATTGCAATTCGCAATCTCACCGCTAGATGCTGTTAAAATTTACACACCCCACCTTTAAATATTATTTCATGCTGTAACTGTAGGGTTAATACATTATGTCCCTAATGAACTGCAAATGTGAATATTATGTAGATCTATTGTTTACATCAGATCCGTGCTGTAATAGTAGACTAATGATTGCAGGTTTCATCAGTCCAGTCTGTCCATTTAATGGCTTCCAACCATAAGCATCTGTGTTTAGTTTCGAAGATCAATTGCAGATCAATTGCAGATCTGCAGTTTTGTAGATCAATATTTTCGTAAATAAAGTGGTAAATTGTTTTTTTTTTTTCTACTAAAACTTTAAAGGGTTAGTTCACCCAAAAATGAAAATTCTGTCATTTATTACTCACCCTCATGCCGTTCCACACCCGTAAGACCTTCGTTAATCTTCAGAACACAAATTAAGATATTTTAGTTGAAATCCGATGGCTCCGTGAGCCTCCATAGGGAGCAATGACATTTCCTCTCTCAAGATCCATAAAGGTACTAAAAACATATTTAAATCAGTTCATGTGAGTACAGTGGTTCATTATAAATATTATAAAGCGACAAGAATACAAAAAAAATTAATATTATAAAATTAGTATGGATTAATTGTTAACATTAGGGATAAGAAAGCTGCAAACGGTTTTAATATATTTCCAAAATTAATGTACAAATGATTCTGGACCTCTTACGGGTTAAAATGGATGCAAATGCAATAGGAGGATTCAAATGTTATGTATTGTAAGAGGTCTTTCATGACGTTCCATATGTGATGTGAATTTGATAGGTGCTTGATATAAAATAAATGGTGCTTGAAAAAAAGTCCTTGAATCTGGTGTTCATGAAAGAGTGGGAACCCTGCTGTTAGAACATTTAAAACCAAAAAATAAGCAATACTTATTAAATAAAATCAAGTGACAGCTACTCTATTTGTACCTTTTATTGTTTGTTTGTTTGTCACCAGTCTTTTTGCAAAGCAGTACCTGAATACAATGAGTGAATCACAGCTCAAGCAGTACGACAGGATCATCAATGAACCCAGCAACGACTGGGACATCTACTACTGGGCAACGGGTATGAACAGACAAACAAAATAAATCTTCAGTGGTGTAGAGCTCTGCTCAGGCATTAAATTGACGTGATGTTTTCCATTGAAAATATATATATTTTTTTTCCTGTGGTGTATTGTGACCATGAACATGTATAAAGGAAGAAAATGGGTCCAAAAATGAGCCTGCACACAATTCTGAACACTGTCTTCCTCCTTTTGTCAGAGGCTCTGCCCACACCTGATGAGTACCAGGGCGAGGTGATGGACATGCTCAAAGAGTTCACCAAGAACAAGGACATGGAGCAGCGTCTAGATGCCCCCAATCTTGAATATCTGGACAAGAGCAGTTAAAACTCAGCCTTGTGTCAGAGACTGTCATTGCAAACCAGAACTGAGCTCATACAAACACCTGAGAGCAAGCAGCCATCGTAGGCATATATATATATATATATATATATATATATATATATATATATATATATATATATATATATATATATATATGTATATATGGTAAATTAATGCACCCAGGCATATATAAATAAACTATATATATAAACCGCAATTCTGAATAAATGCTGTACACTGCAAAAAATGCTGTTCTTACTTAGAGTTTTTGTCTTGTTTCTAGTCAAAATATCTTAAAGTTCTTACATCAAGAAGCATTTTCTTGACAAGTAAAAATTATTTTCTTGTTTTCAGGAAAAATAAGTCAAAATTAAGTGAGTTTTTCCTTAAAACAAGCAAAATAATCTGCTAATGGGGTAAGCAAAATAATCTTAATCCAAACTGAAAACAAGTTTATATATCTTATTTTTGGTTTGGATTAAGATTATTTTGCTTACCCCATTAGCAGATTATTTTGCTTGTTTTAAGGAAAAACTCACTTAATTTTGACTTATTTTTCCTAAAAACAAGAAAATAATTTTTACTTGTCAAGAAAATTCTCCTTGATCTAAGAATTTTTAGATATTTGGACTTGAAACAAGACAAAACTTCTAAGTAAGAACAGCATTTTTTGCAGTGTACAGTGACTGTGATGTGAAAATAGCAGTTATATTAAAGTTTGTTCTAATCGATGACTGTAGAGTTTGTTTCAACAGGTTTATAACAACCACAGGAAGAATATTTCTAAAGATTATTTCCAATTAAATATATTATTTTCAAGGTTGTCTTTCTGATGTTACATGGCATGGAACAAATTTGTGTCGTGAGTTCATGAGGTTTTACAGCTCTTTGCTACAGGCATTGAAAGGCTCACAGATTGAATCATGTTATTTTCTTAAGTAGCTTGGTTTACAACAAATTAGTTTGTACTCAAAGCTTAAGCACAGTGTCTGCTAATGCACCATTCAGGTTTGATACAGCTGAATAGAATAGACTGATAGCTTCTATTTGGGTATTTGTAATTTAAAATAGACATTGATTTGTCCATACACAAGATGTGAGACCATGGGCCTCGTTTATAAAAATCCACAGCAACATTCAAGTTTAAAAACGGTCTTTGGCGTGGAAAAGCACGTAGCGCCACGTCAGGGTCTGAGTAGACGTACGCAGTTTTCCTTGTGGCAGAGAGTCTGAGAACTGCAGGTATGTGTGAAATCTAAGCAAATTTGGTCGCTGGTCATTCTCAAGTAAAGCATTTGGGCATTGACCGGTGCTCTTTTATATGCTAATGACATTACTTAGGCGGAGTTTACAAGGTGGAAATCTGAAACCATTCAGCTGCGCACACTTTCAAGATCATTTGCCATTTATACATTTTGCATCTGGAAGAGAGGCGTTCGCAGGTTCTCTGAATCACACGTACACACATTGGAGAAATGATCGTAAGATCAAGTGTAAGACGATTGCTACACAACATTTTATAAATGAGGCCCTGAATATTGAATTTAAGATTTCAAACGTGCACAAGAGATCTGAAAGGTGCTAAAGACACTTCAGAAAGGATTGCTGTTTAGCTCGTTTAATGCGGCTGGTCAGTAATTTTAACCCCAAGATGTATTTGGACATTTAAAGGGATAGTTCATCCAAAAAATTGAAATCATCCCATAATTTACTCAGCCTCAAGCTGTCATAGGTGTATATGACTATCTTCTTTCAGACGAACACAATCTGAGTTATATTAAAAAATATTCTGGCTCTTCCAAGCTTTATAATGGGAGTGAATGAGGCTCGAGATTTTGAATCCCAAAAAAGCGCCTGCCCTCCATCCATCATAAAAGTAATCTATATGGCCCAAGGGGGTAAATAAAAGCCTTCTGAAGTGTAGCCATGCGTTTTTGTAAGAAAAATATCCATATTGATAACTAGCTTCCAGGAACGGCTGTACGCGAGTCTATTTCCGGATGAAAAGTGACCTCTGACCTACCATATGATCGTTTTAAATTCTCATTTTAGACTTCTAATTTGTGACCAGTTCATCAATACGTCATGTGTTGGGTGAGAGGTCACTCTTCCGCCATAACTAGACTCGCATATGGAAGCCAGTTATTATAATCACTTCACTTCAGAAGGCCTTTATTAATTCCCTGGAGTCGTATGGATTACTTTTATGATGGATAGATGTGTTTTTTTTTTTTTTTTTTTTTTTTGCTTCAAAATGTGGCCCCCCTTTCACAACTATTATAAAGCTTGGAAGAGCCAGAATATTTTTTAATATATCTCCGATTGTGTTCATCTGAAAGAAGACACCTAGTCATATAGACCTAGGATGGCTTGAGGGTGAGTAAATTTCATTTTTGGGTGAACTATCCCTTTAAAGGGATAGTTCACCCAAAAATGAAAATTTGATGTTTATCTGCTTACCCCCAGTGCATCCAAGATGTAGGTGACTTTGTTTCTTCAGTCGAACGCAGATTATGATTTTTAACTGCAACCGCTGCCGTCTGTCAGTCAAATAATAGCAGTGGATGGGAACTTCAACTATAACAGTAAATAAAACTTGCTTAGACAAATCCAAATTAAACCCTGCGCCTCGTGACGGCACATTGATGTCCTAAGACACGAAACGATCGGTTTGTGTGAGAAACCGAACATTATTTATATAATTTTTTACCTCTAATACACCACTATGTCCAACTTCGTTCAGCTTCCTGTTAGTGAGGTCAAAAAACCCGCTCTGCTGACGGAAGTGATGTCTCGCCCATATACTTCAATGAGTGCGAGACATCACTTCCGTTGTCAGAGCGCGATCTGACCTCACTCACCGGAAGCTGAACGGAGTTGGACATAGTGGTGTATTAGAGGTAAAAAATGATATAAATACTGTTCGGTTTCTCGCACAAACCGATCGTTTCGTGTCTTAGGACATCAATGTGTCGTCACGAGCCGCAGGGTTTAATTTGGATTTGTCTATGGAAGTTTTTTCGACTCTTATTGTTCAAGTTCCCAATCACTCCTATTATTTGACTGACAGACGGCAGCGGTTGCAGTTAAAAATCATAATTTGCGTTCGACTGAAGAAAAAAAGTCACCTACATCTTGGATGCCCTGGGGGTAAGCAGATAAACATCAAATTTTCATTTTTGGGTGAACTATCCCTTTAAGTACTTTGTACTTAAAAATTGGTACAATGTACTTATTTTGTTCATATTGTATTGCAAAATACTTGTGTTGCTATTGAGGTGGATACAGGTAAGATTAGGGACAGGTTGGGTTGTATGGTTTTAGGTTTTAGGGTGGGTTAAGGTGTAAGGGAAGGTTCAACAGTGTAATTAGGGGCCAAGCACCAAAGGTGCATAGGTACCTATTATAAACTTTGCCGTTCTTATTATTATTCTTTCATTTTCGCTCTGGAAGTCTATGGCAGCCCATAGAACCGCTTGCGGGAAAGTTGTGAAATTTGGCACACAGATAGAGGACAGTCTGAACTGTCACCATAGCAAATTTGGAGTCTCTAACTCAATACCTCTAGCGCCACCAGCTGTCAAAATTTGCACTCACGTTTTTTCTAATAACTTTTGAACTTTAAAGGTGCCGTATAACGTCTTTTTAAAAATGTAATATAAGTCTAAGGTGTCCCCTGAATGTGTCTGTGAAGTTTCAGCTCAAAATACCCCATAGATGTTTTTAAATTATAATTTTTTTAACTGCCTATTTTGGGGCATCATTAAATATGCGCCGATTCAGGCTGCGGCCCCTTTAAATCTCGTGCTCTCCGCCCCCGGAGCTTGCGCTTGCCTTAAACAGCATAAACAAAGTTTACACAGCTAATATAACCCTCAAAATGGATCTTTACAAAGTGTTCGTCATGCAGCATGTCTAATCGCGTAAGTATTGTATTTATTTGGATGTTTACATTTGATTCTGAATGAGTTTGATAGTGCTCCGTGGCTAAAGCTAACATTACACACTGTTGGAGAGATTTATAAAGAATGAAGTTGTGTTTATGCATTATACAGACTGCAAGTGTTTAAAAATGAAAATAATGACAGTCTTGTCTCCGTGAATACAGTAATAAATGATGGTAACTTTAACCACATTTAACAGTACATTAGCAACATGCTAACAAAACATTTATAAAGACAATTTACAAATATCACTAAAAATATCATGTTATCATGGATCATGTCAGTTATTATTGCTCCATCTGCCTTTTTTTGCTATTGTTCTTGCTTGCTTACCTAGTCTGTTGATTCGGCTGTGCACAGATCCAGACGTCCTGCCCTTGTCTAATGCCTTGAACATGAGCTGGTATATGCAAATATTGGGGGCGTACATATTAATGATCCCGACTGTTACATAACAGTTGGTGTTATGTTGAGATTCGCCTGTTTTTCGGAGGTCTTTTAAACAAATGAGATTTACATAAGAAGGAGGAAACAATGGAGTTTGAGACTCACTGTATGTCATTTCCATGTACTGAACTCTTGTTATTCAACTATGCCGAGGTAAATTCAATTTTTGATTCTAGGGCACCTTTAAGGGTTAGAAACAAAATTAACTTCTAATTTGTTGGCTCAAGACGAATTGATTGCACCATATGACGTCATTTTGAATTATCTGAAAACCCTACTTTTTCAAACTCCTCCTACTCTGATTTTCATGAAAATTGAACAAGATCATTTTCAGACCATGCCGACAAAAAGTTATGGAATTCAAGTCGATTTCTCAACACACGAACGAATTTTACGTAGTGCCTGCGAAAATAGACATAAGGCTGCTTTATCATATTCAGACCAAACTTGGTACATGTCATCACAAGCATGGCCTGAGGCAACATGCAGTGTTTCGGCGCAGCACCACCTACTGGTCCGGAGATACAAAAAATGTCTATTTTTGCTTATAACTTCTGAACGGGTTATCCAAAAATCTTAATTATCTTAATTTGGTCTCCTTACATTTGGGGCATCATGCCGAGTCGAACGATATCTAATTTTCCCATGTCTGCCATTTTGAATTTTGTGCTAAAATGTTGTATTTTACAAACGCATTAGCGTATCGTTACGAAATTCGGTATGGGTCTTTGGCACCATGCCCTAAAAGTACACAAAAAGTTTCGGTGCAACCTTGTGGTCAAAAGTTATAACAAGATTTACATAAATGCTAATAACTTTTGACTATATTGACTGATTGTAATGGAACTGGTCTCAGTAGATTCCTTGGCTCATGCTGAGAACATAGATATCAAATTTGCCGTAGTCGGCTGAACTTCCTTTCCGCCATATTGTTTTTCTTTAAAAACCTACTTTTTCAAACTCCTCCCAGACCGTTGCTCCAATTTTCACAAAAATCGAACCGTTCAGACCATGCAGACAAAAAGTTATGGATTTCAAGTCGAAACGTTTTTCTGTCATTTTGCCTAAATATGTCTTTAATTGCTTAATGTTGCAGTAAGTCTGATGCTGTGCTGGGATGACTTGTTGTGTCTTCTTTGTGCTTGGCCCCGATAATTGCTGCTTGCAGCTATATTTATAAATGTAATTACAGAAATTAATTATAAATGTAATGACATGCAGGTATTTTTTACAATATGAGTACATAAATACTATGTACAATATATAAATACTATGTACAATATATGTACAGCATGAGTACAATATATACTCATGTACTCACAATATGAGTACATGAGTATATAAAAACGTGCACACAATAAATGCATTGTATCAAATGATTAATTTAAATGTAAGTACATAGTAGTTAAGGCCACCTAATATAAAGTGTGACCTGCATTTTGAAAGTCCTCAGCCAGAAGATGGCAGACTTTTTCTTGCTAATAAGATGAATGTAAAGAGATGTGCAGACAGCGACTCATGCTGTTATCACTCTGTTGAAACGCATCCAAGTATTTTGACTAATCGAGTCCTTTAACATCATACTCAACTAGCAGTTGTTCGCCGCAGGAGCGAGCGCACTTCGCACCAAAACAGACCCGACACTGCCCCGAATGCTGAGGTACACAGACGTCAAAGGGCATGTGATTTGATGGCACTGAGCTTTTAGTCATGACAGTTTTCTCCTTTAAGCGAGCAATGTCCCAGATACGTGTCTGTACCTGTGTAGCCTGCATTTCTGAAAATGACTAAACACAGGCGCTCTCGCTGCTAAAGAGCACAGATGCCACTGGACCGCACTTTCATTCACACGCTCCAGTCTGACTACTGATATTGTCTGACTGCTGGACAAGAGAGCTGATTGACCTCAGGTTAGACGCCATGTTGAATTTAATGCAGATGAAAACATGGCTGTGAGGGAAACTTATTTTTGGAGTTTTTGCCTATAACTTTTTTCAGAAAGACGTTTCATCAGCTGCTATCCAGTGAATGCACTGGGCTTCTCTCCCTCAGAGCCTTTTTCATAAAGCCTATGGCAGCCACTTTGAACACCTCAGCAACCGCATTGCAACGCCCTGGTAAACATCCACAATAACACTGAAAATATGAAAGCAAAAGGCAAAATCACTTGTTTTCTGTTTTTACTGTTATTCTGAGATAATGTATGCTGTACACATCATGGACAAGAACATGAAGGGAAGGTAAAATTATTGTATTAGAAAGGAACTGATAGAACTGTTTCCAAGCCATCGAACCGAAAAGGAAGAGGAAATAAAGCAGAATATAAAGGAAAAGGAAACAATATAAAGAAAAGATAGTTTCTGAATTTCAAAGGCAGACATAAACTGCCTTTCAAATGTTATAGTTTTTAATGTTTTTGAGATAAGTGTCTTATATGCTCACCAATTAAGGCTGCATATATATATATATATATATATATATATATATATATATATATATATATATATATATATATATATATATATATATATATATATATATATATATATATATATATACACTGTACACACATATTATAAAATTCAAACTGTTTTCTATTTGAATATATTTTAAAATGTAATTTATTCCTGTGGGCAAAGCTGAATTTTCTCCAGTCTTCAGTGTCACATGATCCTTCAGAAATCATTCTAATATGATGATATGATGCTCAAGAAACACTTCTGATTATTAAGTTGTGCTGCTTCATTATTTTGTGTAAACCATACATTTTTTCATGACAGAAAGTAAAAAACAGCATTTATTTGAAATAGAAATCTTTTGTACCAATTTAAATGTCACTTTTGGTCAAATTAATGCACCCTTTCAGAATAAAACTATTAATTTCCTTAAAAAAAAAAAAAAATCTTGATTGGATATGTACTGTCCTATACCAGTGGTTTTTAGTTACTGGGCATCAAGTGGACACTGTACATTGTTTATCATATAAACGTCAACAAAAGAAGTCCTTAGATCACACATTTAAACTTATTAATATTACCATAATCTGCACAAGTCCAACAACATGCAACATTAAGATGATTAACAAGTGACTGATAAATTTGATTGGACAATGCTATGCTCAACAAAAGCTATAACAATGCTATAATAACCAACAAATCTTTGAGTCTTTGGTCCTGACATGCCTGCATGGTGTATCCTATTTGTTTGTCTAACATGTTTTCACTGTGAAGAACATGATCTGAGACTTCTTTGTCTTTTAAAGGACACACTCAGATTCGCTCTTGTGAGAGATTGATAGACCTGGTATGCTTTCACAGACACACACTCCTCTCAGACAGAGAGTCTGTGTGATACCTGGCTCACAGGTGAGCTCTGCCTTTATATAGCATTGAAAGAGCCTGCTGCGTGATCTCACTGACCTCTGCCATCTGTCTCTATGGAGATGAGGAGAAATGGAGACGGCCAGAGCTGCTGCATAACACATCCAACACTGCAAGCATTGCCATTATAACCACTGAAGACATATACGCTGCTGCCTACCTAACTATACAAAAACTTTGAAAAAAAAAAAAAAAAAAGTGTTATCTAAAGGTTGGGTACTGTAGAGATTTTTACAGAAATATTCACCATGTTCTGAGGGCTGCATCCTTATCATTTTACGAACAAATTATATCATACTTTTTACATAGTAAATGCATCCAAATAATGTACATGATACTAAAACTAAAACCATAAAAATTGTTTTGTTACTTTAACAACTGAAATAAAATATATGAAAAACAAGGCAACATTTCTCATTTTCATTTAGTTTAAAGTAACTAAATCTGAAATTTAAATAAAAAACGAATAAAAATGATGAACACAATTACTAAAACTTTAAATAAAAGTGAAAACAGAAAACATAAAAATAAAATAATAACAAAAAAAAACATAATAGCATATCCATGACAACACAGCCATGGTAAAGAAGATGAAATAATATATTTTTTAACAACTTTATGGATCTTAATCACGAGTTGGTGGTAATAATGAATCACATGACAAAGGAGAATACAGGCTTTAAAGAGGACCTATAATGCCCCTTTCACAAGATGTAATATGTATCTGGTGTCTCCAGAATGTGTCTGTGAAGTTTCAGCTCAAAATCCCCCACAGATCATTTATTATAGCTTGACAAATTTGCCCCTATTTGGGTGTGAGCAAAAATACACCGTTTTTGTGTGTGTCCCTTTAAATGCAAATGAGCTGCTGCTCCCGGCCCCCTTTCCAGAAGAGGGCGGAGCTTTAACAGCTCAACAACAACAAAGCTGGAGAATCTCACGCAGCCAAAATGAGGATTGTCAGTAACGGTGTTCAGCCTTACATTGTTCAAACCGGAGTCGACACTGATGGAGAGACTCAGGAAGAAGTTACAACTTTTAGAATGAAACTGGACGTTTCTGAATGGTTAGTGGATAAATTTATGTAGTTGCTGTGGAGTTGATTCAACTCATCCACTAGCATGTGCCGTCATGTTCATCTTTTGTGCAAATCCAGCATTGAATTGACCCTCCTTTTTGAAGCAGTTCGGCGTAAAATGACGACATGTCAACAAAACTCAACTACAACAACTCTTCCTCTTCTCTAAAGCAGCCCAACATGGCCCCGCCCCCTTTGTTGTGTGTTCTCGGAGGTGGAGTTTATGTACATTTAGGGTTAGTGATGTCACTAACCCGGGAAGAAGCTCATTGTAGTCCCTACAAGCTGTTTGTTGTAGTCCTTAAATGATTTCTGTAAAAGAAAATATCTCCCTTTGCATTGAACTTGAGCGTCGTAACTGAGCATAAACAAAAACAAAGCAACTTTACACACTAACAAAAGTTAAAAAAATTAAATCTTAATAAACCACCCCTTTAATGACAAATAGTAGGAGAACACAGAGAAACTTATTCATAAACGAAAATGGACAGAGACTAAGGGAGAACTCAAGGTTTAAATGCACATATCAAAGGGAACTAATGAAACAAATTAGAAACTACATGAAAAGACAGAGAGACAAACAAAGCACGTGTTACAGGCAGATGCCATATTTAATTTGACTTTTATAAAAATGAAAGAATATTAAGAAGGCATAATAAATAAAGAAATCTTAGTGAAGTAAAAATGGAGCACCAGCATTATTGATCTCACTGACGGCACAATGGCGTTGAATGATTAGTTGCACGTAATAAAGAATGGGTTGATTTCACCCTACATCAAGATGACTTACTGCATCAGTATAAAACTAGAGGGATCTATTTGAGCTTTCTTAGTTTGAACTGATGTGAATGTGCTTTCAATCATGGTGTTCATCTGCTTCATTACCTGTGAGACCCGCCGCTGAAGTGCCAGCCGTCGCAAGACCTGACTGACGGTTTCTTGAAGCTTTGAGTGATGATTGTTCTTGTTAGTGAACCCCATCATCAGAAGTGTTTTGAGTGAAGTTGTACTTGTGATGCTCTGTAATGCTGTTACTTTGGGTGATGGAGACCTCATATTGACAAACTAACTTTTCTTTAAAAGTTGTAACTACATGACAAGTGTGGGATTCAAATAGTATCCATCTGATTTTTCAGGTAAGAGCGGCCATTTGTAAATTTAATGTGTGTGGCTTCCTGTGTCATTCGCTTCCAGTTATTTTTAGCTGTACAAAACAGCTGCTTGATATTGCAAACTGGTATTTCTTACAATATTATTATAATGTGTTGTCTTAATTATAAACATGCTGGATTGTAGTGCAAACAGATTTACAGTTTACTGCACTTTGATATTCTTAAAGGTGGAAAGGTGAGTCTGCCAACATTTCTGAGAAAATTGTGAGAGAAAAAGTCGCAATTACCTTTTTTATTTTTTATTCAGTGGTGGAAACAAGCTTCTGGAAGCCCTTTTCCGCCACATAAGAAGAAATAAAAAGTCAAATTTATGACTTTAAAAATATAATTATGAGATATAAATTGAAATTATGACATGCTATGTTGAAATTGAGATTAAAAAGTTGGAAATTATGAATTTAAAATTCAAAATTATGTGTTCACAACTCATTCACAATTCAATTAATTCATGCAGCAAGTCATAATTTCGATTTAGTTATGTCATAATTTCGACTTTTAAAGTCATACTTTCAATTTTTTTAATCTCTTAATTTCAATTTAGTATGTCATAATTTCAATTTTTAATTTCATATTTATGACTTTTAAAGTCATTTCGATTTAGTAAGTCATCATTTCGATGTTTTATGTTATAATTATGACTTGCGTATTTCTTTTTATGCTCAATTTTTTTTCTTATGTGGCAGAAATGGCAGCTTCATACAGAATTTAAAAATGAAATTTTAACTTCAAAATTATTTTGATAAGTCAAGTTAATGGAAAAACATGTTGCCATGACTTATTAATCACAAACACACACACACACACACACACACACACACACATATACATATATATATATATATATATATATATATATATATATACACACAATGAATGCTGTTTTCTACATTCTACAGAGCATTTTATTAGGCAAAATTGTATGCATAAATCATTTTATTGTCATTTTATAGTCAAAGTAGTTTCATTGTCTGCAAACAAAAATGACAAAAAATAAATTCTAAATATAGATTTTATAAAATAAAATATATTAGATGAAAAGGATAAACTTAAAAAAATATATAAAATTTAGAAATGTTTCCTTTGCAACTTACTAAATTAAAATAAGTTGAAATACTAAAATGATTAAAACTGAAAAATAAATTAAAGCTATATAGAAAATTGTAAAAAAATAAAAACGTTATAAAAATGTCAAAAAGCATATAACAAAATGACTGCAACTCAGAATTGAAATGTTTTTAAAATTAAAACTAATTCCAAATATTAATAAATAATATATAAATAATACAAAAATAACACTGATCAGATTACTTTGAAAAGCCAGACGACTGGAGGAACATAATCCTTAAAGGGATATTTCACCCCAAAATTCTGTCAACATTTACTCATCCTCATGTCGTTCCAAACCTGCAGGCTATGATTTTCTTTCTTTGCAAAAGAAAAAGAAGACACTTTGAAGAACACTTGGCTTCAAACAACATTGGACCCCACTGACGTTCTTTTCTCAAAATATCTTTAAAGTTCTACTGAGAAAAGAAAGTCATAGGTTTGTAAATGATGACAGAATGTTTATTTTTGGGTTAATTATCCAGTTAGAGGGTTTTTCACATCACTAAACCCACATATGAGCAATAATAACAGCGAGCACCGCTAACAACATCCGATCTGAAGAGCGTCTCCAGGGTTTCAGGCAGCCGTCTTCATGGAGCTGTAGACATCAGCTGGTGGGCGTCAACTCAAGACAAGTTAAAAACAGCTTCTGCACTAACAAACTTAACACAATCTTGTGCGCAAACTCTTTACATAAATGTTCAGTATCCATGGAGAAAGCCAGCTTTTTTGGTGTGTGGATCTGCCGTTCGCCCACACATCTCTCTGACATGTTCCTGTCATCCTCCACCACGGCGAGCATGTGCGTGGTCTGTGTTTGAGTCGTGACCGCCGTGTATTTCATGGCTTGCCCTCGTCTCTCTCAAAATCTATTCCTCTCTATCCACAAATATGCTTGTTTCACTGGTGTTTAACTGTGTTAATGCTCCCCTAGCGCTCACAAAACATGCAAAAGTATTAGACACGAGTGGACAAATGCAGGCTTTTGTCAATTTCCTCTCTATGTGCAATTAGTTTCACCCCTAATCAACATTGACAAAATGTTCTTGGGCTTAATTCATCAGTCCACGTTGTTCCAAAGAAAGAAAAAAATGTCTTTGGAATAACATGCACTTAAATGGCTTTCCTATTTCATTGACATCATGAATTGTTCTTTCTTTTTCAACTCTTTTCCTCCAAACATTTGCCTCCATTCTGTTTTGGACACCCAATTTTCATGATCCAATCAATTCTTGATGGATAAAATCAAGTTCATCCACCTTTTTTTTTTTAGGTAACACCAAATAATCAGTAATATTATCAATCTGACTACACTAACACTATGGGCCCTATCATACACCCGGCACAATGTGACGCCAGGTGCGATGCAAGTGTTTTTTGCAACATGTTCTCCAACCAATACGACCATATAGGTCGTTTGTCACTTCCCTGAAATACGACTCATAAGAGCGTTTACTAAAGTTGCGCTCCTATCGACAACAGGACACTTTCATTTTAATGCATTGTTCCCTTTTATCTGCGTCATATTTCGGGTTTCGCGTAGCTCAACTGGTAGAGCATTGCAATAACAATATGCAATCATGTGATCATGCAATCGTGGGTTTGATCCCAGGGAACACATGTGCTCATAAAATGTAAATGCACTCTGCTTGTTGTCCACACAGGGACACGCAGCAGCACACAAACATGCCAAATATTAAAAATAAAAGGATTCCTCTCTGGAGAAGGGCCACCTAAATAACGAATCCGCCATGGTGCAAGTGCAACTGGCTTTTACAGGGAATGGGAGATGAGACTCTTGATGATTGCACGTTACACCCAAAGCACACCCATGACTCATTAAGAGACTAGGTCAGGGGTGTCCAAACTCGGTCCTGGAGGGCCACTGTCCTGCAGAGTTTAGCTCCAAAACACCTGCCTGGAAGTTTCTATATGCCTAGTTAGATCTTGATTAGCTGGTTCAGGTGTGTTTAATTAGAATTGAAGCTGCGGCCCTCCAGGAACAAGTTTGGACACCCCTGGACTAGGTACAACTCTTTTTGGACCATGCGCCTGGCATGTCTACCATTTTGTCCATCGTTAAACTAGCAAAAGTGGATTGCACCTGTGCGATGTGCTTAGATCGACTTGGAGACACAGCCAGAGTTCTTCTGGATTTAGTTTGTCTCAGTTTCATCTGTTTCTTCACGTAATCACAGACAGACTCGATGATGGTGAGATCAGATCATACCAAAGTCCCTTTAAGACAAGTCATTTCACTCGGCGGCCATCTTTGAAATGCCTCTCGGGCATCCTGGGCATCATGCAGCTCCTATCTCTTTGAATGGGGAAACATCAGATTCTCCAAAACTGTTCGCCAACCTTACGATTAAATTTCATATTTGAAATCACCAATGAAATCTAACAACAACCGACTCATTACATTTAGTTTCTAAACGCTGGAATCATGACAAAAAACCTGTATTTTTCAGGCTGGATCAAGCTAATGCGCATGCGCAGACCTAAATGCTTCTGACTGTTTCTATAGAAACCGGTGATTCTAACGGCCGCTGAAGTGACGCGAACACTTTACCAGGCGGCGATTGGCTCTTGGCTTTAGAAGGCGGGACTTATTCCGCCATATTGCGCGCTACACTTTCTCCCATTCAAAACAATACGAGTGACACGTCTTGTGTTATTCTATAGTCTTTGGATCATACCGGCTCTTGTCAGACTCCTTGTGTATTCAGAAATCTCACTGGATTATTACAATTAATGGCAAAATGCATGTTTGGAAATGTAAATTGATATTTTCTACTGACACACTACAGCAAAAGATTAGCTTAAAACCATTTTTTGGGTGTGAAAATACTGATGTGCCTTTTGCACAGTACTGTATATATTTAATTTTTTAACTTTAATAACCTTTAATAACGCTATACTTTGTGGTTTCTTACCTTGGTACCGCTGCTGTGTCTGTACCAATATGTAATCAATCTCTCAATATTCTTTTCCTCTTTTGGAAAGTCATACAAATGCTATAGTGGATTTTTCCCCCCATCGAAGCAAAAGGGAATGCAAAAATTGTATTTGTTGTAGCTTCCGTTCGCCACTACAGGAGTTTACTCAACTATGACGACTTACGCTTCTGAGAACCCCAGAAATGTGAACAGGATCCACTGACACAGAATTCCATTGATAAATAATTATTATACATAATAATTATTATTACTGGTGAATTGATTTGGATGTGATGTGTGTGATTTTTGTGTATTTGTAACAGATTGCCACAGTTTGTCTCATTATGTTGAGTTAATTGGTTTGGAGTTGATTATTTTGGGTTGATTTGTTTAATTCTTTTTGATTATTTTGTATTTTTTTCATGTTTCCTTCCTGCGTGAGGGTGGATATTTGAAACAGGGCTTTAAAGAATATGTGTTGAATAGTTATTAAGAGACTGAAGTACCTCATAGTGAAAGTTCACACCCACACAACAGAATTTTGGCAACTATTTTAGGGGCACTCTTTCTTTTTTGTTGTTGTGTTTTCATTTCTTCTGTTTTTTGAGACAAATTGAATCAAAACCATGGTGAAGACAGAGACGATCTGTGGATAAAGGCTAAGGACTGTGATTTATCAATGGCACAGAAGGGTCATAATGGAGAAGCTTCAGGATCAACTGGCAGCCCTAAAGAGGAGACTGGCACAAGAGAAAGAAGAGAAGGACAGACTGGCTATTGAAAATGAGAGACTGTTAAGGGGTGCAACAATGGAAACCGGGACTGTGTGGCAAGACCAAAACACAACAAAGGTAGAGGTGGTTTATGTACCAAGAGAGAAGAGATGTAAAGTGTATACATGTCAATCTTCAAATGTACCTTTGAATGATTGGATTGAAGACCCGAAAAGCGTGTTTAGATCCGGTAATTTCACTCCACACCAGGCAGTTGATTACAAGTGGGAACACTCAGAGAGTGAGGCCAAGCAAGAAATTAAGTATATACCAAAAGAAATACGTTTCAGTCCAGAGAGAATTTTTGAAGCACTACTTGAAAGTATTTGGAAAAGCTCAATCCTTTATTGCATTGCAGAGAAAGTTTTTTTAAAGGCAACAAGGGGAAGCTGAAATACTAATTGAGTTCTCACATGCATTATTGGCTTTGTTAGAAGAACTAAATGCGGTAATCCAAGGGTGTGTCTGAAGAGGATGTAATGCTCAGGGATCAGTTTGCAGAGAATGTGAGAAGTAAGGAACTTTGTAGAGAACTGAAAAGAATGATCAGACAGAAACCAAGTTTAACATTCCTGATGTATGTAAAGAAGCTGTGTAGTGGGCTGAAGATGGGTTGAGTGTTCTTGAAACATCGTTTGGGTCTGGGATTTTGAGTACCATAGATAGTGAAGCAGTGACTGCAAAACAAAGTTCAGATCCAATGTTGGTAGAGCTTTAACAGGCAGCCGTGGCGAGTGTCAGGAAGATTGAATTCATTTGATCCCTCATGACAGCCTATTTGTTTCAAGTGTCAGAAAGTGGGACATATTGGTCATTATTGTAATGAGATTAGGAACCCCAGCCAGGTACGGAGGCAGCAGTGACACTCTATGGAAAATGTAACCGATTCCCAAGTTCAAAAGTCTGGGTTGTTAAACTAATACCCCTTTAGCCACACAGTAAGCGAGGGGCTACCTGGCTCTAATGTTAAAGGGTTAGTTCACCCCAAAATGAAAATGATGTCATTAATGACTCACCCTCATGTCGTTCCAAACCCGTAAGACCTCCGTTCATCTTCAGAACACAGTTTAAGATATTTTAGATTTAGTCCGAGAGCTTTCTGTCCCTCCATTGAAAGTGTATGTACGGTATACTGTCCATGTCCAGAAAGGTAATAAAAACATCATCAAAGTAGTCCATGTAACATCAGTGGGTTAGTTAGAAGTTTTTGAAGCATCGAAAATACATTTTGGTCCAAAAATAACAAAAACCACGACTTTATTCAGCATTGTCTTCTCTTCCGGAATCCTTTCCATTGAATTGATTCCACTGAATTGATTCCATTGAACTGATTCCATTGAATCCTTTCATCTGTTGGTGTTAGTAATGCACTTTTACATCGCTGTGGTTGTTTTTGGTGATTAGGACATCCGCAACATGCACACTTACGCACCATTTAAAAAAAATATAGCAATACCAAAATACAAAAAAATGTAGAATAGCTTGAATACAGCGTGTGTCTTCCTCAGACTGTAAACGAAACTCGGGCGCACCGGATAACACGTCAGCAGCAATTTACATCAGCAGCGTCACTGCAGAGTCGTGAACCACACTCCGGAGCAGAAGGGGGCGGTAATGCACCAGTAAGCTGGATGCCAACCGCCATAAAACAGGAAAGAAGAAGAAGAAGAAGCGGAGTCGTGAACGCGGATTGACAACAGACCCGGAAGAGAATACAATGCTGAATAAATCATAGTTTTTGTTATTTTTGGACCAAAATGTATTTTCGATGCTTTAAAATGTCGCGGATGTCCTAATCGCCAAAAACAACCACGGCAACGTAAAATTGCATTACCAACGCCGACAGATGAAAGGATTCAATGGAATCAATTCAGTGGAATCAATTCAATGGAAAGGATTCCGGAAGAGAAGACAATGCTGAATAAAGCCGTAGTTTTTGTTATTTTTGGACCAAAATGTATTTTCAATGCTTCAGCAAATTCTAACTAACCCACTGATGTCACATGGACTACTTTGATGATGTTTTTATTACATTACATACATTTTCAATGGAGGGACAGAAAGCTCTCGGACCAGTCCAGAAATTTTTAAACAATTAGTGGGTCAATGTACAGTAACTGTTGTGAAGACGGACTGCTTCACAAATGAGGGTCAATTCAACACAAAAGATGAACATGACGGCACATGCTAGTGGATGAGTTGAATCAACTCCACAGCAACTACATAAATTTATCCACTAACCATTCAGAAATGTCCAGTTTCATTCTAAAAGTTGTAACTTCTTCCTGAGTCTCTCCATCAGTGTCGACTCCGGTTTGAACAATGTAAGGCTGAACACCGTTACTGACAATCCTCATTTTGGCTGCGTGAGATTCTCCAGCTTTGTTGTTGTTGAGCTGTTAAAGCTCCACCCTCTTCTGGAAAGGGGGCGGGGAGCAGCAGCTCATTTGCATTTAAAGGGACACACACAAAAACGGCGTGTTTTTGCTCACACCTAAATAGGGGCAAATTTGACAAGCTATAATAAATGATCTGTGGGATATTTTGAGCTGAAACTTCACAGACACATTCTGGGGACACCAAAGACGTATATAAAAACCAGTAAAAGGGGCATTATAGGTCACTTTAAAGGCAGCCAATGGCCTAGATATCCCATATGTGGGTTATCTAGAGCTAGATATAAGAATTCTTGACCCAACCCTTCCGAAGCAGGGGGTGTTGGTTGTGAAAGACTCACTTGATGCAGAAACAAGGGAGAGAAAGAAACTGGTTTCAGGTTTGAATGCAATTCAAAATTGTCATGACCTCTTGAAGCAGCAATTTGGGTCTCAGTATTGGAAAAGAATGTGCAATGTGATGTTTCTTTGAAGCAGGCATTGGAAATACAGTATGTCAATTGTATTTTGGCCCAAAGCCCAGTAAAGATGGAGGTACTCTTCAATTGGTTTGAGCAATGAGTGATTACACTAGGCTCATGCCAAAAGACAACTGATGGTCCCAATAATGAATGTGGGAACTAGTGATGTTATTTTGGACCCACAGTATTGCTATTATATCCCAATATAAAATTTACTCCAATGCAGGAAGAACTAAATTTTTACTGTTTTTAATGAACAAAGTAATGCTGCACAGTCAGGGGTAATGGTAACCCAGCAAATTATAACCCTTAAGTTTCCCTTAGTTGAATGTGGAACAGGAAGGGAAGGTCAGGAATTTTTTGGACCAATATGTCTCTGTTTTTGTTGAAGGAAATGGGGATTTGGGGTTTACTGATTTGATTGAACATCAGATCCCAGATCCCGATGATTTGACAAGTGGCGGATGGATGTGGTATTGAGCTCTGGTTAAGCGGGAGGAACTATGCGGATATTTAAGAGACACATACATTTGCTATTTACTACTCCTGATGTGCGTCAGCGAGGACAGGTGAAGTGCCCTGGATGACCATCATGAGATGAAAGCCATTCCTCACAAACTTAGAGAGGATGTGTGTTTTTTCCACCAATTTCCATTTATTAGCATCAATTGTATTCTCTTTCAACAAAAGACAGACAAAAAAACTCTGATTCATTTCGGATGCTGGTAGCACTGTTGAGGGGTTACAATTTGGGTCATTGTAAATTAATCAAAAGAACTCAAGAGTCAATTTACGGAAAAAGAGTGGTGCAACATTGCAACAATTGTCTTTGTTGAGTCAGAACACACACACACACACACAATTTCTTAAACTGAACAATGTTTTTTTTTTTCTTTGCTATAAAGAACATTAGATCTGTGCAAAGACAAAATCAAATCACACAATATAACAAAAACAAGTTAATAAAAAGCAAAAACAATTCTATCATAGAATTACTATCGTAACTGCCTTTTTAAGCAAAGTGAACTCATTCTCTCAACTTAGAAATCAAGAGACTCCAAGAAACGTGTCAGTTTCCTTCTTTTATATACAGGTTTACATCTATTTACACTGTACATTTATGCCAAAATAAATCATCAGTATGTCAAATCATATTGTGCACACCACAGAGATGCTGAGAAACATCAGGGGTCTTCGTCAAAACTCCCCAGGTAACATTAATTTTTACAAGCACACACACAAGTTCACACAAAGTCTTTAGATGGGTTGTCGTCACGCACATCAAAGTTCAGTTCTGACTCCTTGTTCTAATGTCCGTAACTGTCTCTGTGATGACAGACGTGACCATTCAAATGCTGGTCGTTTCAAACCTGGTTTGGCATTTTGTTTCGTAAGGTCAAAGCATCTGCAATCCAACAGCTGAGAAACAGAAATTTGTGGATACGACAGTATAACAGACAAGCTCACATTAGCCGCCTCACCGCGGCGAGTCACAGAACTGGACGAGACAAAACAAAGCATGCCGCTTCACCGGTGCATTAATTTCATTTTCACGTCAGGTGCTCGTCGCTTTCAACTCGCAAAGCAAAACTCTCTAAGATTTGGATCCTAAAAGCAGGACCGTCGAAACCTGGAAAGTTTCCAAGGACAGTTTGTTTCCATTAAAAAGGAAAATGGGTTGCACTTTATTTTACAGTACGTGTAGTTACTCAAAAAGTAGGGTAATATAAGGTAACTACAGGTTAGGTTTAGGGGTAGGTTCAGGGTTAGTACCTAATTATTACTCATAATAAGTACATAGTATGTACACGGGGAACAGGACTGTAAAATAAAGCGCTACCAGAAAATGTGATGAGAGACAATCAGAAAATATGTGATGGGTTCAGTTTAAATTAAACTCATTCGGGGCAAAATGTGAATTGTTTTTATTTAGTCATCTTTACATTTTTATTATTATTATTATAAAGAACAGTAAATGAATAAATACATTAAATAATAATAAATCAAAAAATATTTGGTGTTTATGAGTTCAGTTAACTCAGTACTGTTAACATTTGGGATATAATGTGGCAAAATCATCATTTAGTTTTAATTGTTATTATATTAAAATAATAAAATAAATTAATAAATATTTTATTTAGCAATAATAACAACAGATACAGTAAGATACTTCAAAACAAATCAGTAATTTAAAGGATTAGTTCACCCAAAATGAAATTTCTGTCATTTATTACTCACCCTCATGTCGTTCCACACCTGTAAGACCTTCATTCATCTTCAGAACACAAATTAAGATATTTTTGATGAAATCCAAGAGGATTCATAACGCTTCATAACATTAAGGTTGAACCACTGTAGTCACAATTACTATTTTAAAGATGTCTTTATTACCTTTCTGGACCTTGAATGATGACAAAAAAACCTTTTGGATTTCATCAAAAATATCTTACTTTTTGTTCTGAAGATGAACGAAGGTCTTACGAGTTTGGGACGACATGAGGGAGAGTACTTAAAGGCTAAGTAAATTTTTGCCGCTAGAGGTTGCTTATTCAAAACAAAGGTGTAGCTTGATGATGCCTTGATTTTGCAGATTCATGGGAGGTGTTTTTTTCTTCACCTCACAGCCGGCAGAAAAAATGGGACGGGTCTCGGGCAGAAACCATGTTCATGGATGAGATTATTAACGTTACTGTAGTATGAAGCAAAGCAGGGCGAGTGCCGTGGGATCGGAACAAGATTGCTAATGAGAGACGAGCGCGACACACGGCTCGAGAGCTTTTATTATGCCGCTTCCGCTTCTTCCTGTCATGCATATGTGGGGTAACGCAGTGCTGTTTTATCATATTAGATACATTTGAGTGTGTTGAAAGTTGTTATAATGCTGCTCTGTGCATTCGCTCGGCGGCTGCTATAAGAAACTTGTTGCACACTGCAGTAAGCTAGTAATATTAGGCATGGTAAAACATGGTACTCGCAGTAAATCAAGAAAACGAGATTTAAACAATAAGACTTACTGTGTTGAGCTATATAACATGATTAGTTCTCTGGATTTAAACATTCTTGGAAACATTTGGGATAATGTAAGTACACAAGTCAACAAAATATATAACATTGTTCTAGTGGTTTTTGGATATTTTAATCCAAAAAGCTTACATATTGTGCCTTTAATGACAGAAATTTCATTTTTGTGTGAACTAACCCTTTCAGGTGAAGAACTGCACTAGACTTAAGTTAAAAAAATGCAAAGTTGTTTTTAGTGGGACTACTTTTCTAGGTCAGGCTATTAAAATAATGTGTATTTTTACATCTATTGTCTAGCCCTTTATACTTCCATAGCAAGTGTAATTGTAACTGATATTATGCTGCCAATATTGTGTTTTATTAATACTGTATCCAGAACGTTCCTTTAATAAAATGTTAAACGTAGCCAAATTTGGAGCGATAAGATTGCACTGTGGGCAGGACTTCACAGTATGATGAAACAGAAAACAAATGACAAAAATTCAGAATAACATTTAACAGCATCTGATGCTTTATCAAGTCAAATTCAAGCGACGGCCCTGCTAACAAGTCCAAATAAATGAATCCACACTCATCCATTTCGTTACTACCACCTTCAACGACTGGGAAACACAGTACACACTAAGTTTTGCTGAAGTGCTTGAATATTTTTTTTAGGTCTTGCTTTCACTTTGGTCTGTTTTTTGGCCTTTAATCTTTTGGCTCCCGCTCTCTTTGTGTCTTTGAGGACTCGTCTGTCACAGCGTGTTAGTCGGGGGTGGGGAGGACAGGCTGCGAGAAACGTCTGGCAGTGATATTCACGTCTAACGTCTGGTTTGACACTAAGAGCACAGGCATATGGAGGGGAGAAATATGACGGACATTTCACTTACTGAAGGACTGCGTGTGTGTTTGTATGTGTGCTTCAAGTCGAATGAATATGAACGGATGTCCTAACCCTGAAGTTAACCTTTACGTTGACCTAGAAATGTTGTCACTGTTGTATATAAATATTGCTTAACTACAGTACATACATTGCCTTATTATTTCAAGTAAGGATTTCGCTTCTTCAATGAAGTTTTGTAGTCTGTCATAATAAGTATAGATATTTCTCCTAATTTAACTGTTGACATGGTAACAATTTGAAACCTTCCCTTTCTATATTTGCCTTTTCTCTGTTACGTACGTAACACATTAAGAGGCGACAGAAATCCCAAGCAAATGCAGCATAACAAATTGTTATCAAAAAACAAAATGTGATAGTATTGCTATTATATCCTGCGGACCTTCCATTTATAACTCACATTATAGCATCCTCGACGGCAGGCTAATGCTGCCTTCAAGTCGTGTTGGAATGATCGTGTTTACGAGATGAGACCGTATGAACAGCATCGCAATGTTGCAATTAGCGTAATTATTTTCATGGAGCACAGACTTGAGGGCATGTTGATTCAAGAATTATACCAGAAGCTAATTGCTATCATAATAAGCTGTAATTGTGAATGTTGACGGCACAATTCAGTTTGCACACATATTGTGTGTACTGTTCATGAGGAATAACCAAAAAGCTTATTAAAATACTACTTATTTAACCAGTTTTTGAGCTGATAAGCTTGTGGAACTAAATTACACTGCCCGTTTTTCTCTAAAGCATTGATTCCCACACTTTTTTGAATCCTTAAAATAAGTACCCCCTGAGATTTTAAATTAATATTTCAATAATTTAACACCACATTTGTATGTTCATGAGTTCTCTGATGTTGGTTAATTTTCACATGACTTGCAGGTAACCAAATAATATCTTTTATTATTTCAGTACGTTTTTTTTTTTTTATTATTTGATAATTATTTTAATTATTAATTATGAATTATTTAATTAATTATTAGGTCTTTATCAACGCACATACTCCCTGAAGTTATCCCAGTTTGACAAATCCTGCTCTAAAGAATCAGTTACACACATTTTACACAAAAGATTTAAGTTAATTTACGGCAAAAAAGTAAACGTTGAAAAATAATTTTGAACAAACCAATGAAAAAAGACACAAAAATAATAGAACTATGGCTGTTTTCTTAAAATTAAAATAAATACTAGATGAATTTTCTGATGCATATCTAAGAATTTATTTAGGAAATAGTTTCATAATTTAATATTTCATAATTTAAGCATGTCCTCTTACTGATTTTTTGAGTATTCAATTTCCTGCTGTTTCTGTTCAAGAATTTAATGCAATATTCCAAATTTTGCATAAAAATATGTGGACAGAAACTTGGCAACATTGTAAAAAAAGAAAAAGAAAAAGATATATTTCGAAGTTAATTTTTGAAGGAAATATTATTTCAGTCTTTCTACTTCAAAATTGTAATTTAATTAGTCAAATTTACAAACAATTTCTGAGTGAAAATGGTGTCTTTTTCAGTGTATTTGCACTTTATGTTGTTGCAAAAACGTACTGAATAAATGTGTCTATTTTATTCCAGCCTAAATCCTGCTGTAATTATGATTTCTCAAAACTTCACATTAAGACTTGAAAGCAGCATAAGTACTGTAAGGAATCAATCGTATGACCGTTGTGATCCAACCGTCAACACGTACACAAATACAGACAGCGACAAACGCATACAAACACACACTAAGTCAAAGACGCACAAACAATCACGTGACTTACATTACATTTTCTGCTTCCGCTCTTTTTCTTTAGTTCTAAATTGCGCATCTTATTTTAGAGGGACACTAAGAACTTCTTCAGCCCTTTTGGAAATGAAAAGAAATGAACAGCGTTTTGGCAGCGTTGAACTCACATTGGCAGTGTCATTGCATACTGGTTGAGTGGCTGATGCAATCATCTGCAAGATGTGTACATTACATGAGGAATGCTAGTTTAGATCAAAGGATTTCTGTGGTTCTGCTTCGTATATGCAGACACACACGCTTCAAACACTATCTTATCTCCTGCTTTGGAAGAAACTTAGCAACGTACCCTAGTCTACGCAAGTACACAAATGCTTTGGCCAATGCATTGCAAGTGTGCCGTCCTGATGTACATTATTAGGATGTGTTCACATTTGGCAGGTTCGGTTCAATTAAAATGTATTTGAATAAGTGTGAACGCTGCCATCTGAACCCTGGTGTGCACCAAACCCTGAAAACGTTGTCTTCTTTCGAGCAGATGTTCATTTGTGTGTGTAATGGAGGAATTCTGTTTTGACTCCTTTACACATTTTATGACCTATTCGTTTTCAGCTGGTAGAAATACCATAATATGTACGCATTTAGACCAGTACACGGCATTGTTTTGGATGTAACTGAAGTTCTGTTGTAAAATATTTGCCATAAAAGTTTTGTATCTTTAGGTTCAGTGTGAACACATCCTTATGCGTGGTTCTGTAGTGGCAACAAACTTCAAGGGGGCAATAAGAGTTACCTTCATATGTCTGCACCGATAAAACGCACATGAAAGAAATCTGACCATAGCATCTTGTGGTAACACTGAGAATTCAACACGTTGTTGCATTGTGTCTGTGTTTATACATGGGGCTAGATTTACTAAACAGGGCAAATTCCAAATTCCAAAAAAAAACAAAAAACAAAAAAAAAACGATCTACTGATGACGCACCGATGCAATCTGGCAAGAGCAGGGCAAATTAGCATCTAGGTTAAGACACGCTTTTTTGGGGGCTGTAAATACCAGTAAATTGACTAGCACAAACCTTAGTAAATCACCTTGTGTGAATCATTTAAATACTCTCCTCCCATAAATTTTACGTCTGAAAGTGAAGCTCCTACAAATGTATGTGCAATAAGTTCAGCTGCAAAAATAACCTTGTCCATGCCTTTTTAGCGCTATTTTTCCACTGCGTGCCTTTAGTAAATCCTGACACTAGTTTTTAATGCCAAAAGAGGGATTGCGCTGGTGCAAGCTTTTAGTAAATCAGGCCCCTGATATTAAAGGGATAGTTCACCCAAAAATGAAAACTACCCCATGATTTATTCACCCTCAAGCCATTCTAGGTGTATATGACTGTCTTCTTTCAGATGAACACAATCAGAGTTATATTAAAAATATCCTGGCTCTTCCAAGCTTTGTAATAGTATAGTGAGTGGGGCTCAAGATTTTGAAGCCCAAAAATGTACCTCCATCCATCATAAAAGTAATCCATCCGGCTCCAGGGGGTTATTAAAGGCCTTCTGAAGTGAACCCATGTGTTTTTGTAAGAAAAATATCTTTAAAACTTTATAAACTATAATAACTGGCTTATTAGATGGCTGTATGCATCGATTTATGGTGAAAGAGTAATCTCTGACACAATGCAGGACTTATTGACGAACACAGAAAGTGCAGAGGATAGAGCAAAACAAAATGCCGATCACAAATTAGAAATCTAAAACGAGAGAAATGAGAAGAGGAATGTTGGAGGATTTTGAAACGAGAAGAGGAGCTTGAGTTTGTTGCCCAGCACTACGCCAACACAACGCCAGAGGTGTCTAAGCTTACGATACTCCTACATCCTATGTCGGGTCAGAGGTTACTCATTTGGCTTAAATCGATGTATATGGCCGTCTGCCGAAAGCTAGTTATTATAGTTTATAAAGTTTTAAATATGGATATTTTTCTTACAAAAACACATCGCTTCTCTTCAGAAGGCCTTTATTTACTCCACTGGAGTCCATTTATGATGGATGGATGCACTTTTTGGGATTTAAAATCTCACGCCCCTTCACTACCATTATAAAGCTTGGAAGAGTCAAGATATAATTTAAAGGTGCCATCGAACATTTTTTTACAAGATGTAATATAAGTCTAAGGTGTCCCCTGAATGTGTCTGTGAAGTTTCAGCTCAAAATACCCCATAGATTTTTTTTTAATTCATTTTTTTAACTGCCTATTTTGGGGCATAAATAAAAATGCGCCGATTCATGTTGCAGCCCCTTTAAATGCTCGCGCTCTCTGCCCCCGGAGCTCGCGCTTGCCTTTAACAGTGCATAAACAAAGTTTACACAGCTAATATAACCCTCAAAATGGATCTTTATAAAAAGTGTTCATCATGCATACTGCATGCATGCATCGGATTATGTGAGTATGGTATTTATTTGGATGTTTACATTTGATTCTGAATGAGTTTGATAGTGCTCCGTGGCTAACGGCTAATGCTACACTGTTGGAGAGATTTATAAAGAATGAAGTTGTGTTTATGAATTATACAGACTGCAAGTGTTTAAAAATGAAAATAACGACGGCTCTTGTCTCCGTGAATACAGTAATAAACGATGGTAACTTTAACCACATTTAACAGTACATTAGCAACATGCTAACGAAACATTTAGAAAGACATTTTTCGCAATTGTTCTTGCTTGCTTACCTAGTCTGATGATTCAGC
The DNA here is from genome assembly GCA_036281575.1 of Ancherythroculter nigrocauda. Taxonomy (NCBI): domain Eukaryota; kingdom Metazoa; phylum Chordata; class Actinopteri; order Cypriniformes; family Xenocyprididae; genus Ancherythroculter; species Ancherythroculter nigrocauda. The sequence goes on from VTFQ01000004.1 coordinate 55,814,382, forward strand.
TCTGCACATCCAGATGTCCTGCCCTTGTGTAATGCCTTGAACATGGACTGGCATATGCAAATATTGGGGGCGTACATATTAATGATCCCGACTGTTACGTAACAGTCGGTGTTATGTTGAGATTCGCCTGTTCCTCTGAGGTCTTTTAAACAAATGAGATTTATATAAGAAGGAGGAAACAATGGAGTTTGAGACTCACTGTATGTCATTTCCATGTACTGAACTCTTGTTATTTAACTATGCCAATATAAATTCAATTTTTAATTCTAGGGCACCTTTAATATAACTCAGATTGTGTTTGTCTGAAAGAAGAAAGTCATTTACACCTATGACGGCTTGAGGGTGAGGAAATCATGGGATAATTTTCATTTTTGGGTGAACTATCCCTTTAAAATGCATTTTTGTCACTCTGATCACAATTAGAAAATGCTAAATACAGGACTAAACTGGATCTAAAAGTTTTGAGCTTATCCACTTTTGACCCGTTCAACCAGGTTGCTTTTGTAGTGCAAACACCCATGAAGTTATTTGACATATTTTGAAAAAGCCCACCAAAAATCTTCACTATGTTGTGCCAAAACACAAAGACTACAATCGAAGTCTACCATTCGCTTCCTTTCCAGCTCGCTCGCAAACAGCATAATGGCTTCATTTATTCAATCAATCGAATTTGTGCGCTGTACTCGGCGCTTCTGCAAAAGTGATGCAGAGTGTGACAAAATAAGAGGGGGATGCTCTTGACAAAATCCAAACACAAGTGGTCATAGGAGACGCATTTTGAGACCAGGTGTAAATGGTAATATGCCTCGAATGACCACTTGTGATCATTGAAAACGCATCTTAATACCAGGTGGAAATGGGGCATAATGGTACTCTGACGCAACAATGCATGAAATCGAGCTTACTCGGCTAGAAACAACAAGCATTCAAGTACTTGCGTAGACCCACTAACAGTTCTCGTTTTTTGACCCTATTTTGTTTTATACACTTATTGGAATGTTCTAAAATTGTTTAAACATATTTCCCCTACGCATTGGAACTGATCCAGTCAATTAAAGTGAGCTTCAGTTTTTCATGTTTATCTGTTTTTTTTAACAAGACCTCTTTTTTCTGTCACATAACAGCACCCACAGTACATACAGACGACAAAGAGTTCCAGCGAATTTCTACACTGTTCCGAGAAAAACATCAAGAGGTGACGAAGTCCAACACACAACAAGTTCATCCCTCCTTCAACTAGGTATTGCACTGTGGTTGCGATCCTTCCGGATCTTTCCGTACGAGGGACGGCACGAGGGAGGTGAGACACAAACATGGCAATAGAAGGGTCTGTTCGGGAGATTGTTTTCAGCCGTTTCAAGTTCAGCGATTGAAGTTCCATGATAGAAGTCACCCTGTTCCGCGGTCCAGCTGTTCAGAGAACAGTCGAGTTGTCAAACTTTTTCTCAAGGAAGACGAGTCTGTTTACCTCTCTCAGTTTCTCTCCCAGTCTTCTTGGCAGTGCTTAGCCTCTTTTTGGTGGGAAAAAATAAAAGCAGTGAATAAAGGAAGGGTCTCCATAAACAAACTGCAGGAAAAAAATTGAGAAGGGAGAAAGATAGAGACAGAGAGAGAGAGAAAGATAGTTGGATGGCTTTTGGTACCCGTGTTTAAACTTGTGCATATCAACAGGGTTTTGAAGGTGTTGTTTACTTTTGGTGGGCGGGTCCTTCAAGCTTTCAGAGCGTGCCATTGGGCAACAGCAGTACGCGGATGACTCATCATGTCTTTCCAATGTTTTACCTCTGCTGGGCCACTCTTCCATGAGAGATAGATCTAGAAATATGGCATGAAAAGAGAAGAATGAGAAGAAGAGGGGGGAAGAAACAAGAACAGGAAAAATGAGGATTGTGTTTTCCATTAAATTTACCAATAAGGTTATAAAATTTACAATACTACATTTTTATATATATATTAGGGCAATTCAAGATATTGGGGCAAAAATTCCCCTGAATGAGTTGTCGTCTCATATCATAAAGTTAAGCAATATCTCACGAGTGCTGTTTTATTCCCGAACAGCACGAGTGCAAATGTGATGCAACAGTTCAATAAATAAAGTTAATATTGTGTTATACACTGATCAGGCATAACATTATGACCACCTTCCTAATATTGTGTTGGTCCCCCTTTTGCTGCCAAAACAGCCCTGACCCGTCGAGGCATGGACTCCTCTAGACCCCTGAAGGTGTGCTGTGGTATCTGACACCAAGATGATAGCAGCAGATCCTTTAAGTCCTGTAAGTTGCGAGGTGGAGCCTCCATGGATCGGACTTGTTTGTTCAGCACATCCCACAGATGCTTGATTGAGATCTGGGGAATTTGGAGGCCAAGTCAACACCTCAAACTCGTTGTTGTGCTCCTCAAACCATTCTTGAACCATTTTTGCTTTGTGGCAGGAGCATTATCCTGCTGAAAGAGGCCACAGACACCAGGGAATACCGTTTCCATGAAAGGGTGAACATGGTCTGCAACAATGCTTAGGTAGGTGGTACGTGTCAAAGTAACATCCACATGGATGGCAGGACCCAAGGTTTCCCAGCAGAACATTGCCCAAAGCATCACACTGCCTCAGCCGGCTTGCCTTCTTCCCATAGTGCATCCTGGTGCCATGAGTTCCCCAGGTACACATGACACCAGGATGCACTATGGTTGCATATGGGGCTGCATAGCCACATATTGACTGGTCTGCAGCTCCATATGCAACAAACTGTGATGAACTGTGTATTCTGACACCTTTCTATCAGAACCAGCATTAACTTCTTGAGCAATTTGAGCTACAGGAGCTCGTCTGTTGGATCGGACCACACGGACCAGCCTTCGCTCCCCACCTCGGCCGCCCATGACCCTGTCACCGGTTCACCACTGTTCCTTCCTTGGAGCACTTTTGATAGATACTGACCACTGCAGACCGGGAACACCCCACAAGAGCTGCAGTTTTGGAGATGCTCTGATCCAGTCGTCTAGCCGTCACAATTTGGCCCTTGTCAAACTCGCACAAATCCTTACGCTTGCCAATTTTTCCTGCTTCTAACATCAACTTTGAGGACAAAATGTTCACTTGCTGCCTAATATATCCCATCCACTAACAGGTGCCGTGATGAAGAGATAAAGAGAGTTATTCCCTTCACCTGTCAGTGCTCATAATGTTATGCCTGATCGGTGTATTTTAGAGACAATATTGCCTGTTTTTGTTACCTATAAAGCCATAGCAGAATGATTGTGCATCTCAGAGCAACACAGCTGTGTTTCTGAATAAATTTGCATTTTGAGCTAATAAGGTGAATCAATGATTCAATAGCCCATTCTTAAAGAGAGTTCATTCCAGAATGATTCAGCTGTTTGAATGAATCGAATGAATGAATCACTCAATGACTTAAAGCCCGTTCACACCTATAAAGATAACTATATCAGCGGCCGTCCACACCATCGGACGATATCGTTCTGTTTATTTTTTGCGCATGCTTGTCTGTCACTTTAAAATGCTCCAGCTCGTTATAGCAGGATGGATTCTGATTGTCCGTCAATCATTCATCAGCTGGATAAAATCGTTCTGAAAGTGATTCCAAAGATATCGTTTCTCTGTGCCATTATTATAGATGTGTATATTGAGAACGATTTTTAGAACTATATCTTGATCATTCTATATATAGTTATCGTCTTTGCTGTGAATGGGCCTTTACTCATTTTAGCGCCACCTACTGGCAGTTTCAGTTTTTTATTTAGAGTATTATTTAATTGAACTCTATATCGAATCAAATATATTTCTTTCTAAAGCTACTTCTTGTAATATCTATTTGATGCTTTTCTCATTTAACACAATAATGACTTTAAATGATCTTTTAGGGGTAATTTCTCAGTCAAATTTTAATAGTTTGTGATATATATATAATATAATTTTACCACCCAGCCCCAGTGTGTATGTGTGTGAATGTCCCCGTGACATCGCACCTTGCCTATGACATCATTGCGGCTCAGTCTGTCCTTATCCATGACTGTGATGACGATGGTGGTCTCTCTGAGGACGTGAGCGGGGACATCAAAGGGAAAGGACTCATTAAACACGGGGTTCAAACACCTCTTCATCACCACCGTCTTCTTCTTCTCCACTCGTTTATCTTTGTTCATCAGCCACACTTTGACGTAGGGGTCTGAAGCGCACACAAACAGTCCACAGTGAGTTGCGTCCAGGAAATCAGAATTCCTCTGATGAATTCTAAATTACTTTCTAGATGACTACTGTGCAGATGGCACATTGACAAGGGCACTTCATTTCCACAGAAATCCCATAAGCACAGAATATAACTATTACATTTGCATTTATTCATTTAGCAGATGCTTTGCAAAAAAACTTACAGTGCATTCAAGGTAAACACATATACAGTGTGTCCAGTGGGAATTGAACCTATGATGGTATTCTACCAGCTGAGCTAAAGGAATATGACCATAACATATAAATTTATATTTAAGATTCTGTATATTTAAGTTATATAAGGATTCAATGAGGTTTTACAGGTGTATGTTCATACCAGATGTTCCCCCGATGTCCATGGCTTTGAGATTGCGTGCCTTGATGATGCTCACAGTGATGATGTTGGCAGTGGGATTGTAACACAGAGACACAAGGAGGTCTCCTCGACTCCCCTGAAGAAATGAACACAGTAAGGTCATTCGCTCAAACTTCACTGTCACGCAAGCGTATGGTTCATATGAAATCACAATTTTTCTTTGTTAAATAACCAGGCAAACTCAAACCTCAAAAGTGCTTTTTCAATAGTGGAATTTTCAGTCTTGCTGAATCATATATTTCTATTTTATTCAATAATTTATTATACAATTTTAATGAAAAAACAATATTTTATTTAACTTTACATTGTTGTATATCTCAACACTATATGGTATACCATATTAAATACCATATAAATATTTGTAATTGCACATAATAATGCATATTTCATAGGATATTTAATTCATGTTCTGGTTGTTATTCCACTCATTACATTATCTCTTTCATATATCATATATCTAATTTACACAATGTATTGTAATCTCTTTTTGTGTCCACATGTTAAAATATATACAGTCCAGTCCAAAAGTTTGGAACCACTAAGATTTTTAATGTTTTTAAAAGAAGTTTCGTCTGCTCACCAAGGCTACATTTATTTAATTAAAAATACAGTAAAAAACAGTAATATTGTGAAATATTATTACAATTTAAAATAACTGTGTACTATTTAAATATATTTGACAAAGTAATTTATTCCTGTGATGCAAAGCTGAATTTTCAGCATCATTACTCCAGTCTTCAGTGTCACATGATCCTTCAGAAATCATTCTAATATGCTGATTTGCTGCTCAATAAACATTTATGATTATTTTCAATGTTGAAAACAGTTGTGTACTTTTTTTTTTTTCAGGATTCCTTGATGAATAGAAAGTTCAAAAGAACAGCATTTATCTGAAATACAAAGCTTCTGTAGCATTATACACTACCGTTCAAAAGTTTGGGGTCATTAAGAATTTTTATTTTTATTTTTTTGAAAAGAAATTAAAGAAATGAATACTTTTATTCAGCAAGGATGCATTAAATCAATCAAAAGTGGCAGTAAAGACATTTATAATGTTACAAAAGATTAGATTTCAGATAAACACTGTTCTTTTGAACTTTCTATTCATCAAATAATCCTGAAAAAAAATATTGTACACAAATATTTTGTACAATTGTACACATTAAATGTTTCTTGAGCAGCAGATCAGCATATTAGAATGATTTCTGAAGGATCATGTGACACTGAAGACTGGAGTAATGATGCTGAAAATTCAGCTTTGCATCACAGGAATAAATTACTTTGTGAAATATATTCAAATAGAAAACAGTTATTTTAAATTGTAATAATATTTCACAATATTACTGTTTTTACTGTATTTTTAATTAAATAAATGTAGCCTTGGTGAGCAGACAAAACTTCTTTTAAAAACATTAAAAATCTTAGTGGTTCCAAACTTTTGGACTGTACTGTATGTAATATAAAATATACAAAAAATACATGAAAATGAACTCTAAAATACATTTTATTATTAAGCCAAGTGTCCTGCACTTTAATTGAAAATGTAACATATGTAATTTAAAACATCAATAAAAACTACCTAGCAAACAAGGAAGTTTGAAAAAATAAAATAAAAGTTAAACCACTAAAGAGTTAAACCACTATTTTTTAAATTATGTTTGGTCCATCATCTATTCCACTGTTTAATAACTGCATTATAAAAAAATGATAAACTTGAGGTTTGAGTCACCTTTAAAAGGAAAAAGGCTTTGTGTTGTTTAGAAAATTGCAAATATGCAAATTGCATGCATATATAGTGATTTTTTTTATTTATATTTGTTTTTTTTTATAACAAATATCAATTATTCTCTACCCTATTAGCATAGATCTCACCCTGAGTGAGCCACACATAGTCCAAATGTTCGTGCTCAAACTTCATATCCAGAACAAGTATGTATCGCACTTCATATTTTGCGAATGTTTCAAAATAATGAATGTTCTTATAGCATGCTGTACAGCTAATGTGGCTAAAGATGATTATTCTAATCATAATTAAACAAAACGATACTTGTTCTATCTCTATGCAGCATATATTCTCTCTGAAGGCATCCTACTACAGTTCTCATGAGCAATTTATAGATGAAAATGCTCATTGATAAGTTAAATAAAGTTAACGCCGCAACAACTACATAAATTCATCAAATAACCATTCAGAAACGTACTGTTGCATTCTAAAAATTGTAAGTGTATCCTGAGTCTCTTCAACTATATCTGACTCCGGTTTTTAAGGCTGAACATCATTACCGACAATTTCTGACATTTTGGCTGTATGAGATTCCCAGTAATGTTGTTGTATCCAAAGCCCTCTTCTGGAAAGGGGCCCGGGAGCAGCAGCTCATTTGCATTTAAAGGGACACACACACAAACAGTGTGTTTTTGCTGACACCCAAATAGAGGCAAATTTGACAAGCTATAATAAATGATCTGTGGGGTATTTTGAGCTGAAACTTCACAGACACATTCTGGAGACACCAGAGACTTATTGTAAAAAGGGGAATAATAGGTCCCCTTTAAAATACACGTCTAATTGAGGGGAAAACAAAGAAATTAGTTGACATGTTTTCAGTCATGCTTTTCAAAAGACACATGAGTTTTGGTAACAGGACTGAGGAAAATCTGTGCTTCCATCTTTCACCTTGCAAAAAATTTAATAAAGTTATCTGAGATGGACCAACACATATTTTGAATAGTTAAATATACTGTATGTGTAATTAGATTCAGTTTTATAAAAGATTAAAAAAAAAAAGTTTTATACGTTTTAAAATAAGTTTTATTTGGAAGAGTTACAACAAGCAAATGGCACCCATTCTGAGGAATGGCCCATATACACATATACTGTACAAGTTAAAGGTGCTACAGAGGATGTTTTGTTTTATACATTTTTGCAATATTACTTGAAACTGTAATATTAATAATATTAAACTGTAATCATTGCCATTACGTTCCTTGTGAGAGACGTGCGCGGATTGGCCCTCTTGTCCAATCATGGCAGTGATTGACAAGACAGAGGGCCAATCGTTTATGTGATGATCACGTAAACGATTGGCTGATGTTTTTAAGGCCCTACCTCGTGCACAGATGATGTATATTAACATTATTCCTTTCAGTGCACCTAATAAATAGTCTTTTATCAGTTAGTAAAGACAGTTTCAAGTAATATTGCAAAAATGTATAAAACAAAACATCCTCTGTAGCACCTTTAATGATAGTAAATCAGATACAAAATAGCTTAAATTAATTTTTATACAAAAATTTGAAAATGAAAATGTGCACTGTGATTTTTGGCCAAGCACTGGCCAAAAACAAGCAAATAAACCCAAAAATCATCATATATCAGCTGATTAATGAATCTGAACCACATATTGTCTATTACTAAAAATTGTTTTAAATAAAATTCTTCTAACTTCTATATGGATCACAGGTGCAGTTCCATTCACCTCATACTAATTGAGTCAAATACTTGTACTTTTAACAACTGATTTGTCACACGGCAGGACCATTTTAATGAACTTTGAAGTTTTAGACCAAACCCTGCAGCTTCAAACACTACAGCACAGGTGATGGACTTTCACGCTGGAATCAATGAATCTGTGGGGGATCTTTTGGACACCCCATGTCAGAAAACCCCACCAGGAGAACTTCAAAGACTCTCTGTGCTAACGACACGTTTGTGCACCTCTTGTTCTTGCGTAAAAAGGGGCTAAAACATTTGACAGCACCCAGTGTGCCATTACTTGAGGCATGACAAGCTCTGCAAGTCATAATCAACCCACTGCACAATTAACGTTGTATTGTCCCTGTCCCTAGCCGACCCAATTCAGTCACTTCATCTCTGCTTTTCTTTGACTTTTATTGGCATCTGCTTTGGTGTCTTTGGCCCCTTCCTTTTGCCCGTGCAAATGGTAGAAATTGTAACTAAGTACAGAAACACACTGATCTACTCACACTGCCATCGCTGCAGGGTTTCAGCTCTTTCCAGAAGGTCTGCATGTGGCCCAGATCGACCTTGTTCAGGGGGATGGACACCTCTCCTATAGGGTCATTCCTGCTAAAACGGTCATAATCTAGCACTTGCAGGTACAATGTGCGTTGCACCACCTTCTCAAAGGGGAACCCTGTGAGAGAAATGAGAGGGGGATAATTTTAGCTCACCAAAATTATTTTCAGCTCAATACAGGGTACAAAAATACTGTGGACCGGCCCCAGGGTGTTCATTGACCATCTGATGCATACTGCATACAACACTGGAAAGCCTTTTGTTTCTGAAAGGAAACAAAATTTCATGTAAAAGATGCTGGTTGACATGAGCGCTTGCGAGGAAGAACTAAATATATAATCTTTATAATCTTATATTGAATTTGGTTTAACACATTTGTAACACAAGTAATAGTTGCAAACCTGATGAAGAAGTGAAAATATAATAATAACAAATGTTTCTTGAGCAGCAAATCAGCATTTTAGAGTGATTTCTGAAAGATCATGTGACACTGAAGACTGGGAGTGATTTATTTCTTCACAGAAATAAATTACATTTTAAAATATATTAAAACAGAAAACAGTTATTTTAAATTGTAATAATATTTCACAAGCATTTTTGATCAAATAAATGCTTTCTTGGTGAGCATGAGCCCGTTAACACCAAGAATAACTATAAAGATAACTATAATGATAATCGATAACTATATTTGCGTCCACACCAACGAACGATAACGGTTTGTTTATTCTAAACTCAAGCGCTGCGGTAAAGTCTGTACAATGTCATTAAACATGTTTTTGTCGTTCTTGTTGCATTTACATGGCTTTAACCAGCAGATGTCCTCATCGTGCTATGTTTCGAGTATAGCTAGTGTGATCCAGAGCCGTTGAAAAAGGTGTAATCGATCTAAATTACGAATCATGATTCGGATCGCGTGTCAAACCGGCAAACTGCTGAAATCACGTGACTTTGGCGCTCCGAACCACTGATTCGACCCAAAAGATTCATAATGCTCCGAAGCTTCCTGAAGCAGTGTTTTGAAATCGTCCATCACTATATAAGTTGTTATTTATTTTTTTTGGCGCACCAAAAATATTCACGTCGCTTTATAATATTAATATTGAACCACTGTACTCACATGAGCTGATTTATATATGTTTTTAGTACATTAATGGATCTTGAGAGAGGAAATGTCATTGCTGGCTATGGAGGTCTCACTGAGTCATCGGATTTCAACAAAAATATCTTAATTTGTGTTCCAAAGATTAACGAAGATCTTACGGGTGTGGAACGGCATGAGGGTGAGTAATTATTGAGGCTGAGTTATTTTCATTTTTGGGTGAACTAACCCTTTAATGCAGAGTCAAAAGTCTGGCTACATGAGGGAAACCACCTTCAAACAAACTACATAAAGACTAGGAACTCAAAATACATAAAAATGTAGTTGAGATGTAAAAACCACACTGACCTTCAAATAGGAAGGTCTCGTTCCAGTGAGGGTTGAGGTTCTTTCTTTTGACCTTGGTCTCAAGTTTGTGCTTCTTGTCTGGCAGAAGGTAGAGTTTGACAAATGGATCTGAAGTTCCAGAAAAGTCTTTCGCAGGTAGATCCTGACCCTTCAGGATTTTCACCGTTAGTGTGGAGTCCTGAAAACTGTATCCCACGCTGAACTGAATGCGTCCCAACTTCTCGCACACTGGTCCTTCGTGTTCCTCTTCCTCAGAGCCTGGAGACAACTTAAGACACCAAAGCAGACAAAATTTCATTAAAATCACGAAAACCACATTGCACACATAGCTGAATCAAACACAGCTACAGAAATTAAAATGAAAACAAAAATATAAAGCTAATTAAAAATAATAATAAATACTAAATACTAAAATAACACCGTTTTCAACTTAAAACATAAAACGTTTTATGCATTTTGGCCGTTAATTTACATGACAACGGCGTTTTGGCAGCGTGAAAATGCAAACTTTTTAAAACTGGTTTCAATGTGCAAGTTTTGAATATGATATCGTTATCGTCTCTGTGTAAACTACAAAATTGCGCATTTGTGAAAACGGCAACGTCATGCGCATGCGTATTATGTGTTCAGTCTATAGGCGTGTAGTGTTTCTTTATTAAGTGACATCGCCATCTACTGGCCTGTCAGGAATAATACAACGTTTTTAATAGTTTTCGTGGATCTGTGTAAACGGGATCATTTTGACAACATTGTCGTCTGTACGCGAAGAATGCAAAGGACACTTTTCCGCTTTTAGTACATCATTGTTGTACCCTGAATCTGAGTCATTACACTTATGAACCAGTTCCTCTTAAAGGTGCAATATGTAATATTTCTGTCAGCTAGAGGTCGCTAGAGGCCTATTCAAAACAAAGGCGTAGCTTGATGACGCCAAGTTTGAGCGCAGAATCTTGGGACATGTGGGCTTTACTTCACAGCCGGTGGAAACAATCGGGATAGGACTCGGGAAGAAATCATGTTCATGGATGTGATTATTAATGTTACTGTAGTATGAAGCAGAGCAGGAGCGAGTGTTGTGGAGCTGAACGAGGAGCTGGAGCGATTGCTCAACACACGCCTCACGAGCAGCGGGACTTTTATTATGACACAGTCGCCGGTGCCGCTTCCGCTTTTCCGGTCATGAGTATGAGGTAACGCAGCTCTGTTTATCATATTAGATACATTTGATAGTGTTGAAAATGATGTTATAACGTTACTCTGTGCGTTCACTCGGACACTGTTACACACTGCAGTAAGATAGATCGATTTTTATCATATTAAATGCTGGATGGCTTGTGTTGATAAATGGCATGTAATTAATTTTTAAACGTATTGTATAATGGAGAAAATTCTGTATTACTGTTACTAAAAATAAAGCTGCATCTGATTATGCTATGTTAGCTACTTGACAAAATAGTGTTTTTCTCTGAGGCATGGTAAAGCATGGTACTTGCAAAAAAAAAAAAAAAAAGATTTCCAAATAGTTGGAAACATTTGGGATATTGTAAGTACTCAAGTGAACAAAATATATAACACTGGCCCAGTGGTTTTTGGATATTTTACTCCAAATCTTACATATTGCACCTTTAATGAATCATTCAAAAGAACTCACAAACTCACTAGTATCAAGTATAAATATAATTAGTATCATATAATTAGATTAACAGCATGCTAACATGTTCAAAATCAACTGTGAGTCGGGTTTCCTGTGTGCTTCACAATACTGATACTTCAGTAGCTATTGGTTTGAATCAGGTTAACTAATGTTACGGACTATTCACTGCTCTACCCTGCTACAATTGAGTGAAAAATGATGCCAGGATACTTTCTAATGATTTGTGACATTCTAACATTAATATGTGATGAAGGGCGAAAAGTTGGGGACCGGCTGGTGGTCTTTACAAACACCTTAGTAATCCATCACTTGAAGTGGTCTGACAAGCAGCGGCATATCGAATTAATGAACTCCCATCCGTGTCAGGACCTTGGCTGAAAGTTGGACTTAATTTGACATGCCATGCCCCAATGCCTGGATCCCCCCTAGTGGGACTCAAAGCTGCGAGAGGTTGCCGCTACAAGAGCTTCTGACACCCTCTTAAAGAGGAAGTACCATCATTAGCCCTCATCACATCTCTTTAAAAACGCCTTACCACCCACGTAATGACATACAGACCCTGCGAGGGCCGTTATCCGCGGTCCCTGCAACACACTGTGCCAGTTCTAATTACCGGGCTTCTTGGAGGTAAGTTGCTTTTGACACATCTGTCTGTGTGACTGACTGCAGTAACGGAGAGCACCAATTACACACAATACATCCCCTGTGTTTAAAGGATTCCCATGAAACTGGTGCTACTTTAGAGAGGCAAAACAAAAAGAAAACAGTACAGAGCCACAGGTTCACATTACCATCAGCATATCACTCGTGACGGAGTTGGCCAGGTCTGAGACGGAAGAGTTAGCGTCTGTCCGGCGGTTGCTGTCGTCTTTGGTCTGACCATTGGGGCTACTGCCAGGTTTGTTAGATCTGGGGAAGAACCACAAGAGAAAAGATCATTTTTTAGTATGTAGCATTAAAATGCTTATGCACAAAGGCCTGTGCGCTGCCCATTGCTCGACTTGGTTAAAGTGTATCTCTGTGGTGCTATTATTTGTATGAGACAAGATTCAGCTGGTAAGCATGGCCCTGTTAGACTGTTTACTTATGAGAGATCTTAAATTCGCGGGCCTCGCGGCATTTATGACAGCATATAAATTAGGCTACTGTCTCGAAAAGGAAGAGAACGGAAGAGAAAGCAGAAGAAAATGGGCAAATGTCAGTTCAGTAACCATTTTAAGTTAATTCTTTATGTGCATTGGGGTGTGTGATAAGTATTGTCTATGATTATATCGTAATTATATGTTTTAACGATGTGCGAGCTGACATTGAGTTTGTCACTCACGCTTTCACTGCATGATGTATGCATGCCCTCAAAATTCAAGATACATGGGCATTTTTGCCCCAATGTCTTATAATTATATCATATGATATGATGTAATTATATAATATCACATGAGCAAGATTGCCATTTTCTCAAATCAGAACGATTGCAAATGTGATATTTATTTTATACAAGTTAAATGAACAAAAAGTTAACATTTTGAGTCACATTTTACAATATTTATTTTATAAAAGTTAAATTAACAACAAGTTAAATTAACAATAAGTTAACATTTTGAGTTACATTTTAGACACAATATTGTCAATTTTGTTTGTTTTTTCTTCATTTCGCCAATGAAAATTTAAAAATGAAGAACAGCCAAACAATCTGGAGACGGAAATGATTTGTTATACTGACTGAATCTGCATTTTGAAAAAGACGGTCACTTGCTTTGTTCGTGAATGAATCAGTCATTTGAACTAATCGGTTGAATGAATGACTCACTCATTAAGACAGTGACTTGATGGCCCCTACTGGCAATTTAGTTTCATATTTAAAGTACATTTTAATTAAAAAGTTAAAATTAGAAATAATTTCATATTTAAATATTGAATTAAATTTATGTAGACAAATTGTAAATGCTAATGCTACTTCTGATGCCGCTTCTGTCACATCTGCATTGCAAAGATGGATTTTGTTGCTAATGATTTGACTGGTAACAGCCCTATACTGTGGCGTAAAAGGTGATGCTTACATCTAATAAGTTTAGAAAAATGCCCTTATGTAGGTAAAAATGCCCCTGGAAATAAATATAAGGTGGCAAATATTGCTTTTGAAATAAATTTAAAAATATTGAGATAAAATTTGTCAATATTGCACATCCCTAATGTATAGCTTAGTATTCATTTTTATTTCTTCAGGTCTTAAAAAGGTCTTTAAAAGCCTTAAATTTTACTTCTTTTTGTTTTCTTTATTTTACAAAAGCACAACATTTTGTTGTTATTGTGAGCGTACACAAAAGTTTCAAATGATGTCTTACTCTTATCTGTATGGCCAAATATGACAGAGTAGCCAATTTAAGTTCTTTCCGCTGTCATGAGAAAAAAATTAGACATATTGAACAATCAAATAAATAAAAAAAGCATTTCTAAAAGGTTAAAACAAATGAAAAAAGAGAGACTTTTTTAATCTGATATTTTTTTGCTTATTAGAGAATTATGCCGTTTAACAGCAATCTCTGCATATATAGCATCCCAAATCACTCACTGACAAGGTCCCATTTCAGTTAGGATGCTGCCTATGTAGGTAGTAGACAGCAAGGCAGCTCACTAGGTTTTGGAACAGAGCCTTAGTGATGTCACACTGAGGCAGAGTCTGACATTTGTCCTCAGTGTAAAGCTAAAAAATGGTTCCATATAAAAATATTACAGTTCTGTGGAGATTTGGAATACATAATAAAGGCAATACAAAGAACATAAAAGAGTGTATGAGGTAAGGACACAACAAAGTAAGAGCTGAGACAAGTACAAGTACTGCATTACATTCAGCATTTACTCGGTTCAGAACAGCAAGGAGATAAAAGGATGGAAAACCAGTGAGATAAAACAGTGTTTTTACTATTAAAGAATTTTCAGATCAAAAGAAAGCCAAAGCACAAACAAGAATATAATCATAGCAAAAGCATCTAACATATGTATTTTGAAGAGAAAACAGCAATAGCATCTATCTATCCCACTTATGTATTTATATTTATAGTTTATTACAACAAAACCTTTAGTTAAAGGTACACAGAATGTCATGTAAAATCATTATTGAATAAGATTAAGTTTTCAGCAACCAACAATGAATTAAAATTGAGCAATTATGGTTTCAATTTTGGTCACATTTTGGGGTTGAGCAAAAATGCGCCATTTCAGTGTGGGCCATTTAAATGCAAATGACCTGCTGTGCTCTGCCTAAGAGGGCGGAGCTTCAAGAGCTGATTCTCCGGTGTCAGGAGTCAGTCAGGACGCACTATAATGTCAGAAACCGCGAATGTATGCTGCATGGAGATAGAACAGGTATAGTTTAGTTCAATTACGGTTAGAACTTATATTGTCTTCTTGGTTTTATCCACTATATTACTACAAGCCTGTTTACCGATGAGTTTTATAACGTTTATTGTACTTCAAACAAAAGATGAAGCGTCTGTTTTCACTCTAGAAAATCACTGTAAGAGAGCTTAATAAAACAGTGCAAGTGTGCATTAAAATATTATTAATACCATAAACTCTCTCTCTCCCTTGTATTATCATCAACATACACAGCGAAGTACACAGAAACACTCGTTACAACTAACAGTAAACAAATATATAAAGACCTTATGCTTTTTTGGGTGGTGCTTAATAAACTGGTAAACTTTATATCCGTAAATCAACTCCGATGAACTGTAATAAAGTGCACTCACCTTCATTACTGCTGTATCCAGTATCACTCTGGAGACTGTAAGCTGGATCACAAACAGTTTTTACTTGTATATCCTTGAGTAACACATTTTTAGCACAACCTCTGTTTTGTATTGTCCCTTTGTATTGACATTCGTTCACAAAGCAGTCCGGGGTGAAATGATTCACGCAGACATAAATTAATTCCGGTAGAGTTGAGGGAGCATTTTCTTCTAAAACAAAATTAATCCACCTCGTCTTCAGCGGCTCAGATTTCGGGAGTAAATGGAGAGAGCTATGTGGATTAATCCATCCAGCTAAAGAATCCATCCAACTAGCCAAACGCCATGCAAAAGTGAATTTTGCATAATAGGTCCCCTTTAAAAGGATAACTGCACACATTTAATAAGAACCAGTATAAAAAAAAAAAGGAAAAAAAAAAAAAAGAACTGAAACCAGCTCTTAAAAAGAACCGGTTCCTGACACACTATATAGAAAAATCACTGCACAAATGTGTGCAAACAGTAATGGTGGCCCTCCAGTTATTACAAGTCACAGTGGAACTGTGAGAGTCCAGCACTAATAGACCTATGATGAGTTTCTAGTAATATGGCTGCCAGAGGGGGGAGACGAATAGCCGCCTTTGACTTTTCGTCCCCGGGGAAAGAAAGCAAGAAGAAACAAGTGCTGTTGGCACGGCAACGGCTGGAGAGATGGCAAATGCACCTGGTGTGTGGAATGCTGGGAGATATGGCTCGTCGCTAACTGGAGATTGACAGGCACACTCATGGAGGGGAAGACAGACATGCCGTCTGAAGAGTGATGATACACCCGCCATAAACACATACACAGCAGACAGCGACAGTCATCATTTCTTTAACACCCTCTCTGAATTTTTCTCCATCAGAGAAATCCTGCAAGAGTAATTTCCTTTACCTGTAATGATGACTGGAATGACATGGTCAGTGTTCAACAGGTTATAGTGACCACAAAAGCTGCTTGTGAAACCATCTCCTTATGTTCAGAGTGACATGACAGAAAATCGTTCAAAAGTTTCAGACCAATGAGTCCTACATGTAGTTAACTTGATCTAAGAGAGAGAGAGAGAAAGAGAGAGAGAAAGATATGATTTTTTTTTTTGGTCCAAACAATGAAAGTTAATGAGGTCTAATGTTGTTTTGGTCCCCACTGACTTTTAATGCACGGAGGAAAACACTTTAAATGATGATTTAAATGCTGACAGACTTTTTATTTTTGACTGAACGAAGAGTTTGCATCCTGAATGAATCAGGATAATCAAAAATATAACTGAATTAATCATCACAAATTAATTCAATTATGAATAATACTTTAATTTCAGAATATAGACTTAGACCAGAAAGCAAGCTTGCTTTAGAATTTGAAGTACTACTTTCCTCCTAAAACATAACTGGCACTCATTTTCGAGGAGGCTTTTTTATGCCAAGGAGAACTGGATATGATGAACCCCTTTTAAAAAATAAAATTTATACAGTCCTATTTACACTGTGAATGAAAAACGCTAAGCATTAAAGACAACATGTTGGCTTTTTCAACATTTTTCAACCAACTCTATTTCAACCGAATAATGACAGTTTACTATTGTGTTTTAGAGCTGCTTTACTGCAGAATTGAATTGTTTTTGCACTATTGAATTATTTACCTGTTTATCACTGTAGGGCTGCTTTGAAAGAATTCAGTATTTTGTATATACAGTTTTGTATAAAGTGCTACAGAAATAAAGGTAACTTGACTTGACTATAATATAGATAAACATTTTAAATTCCATTCTTTTCATAATAAATATCATTAATTAAAAAAGCTAATTTTCAGAAAACAGAACCATATACAATCAATGAGCTAAAGGGGACAAAGGCGAGAAAAAAAACCTAGAAAGGTACTAAACAAATACAAACTATTCTTATGTGTATTGCAAGGAAGAAAAGACGAACATTTCGAAATAAATACAGATTTTGGAATTCCTGATCCAATGATCCAAACAATTCCTGATGGACAAAATGAATATCCGCCCTAAATATTTTCTCGTTCGAGAAGCAGTTTCACTCAGATATGCATCACAATAGAGAAAAAAAGATGCATATAAAAAATATGCATAGCAATTTCTGTTTCATGGTGACTTTAAATACCCCAAGCTAACAGGGAACATTCTCAGACTTTGGGCAAACGTTCTGAAAAGGCTGTCTCAAAGTTATGAGCAAACATTCTTCCGGTAATGTTAACAGAACATTCTTTTTAACAATGTTCTTAAAATGTTAGCATTAAAATGTCATGATTTTTGTTTCTTTTTCTAAAATGTTTTATTTGGACGGTTGGGTTATGTGGTTTTTTTTTTTTTTTCAGAACATTCAAATGTAATGTTCCCATAATACGTGCAGAGTGATAAAATGGAATGTTCCCTTAACATTTGCATGAAAAAAACCTTTAAAAAAATGAACATTTTAAACTTTCAGAGAACTTTCAGAAATAACATTTTCATAACTTAATGGGAACATTAGCAAAATGTTCTTATTTGTTAAATGGGACCCCTGGCCTAAAACATTGCCTCAGTAGTTATAGACTACTGGAACAGTCTCTAACCCTAACGTGTTATTAAATGATGAAATTAACATTTACTAAAGTTAATAAATGCTTTAGAAGCATTTTTCATTGTCAGTTTTTGTCAACTAATGAATTAACTAATGTTAAATAATGGAGCCTTATTGTAAAGTGTGACTGAACAATAAAGAATCAAAACATCATTTCAATATCTAAGGCATGTTGTAGTCCAGATTAAAATATGTAAATGTTTGAAAATAAATATCCTTAAGTCTTTACGTATTTGGCACTGTCATGAACACCACTGTGAATACAAAAATCTGAATGGCTGTTTGAAACACTAGGTGCGTCCCAATTCGCATACTTATGCACTATTCTATGACGTTTTTAAGTATAAATAGTGCGAGTAGTGCGTTCACACTGAAAATTCCAAAAAGAAAAAGTGCACTTTAAATACCCGGATGATGCACTAAATTAACAGAAAAAACGAAGTGTGGAATGTTGGACACTTCGTGCACTCAACTGTCGCAGCTTTAATTACGTTGTGGAGGGGAAGGGAGGATCGGACTCCGTTATTAAATGACAAAATAACCTTATACAATTCACGCACTACATGGATGAGTGCATAGTGCACAAGTACATAGTGTATAAGTGCATAGTGTATAGTGCGTCATTTGGGACGCAACTACTTAAATATTGTAGTAGCTGTAGCACAGCTGCTTTGTATACAGGGTTACCGGGGTAACCGCTGCATTTCTGCTGTTCCATCAGTGCCATCTGCTGTCAAAAAGTGAATGTGTATTTTCCACTCGTCCACCATGAGCTTCTTCTGTGTGTTGGGCTTGTTTACATCTGTGCATCTGCCTCTTTGACACAGCATATAGTGGTGTCGTGCATTTTAAATGGTTGATGGGTAAAGTATTCTTAAAATGCATTCTAAAAATCAGAATAATTGGTAATAAATAATTATTCCCGGTATTCTGAAGTGCCCATGATAATAATATCGTGCATGATCATTATCGTGATATATTGTATTACCATATACGAGCACATATAACCAAGAATGTGCATTAAAACGGCTATATGTAGAATTCAGAAACCCTTGTTATTAGCGACACCGATGGCCGTTAAGTGAACTGCAGCCAGCAACTTATTGCTCGTACACACGTAACGTACAAACGTGATTCAATGCCCCTGATATACTCACGCTGAAATTCTTTTCCATTCTTTGCTTAGAAGTAAAAAAAAAAAAAAAAAATTGGAAATACCTTTGAAGCAAACATCCTGACGCCGTCCACGCTGCTGAAAGCATTTCATCATAGTGATGTGGATATTTGCACACTGTTGTGATAGTTTGATTATAAAGTATATCTGAGACTATAAACTATATAGATCTGGCTATGCGAGAATATAGTTTGAATTAATCCCATGACACATTCTGATATTACAGCACAGAATGGCTCTTTCAGCATTATCCTGAACATTTTATAAGCATTCATTTCATGTGTCACTGAACGGAAGAAAGGTTCTCAGGAGCTCACGTAAATGTCACATCCTTTGGATTTTCCTGGCAAAACCGCCCCAGAAGTCCTTCACACAAAAATCAGTCTACAGCTTTTTTAAGTTTCATTACAAGTTGTTCACACATTGGCAATACAAAAAGTGATTAATACATGAAATTTCTTACATATGGCCCCTTTAAGTAAAATTAAGATCTCATACAACTTTTTCTTACTAGACACCACTGCCAATATTCCTTTCAGACTTTCCAAGACACATATTTAGCTGCACATCAGTGTGCACATCCCAAGCCCCTATATGTTTCCTCCCACCATATCAATTATGCAATATCCAAGGTTTCCTGTGGATTTTGCATAAGCATGAATGAGTATCTGTAGGGCAACTTGGAAGAGATGCGGCCTTTGTTACTTAAGGATTTTACATCTAAACTCTTTCCACTGGTGAAAGATCAGGAGGTCATCACAGCCTTCACTGCATTAATGTCTCCCGCAGGGTTGGATGGAGATTGTGTAAGCATCAGATTTTATCCAGCACATTCTGCTAAGGTTGTTATAACCTTTGAGAGTGTGTTTCAGAGGTTCTATTGTGATACCAAGGTCAACATTAGACTAAAAGCAAAACAAAATGACTGCATTTGCATTAATATTCATTTTCTTGGCAGGCGGTTTCTTACCAAAGTGACCTGCAGGAAAGTGAATGTAAAGTATGACAATTACATCAGGTACCAAAATACAGTCTGGATCTAGATTGACGTATGCCTCTCTGGGTGACAGGAGATGGCCAGCTGGTTGATTATTTATAACCTGTGCACAAATCAAGAGCAAAAACTAACACTCAGAACAGCCTGGAATAGCCAGACAGTATTTAACACTGAAAGAATGAAAGAGATCTTCAATGAATAGAACACAAAATAGAGTCTCTTAAAGATAGAAAACTATAAGTGATTTTTTTGATCAGTGGAGGTACTAAACCTTCAAGACAATATTGATCATCAATCTCAGTTACTAAATTAACAAATGAAAATGAAAAAACTGTTTTCCACTTAAAAAAAAAAAAAAAAAAAAAAAAAAATTATATATATATATATAATACAGATTTGAAACAAAAAAGCAGAGTAAATGTTTTTTTCTGAACTAGCCCTTTAATCTCAATTCCAGGATTTAATTGAGGCCAGGATCACAAAAATGAAACGCACACACCTAGGTTCATTGCCATCAAAATCTGAGCACTAAATCTCACTGCGCAACAACAACAACACAACATCAACGCATGGCTGCTATTAACTCGGTTTGAGCTTTTAGTGTCTGATAGATAAAGGAGCTTTGAGATAGCATTGATCTGATATCAAGTCAAGTCAAGTTGAGCTTTATTGTCATTTCGCTACATGTGGTGACATACAGTGGAACAAAATGTTGTACCTCACAGGACCACAGTGCTACATAAATACAGACAGTATAAACCTATACACAACTAACCTACTGAGAGAGTCTGACTATACATATACATATATAGTATTGGGTCACCCCCTCCAAATCATTGAATTTAGGTGTTCCAATCACCATGGCCACAGGTGTATAAAATCAAGCACCTAGTCATGCAGACTGCTTCTACAAACATTTGTGAAAGAATGGGTCGCTCTCAGGAGCTCAGTGAATTCAAGCGTGGTACCGTGATAGGTTGCCAACTCTGCAACAAGTTCATTCGTGAAATTTCCTCACTACTAAATATTCCATGGTCAACTGTTAGTGGTATTATAACAAAGTGGAAGCAACTGGGAACAACAGCAACTCAGCCACGAAGTGGTAGGCCACATAAAATCACAGAGCGGGGTCAGCGCACAAGTCGCCAACTTTCTGCAGAGTCAATAGCTACAGACTTCAGTGTGGCCTTCAGATTAGCTCAAGAACAGTGTGTAGAGAGCTTCATGGAATGGGATTCCATTGCCGAGCAGCTGCATCCAAGCCTTACATCACCAAGTGTAATGCAAAGCGTCGGATGCAGTGGTGTAAATCACGCCGCCACTGGACTCTAAAGCAGTGGAGACATGTTCTCTGGAGTGACCAATCACGCTGTCTGGCAATCTGATGGACGAGTCTGGGTTTGGCAGTTGCCAGGAGAACGGTACTTGTCTGACTGCATTGTGCCAAGTGTAAAGTTTGGTGGAGGGGGATTATGGTGTGGGGTTGTTTTTCAGGGGTTGGGCTTGACCCCTTAGTTCCAGTGAAAGGAACTCTTAATGCTTCAGCATACTGAGACATTTTGGACAATTTCATGCTCCAAACTTTGTGGGAACAGTTTGGGAATGACCCCTTCCTGTTCCAACATGACTGTGCACCAGTGCACAAAGCAAGTCCATAAAGACATGAATGAGCGAGTTTGGTTTTTGAGGAACTTGACTGGCCTGCACAGAGTCCTGACCTCAACCCGACAGAACACCTTTGGGATGAATTAGAGCGGAGACTGCGAGTCAGGCCTTCTCGACAACATCACTGACTGACCTCACAAATGCGCTTCTAGAAGAATGGACAAAATTCCTATAAACACACTCTTAAACCTTGTGGAAAGCCTTCTCAGAAGAGTTGAGGCTGTTATAGCTGCAAAGGGTGGGCCAACTCCATATTAAACCCTACGGATTAAGAATGGGATGTCATTAAAGTCCATGTGGACATAAAGGCAGGCGTCCCAAAACTTTTGGCAATATAGAGTATATATATACACACACTGATCAGGCATAACATTATGACACCCTTCCTAATATTGTGTTGGTCCCATTTTTGCTGCCAAAACAGCCCTGACCCGTTGAGGCATGGACTCCACTAGACCCCTGAAGGTGTGCTGTGGTATCTGCACCAAGATATTAGCAGCAGATCCTTTAAGTCCTGTAAGTTGCGAGGTGGAGCCTCCATGGATCAGACTTGTTTGTTCAGCACGTCCCACAGATGCTCGATTGGATCTGGGGAATTTGTAGGCCAAGTCAACACCTCAAACTCGTTGCTGTGATCCTCAAACCATTCCTGAACCATTTTTGCTTTTTGGCAGAGTGCATTATCCTGCTGAAAGAGGCCACATCCAGCAGGGAATACCGTTTCCATGAAAGGGTGTACATGGTCTGCAACAATGCTTTGGTAGGTGGTACATGTCAAAGTAACATCCACATGGATGGCAGGACCCAAGGTTTCCCAGCAGAACATTTTCCAAAGCATCACACTGCCTCCGCCGGCTTGCCTTCTTCCCATAGTGCATCCTGGTGCCATGTGTTCCCCAGGTAAGCGACGCACATGCACCTGGCCATCCACGTGATGTAAAAGAAAACGTGATTCATTAGACCAGGCCACCTTCTTCCATTGCTCTGTGGTCCAGTTCTGATGCTCACATGTCCACTGTTGATGCTTTTGGTGGTGGACAGGGGTCAGCATGGGTACCCTGACTGGTCTGCGACTATGTCGCCGGTTCACCACTGTTCCTCCACTTTTGATAGATACTGACCACTGCAGACCGGGAACACCCCACAAGAGCTGCAGTTTTGGAAAATGCTCTGACTTGCAGTGTTTGTCACGAATATATAACAACAGCAGAATCCCATTATCTGCAAAATATCTTTTTAGCAATTTCTGCCATTGGCTGGTATGATTTAATACAATTTCATGAAGTTAATTTCAGAGCCTGTCTGCACCTGTTGAGGACTGTTTCAAAAACATACCAATACCGGGCCATGAAAGTTGTCGTTCCATCCTAGGGACATTTGGCAACTGTTGGCAAAATGTTGTTTTCCTGACATTTACTTTGAAGTAATGCTTCCAAGCACCCACCAATCATTAATTCAAGGGAGTAAATCTCAGCCATTCTACATGAGTCTGCAATTATCATCATCATTACTGGCCATTCGGCCACACGGCAGAAAGGCGATATAATTTCTCTGAAACAAATGTCAGAGAGAGTGGGTGAGATAAACAGAGGAACAAACCCAGTAGAGCGTCATTAGAGTAGCCAGCGCTCTTCAGAGCAGCAAATCGTGCTGATAATTGTGAGGATGGTGAAGAAGTGTCGAGGATGTGTGTGGGAGGAAGCGTTTTTTTTTTTTTTTTTTTTTTTTAGAATATTTTAGCTTTTAAGCACATGGGCATTTGGAATAGTGGATTCACTGGAACCAGAATATCAAAGCAACATTTTTAGCAACATGCTAGAAACATCCCCATTGGCTTTTGTGGTTAAAAATCACTGAGATGTTTCATTGGACATTAGACTTTGCCTTTTTGGTCGCTCCCCAGAGAAACATTTTTATTGCTCAGACTTTGCTCTTTTGGCATGGCTTTCTTTACTACAGATAAATCTAGAAAGATTCTGTTGTTTTTGCTTTATTCTATAATAACACTTTCTCCTCTCAGTTCACAGTGGGATCGCCTGGACACGCTCAGTGGCCCAGTGTGGCCCTGCTGTCTTATTGAATCCATGTAACAGGGTCTCTGTTCACCTTACCTAACTGTGAGGGTGAAAAGGTGGGCTGCCAACCTCCAGGACTACATCCAAAGTCATAGTCCTAGAGGTTGGCAGCCCACCTTTTCATCAGCCTACGTCAGAACGCAGACTAATTATTGGCCGATGCTGATCACGTGAGCAGCATGATGCATGCGTGTGATGCTGACGCAGAAGCCGGGAAATAATGAGCGCTGCACTGTGTTTACAACATGAATAGCGTAGGAGAATGACGGAAGAGAAGAAATTGTTGAATAAAGTCGTTATTTTTGTTTTGTTTTTGCAGACAAAATGTTCTTGTCATTTCATAACATTAAGGTTTAACCACTGTAGTCAAGTGGACTATTTTAACGATGTCTTTACTACCTTTCTGGGCCTTGAAAGGTGCAATGATGTTGCTGCCTACGTGTGGTTCAGAAACCTCTTGGATTTCATCAAAAATATCTTCATTTGTGTTCCGAAGATGAACGAAGGTCTTAGAGTTTAGAATGACATGAGGGTGAGTAATTAATGACAGAAATTTCATTTTTGGGTGAACTAACCCTTTAATGTTTACTTGCTGAATAAAAGTTTTAATAATAATAATAATAATAATAATAAAAACTTTTTTTGATACCTGGCGCTGATGTGATAATCTACTGTAAAACAGCCAGAATCTATTACTAAAGAATCTATCTGTCTGATGAATGTAGTTTATGATTAATAATGCATATTATACAGAGTATATAAACCTGTGGCCATGTGTTTTTGTGGCCTTCAGGCAGGTTATTTGTAACTGTCGTAGTAGCAGAACCACATAGGCTAATGAGGTGTTTACTGTATCAGTGTACATATGTGTGTTTGTTTCCTCAGAGCTGTTTGAGTGTCCTGCTCTGAACTGAAGATATAGATGAAACACTCCTCAGCTCGTTGGCCTGACACTCATGTGGCCTGACAGCTCACTGCCGCTGTGACATCAGCCGCCACTCAGTGTGCCAACAGCCACCTAGAAAGATCTCCACTTCATTGCAGCACAGGCAAAAACCTTATATCACAGTACACACCTAATTTTATATAAAACATTCCATGTCAGCTCAACAAGAGGTCCCAATCAAAATGTTTGGTAAAAGAAGTACATAAATGAAAAATAAAGCCACAATATTAACTGTCATGGATGTATATTTAATGAGTAATCCACTATTTTGTAGAGGGGGTCAAAATGACAATTTTGGTTTGTTGAGGTATATTTAGGCCCAATCCCAATTCTATTTTATACCCCTTCCCCTTCCCCTTACCCCTACGCCTACCCCTTCCCCTTGCCCCTTGAAACAGAGTGTCAAGGGGTAGGGCTGAAAATATTCCCCTAAGAAATGGGACACCACTACTAGACCGTTACACGTCATCATAAGTCGTCGCTAGCTCCTACGTCATAGATGCGCCGATGTTTATCACACACTTCTAAAGGCCAATTCACACCGCACCGACAATAGCCAACGAACTCGTCTGTTGGAGTTTGTTGGATCGGTGTGATACCCCTGTTGGTGTCTGTTGGAGTCGGTTTTCACCCGACTGAACATGTTTAATCGGCGTTTGTCGGGTCGTGGAATGTCTGCGCGGTGTGAACAGTTTTCCAACAGATGGCAACAAACTCTGACGTAATCTGACCTGGCCACGAACCGTTGCCATGACAATGAGGCAAGTCCCCTGCAAAGTTTGATCGCGCCCGCGCCTCACACACACACACACAACAAAGCAGTGGAAACGTGACATCGCAGCTTGTTCATTATAAAAAATAAAATACTGTTAAAAAAAAATAAAATATACAATAGTCCATAGTGCAATCCGTGCCATTCAGCAAGAGCAGCTGCTCCACTTCACCGAAAGAGAGAGGTAACGTTAACCATGAGAGCAACGCAGGTTTACCTTCAGTTTCGTTTTTAATAATTCGTTTTGGCTTGTTTAGCTACATGGTTGTATATGCTTATGGGTCTCGTTAATAAAAAGGGTCGCGCTAAAAAAATTGTTTGTTGGTGCGGTGTGAATTGGCCTTTTAAGATGCCATCGATAGCTGTAGTGATCTCTGCTACTTGGGCGACAGCTATTTTTTTGCATTTGTCTTCAGTTCTTTGCATAAGACAAAGGAGACGAGCCTGCGTGTTTCCTCAGGAGTCCCTGGTTGATACAGAACATACAATACTGATGAATAAGCACGCAAACTGAATGCACTTTTTGTTTATATCATGTAACGTACACGTATTTATGGACGTAACCACAACAAAACAATACATTAATCAGGCATGCGGCAAAAAGACAAGTTGGCTGCCACCGGATTTGAATTTATGTTGTCAAATCAACGCGGGTTTCAATAAAATATAAAAAAATATGTTGTGGAACTATCATAAAGTAAAAAAACATTAGCGAACTGTTTTCATAGCGATTTTAACAAATCTTTTTTCGGAGAACATAACCGTATACATGAACACAAGATTAAAGGCAACATAAAACAAGTGATTATTTATTACTAAAATACTGTTTACCGTAAAAAAAAATACTTACATTTATGGGTCTCTCTGCTCGCTTGGTCGGCCATGTTGGAAATTTATCATACCCCTTCGTCTGAAGTGTGGTCCCGAAAAATCTTCGTTTGAAGGGCTACCTGGCCCTTCCCCCTACCCCTTCCCCTCCAACCAAATGAGAATTGGGACACCCCTACCCCTTCACGTGAACGCGCGAAACAAAGGGGAAGGGGAAAGGGGAAGGGGTAAGGGGTAGAATTGGGATTGGGCCTTATTTTGGTATATTGAGGTATATTTTGGTGCTTTGAGAGCTATGTTGAGGTATATTTTGGTTTGGTATGTTCAGATGTATGTAGAGATGTATGTTGAGGTATATTTTGGTGCTTTGAGGGGTATGGTGAGGTATATTTTGGTGCTTTGAGGGGTATGGTGAGGTATATTTTGGTATGTAGAGGTATGTTGATGTATATTTTGTATGTTGAGGGGTATGGTGAGGTATATTTTGGTATGCTGAGATATGTTGATGTATATTTTGGTATGTTGAGTTATATTTTGGTGCTTTGAGGGGTATGGTGAGGTATATTTTGGTATGGTGAGGTATATTTTGGTATGTAGAGGTATGTTGAGGTATATTTTGGTGCTCTGAGGGGTATGGTGAGGTATATTTTAATATGTAGATGTATGTTGATGTATATTTTGGTATGTAGAGGTATATTTTGGTGCTTTGAGGGGTATGGTGAGGTATATTTTGGTATGTAGATGTATGTTGATGTATATTTTGGTGCTTTGAGGGGTATGGTGAGGTATATTTTGGTATGTAGAGGTATGTTGATGTATATTTTGGTATGTTGAGTTATATTTTGGTGCTTTGAGGGGTATGGTGAGGTATATTTTGGTATGTAGAGGTATGTTGATGTATATTTTGTATGTTGAGGGGTATGGTGAGGTATATTTTGGTGCTTTGAGGGGTATGGTGAGGTATATTTTGGTATGCTGAGATATGTTGATGTATATTTTGGTATGTAGAGGTATATTTTGGTGCTTTGAGGGGTATGGTGAGGTATATTTTGGTATGTAGATGTATGTTGATGTATATTTTGGTATGTTGAGGTATATTTTGGTGCTTTGAGGGGTATGGTGAGGTATATTTTGGTATGTAGAGGTATGTTGATGTATATTTTGTATGTTGAGGGGTATGGTGAGGTATATTTTGGTATGCTGAGATATGTTGATGTATATTTTGGTATGTTGAGGTATATTTTGGTGCTTTGAGGGGTATGGTGAGGTATATTTTGGTATGTAGAGGTATGTTGATGTATATTTTGTATGTTGAGGGGTATGGTGAGGTATATTTTGGTATGCTGAGATATGTTGATGTATATTTTGGTATGTTGAGTTATATTTTGGTGCTTTGAGGGGTATGGTGAGGTATATTTTGGTATGGTGAGGTATATTTTGGTATGTAGAGGTATGTTGAGGTATATTTTGGTGCTCTGAGGGGTATGGTGAGGTATATTTTGGTATGTTGAGGTATGTTGATGTATATTTTGTATGTTGAGGGGTATGGTGAGGTATATTTTGGTATGCTGAGATATGTTGATGTATATTTTGGTATGTAGAGGTATATTTTGGTGCTTTGAGGGGTATGGTGAGGTATATTTTGGTATGTAGATGTATGTTGATGTATATTTTGGTGCTTTGAGGGGTATGGTGAGGTATATTTTGGTATGTAGAGGTATGTTGATGTATATTTTGGTATGTTGAGGTATATTTTGGTGCTTTGAGGGGTATGGTGAGGTATATTTTGGTATGTAGAGGTATGTTGATGTATATTTTGTATGTTGAGGGGTATGGTGAGGTATATTTTGGTGCTTTGAGGGGTATGGTGAGGTATATTTTGTATGTTGAGGGGTATGGTGAGGTATATTTTGGTGCTTTGAGGGGTATGGTGAGGTATATTTTGGTATGTAGAGGTATGTTGATGTATATTTTGGTATGTTGAGGTATATTTTGGTGCTTTGAGGGGTATGGTGAGGTATATTTTGGTATGTAGAGGTATGTTGATGTATATTTTGTATGTTGAGGGGTATGGTGAGGTATATTTTGGTGCTTTGAGGGGTATGGTGAGGTATATTTTGGTGCTTTGAGGGGTATGGTGAGGTATATTTTGTATGTTGAGGGGTATGGTGAGGTATATTTTGTATGTTGAGGGGTATGGTGAGGTATATTTTGGTGCTTTGAGGGGTATGGTGAGGTATATTTTGGTATGCTGAGATATGTTGATGTATATTTTGGTATGTAGAGGTATATTTTGGTGCTTTGAGGGGTATGGTGAGGTATATTTTGGTATGTAGATGTATGTTGATGTATATTTTGGTATGTTGAGGTATATTTTGGTGCTTTGAGGGGTATGGTGAGGTATATTTTGGTATGTAGAGGTATGTTGATGTATATTTTGTATGTTGAGGGGTATGGTGAGGTATATTTTGGTATGCTGAGATATGTTGATGTATATTTTGGTATGTTGAGGTATATTTTGGTGCTTTGAGGGGTATGGTGAGGTATATTTTGGTATGTAGAGGTATGTTGATGTATATTTTGGTATTTTGAGGTATATTTTGGTGCTTTGAGGGGTATGGTGAGGTATATTTTGGTATGTAGATGTATGTTGATGTATATTTTGGTATGTTGAGGTATATTTTGGTGCTTTGAGGGGTATGGTGAGGTATATTTTGGTATGTAGAGGTATGTTGATGTATATTTTGGTATTTTGAGGTATATTTTGGTGCTTTGAGGGGTATGGTGAGGTATATTTTGGTATGTAGATGTATGTTGATGTATATTTTGGTATGTTGAGGTATATTTTGGTGCTTTGAGGGGTATGGTGAGGTATATTTTGGTATGTAGAGGTATGTTGATGTATATTTTGGTATTTTGAGGTATATTTTGGTGCTTTGAGGGGTATGGTGAGGTATATTTTGGTATGTAGATGTATGTTGATGTATATTTTGGTATGTTGAGGTATATTTTGGTGCTTTGAGGGGTATGGTGAGGTATATTTTGGTATGTAGAGGTATGTTGATGTATATTTTGGTATTTTGAGGTATATTTTGGTGCTTTGAGGGGTATGGTGAGGTATATTTTGGTATGTAGAGGTATGTTGATGTATATTTTAGTATGTTGAGGTATATGTTGGTATGTTGAGGTATGTTGATGTATATTTTGGTATGTTAAGGTGAATTTTGGTATTTTGAGGTATGTTGAGCTATATTTTGGTATGTTGAGGTATATTTTCGTATTTTGACATGTATGGTGAGATATATTTTGGTGCATTGAGAGGTATGTTGTGGTTTATTTTGGTATGTTGAGATGTATGTTGATGTATATTTTGGTATTTTGAGATGTATGTTGAATTATATTTTGGTATGTTGAGGTATGTTGAGGTATGTTGAGGTATATTTTGGTATGCTGAGGTATATTTTGGTGCTTTGAGGGGTATGGTGAGGTATATTTTGGTATGTAGAGGTATGTTGATGTATATTTTGGTATTTTGAGGTATATTTTGGTGCTTTGAGGGGTATGGTGAGGTATATTTTGGTATGTAGATGTATGTTGATGTATATTTTGGTATGTTGAGGTATATTTTGGTGCTTTGAGGGGTATGGTGAGGTATATTTTGGTATGTAGAGGTATGTTGATGTATATTTTGGTATTTTGAGGTATATTTTGGTGCTTTGAGGGGTATGGTGAGGTATATTTTGGTATGTAGATGTATGTTGATGTATATTTTGGTGCTTTGAGGGGTATGGTGAGGTATATTTTGGTATGTAGAGGTATGTTGATGTATATTTTGGTATGTTGAGGTATATTTTGGTGCTTTGAGGGGTATGGTGAGGTATATTTTGGTATGTAGAGGTATGTTGATGTATATTTTGTATGTTGAGGGGTATGGTGAGGTATATTTTGGTGCTTTGAGGGGTATGGTGAGGTATATTTTGTATGTTGAGGGGTATGGTGAGGTATATTTTGGTGCTTTGAGGGGTATGGTGAGGTATATTTTGGTATGTAGAGGTATGTTGATGTATATTTTGGTATGTTGAGGTATATTTTGGTGCTTTGAGGGGTATGGTGAGGTATATTTTGGTATGTAGAGGTATGTTGATGTATATTTTGTATGTTGAGGGGTATGGTGAGGTATATTTTGGTGCTTTGAGGGGTATGGTGAGGTATATTTTGGTGCTTTGAGGGGTATGGTGAGGTATATTTTGTATGTTGAGGGGTATGGTGAGGTATATTTTGTATGTTGAGGGGTATGGTGAGGTATATTTTGGTGCTTTGAGGGGTATGGTGAGGTATATTTTGGTATGCTGAGATATGTTGATGTATATTTTGGTATGTAGAGGTATATTTTGGTGCTTTGAGGGGTATGGTGAGGTATATTTTGGTATGTAGATGTATGTTGATGTATATTTTGGTATGTTGAGGTATATTTTGGTGCTTTGAGGGGTATGGTGAGGTATATTTTGGTATGTAGAGGTATGTTGATGTATATTTTGTATGTTGAGGGGTATGGTGAGGTATATTTTGGTATGCTGAGATATGTTGATGTATATTTTGGTATGTTGAGGTATATTTTGGTGCTTTGAGGGGTATGGTGAGGTATATTTTGGTATGTAGAGGTATGTTGATGTATATTTTGGTATTTTGAGGTATATTTTGGTGCTTTGAGGGGTATGGTGAGGTATATTTTGGTATGTAGATGTATGTTGATGTATATTTTGGTATGTTGAGGTATATTTTGGTGCTTTGAGGGGTATGGTGAGGTATATTTTGGTATGTAGAGGTATGTTGATGTATATTTTGGTATTTTGAGGTATATTTTGGTGCTTTGAGGGGTATGGTGAGGTATATTTTGGTATGTACATGCATGTTGATGTATATTTTGGTATGTTGAGGTATATTTTGGTGCTTTGAGGGGTATGGTGAGGTATATTTTGGTATGTAGAGGTATGTTGATGTATATTTTGGTATTTTGAGGTATATTTTGGTGCTTTGAGGGGTATGGTGAGGTATATTTTGGTATGTAGATGTATGTTGATGTATATTTTGGTATGTTGAGGTATATTTTGGTGCTTTGAGGGGTATGGTGAGGTATATTTTGGTATGTAGAGGTATGTTGATGTATATTTTGGTATTTTGAGGTATATTTTGGTGCTTTGAGGGGTATGGTGAGGTATATTTTGGTATGTAGAGGTATGTTGATGTATATTTTAGTATGTTGAGGTATATGTTGGTATGTTGAGGTATGTTGATGTATATTTTGGTATGTTAAGGTGAATTTTGGTATTTTGAGGTATGTTGAGCTATATTTTGGTATGTTGAGGTATATTTTCGTATTTTGACATGTATGGTGAGATATATTTTGGTGCATTGAGAGGTATGTTGTGGTTTATTTTGGTATGTTGAGATGTATGTTGATGTATATTTTGGTATTTTGAGATGTATGTTGAATTATATTTTGGTATGTTGAGGTATGTTGAGGTATATTTTGGTATGCTGAGGTATATTTTGGTATGTTGAGGTATGTTGAGCTATATTTTGGTATGTTGAGAGGTATATTTTGGTATGTTAAGATACATGTTGGTGTATATTTTGATTTGTTGAGATGTATGCTGAATTATATTTTGGTACGTTGAGGTATGTTGAGGTATATTTTGGTATGTTGAGAGGTATATTTTGGTATGTTAAGATACATGTTGGTGTATATTTTGATTTGTTGAGATGTATGCTGAATTATATTTTGGTACGTTGAGGTATGTTGAGGTATATTTTGGTATGTTGAGATGTATGCTAAATAATATTTTGGTATGTTGAGGTATATTTTGGTACGTTGAGGTATATTTTGTTATGTTGAGAGGTATGTTGTATGCAATTGTTTTGATAGAGGGAAACCAGATACATTCCTAGTTTCAATATTATTTGTTATTCAGACATTCTTCTTTAAACACAATAAGTATCAGCTGTTTGAAAAGTTACCCAAATTTGGTTTTCGACCATTGAAAATGGGTAAAATTCAACAATTTGAACATGGAGCCACATTGAGATACCTATATCTATGGGATTTAACTATATAGGGCCTTAAAATAAAGATCACAAAAGAAAAATTTATTAAGGATGAGAATCTAGAAGGATAGATAGATATAATTTGTCTCAAAATCTCAGCTGAAAATTGTCAGTTTGACCCTCCTGTACAAAATAGTGGATTACTCAGTCAACATACATCCATGGCATTTCAAAATGTTGGCTTTCTTCTTCAATTATGTTTGTCTTTCTTCAGAAAAATATTAACAAAATAAAAAATTAGAGCCAGGGAAGTTTCTGAAATTATGCTGATTTAACACGGAATGACCCAGATAACCTTCTGGTTGAAAATAGCTGATACATGCAACACACATCAACAGAACTCTATATTAATGTGCCAAGTAGCAACGTGCTGTGAGATGAGAGAAAATGATATAAATTTAGAGGAAGAAGAAGGATGGATGACTGAAGGGAAGGATGAAGCAGTGGGGTGGGAGGAAATGAAAGCAGTGAACATATGAGGCAGGGATGGAGCGAGAGATGAGCATGACAATGTGGAGGCGTGTTGATACACACGTGCATGATGCATGGAGATAAACTGTCAACATGTGGACAGACTGGGGGAGAGACGCTAGAGACGGTCGCTGCATGATGGATGATGTTCCCATGAGAATCCAGCCGACTGTGGAGAACAGAATTCTAGACACACGTGAATGAGCTGTTGGATCCACTTGTGCTTAAACCACATTACTGCTTGATGATGGGATGATATGTGGAGAGTTGGACACACGTTTCTTTCAGCCTGGAGTCTTATGCAAGAAGTGTAACGCTCTCATAAAAAAAGAAACCATGTTCTGCATTTGGTGTAAACCAAGGACACTCATTAAAATCTTGATGCATCGGACACAGTGTAAGGCTGTATTCAGAATAGCATTCCACCACACTGCTTGCTCTATTTCTGCAGTATACACACTAGGGCTGCAACGTAAAAGTGATAAAATAACTGTCAGTGTCAACAAATTTAAATTTCAATTAATCGCATCTGCGTAAGCAACCACCCAGAACACACTAGCAACCACATTGCAACCCCTCAGAAAACTCTAGCAATCACATAGCAACCACCTATAAAACCATAGAAACAACTCAGAACACTCTAGCTACCACCAGCATTGATAAAGCACAACTCCCTCACACCTTTAGCACTCATACATAAGAGCTTTACTACCACTGAACTTTACTGTGAGAACCAGGCACTTCTCACTGTACTTCTCCTCTAGCAACACCATAACATTTTGGATGCTGTTAGATCCAAAATGATTGATTTGGTCTCATGAGACCCGAGTATTGATTCCCAGAATCTATATTTTGTAAATATGGGCTTTGGAAATGGCTAAGTGACTTTATTGTGCTTTGGCTACAGTAGGTAGTTCCAGTGAGAACAACAACCATGCATGTCATTTCTGCAGGCTGCATCTTAGCTTAAAGTCAGCTTTTGCTGGCTCTGAGACACTTGCTTGGTATTTCTCCTGCTCGTTGTCTAGCAAAAAAATCCCTCATCACTAAATGAAAGCTTAAAATGAAGACCTGATTATTTCAGGGGCCTTGTCACAAGTTCATTGTTTTTGAATTTCTGTGTTACTTTTGCTATATTTTCACACTTAAAACAATGATTTGGTAATTCTCTTGTACCACTGTCCTCTTTTGTGCTAAGAAATAAGTCTCCTGATGATTCTCTCTCAAGTGCTTCCATTGTTGTCAGCATTAAGTCTGAGATTGATTCAGTGGGCTATACAACACTTTTAATTATCAAGAAATTGCTTCTCTTTAAATGTTTTGGTTTAACATACTTACCTCTTGATCAAACATCGCCTTAAACTTAAACATAAACTTTTATTTAGTTTTATTTAGTAACTTTTAGGAGGGTGCACTCATTTTTGCTACACAACATTTTATCACCTTGATAAGAAAATCTTATTTTCCTGAATAATTTTGACATGCTTCTTTGGTAATTGATTAAGCAGACTTGCTGGAACATTATATCTCTAAAGAATCCTAACATGTAATTTAAGTAATTGAGTAATTTCTGATTTTCAGAAGTTTCAGAGGGGGTGTACTCATTTATGCTGTGTATAACCACTGTAGCAACCACACCCTAGAACACTCTAACAACCACCTATAGACCCCAACATCCACATAGCAACCACACCCTAGCAACCACCCCCTAGCAACCACCCAGACCACCCTAGCAACAACAGAGCAACTACCCAGAACATCCCTACAACAACATAGGCACCACACCATAGAAACCACATAGCAACCCCCCAGAAAACTCTAGCAACCACCTAGAACACGCTAGCATACATATAGCAACCACACCCTTGCAACCACCCAGAACACCCTAGCAACAACAGAGTAACTACCAAGAAAACTCTAGCAAACACATAGAACACCTTAGCAACCACCTAGCAACCACACCCTAGAACCACACCAAGAACACTCTAGCAAACACATAGCAACCCCTCAGAAAACTTTAGCAATAACATAGCAACCACCTATAACATCCTAGCAACTACCCAGAACCCCAGAACACCCTAGCAACAACAGAGCAACTACCAAGAAAACTCTAGCAACCACATAGAACACCTTAGCAACCACCTAGCAACCACACCCTAGAACCACACCCATAACACTCTAGCAAACACATAGCAACCCCTCAGAAAACTTTAGCAATAACATAGCAACCACCTATAACATCCTAGCAACTACCCAGAACACCCTAGCAACAACAGAGCAACTACCAAGAAAACTTTAGCAACCACACAGAACACCTTAGCAACCACCTAGCAACCACACCCTAGAACCACACCCAGAACACTCTAGCAAACACACTACAAAGAGTGTGGCTTTAGTTGATAGTCGTATGTGTTTACCAGAATGTGCATCTTCTTCTAATGTTCGATCTGCATTCGAACCGTTTATTTTTGATGGAACAGTGTCATTTGATGAGTCGATGTCTGAAGCCAAACCTGTCCGCATCCTGAGAGATACGGGCTCGGCTCAGTCGTTTATTTTAGGAAGTGTGTTAAACTTTTCTACTCATTCTAGTTGTGGATCTGACGTACTAGTCAAAGGAATTGATTTGGCTGTTGTTAAAGTTCCCCTGCACAATGTATTTTTACAGTCCGGCGTAAGGTCGGGACGTGTCAAATTGGCTGTTTGTGCTGAATTACCTGTTGAGGGAGTCTCGCTCATTCTTGGTAATGATTTGGCGGGTAAGAAAGTTTTCTGTTTACCTGAAGTAACCGATGACCCTGTAGATGTAAATGAATGTAATGATGTGTTGCGTGAGACATTTCCTGATGTGTTTAGCGCCTGTGCAGTGACTCGTGCTCAGTTTCGGAAGTTTGAGGAGATGGTGGATCTTTCTGAGTCTTTCCTGTCTACGAGAGACTCTGATCAATGTGTAAAAGATGATGCGAATGAGTTGAATGTGTGTGCTGTTCCTAGTTTTAATCTGCCTTTAGGTAAATTAGAATTGATCAAAGCACAGCTTGCTGATCCCACTTTGGTCTCTTGCTTCAAAACTGCCGTGAAACAATCTGCCTTACCAAAACATTCTGTTGCGTATTATTTCGATGAAGAGGTGTTGATGCGTAAATGGTCTCCACCTAAGGCTGAGGAAGATTGGAGAACAGTTTACCAGGTTGTGGTTCCAAAGCCTTACCGAATGCAGGTATTAAGCATTGCACATGAACATGAACTTTCAGGCCATGTTGGTATCAGGAAAACATATGATAGTTTGCTTAAACATTTCTTCTGGCCGTCTATGAAATCTGATGTAGCCAAGTTCTGTAAGTCATGTCATTCCTGCCAGTTAGCTGGTAAACCTAACCAGGTTATTCCCCCAGCTCCTCTAAAACCAATCCCTGCTCTTGGAGAACCATTTGAGCGTATTTTAATCGACTGTGTTGGCCCTTTGCCAAAGACAAAATCTGGTAACTCCTATCTTTTAACTTTAATGTGTGCAACTACCAGATTCCCTGAAGCAATCCCATTACGAACTCTGAAAGCTCCAGCTATCATTAAAGCCATTGTCAAATTCTGCACTACGTTTGGTCTACCCCGGTATATTCAATCTGATCAGGGTAGTAATTTTATGTCCAAAGTATTTGCAAAAGTAATGAGGCAATTAAATGTCAAACATCGAGTGTCGAGTGCCTACCATCCACAATCGCAAGGTGTTCTTGAACGTTTTCACCAAACGTTAAAATCTATGCTTCGTACCTTTTGTGTAGAGCGAGAGCGTGATTGGGATGAAGAAATTCCTCTCTTGTTGTTTGCGGCGCGTAATACGACACAAGCATCACTTGGTTTTAGTCCGTCTGAGTTAATTTTTGGTCATTCTGTACGTGGGCCATTGAAAGTTCTGCAGGAACAAATATTGGGTGTTAAGTGCTCTTCTCAGCCAGATAATGTTTTAGATTATGTCAGTAGTTTTCGTGAGCGTTTGCATACTGCGTGGAGTTTGGCAAGAAAATCACTTAGTGCTGTTCAAGAGCAAATGAAAACTCGCTATGATCGTGAAGCCGTGCAACGTTCTTTTCAGATTGGGGATCGCGTTCTTGTTTTATTGCCAATACCAGGCTCTCCGTTGAAGGCTAAATTTGTTGGCCCTTATGAAATTCAGGCAAAGTTAGGAGAGACTGATTATGTTGTGAATACTTTTAATCGCAGAAGAAAATCAAGAGTGTGTCATGTTAATATGCTTAAGGCATATGTAGCTCATACTGATGTGTCAAATGTGGCTGTTGCAGCAACTGTTGTACCTGTGAATGTGTCTCTGTCTGACTATTCACCCGAGAGTGATGATTTAAAAATGAGAAGTGCTTCATTTTTGACTGCTCGTTTGTTAAATTCTGACACTCTGAAGAACTTGTCCACCAAATTATCACATTTACCTGTTTCTGCTCAAGCTGATCTCAGAAATTTAATCAATAAGTATCCTACATTATTTAATGATTTTCCCACAACAACACATGTCATAGAACATGACATTGATGTCGGTTCGCATGCCCCTGTCAAGCAGAACGCCTACCGAGTTAATCCTGTTAAAAGGAATCTCATGAAACGGGAAACTCATTATCTGTTAGAACATGGTTTAGCAGTTCCCAGTAGTAGTCCCTGGTGTTCACCGTGTTTGTTAGTCCCCAAGTCTGATGGTACGTCCAGATTTTGTACCGATTATAGGAAAGTCAATGCCTTAACTAAACCTGATTCATTTCCATTGCCTCGTGTTGAAGATTGTGTTGACCATGTTGGGAATTCAAAATTTGTCACTAAACTCGACCTATTAAAAGGGTACTGGCAAGTACCTCTTACTGAGAAGGCTTCTGAAATTTCTGCCTTTGCTACTCCCGATGCATTCCTTCAATACAGGGTTATGGCATTCGGACTACGAAATGCTGGTGCAACATTTCAGCGTTTAATGTCAAGAGTGTTCGCTAATGTACCCAACTGTGAAGCTTACCTTGATGATGTTGTCTGTTATTCAGATTCTTGGGATGAGCATGTCAAACTTCTGAACTGTGTTTTTAAACGTTTGAAGGAGGCCAATCTTACATTAAATTTGGCAAAATGTGAATTTGCTTGTGCAACTGTAACCTATTTAGGGAAGGAGGTTGGAAATGGCAAAGTTCGACCTCTTGACTCCAAAATTCGAGTTATTCTGGATTTTCCTACGCCTACGACGAAGAGAGAGCTTAGGCGTTTTTTAGGCATGACCGGCTACTATAGAAGTTTCTGTAGGAACTTTTCAGATGTGGCGAATCCTCTTACAGGTTTACTCCGTAAAGGGATCTCTTTTGAGTGGACTCCTACATGTCAGTTTGCCTTTGAGGCATTGAAGACTCTGTTGTGTAGCGCACCTGTACTTTCTGCCCCACGCTTTGACAAAGCGTTCAAGTTAGATGTTGATGCCAGTGGAACAGGTGCTGGTGCAGTTTTAATTCAGACTGATGATGCTGGAATAGACCACCCGATTAGTTTTTTTTCCAAGAAATTTCTCAAACACCAACTAAATTATAGTACTATAGAGAAGGAAGCTCTCGCGTTGTTACTTGCAATTCAACATTTTGAAGTGTACATTGGGTCCAGTGCACAACCAGTTTCTGTGTATACTGACCACAATCCTTTGGTTTTCCTTCAACGCATGTCAAATGCAAATCACAGGCTCATGCGTTGGGCACTAATTTGTCAAGGGTTTAATCTGAGTATCCAGCACAAAAGAGGGGTTGAAAATGTGATTGCTGACACTCTTTCACGTATCCATTCCTAAAAACCTATGGTTTTTATTTTTAAGGGTGAGGGTGTTACGTCCAATGTCTTGTTTAAGTGTTTTTGTGCAGGAGAAGGTGTGGCCTGCGCAGAGGTCCTGATTGGTCTGGGCCCAATTGACTGATTCCTGCTCCCGTGATATAAGGACCACTCCAAACACCTTATGGGGCCGACTTTGTGCCATTTTGTTTGTTGCTTTGCTTTGTGTTCTTTTGTGTTCTTTTGTGTTTATGTGTGCTTTGTAGAATTTGTTTCTGTTCGGTTTGAGTTATAATTTGCTTTTGTCTTCAGTTACCTTATGTAAATATTATTTGTAAATAACCTAAGGGAAGTAGGGAGTGTGACGCCATTTATTTTTGCATATATCTTTATTCTATGTTTTGAGTTAAGGGAGTTAGGGAAGTTACTTTGTAATTTTCTTTGATGTTTTTTTTTGTTTGTTTTAGGGAATTTAGAGGGTATTTAAATTAGTTACTTTTGTTTGTTATTTTGGCCTGGTCCACTCCTGAATTTAATCCCTTTGTTTGTATATTTTCATTATATTGTGTTAATAAATCTACCTTTGTTAAAAACTTTATTATCGAGTGAGCACACATTCATTTATGTTACTGTTGGCCCTAGACGGTCGTAGCAACCACACCCTTGCAACCACCCAGAACACCCTAGCAACAACAGAGTAACTACCAAGAAAACAACCACATAGAACACCTTAGCAACCACACCCTAGAACCACACCAAGAACACTCTAGCAAACACATAGCAACCCCTCAGAAAACTTTAGCAATAACATAGCAACCACCTATAACATCCTAGCAACTACCCAGAACACCCTAGCAACAACAGAGCAACTACCCAGAAAACTCCAGCAGCTACCCAGAACACTCTAGCAATCACATAGCAACGACCTATAACACCCTAGCAACCACATAGCAACCACACCCTAGAAACCAGAAAGCAACCACCCAGAACACTCTAGCAACCACATAGCAATGCCCTAGCAACACTCTAGAAACTTTTTTTCCACATAATACATAAATTACATTTCAGTAATTTACATGGCCTTTCACATATGCAGCTTCTATCATCATTAAAAAATAAGAACGAGTAAGAAACAGAGCCGATCAAAAGTGACACATCCATGTGCTGCTGATGTTGTGCCGTCATATTTTTTTGTATAATTTTGCGGCCACCATCTCATTTATTAAATGGTGTTTTAATGGAAGTGTCCAGAGAGCAGGTGCAGGTGTAAGGCTGGTCAACACGCCGCTGACATCTCCCCGTCTGCTGGTTTCATTTGATCACGCGTCGCTGTTACTGTAGCTGGACAGCTGCTGCCGCACATCTCATTTTAAATTCAATTCGTCTATGTTCCTCCACAATTAAACGCCCTCTGACACACACACACACACACACACACACACACACACACACACACACACACACACACTCTCTCGCTCTCGCTCTCTCTCTCTCTCTCTCTCTCTCTGAGTGGATCCTCAAATTCAGGATTATGTAACTACTATTAGATTTGTTTTTTCTCTTGGCATATAAGGTAAAAAAGACTGACATAAATTCAGTATGATTAAAAATACTATTATACTATTTACAGTATTCACCAACTCTTTGTGTAAATAAAACAAAAAAAACAGCTGCAGGTTGTTTTTTGAGTCTGCGAGTTGAAGCGAAACGTGATTTTTACCCCCCAGGACTCATGTAGATTTGAGAAGCAATCGTGAAAATGTTATTCTGCTGTTGTATGGCTGTGGCAGTTTTAACCACTGACTCTTCATCCTCATCCTTTGGAAGCATTTACAAAGAGAATTTGCTTTTGCAGAGCAGAAAACAGTGTGTTCTCATAGAAAGCTATATTGCACATTGCCTGAAAGGTAATATTCGTAAAAAGCATAATAATGGGGCACTTTAACAACATCTTTTGCCACTTGTGTTTACCGTTTTGCAACAAAAGTGCTTCACAGTGCAAAATGTGTTTTAGTGAGTGAGAATGTGTTTAGAGTTTTGCAAAGAGTGCATGAGATTTGCAAACGCTGCCTAACAGCTTGAACTTGTTTAGGGTTTTGCAGAAAGAGTGATTTATTTGACAAATGGGTTTAGGCCTTTGAGAATTTGGTTCAGAGAATGGGGTTTAGTGTCTTAGCAATTGTGAAAAACTGTTTCAAAGACAAGGCCTAGTCCCAGACTAAAATACATTTTGCATCCGTAATGTGCTGTTCTAAGAAACGTTTATAAAAGCTACGAATTAGTTCACTTCAGAATTCAA
Organism: Ancherythroculter nigrocauda; assembly: GCA_036281575.1. Lineage (NCBI taxonomy): Eukaryota > Metazoa > Chordata > Actinopteri > Cypriniformes > Xenocyprididae > Ancherythroculter > Ancherythroculter nigrocauda. The sequence continues at coordinate 55,855,604 of VTFQ01000004.1, forward strand.
ATTTCCTGATAATTTACTCACCCACATGTCATCCAAGATGTTCATGTCTTTCTTTCTTATCTTGAAAAGAAATTATAGTTTTTGAGGAAAACATTCCAGGATTTTTCTCCATATAGTGGACTTCACTGGGGTTCAACGGGTTGAAGGTCCAAATGTCAGTTTCAGTGCAGCTTCAAAGAGCTCTACATGATCCCAGACGAGGAATAAGAGTCTTATCTAGAGAAACCATCGGTCATTTTCTAAAACTTTATATAGTTTTTAACCACAAATGCTCATCTTGCACTGCTCTATGATGCACCACGCATTAGCGGTAGGGCGAAAAACTCCATCTCATTTTCTCCTCCAACTTCAAAATCATTCGACACCGTTGTTTTACCTTTTTTTTGTAAAGGGTGTTTGACTTAATCTTTGCACGTTTGCTTTGTAAACATTGGATCTGTACTTCCACCTACGTCACGTGTGACCTTTCCAACATGATTACGTAATGCATGGCGCATCAAAGAGCAGTGCAAGACGAGCATTTGTGGTTAAAAAGTATATAATGTTTGATTTTTTTTTAGACATATTCACTTACTGATGCAAAATGACAGATCGTTTCACTAGATAAGACTCTTATTCCTCGTCTGGGATCATGTAGAGCTCTTTGAAGCTGCACTGAAACTGACATTTGGACCTTCAACCCGTTGAACCCCATTGAAATCCACTATATGGAGAAAAATTCTGGAATGTTTTCCTCAAAAACCTTAATTTCTTTTCGACTGAAGAAAGAAAGACATGAACATCTTGGATGACATGGGGGTGAGTAAATTATCAGGAAATTTTGAATTCTGAAGTGAACTAATCTTTTAAATGCCCTCATTGAACTAAGGCCTAATCCAAGCTTAACCTAAACCCTGTCTGTGAGTCCGAAATTTTTGCATGCATTTTTCCGTATTCGTAATAAAAAAAAAAAAATTGCAAAACAATACAAAATGAAGTCTTCAAGCAGTGAGCACGATTTAGTTGTCCTCTCTCTCCTTAAAAAGAGGAAATATTGGGTCCAACCAATTTCGAGATTGCATAGAGAGAAAGGAGAATTCACCTCATCAAGGAGCTGCGGGATTATCCGAGCGTTTCAAAGTTTACTTCAGGATGTCATTCGCTCAGTTTGATGCTTTGCTACTGGCACAATCTGTCTTTATATTCCGTCTCTTTGTATTCCTTACGTTGTTTGTCATTCAGTGCTGCTGTTTTGTGCTGTAGGCAACGTGGATCAACTTGTCAGTCGGCATTCGGGATTTCTGCGTTCGCGTACAGTGGCTCTGAGTTGTCAAAACGTCTCTCAAAATGCGTGTCACGGATGCGAAAAACACAGAAAATTGAACCTGATCCGAATATTTTTTTGACGGACGAAAGTTTCAGAGGCAGTGCGCAAACGTGATTGACATAACGTGAGGTCGAATTTATTTTTTAATGTGCGAAAATTTTGCATGCGAATTACTCCGTGTGCAAAGGCCTTAAGTGTTTTACTCAAGAGCACAATGGTAAGAGCTTTAATCACTACACCACACTGCCCCCAGTGGACAAACATCAAAACAGCACATTTAAGGCCATTCAGTAATAAATAACAATTGTGCAGTTATTTATTACAATTATTTTACTAACTGTACTGTTTATTCTTTTGAAAATTCTAAACTTTGACGGTAAAAAATTGATTTGTGAAAATAAAAACTTAATGTTCATATCTGCTTGCAACACAAATACATAATACTAGAGCAGTTTGCATTTGTGTTTCTGTTGTTCACTGGGGATTTTATGGCAATATTCTCTGCTGAATTACTTTGGAACAATATTTATTGTGAGAAGTACTATACACATAAATTTGATTTAAGCTGAAAATGTTTTTCATCAGGTTTATACAGCTAATATTACTCAAAACATTAGGATGCTGTCAACAATACAAAATACATATCTTGCAGATAATTTTGTAATCATTTGTTTTGGCTTTAGTACAATGACAGTTTAAAAATTATTTAATTTAGGAAACATGCTGCCTTTGTAATGTCACACTTTTTCTCACACATAAAAGGCATCAAAAAATTTGAAAACGCCTGTTGTAAAGCACTAAAGCTTTGAATGATGTAACAGAGCCAATCGTATATCCTAGACTGATACAGTCCAGTGCACTAGACCATCATCTCTTATTAAAGCTGCCGATGGCCTGTCGGACACATATGCGGCGCGCACCGGCGGAGCTCTGAACCATGTAGCCTAGCGCACATTTGCCCATCTTCCTCCGTGAACCCTGACGCCAAACAGGCAGGAGAGTGTTACTGTTAAAGCTGTATTTATGTCCTGTGTGCGTGTGTCTGCGGGCACAAGCTCGCTAAGCCCAATGCTGTCACACTTGGCTGGTCTTTATTTCCATATCACTAGGAGGGTGATATTGAGCCGGCCCGGCCCTGCCTCTCTGGCTGAGTGCTTCCAACGCTATCTGCGCACGTGCGCGTATGTGTGAATGCGAGAGGGAAATAGTGAAACGTGTGTGTGTGTGTGTGTGTGTCTGACAGTGACTTAAGCTGTCCGTCTCAGCACGATGCTTCTGCTCTGAAATAACACACAGCAGTGAATCTGGCAACAATGAGGAGGACAGCGGTGAGGAAGATTCCTGGAGAGGGGCCGGCTGGATATGTGTGGGCAGTTTTTTCCAAATTCATGTCTGATCTCCTGTAACCTGGATGTTTTACCTTCATTAACCTTTGGAACGACAGATCGAATTGCCGAAGCTGACAAAAGTGTTGACATTTAATATCACTTGAGGTAAAACTGTGAGAGTCACTGTGAAGTTATCACAGTGTTAAAGGAATGAAAAAAATATGTCATCTTCATTTACTCAACCTCATGTCATTCCAGACCTGCATGACTTTCTTTCTTCTGTCAAACACAAAAGGTAAACGCAAGGAATATTCCGGCCACTTCTGTCACACGTACAATAAAAGTACTTTTATTCTGCAAGGATGCATTAATCAAAAGTAACAGTAAACGTTACAAAACAACAAACTAAATGCTGTTCTTTTAAACTTTCTATTCATCAAAGAATCCTGAATAAAAATGTAACATGGATTCCACAAATATATTAAGCAGCACAACTGCTTTCAACATTGATATTAATAAGAAATGCAGCAAATCATCATATTAGAATGATTTCTGAAGGATCATGTGACACTGAAGACTGGAGTAATGATGCTGAAAATTCAGCTTTGATCACAGGAATAAATTACTTTTTAAAATATATTCAAATAGAAAATGGTTCTTTTAAATTGTAATAATATTTCACAGTATTACTGTTTTTATTGTATTTTTCATCAACTAAATACAGCCTTGGTGAGCAGAAGGCTTCTTTCAAAAAATATTTAAAAAAAGAAATCATACTGAGCCCAAACTGAACAGTAATGTAAATTTTTGAATATTTGTGTAACAACATTCACTGAAATTCTTTTGTTTAAAATCATTTTATTGAAATCTTTTTAAATGAATCAAAAGATTCAATTGTTTGAGTCAGATCTTTTTTCTTTGATTCAGTTTTACATTTCCCCCCCCACAAAAATCAGAGTGCTCAGGTTCAGCTGACTGACTCAATGATTCATTAATTCATCAAATTATCAGTAAAGAACAACTAATCATTATGATTCCAGAAGACCAGTGCCGGTCCTCACTATACGCAAAGTCTCCGAACCACCAGGGGGCCCCCTTGCTCTCAAAAATGATTTAATGACTAGGGCTGTGTGATTAATAGAGTTTTAGTTTTGTTTTTGATTAAGGATTCCAATGATCATGTAAACGCAATTCCGCATTCAAAGCTGTACGCTGTCGCCTTTCCTACGTAACGATCAAATCAATCAAATGCTCGATACTAAAAAGGAAATAAAAGTGTATTGAGCTGCGAAAGCGGCTTTCTGTGCGTGTGATCCGAGATGAAGCTCCACCTATTGATCCGGCAATATGAAAAATGCCTATTTTTGCTTATAACTTCTGAACGGTTTGTCCAAAAATCATAAAGGTCTTCTTGTTAGATTCAGAGCATCATGCTGAGGGGAATGATATCCAACTTTCCCATATCCGACATTTTGAATTTTGTCATAAAATGCTGTATTTTAGGAACACATTAGCATATCGTTATGGAACTCAGTATGTTTCTTCAGCACTATGCCCTGACAGTACTCAAAAAGTTTCAGGGCAGTGTCACCTTGCAGTCAAAAGTTATAATGAAATGTACAAAAATGGCAATAACTTTTGACTATATTAAAGGGTTAGTTCACCCAAAAATGAAAATTATGTCATTAATGACTCACCCTCATGTCGTTCCAAACCCGTAAGACCTCCGTTCATCTTCGGAACACAGTTTAAGATATTTTAGATTTAGTCAGAGTTTTCTGTCCCTCCATTGAAAGTGTATGTACGGTATACTGTCCATGTCCAGAAAGGTAATAAAAACATCATCAAAGTAGTCCATGTGACATCAGTGGGTTAGTTAGAATTTTATGAAGCATCGAAAATACATTTTGGTCCAAAAATAACAAAAACTACGACTTTATTCAGCATTGTATTCTCTTCCGGAATCCTTTCCATTGAATTGATTCCATTGAATCCTTTCATCTGTCGGTGTTGGTAATGCACTTTTACATCGCTGTGGTTGTTTTTGGTGATTAGGACATCCGCAACATGCACACTTACGCACCATTTTAAAAAATATAGCAATACCAAAATACAAACAATGTAGAATAGCTTGAATACAGCGTGCGTCTCCCTCAGACTGTAAACGAAGCTCGGGCGCACTAGATAACACGTCAGCAGCGTCTTACATCAGCAGCGTCACTGTGGAGTCGTGAACCACACTCCGGAGCAGAAGGGGGCGGTAATGCACCAATAAGCTGGATGCCAACCGCCGTAAAACAGGAAAGAAGAAGAAGAAAAAGCGGAGTCGTGAACGCGGATTGACAACAGACCCGGAAGAGAAGACAATGCTGAATAAAGTTGTAGTTTTTGTTATTTTTGGACCAAAATGTATTTTCGATGCTTCAAAATGTCGCAGATGTCCTAATCGCCAAAAACAACCACGGCGACGTAAAAGTGCATTACCAACGCCGACAGATGAAAGGATTCAATGGAATCAATTCAATGGAATCAATTCAATGGAATCAATTCAATGGAAAGGATTCCGGAAGAGAATACAATGCTGAATAAAGTCGTAGTTTTTGTTATTTTTGGACCAAAATGTATTTTCGATGCTTCATAAAATTCTAACTAACCCACTGATGTCACATGGACTACTTTGATGATGTTTTTATTACCTTTCTGGACATGGACAGTATACTGTACATACATTTTCAATGGAGGGACAGAAAGCTCTCGGACTAAATCTAAAATATCTTAAACTGTGTTCTGAAGATGAACTCTTACGGGTTTGGAAAGACATGAGGGTGAGTCATTAATGACATCATTTTCATTTTTGGGTGAACTAACCCTTCAATCTATGGTAACGAATCCATAGTTTTCAGTCATGTGACTGTCGCAGAGCCCTGGCGGGCAAAATAGCCATGTAACTGCAGCACAAGCATGTCAATTTTCCATCTTAAAAGCAAAAATATGCAAACAAGATGCAAGTTTTGCGCACTAGTGACCTGCAGTGATTTCAATCACTGAAAACAGCGGGACGATTTTTAAAAAGCTAACGTGAAAAACATTGGGTTCTTATTTGTACCAATAAGGATTAAATTAAGCAAAGTTTAACACTAATCAAGGATTTGTTGATCTGGGTTTAATTTTAAATCGAGTTGTGTTGCACCACTTAATTTTAAACACAGATTAACTATGCAGAAAGATCGTAGAATTAAAGGGCTGATCAAGAAGCATAGGCGGAGGGTGAACCGACGCCAGGCTAAACAATCAACCCATCGTTAAAGTATATTAATGTACTTAAAGAGTGATATTAAATTATTAAATTCAGTTTAACCCTTTTTGTTGACGCATACTATAGCTATACAGGTGAGCAGATGAGCCCAGAATATGAACGCAACGCGGTTTCTTTATAATGGTTTTCAATGGGAAAAAATGCTTAACAAGAAACCTCGTGTTGCATTACTATTCTGTGTTCATTTGTTTGCCTGTACAAAGTATGCATAATCAATAAGGTGTATATTGAATTCGGTCTTTTAATATAACTTTCTTACTACATTAGATCTACAATCCTGGTAAAAATGACTGGCGGCCAATAGAGGAAAGCCTTGTTTTGCTCACCAGGGGGGCCTTCCCCTCAGGGCGTGACGACACTAACGTGAAAACTATCAATAGGCTGATCTCAATAGATCCCTTGAGTCATGCCGAGAACATAGATACCAATTTCGCCATAGTCAGCTGAACTTCCTGTTTGCCATTTTGTTTTTCTTTAATAACCTACTTTTTCTAACTCCTCCTAGACCGTTTCTCTAATTTTCACCAAAATCGAATCGTATCATCTTCAGACCATGCCGACAAAAAGTTTTTAAAATTCAAGCCAGTTTGTCAAACTGTTTTCATATACCACAGCAACGAATTTTAAGGCATGATACAAAAACGACTCTTGAAGCTGTATCTCTGCAATGCTTTGGCATATTGACACCAAACTTTGCATGAGTCATTGTCACATCACATCAATTTGGTGACAGCACCACCTATTGGTCGAAAGTGATAAACCTTTCAATCATATTTCTAATGACTGCATTTATGGTTTTTCAGCCAATTTGCCTAAAATCAACATAAAATGTCGTTACTTGCTTGTCGTTGCAGTTGGTCTGACGCTCCCAGCCATGTTGGCATGACTTATCGTGCTCTTTGTGCTTGACCCCGATAATTGTTGCTTGCAGCTATATTTTTCTATTGTATTTGTCCTATTGTTTTAATTTGTTTTTTATTGTATTACTGTTTCAGCTCACTGTTGTCTGTTGACAGTGAAACTACTCTGAAAGAACAGATTAAGGGGATGGGGGTCATTTTGGGATTTTTATGAATGCATTGACAAGAGCCCCTTAAAAGTTTTCTTTAGGGCCCCCAGTAGTCTAGGACCGGCACTGATAGTGCACAAGTCACATGGACTACATTATGATGCTTTCATGGTGCTTTTGTGTCCTTTTTGAGCACTGGAAGTCATAGAGGTTTGTAACAGTATCAATGAAACCAGAATATAGTAAAAAGATGTGTGTTATCAACTCTTGTTCTTATCCTCCTAAATCCCACCTGCAGTTTGCTCAACAATGGCAGGATATCTAGGGATCATCACTTGTACCCAGCCTCCCGTGTACAAATCAGTGCGTCTCCGCTGCAATGACTTCAGCGCCACAGACAAACAAAAATACATGACAGGAACAGCAAACTGGGAAACAACACACACCTTAAAACACTTCAAATCCATTATGTCTCGATGCAGTCAAGGGGTTCACTTCAGGGACATCTCGAAAAGGAAACATCTCTTGTTTCTCTCTCACCTGTTCTCTCCACACACACAGACCGAGGCTAAACCAGGCAGATCTTTTCTCACAAGCCACACTTCTGACTAATGGCATAAAATAGCTTTTTCTGTGAAATTTTCACTGCCCTTTATGATTATTGCAGTACAAATGACTTTAAGCGGCTGTCATGGACACTTTGCATGTGGTCCACGGGCGGTTGTCTGGGCCTGAGACTGTAGTGCCGCCCAGGTTGCTGGCTAGAATACCTCATTTCCTTTACTTACATCATCAGAGCATAACCGCACATGTCTACAGGATCACGCCTACTCTGTAGATCATTGTGTCATTGCATAGGTGGATGCACATGAAATAAATACAGATGGTATTATAATGCCAGGATGAGTAACAAATCAACGTTTACTATATTTTTCTTAATCATAATTTGGAAGGTTGTGCGATTTGACATCTTATATTGCAGTCAACATTGCCTCTTTCAGACTTCTTTCAGTGAACAAAATGTGAACTACAGTAAAACAAAAACGTATTACAGTAACACTGTACCTGTACTTTAAAGACTTAAATCTCTTAAGTTCACTTCAGATGTGATGCTGTTTCAGTCCACTTTACATTCACATTGTTTTATTAATAATAATAATAAAAATAATGTAAAATATTAAATATAAATTAAATATTTTTAGCATTATTATTTTAAAAAATAGAAATATGTTATTTTTTAAGATTACTATTGTACTGTAAAATAAATTATAATTTTAAATAATAATAATTATTATTAATAATAGTAGTATTATATAATTAAAAATAAGAGAAATACAACTATTGTAATATTAAAATTATACTGTAAATTCAATCACAATAATAATAATAATAATAAAATGTTAGTAATAAATTAAATATTTAGCATTATTATTATTATTTAAAAACAGAAATGTTTAAGCTTACTATTGAGCTGTAAAATAAATTGTATTAAATAATAATTAATAATTATACTTAGTAGTATTATCATAAAAAAGTATTGTAATATTAATATTATACTGTAAATTAAAATATTCAATTACAACAATAAAAATAATACTGTAAAATATTCATCATGTAATAATTTTATTATTATTATTTAAAAAAATAAAACTGAAAGTATTACTAATTTAAAGATTACCATTATACTATAAAATGAATAATATTAAATTATTATTATTATAATCTAAAATTAAAAATAAGACAAATATATATGTATAGCTGATATTCATCAGGTCAATCATAATCACAAAATCAGTTTGAATGTCCGCTGAGGAAAGCGATATCTTTGTCCTTTCAACATTTAAGAGGATTTCCCATGACAGCGCTAGTCAATGCATTTGTCAGCTGCATTTCGTAAGATGTTGTTTAAATAAAATATTATAAAATATTATATAAATAAAATATATATAAAATATTATATAAATAAAATATATATAAAATATTATTTATTGAACAATAATATTTAAATGAACAACAACAGCCATTATAACAGTATAAGAAGTAAACTAGGAAATAAACACAAGCAAACAGTTCAGTCAAACATACAAAAGCAGCACTTTAAGTGCAGGATTTAATTTTAATGTAAATATAAAGTTATGAATCTTAATATAGCCCTTAAGTCAAATCTATTAGCTCTGGAACAAGTAATAAATTAATAAGACAGAAGATTGCCCATTTGATATACCCAAAACGAATTATACCTCATGTTTAAACACTTTCTACATAAGAGCCAGCGGCAAATTCCTGAAGGACTGGCTGAGATGAAGCTGTTCTCTGCGGGTACATGAGCTCTGAACGCTCGCTGACGGCCTGGAGCTCACATCTCTGAAAGCGTCTAAACTAATTTTCAAATATGTTTACATATAAATCGCATATCTGAGGTCTAAACAATTATATTCTCACCTAAAAAACTCTTAAAACTACATTCTGCTACAAAATAATGGGTCAAAGCCTCAATTTTATTTTGGTCTGTTTTTTAATCTGAGGGTGACATGCTATAAACCTCACTGAAGAAAAATCTATGAAATACGTAAAATCCATGTGAATCTGGTGCTCTAAGTTATAGGCGACATATTATGTGTCACATGATTAGGACACATTGTTTGAGAAAGCAACCAGTGCTTACCATTACCCAACTGCCTGCATGAGTCCATCCCTGGAGCTCAAATCCTCACGAATCACATCACCGTATAAGCGTACAGGAGCCGCTCAATTGTGTGAACTGCACAATTAACTATTTCTCTAATAAACTCCAAATGCATGAGCACTCAGCAGGGGCCACAGGCTGTACAGGCTACATCTGACGCCACGCCGCTTGATTCACAAAACCAAATGGCCTTTGCTACTCAATGCCGATCCATAAATGTAATATGGCTCTCCTCTCATGAGCACACATCATCCGAATGTGCTTTCTGCTATTATAATCATGCTCATAAGTGGCTCACACAGGACAATATAATGGAAATATATAATTGAGCTGTGGCAGGTGGATATTGATACAGATGCATTTCTCATATTGTGTGAACGATACGGCCACGGCGTTACGCTGATGAATAGCTTGTTTTTCAAACACATTGATTCGGCGGGGCTCCTGGGGAGTGGCGGCGGTCGATGGAGAGGCTTCGGGGCGCTGTTACACCGTGATTCATTTCAAACTGGGCCACGGGAGGGCGGAGGAAAGACAGCGGAGGATGAGAGCGTAAAGAAGCATGATTATTTTAACACCGAGAGTACAAGTGCTTTGATGAAGAGCTCGGGTGTCAGGGGAGCAGGTTAAGACACCGTCTGAGCGGATGTTACTCACTCTTCCTCTCTGGTTTTATCCTCAGAGGACTTACACTTCTCTTTTCGTGTGACGTAGGCTTTTATGAGCTGTGTGTGAGAGAGAGAGCGAGACAGCAGGAAATACAGGGTTGGGGAGTAACTAACTAAATAAACTGAAAGATTCTGACCTGCATTGCATCCCAATACTTTCCCATCCCGCTTTACTGTGTCGATTAACAAAGAGCAGGGGGGTCCCATAATAAAAAAAATAAAAAAAAATGTCATTTGTGGTTGATGTGTTATATGATCTCTCCTGTCCACTGGAGCTCATTGAAAGGCCAGGGGCTGGGTGGGTGTGACCCTTCTGTTGCCCGGGCTACTGAGTGGAATGATTGAAGGCAGTTATTAGTAGAGCAAGGACACTCTCCATGGCGACCATTCCAGACGGGCCCCGGAGGGCCAGGGTGAGCTTTGATCACAGTCTGATGCTTTGACAGGCTCCCTACCCAAACAGAGCGTGAGACAGCGACAGAGAAAGACTATTTTATTGCATATCAGTGTTTGTCAATTTAACAGAGATATTTAATGGAGCTTGCTTATTTAATTATATTCATTTTATTTATTTATTTCCAATAAAATCGTATAATTTATAATCAGTCTAATATGCACTACAACTGAAAAGTTTGAGGCTGGTAAGATTTTAATCTTTTTGAAGAAGTTTCTTAATATCACTCAGGCTGCATTTATTTAATCAAAAATACAGCAATATTGTGAAATATTATTACACTGTAAAAAATTATTTTCATGATTTGTTATCACAACATTTTTTATTTTGTCAAATCAACTTAATTATTAAAGTGGTTTGGTCTGTTTTTTAATCTGAGGGTGACATGCTATAAACCTCACTGAAGAAAAATCTATGAAATACGTAAAATCCATGTGAATCTGGTGCTCTAAGTTATAGGCGACATATTATGTGTCACATGATTAGGACACATTGTTTGAGAAAGCAACCAGTGCTTACCATTACCCAACTGCCTGCATGAGTCCATCCCTGGAGCTCAAATCCTCACGAAAATTATTTTCATGATTTGTTATCACAACATTTTTTATTTTGTCAAATCAACTTAATTATTAAAGTGGTTTAGATGATATTTTGAGTTTCTGTTGATTAAACCAATCGCCTTCATTGTACTAACTCAAATTTTTAATTTCAATGAACTCGAGATTTTAGGGCAACCTGGTAACTTACTTTTTTAAGTTAAACCAACAATTTAGAAGTCTCTTCTGCTCACTAAGGCTGCATTTTAGTTGATCAAAAATACAGTAAAAACAGTAATACTGTGAAATATTATTACAGTTTAAAAGAACAATTTTCTATTTGAATATATTTTAAAATGTAATTTATTCCTGTGATCAAAGCTGAATTTTCAGCAGTCTTCAGTGTCACATGATCCTTCAGAAATCATGTTGATTTGCTGCTCAAGAGACATTTTTATTATTATCAATGTTGAAAACAGTTGTGCTGCTTAATATTTGCATTGATACATTTTTTCAGGATTCTTTGATGAATACAAAGTTCAAAAGACCAGAATTTATTAGTTTTCATTTTATTCAAATTTAAAAAACATCCCAACATTTCCAGAATTCGAGCTGTAAAAGGATATTTGATTATTAAATTAGTTTTTAAAGGGGGCCTATTATGCCCCTTTTCACAAGATGTAATATAAGTCTCTGGTGTCCCAGAATGTGTCTGTGAAGTTTCAGCTCAAAATACTCCACAGATCATTTATTATAGCTTGTCAAATTTGCCCCTATTTGGGTGTGAGCAAAAACACAGTTTTTGTGTGTGTCCCTTTAAATGCAAATGAGCTGCCGGCCCCATTTCCAAAAGAGGGCGGAGCTTTAACAGCTCAACAACAACAAAGCTGGAGAATCTCACGCAGCCAAAATGAGGATTGTCAGTAACGGTCAGTTTACATCCAGATGGTGCAACTTACCCACTGACTTGGATCAACTTACCACTAACCTGGGGTAAATTGAGCCACAGGAATATTTTTTTTACAAGAAGTCATATTTTAGAACCCTTTGTCATAGATGTATTCTAAACATTTAAAATTATAGGAAACATCCTGAAATTACTTTACATTCTTTCATTGTGCTTCTGCCTAATTTTCCCTTATCTTGAGAACAACATAAATGGCTCATCTTACCCCACTCCCCGCTAGTGTCCCAAATCAGTCAGTTATGAGGTTCTATTTCAGTTAGAATGCAGACAGTGAGAAACAAGGCAGCTTCTGAACAGTTTTGTTTGTCTGAGTGCAGCTTTAGAATCTCCGAGCAGAGATTAGAATCTTTAGAATCTAGATGTCAGTGCACGCACTCATTCTTCAGCGCCATTGGACACAGAAACTAAGAGTGGGCGTGTCCCAGTGATGCTCTCGAGGATCTCATCCGACTCATCTCACTCTGTGTCGCCACAGGCCGCTGGGTGTTACAGTGGTGCTAGCGTGTTTCCTTTCAGGAGTCTAATACGTCAACATAAGGCAGACAGACAGGCCATCGAGAGGCAAACTTCCTTCGAGGATAAATGACTGTGCTTGTTAATAGGTTTGTGGAAAACAAAAGCTGAGGGCAGTGGGTTCCTAACACACACTCGATCGTGACAAAGGACTGATGAAGGATGGGGCAAATCAAGACTTCCAAACACTACAGTAGATTTGTTGCAGCGGGACTAACAACTGTTAGTTGTATGCAGGAGGTATTTCATTGTCGGCCAGAGAGAGCAGTTGTTATTTAGTTAGTTTTTCAATAAAACATATGTGAAACACAGTTCTTTGTTCCCTGTAGTGTTGGGACACAGTGAATGAATTTTTTCAAACTGTGTGTTTCAGTTCTTGGACAGTGCACCCCAAAATGAACATAATTTAAACACCTTTGTGTCATTTCAAACCTGTAAGACTTTCTGTAAGAATGCAAAAGAGGATATTGTGAAAGTGTTTCAGGCTCTAAAATACCTTACTTTCTATTGCATTCCACTGATAAAAGAAAGTCTGGCAGGTTTGGAACAGCAAGAGGTGAGTTTATGGAGCAGAGACGGTCAATGTGCTGAAATCTTCAGTGAACATGGTGTTTACAGAGGGTCTTTAAATTATTTATTATTTATTTATTTTTTTTAAATAATTTAAACTGTTATGTTTACCTTTTGGAAAATATGATGTAAGCTCTGCTCCAGAACCTAGTGAGCTGCCTTACTGTGTCTACATAGGGAGCATCCTGACTGAAATGGAACCTTAAAAGTGAGTGATTTGGAACACCCTACATATAAGCTGCAGCTCTACACATCACAGAAATATAACTGCACACATACAGTGCACAACAATAACTGTTGATTTGAATACAGGCAAAGCGAGAGGAACAAAACATAAAGTTCTGAAACGCCCTAGGCGTTCTGAACAAAATCAGCATAAATCCTACGGCAAATTTTAAAACAAATTTTATTAAATAAAAACTGAAACAATAGAAAATGGAAAATACTTTTTTTTATTTATGCATTTATGCCAAGAAATGGTTTATGCTGTCCAAAACTTCACTTTGCCTAGGGTCTTTCCAAACATTTTGAGGGTACTTTATGACATTATATGAATTTCAGTAATTTAAGATTTTGTTATTCAATTATTTAAAAAAAAAAAAAAAAAAAAAAAAAAAAAAAATCCATATTTATAACCTTTCCTGGAAATGACCAAATTAAAAACTACACTCTAAAAAATGCTGGGTTGGGTTGAAAATGGACAAAGCCAGCGATTGGGTTAAATGTTTACCCAACGTGCTGGGCAGTTTTATTTAACTCAACTATTGTTTAAAAATTACTGTATGACTGGCTTAAAATGAACCCAAAATAGGTTGGAAATTAAAAATCAGACACATAATTACTAGAGGCAACAATAATAATCAAAAGGTGAGCATTTATTAATAAGCAATTTAATACATGTTTATTGTTTAATTATTATTCATTAAACTTATTAATAAATGTTCATTTATTAAACATATTAATTTCCAACATATTTTGGGTTCGTCTGAAGCAAGCAATACAGTATTTTTTAAACAATAGTTGGGTTAAATAAAGCTGCCCAGCATGTTTGTCAAACATTTAACCCAACCGCTGGGTTGAAACAACCCAAACACTGGGTTTGTCCATTTTTAACCCAACATGGGTTGTTTTTAACCCAGCCCTACCTTATATTTCCAGGTTTTCTCAAATCAAGCACCAGTAAAAAACAAACAAACAAACAAACAAACATATTATTTACTTAATATTATAAACAATTATTTGTTTAATATTATAACTTATTAATATTTAAAAATGTATTAAATTATTATTTAAGATTTTAATTTTTACCATTTAAAAACAACCTCATATTTCCAGGTCTTTCCCTGATCACGGCAGATTGCAGGAATGGACCTCGTTTGAGCAGACGGGATGAAAATGATTATAAATTGGGAGCAGATGGACAAGAAATAAAAATCCCGGGAGGCTTCGGAATGAAACTTGCTGGAGTTGGATGGAAAAATGCATCCTGTTGTAGACCTCTACACTCCAGTTTAACTAGTCTGAGGCTGAGAGACTGTGAACTCCTGAGTGTGTCTGATTATAAAGTGCTGTGTGTGTATTTGTGTGGGTTGATGTGTGTTTAAAGAGAGTCAAGACTTATTCTCCTGGCAGAAGCCAGTGTGTGTGTGTGCGTGTGCATGATACATGTCTCAGCCAGACGGAGGAGGGTGTATTTTTAGTTGGGACTACACTCTCTTATAATGAGCACACCCCCACTGCGATCCCGACACCTCGCTGAAACACAGATCACAGTAAGAGAGAGAGAGGGCTACCAAAGGGAATACTTGATGATAGCAAAAAAGTTCAAAATGACAGACTAAGATACAAGAACAAACAAACCCAAAAACTCAATAGGATTACTCACATGAATAATAAAAACCAGCATTAGCATTAACCCATATGAATATTTTTAGCCCCCCTGTTTAATGTTAACCAACAAATTCCAGGAAAGCCACATTTGTTGCTTATTTCTGAGTCATTCTCAGCGCTGCGAGCAGAGGGAGTAAACTCTCTGGTACGACTCAATGACATCCTGATTGATAACCAGCTAAGCTACACGAGGGTGATCATTGATTTTGTGATTAGCTTGTGTGGGTTGAGCACTTGATTGACAAAGAACGGACCTCAGAACTCACCAATGACTAACTGTTGATTCGGTTCGCACACAGATACAAATACAAGTCCGTTTCACACTTTTAAAGGGGTCATGACACGAGAAATCTAATTTTCCTTGTTTTTTTGGCATATAAAAGGTCTTTGAATCATTATTACATCCTGCAAGTTCCATAACTTAAAACGTCCTCGTCATCAATAAAAAACATTTATGTAATCAAGCTGTAAAAAAGCTTCGTTTGGAACAGAGGTGGCATGTGACGTCACACGGGGCACAATCATTTGCATACGACTGCCTCTGGAGCAACACAACAACGCCTACTTTTACATCATCACATCGTTGGCCCCGCCCACTGGTGTTCAGTTGATGAGCAGTGAGTGGATCTGAAGTAGTTGTTTACAATAAGATTGTGATAATAATTAGATTGCGATACCATGCAGACGTTGTGTTGTTCCTGTCTGTGGAAAAACATCATCTTTGCATAAGCTGCCGATCGGATACTGATGTCAGAGAAAAACGGATCAGTTTATTTTCAACGAACGTCCTAGTCACGTCAGCGCTGACTTGCGTGTTTGTACTGTACATCTGAGTACTGTACAGTGACTGTTTTGAGAACAAATTGCAATATGAGACAAAAACTTTTGCTCAAAGATCAGGAATCAACTGTTCTGGAATCAGCAAACTGTAAGTAACGCATTTCATTTTAAAATTGGTAATAACAGTTAAATTCATAACGAATAATCCTAGTATTTTTACTTCAAAGAACGCTCTCTTTATAACGGCTGAAGCCGTCGATCACGCAGAAAACTCCTGTGCCAATGCCAAAACTCCTGTTACAGTGACGCTCTTACACTATATGAGTCTTATACTGTATTTACATCGTGTTTGCATTGTTAGTTATGGTGAAAGTTTTTGTGAGAGTGCAGAAATTGCGTTGCAATGATGAGATCACTGCATTCACGTGATCAACAGATCTGCTCAATGCTCATCACTGCAACCTTCCATGTGATGGAATAGATCTAAATATAATGCAATAATCAACACTTTTCATGATTTGTTAATCTCGACAGCTGTAACAGTAAAAATGTGGTAAAAGTATTCGAAAAGGATTCCACATGTAATACATATTTCAATTGCAAAGATGTCAGCCAATCACAGCAGTGGGCGTTTAGACTGAAGTCTCACAGCAGACACGCCCCTTAAAACAGAGTGTTCAAATCAGAGGGCTAAAATCAGGGTTGAAAGAGAGCCATTTATTTGATGAAAAAATCATATTAACATTATAAATGCACTGTGCACCTCAGGAAACATTATAAAATAATAATAATAAAAAAATCTATTTCATGACCCCTTTAAAAGCCCTATAAAAAAGACTATAGTCAACTGCAAAACATCTACTATAATACAATGAAATATTTGGCATTGTAAAACAATTATTTCATCAGAATGCACCAATTTTAACTCTGTAAAGCCTGAAATATGAAACAATAGTCTGAAAACTATTTTTTAAATGCAACAGCACACTGAAACTATAGACAAAATCTAAAAAAAAGTGCATATGTGTTGTGTTTTTGTTGTGTAAATGATACATCAGGCTTTTAATGCTCGTATACAGTAGTATGATATGGAGAAGAGCTCATACTCGGAGAAAAAAATCATCAGAGGCCCAAACTGAGTAAAAACATGCAATTTACTGCAGCTGCTGATATTTATATGGGCAAAAAGTAAGAAGATATTCTGATGTAAATTAAGTTATTTAACAGTCTAGCAGAATACTTGCATAAAATACATTTAACTCTCTTGTCATTCTATATCTTCCAATATTATGTCTATGTAAATGATGTTTGGATAATCAAGTTGCTTTTTAATAACAATATAAAATGTATTCTTAAGTTTACTTTATAAAAATCACAGCAAACATCGCGTTTACTTGACACTTGTACCATGACCTGAAGGGGGGCGTTTTTACAATTATACTAAAACACCTTTTACTCAATAAAATAGAAAAATCAATAAGATGACAAAAGGCATATAGTGGATTGTGTCAAGCAATGTATTGATCATGTTGACAATTTAAAGGCCTTAGAAATGTGTGTATTTAATTATGCATAGGGTTATGTGTCCAGCAAAGGAGAATACATTTTTTCCTCAAATGGTGCAGTTACAGCATCTACCAGCAGGGGCAAACTGTCAAACACTAACAAATCCCTTATTTTGACATTTTCCCTTATTTAAACAAGCCATTACCTTTTGTCAGTGGGAGGTGTTTCCTTGTTCCCTGGTACCTCCTGTAGATCTGGAAGGTTGGCGAAGTCATCTTGCTCAGCCAATCCGATCGCGAGGGACAGCACAACCATCTTCCCCTCTCTGTCACAAAACAAAGAGGCCAAACCAAACAAGTGATGAGCAGAACCCATTATAAACTAAAAGAAAGCTGGTCAAAAAACTTGAATTTTGACTTTAAGTCTTGTCTGAAAGATAAAAAATGTTCAGTACATTAACTCTATGTTGCAGGGGTGTAACGGTACACGAACATGACGGTTTCTTGCACATTACTATAATATTAAAAGTTACAATTAACAACAGAGCCAAACTATTAAATTCAGTTGCTATTTATATAATAAACACTCAAATAAAAAATAAAAAAACATGTAAATTGCACATAAGGCAGGTTTTGCATTAACTTCTAAATCTAATTAAACAATTATTTTTCACTTTTTTTATACCAATTCATTTTTTAAATATGATCGTTTACACAGTTACTGTATATAACTTGTTTTCATGACAAATTTATTTAAACACATGAAATAATCAAGACATTACTAACAGGTAAAGTAAATCTCGGGGTTGTATAATTGTATTCTAGAGATTCTTTGCTTTTAAAAAAAGTAAAAGAACTTAATAAACAGTTGTTAACAACAACGACAACAACAAAAAAGACAGAGTCTGGAATCAAATCTCAAAGATTTTAACATGAACTTAAACTTTACAGTTTTCCGAGATCCTCGGACCTCATTACTTTAACACTCTATTGCTATAAAATGCAAGTATCTTTTAACACCATTATGTCTCATATTATGCCAAAGCTATCTTGTAAGAAAAGAAAAATCACAAATGAGTCTGCAATTACATTAACTGGAGACTGGAGAGCAGATGGAGAACTTCAGTTGAGAGCTCTACAACGTCTCAAACTGTGCTCTGATTTGTCAAAGATGCAAATGCAAATGCAAATGCAAATGCAAATGCAAATGCAAAAAAAAAAAAAAAATGAAGATAGATCTATGTAAGATTTTTGGGAGAGACCTCTGAAACAAAGTTGACACCAATATGAAACATAACCGAGAACTCCATTAAATCTCCTGAACTATGAAAAAGCAGCCTCTAAGAAATTCATTATCCTGTAGGATTCCTCCATGTTTCTCTCTAACTACAAATTTCCCCCCTTCTCTCACACTTCATTAATCAACAGGTTTTATAACGATTTACGCTCATAAAGGAATCGGCAGACCGGCATGTAAAACGAGCTTTGCTGGGGGCTACGACAGAACCAGTGTTACGCAGGAGCGCATTAAGCCCACACACACTCGTTTATCGATTACGTGAGTCTAAAACATCACCCTTACAAGGGCTGTAAATGGCCTTCACAAGAGGCTTCAGCTCAGATTCACAGCAGGGTCCTAAAGGAAGACTCGTGTCTCCTCTCTGACTTCATCTGCAGACAGCGGCAGGAGCGGTCAGGGTCATGTGCATCATGTCAAAGGATTGATTGAGCACTGCTCACATGGTAAACATGAATAAAAATGAAGATGCATGTATTTTAATACATATTTTTATAAACTTTTCACAGGTACGCAATTTCCCACGAAAACCATCCTTACGGGTCTAAAATATAAACACTTGTAATAGGCTTACCATAGTGAATCAGGGTAAGACAAAAACACACTTTGCAAGAAGGATTGATGATGCATTGACTTATTATTTAATTTTGGGAAATTTTGAACAAAAAAAAAAAAGTTATATAGTGTACCGTAAAAATCTGAATGGAAGGATTCCTCTTTGTCTCTATTCACAGAATCTGTTTACCATTCATTTGATATTGTGTTTGTTCATATCAATAAAGCGCAGCACTGCTATAGTCCACTAGAGTAAAACTCGTAAGCCCAGAGCTTCACGGTTCCAGCGCTACAGCACAAATCACACACGTCTCCAGAACAGGCAGAAGCTTAATTGCCTGTCAGACAATCATGGTATCAGGGAATTAGAGCTGGAGCTGGTTACAGTTACACAATCCTGTAAAGTGAAAGATTATTGCCAGTGTGCTAAAGGATATTAACTGTGCTGGAGATTAAAATTGAAACTTGTGGCACACAAATATTATATCAACACGCCTCATGCATTTACACTACCAGACAAGAGTTTGGACACACCCACCCATATTCATTTTATTACCATTTTCAACATTTTTAGGATAAGAGTCATCAAGTCATTAAAACTATTAGAATATACAAATGGAAGTACAGAAATGATGAAGAGAGCAAAAAATTATATACAAATTAAAACTTTTATATTTGGCCTTCTTGTTTGTATTACAGCTCTGCTCACAAATAAATAAAATAAAATAAAATAAAATAAATAAAAAATTAAATTAAATAATAAAATAAAATAGTGAATTCATTCACAATTTCTACTAAATAGGCAAAAACCTTTACATCAAAATGCTTTTAAGATCACAAGAAACATAAATATACTCAAGTGTGTCCAAACTTTTAACTTTGGAGATTAAAATTGAAACTTGGTATTTATTGAACGCAAAGTTAGATGTACATGCCTCACGCCTTTACCGGTCAAGAGTTTGGACAAACCCATAATATTAATATTTATTACTATTTTCATTAATATTTATTACTTATTTATTAATATTTATTACTATTTTAGGATAATAGTAAAGTCAAAACTATTAAAAGGCACAATATGTAATATTTTTGGATTAAAATATCCAAAAACCATTAGAACAGTGTTATATATTTTGTTGACTTGTGTACTTACATTATCCCAAATGTTTCCAAGAATGTTTAAATCCAGAAAAATAAGCAATTTTAACCAGGACACGGACCGTGTCCGTGCGTCGCCTATCAATGACATCGTACCCGCGTTATCCTAGATTTCCATGGAAACCATGGAAACACCAAAGATGCTTTAATATATTATGTGTTTTTTTCGACAGGTGAGCAACTGTTTGGATAAATTAATCAACAGAAAACTAATCATGTTATATAGCTCAACACAGTAGTCTTGTTTAAATCTCGTTTTCTTGATTTACCGCGAGTACCATGTTTTACCATGATTAATATCGCTCTAGCTTACTGCAGTGTGTAACAGTGTCTCACAGCAGCCGCAGAGCGAACGCAGAGTAGCATTATAACAACTTTCAACACTCAAATGTATCTAATATGATAAACAGTGCTGCATTACCCCACATACGCATGACAGGAAGAAGCGGAAGTGGCAACTGCGGCATAATAAAAGTCCCACTGCTCTCGAAACTTGTGTCGCTCGTCTCTCATTAGCAATCACTCCAGCGGCCTCATTCAACTCTCACAGCACTCTGCCCTGCTCTGCTTCATACTACAATAATGTTAATAATCTCATCCATGAACATGATTTCTGAGTCCCATCCTGATTCTTTTCCACCGGCTGTAGAAGTGAAGACAACACCTCCCATGTTTCAGCGAAATCAAGGCATCATCAAGCTACGCCTTTGTTTTGAATAAGCGACCTCTAGTGGTGAAAATTTACATAGTGTGCATTTAAAACTATACAAACTGAAGTATAGGAATAATGGAGGCCAAAACAAATTAAAACTCTCTAATATTTGGGCTTCTTCTTTGTCTAGATTACAGCTCTGCTCACAAAATAAAATAAAATACATTTTTGTATGACCAAATGGAAATCATACTTGCTTCTTTAGACTTGGTGTGAACCGTCTCTCTCTTTCTCTCTCTCTTTCTCTCTCTTCACTTCTCTATGACAGTTAATCATAGTAGTAATGATGGTGAGGACAGGCGATCAATGTTGTGTAGAGTTGATCTGCCAGCAGAGAACACATACTGACTTCTAAACCACTGACCACACACACACACACACACACACAGACACACACAAGCACCTATAGGGATTGTAAACTGCTAAATGACCTTGGTATAGATACAAACAGGCTTGTGTGTACGATTGCAGATGCACACACACACACACAGAACTGAATTTGTAAACACACAGTTAATAGAAAAGTAGTTACTTCTTTCCCCTGTCTTTCATTCATTCTTCTCTGTATTCACATCACTCAATGGGTTTCATGAAAGATATTGGATATTTAATTTAGCCTTAGTTGCTCAGACGTGAATTTCTTGGCTTTGCATGGGTTTAGCCCTTCTAACAATACACTGTTGACTGCACCACTATTCCACAGCGGCAAAGAAATTACAAGTTGATTTATTTATTTTTGACTTACACTGCCTGAATTGAATGTGATGAGAAAAAGACTGGGTGCTTCAAAATATTACAAAGAAACGATTTATCTGTCTATTCACTGGTCAAATTCTTGAACAAATCACTCTTATGAGCCACTTCTTTTAATGAACCGCTCAAAAAGTCTCACAAGTTTCAATCAGTGTAACAATTTACTTGTCTGTTACTGAATAAACATCCAACTCATTGACTGAATGTTTATATGACAATATTTAAAGGCGGTGTTGTTATTGCTAACTAAAACTATTAAAAATACATTTTTTAATTGAAATAAAGCTGAAATAAAATGTAAATATTAGATTAAAAACTAAAAAAAAAGTCAAAAAAGAAAAAAAACATAACACTGAAATAAAATAAGTTGAAGTACTTAATTGTAGCTTAATAGTTGAGCTACACTGTAAAAAATAATACGCTATATCTACTCTATAAAATTTTGGCAACAGATTACAAGCAATATCATTAATTAAATTCAACAAATAGAATTGAGTTGGAATTAATCAAATTAATTCCTTAAAATGTCAACCATTTAAAGTAAAATTTAAACAAAAATATCTGAATAACAGACAGCATTGAAGACACCTGATGATAACGAGCAGAATCACTGATGGAAAGAGAAACTCAAGAATTAACAGAGGTTTAGATGCTGATGTTGATATTATTGAAAATGTTTGGTCGCCATTATGGTTATCAGTGTTTCATTTAGTTGGGCAGTTTGACTATTTGCTTTTTATGTCAGTTTGAGGTTTTTGTAATGGTGCTAATTTTACTCATTTTAAATGGTTGACTTTTGAGGAATTCATTTGATTAATTCTAACTCAATTCTTATATGTTGAATTTAATTAATAGTATTGCTTGTATCCTGTTGCCTCAATTTTATTGAGTCGACAGAGCGTATTACTTTTTACAGTGTACAATTAGTACAAAATGCAGCTGCTAGAGTTCTTACCAGGTCAAGAAAATATGATCATATAACACCAATTTTATCATCTCTACACTGGTTACCCATTAAAGGTGCCCTAGAACTTTTTTTTAAAAGATGTAATATAAGTCTAAGGTGTCCCCTGAATGTGTCTGTGAAGTTTCAGCTCAAAATACCCCATAGATTTTTTTAAATTAATTTTTTTAACTGCCTATTTTGGGGCATAATTAGAAACGAGCCGATTTCAGGTTGTGGCCCCTTTAAATCGTGTGCTCTCCGCCCCCAGAGCTCGCGCTTGCCTTAAACAGTGCATAAACAAAGTTTACACAGCTAATATAACCCTCAAAATGGATCTTTACAAAGTGTTCGTCATGCATACTGCATGCATGCGTCGGATTATGTGAGTATTGTATTTATTTGGGTGTTTACATTTGATATTGAATGAGTTTGAGGCTATGCTCTGTGGCTAACTGGCTAACACTGTTGGAGAGATTTATAAAGAATGAAGTTGTGTTTATGCATTATACATAAAAATGAAAATTTTCATAAAAATGAAAATAACGACGGCTCTTGTCTCTGTGAATACAGTAAGAAACGATGGTAACTTTAACCACATTTAACAGTACATTAGCAACATGCTAACGAAACATTTAGAAAGACAGTTTACAAATATCACTAAAAATATCATGATATCATGGATCATGTCAGTTATTATTGCTCCATCTGCCATTTTTCGCTGTTTTCCTTGCTTGCTTACCTAGTCTGATGATTCAGCTGTGCACATCCAGACGTTCTGCCCTTGTGTAATACTAACTGTGTAATGCCTCGATCATGGGCTGGCATATGCAAATATTGGGGGCGTACATATTAATGATCCCGTCTGTTACGTAACAGTTGGTGTTATGTTGAGATTCGCCTGTTTTCCGGAGGTCTTTTAAACAAATGAGATTTATATAAGAAGGAGGAAACAATGGAGTTTGAAACTCAGCGTATGTCTTTTCCATGTACTGAACTCTTGTTATTTAACTATGCCAATATAAATTCAATTTTTAATTCTAGGGCACCTTTAAGTTCCGTATCGATTATAAAGTATTGCTAATGACCTATAAGGCTCTTAATGGTTTAGCTCCTGTGTACTTAACCGATCTTCTATCGCCCTACAATCCTTCACGCTCCTTAAGATCACAAAACTCTGGACTTCTGGTTGTACCTAGGATATCTAAGTCCACTAAAAGAGGGAGAGCGTTTTCACATTTGGCTCCGAAACTCTGGAATAGCCTTCCTGATAATGTTTGGGGCTCAGTTTAAATCTAGATTAAAGGCGCATCTCTTTAGCCAAGCATTCACATAATGCTTCTCATACCAGATCAATTGCACATGACTATCTTTGCTTAATGTTATGAACAGCAGCTACGCTAATTATTCTCCATTTGCTTTTCTGACTAGAGTGGACATCAGCTTCAGTTTGGATCCAGCCTCTTAAGAAGACCTCAGATGACCAACACCTATGAAGAGACGACGCCAACTCTTGCAAGGACTTCAGAAGACGCAATCATCTGGATCAACATGCATTCCCAAATTTCTATATATCCTAATTATTGTTAATATGTAATTCATCTTTCCAGGAGCTCATTGCTTCTACCTTCAGTTAAACTGCTAACAGTGATTGTAAATTAATTGCCTAAATTATTACATTATTTGCTAACTGCATTCTTTAAATTGTAATGTTGACATGCATTCTCTGTAAAGCTGCTTTGAAACGATATGTATCGTGAAAAGCGCTATACAAATAAATGTGAAATTGAAATTACTAAAGTTACTAAAACTAAATTAAAAAATTAAAGCTAAAAAAGAACTTTAAAAAGCTAATAAGAATGACAAAAGCACATAAAATTAATAAAACTTAAAATATAAAAATAAAAGCTCATTAAAAATATAAATAATACTATAATACTTTAAAAATCATACTAAAATAAAATGTAAATACTGTAAATATATAAATACTGATTCATTTGATTAGTTAATTAGAATATCATGTATAATTAATTCAATAAACAATTAATTGATAGGCAACTTTTATATCTAAACCATCACACACTTTTAAAGATACACTTTCACAACAATAATTAAAAAACATTCAACTTGCATTGTTATTTATAGATTAGATTCCTGAATAACCACTTCATTAGATTCAGTCACTGTGTTTGAACAGCTAGTCAACTCAGACGAGGATAACACTCATCGATTATGTAAAGAGGTTCCCTCCTCTAAGATGCAGTGTCCTCTTAAAGATAAAGATAGACACAGTTGAATAATCCACGTCCTCTGGCTCTTCTTCTACCCTGCGGTGTACAGGTGACAGGTGTAGAGCCATGAAGAAGAAGCTCGAACCAAACAGATGGGCAAACAGAGAGAGAGACAGAAGGGCGCAGAGAGAGACAGGACGCAATCAGGCATGAGTAAAGCGACAGAGCACGACGAGAAACAAAGTGCCTGGGCAGGCATGAGCAAGCAATAGTGCGTAAGAGAAGTCATGAATCAAGCATGACCAAGTGACAGAGTGTGATCAGATGGGACACGGTCCTGCTCAAAACACACACGTGGTGCGTTTTGGATCCTGGTGTCTCCATCCGGCTTCGTAACTAGCATAACCACCACAAGGGAGAATTTTAATCAGAAGTTTGGCTATTCTGGCACACCAGACAGAACTAAACCATCATCTAAATGTACGCTGGTTTAAACTGGAATTTCAGCAGATTAAACACGGCTGGATCCAGTGATATGAGGGTACCCTAGACATGAATATTACAAGGATTCGCTTGGGGGCAAAAACATCAATCATATTCAGCATTCATTAGAAATTGAGAAGTTACTATGGAAGCATTAATAAAGTGTGTGGCGTAGCAACCCACAGTTCATCAGACAGACTTGAAGAGTACAGAATAAAATGAAAGTGAGGATAGTGAATATTCACACAAACAGCACCACATGCACGAGCTCCAGAAACAAGACTATTTTGGGCCCCCTAAACCATTTGGATGTGAGCATTTCTATCTAAAAAAAAAAAACATTAATACAATTGATACTAATACAACAACCAACACAATACCATATTTTTATATTCTTCCTATATCTGTGACCATTTTGCACAATATCCAGAGCCAGAGAATCAAAAAACTCTTTTAAAAACAAAATATTGACATATAACGCAATAAATAGCAAATAATCTTAGCAATAAATGACTCAAGTCAAAAGTTATTTATCAACTATTAAAAGATACAATGATCAGGCATAACATTATGACCACCTTCCTAATATTGTGCTGGCCCCCTTTTTCTGCCAAAACAGCCCTGACCCGTCGAGGCATGGACTCCTCTAGACCCCTGAAGGTGTGCTGTGGTATCTGACACCAAGATGTTAGCAGCAGATCCTTTAAGTCCTGTAAGTTGCGAGGTGGAGCCTCCATGGATCAGACTTGTTTGTTCAGCACATCCCACAGATGCTCGATTGGATTGAGATCTGGGGAATTTGGAGGCCAAGTCAACACCTCAAACTCATTGTTGTGCTCCTCAAACCAGTCCTGAACCATTTTTGCTTTGTGGCAGGAGCATTATCCTGCTGAAAGAGTCCAGGGAATACCGTTTCCATGAAAGGGTGTACATGGTCTGCAACAATGCTTAGGTAGGTGGTACGTGTCAAAGTAACATCCACATGGATGGCAGGACCCAAGGTTTCCCAGCAGAACATTGCCCAAAGCATCACACTGCCTCCACCAGCTTGCCTTCTTCCCATAGTGCATCCTGGTGCCATGTGTTCCCCAGTTAAGTGGTGCACATGCACCCGGCCATCCACATGATGTAAAAGAAAATGTGATTCATCAGACCAGGCCACCTTCTTCCATTGCTCCATGTTCCAGTTCTGATGCTCACGTGTCACTGTTGGCTCTTTCGGCGGTGGACAGGGGTCAGCATGGGCACCCTGACTGGTCTGCAGCTATGCAGCTCCATACGCAACAAATTGCGACGCACTGTGTATTCTGACACCTTTCTATCAGAACCAGCATTAACTTCTTGAGCAATGTGAGCTACAGTAGCTCGTCTGTTGGATCGGACCACCTCTTTCTTTGTTTCTTTCTTTCTGAATGCCCAACTTCGATTCTCTACAGCACATAATATAGTGAATTATTAAAATAACCCTGTCCACCCTTACCCTCTGTTTGAACACCCCTGCATCCAGTAAAATACACTCTGGAGTATCACATGCATGAAGTAAAATTCAGTAGCAACTAATCAACTTGGAGGATGAGCTGCTAAAACCGAAGACATTACAACAGTGGTAGGAAGCAGAAGAGCATCTTTGATAAGTCCACTTAGGAACTAAATGGATGCATTACAGATTAAACGTCAAGTGTGTAACTTATACTTTATCCATTCCCAGTTTAGTGTGTAGCTCAGAGGCCGTTTACACAACACCATTTGCAACAAAAAAACATTTTTGAAAACTTTTTATGTGTTTTGGCTGTTCATTTACACATCAAAGGCGTTTTGGGGGCCTGAAAAAGCAACTTTTGAAAACAGGTTTCAAAGTGCAAGTTTTTGAAAACGATACAGTTATTGTCTCCATGTAAACTACAAAAACGCGGATCTCTGAAAACGGTGAGGGCATGCACATGCATATTATGTGTTTAGTCTCCAGGCATGTGCGTTTGTCGCGAGTGCTCTGTAAAAGATTACGTATGTGCACATGCACGTATTCTTTCTTTATAAAGTGACATCGCCAACTACTGGCCTGGCAGCATAATACAGCATTTTTAGTCATTTTCAAGGATCTGTGTGAAAGGGGATCTTTTTGATAACATTGTCATCTGTACAAAGAAAAAAAAAACCTTCCCATTTTTAGTACATTATTGTCATGTAAATGTACCCTCAGTTTGTTTCAGACTCGTTATAATTACGATTCCATTTGATGTCACTAGTGGCGCTACAAGTGGCTTCAACTTTAACCTGTTAACTTTCACCCCCCTTTTTGAGCATAGGTAGATCTGATCTAAAATGGTTGTAGTTCATAAATGCTTTGGAATACAGACCTAGAGTTGGTTTCTCTTTAAAGAAGACACCCAACAGATTATTGCAAAAGTGAAAGCTTCAAAAAATGAAAGTGTAAAAAGGTTAAAGACGTTTACGTTTACTGTAAAGCAAATGTGCTGAACTAAACATTTTTTATTTTATACAAAATGTATATTTTAATAGATAATTCTGAATCCAAAATTGCTAGAAAATCAAAGCCACATATCTAATCAGGTTGTGTTCCAAATTTGAAGTTGGTATCACAAAAATTGAGCCCGCTAAAAGGTTTAAAGTACCATTTCCATGGTAATGCAACATCCAATTTCACAACGGTTTTCATAGGATGAATTTTGAGCAGTTTTTAAATTATTATTTACAATGATTGCTAAAATATGTGATACAGGAAAAAATGCAATAAAAATAGCACTACCGAGACAATGACAGCTAACTTTAAGTTTAATATCGGTAAGAAAAGATTTTTAAAAATGATTAGAGGTATTTGATACTCACAGGAATGACTTGACGTCCATGCCTCTGGTCCGGATCTGTCCCATCACGTGGTCCCAGCTTCCAGGATTGGACCGTGATCGTGCCCCTCCACCCGACCTGTAGCGGGACGCCCCTGCCCCAGCCGGGCTACCACGCACCCCCCGCGAGCCCCCCCGGTGGCCCCCACCCCCGGGCCCGGTGTGCAGTTGGCCCAGACTCTGGGAGGTGGCTGGGGGGTCGTTGGGGCCTGGCGGGGGCTGGTGGGTTAGGGGCTGCTGGAGGCTTTGCTGCCTGACCAGGGGCCTGGGGCGGGCTGCTGAGGACGGGATATGCTCCAAAGTGGAGGTGGTGGAAAGAGAGGGGTCCCCAAAACTGGCACCAAATAATAAGAAAGGGGCCAAGTTGTGGGGCAAGACGAAGACGAGAAACAGGGACAGAAAGGAAGTCACAAGATAAAGGGAAGAGAAGGTAGACACGATTAATGAAGACCAAAGAGACCGAAGAGGACAAGGGAGAGGAAGCCAGACATGAAGAGAGGACAGAATGAGGAAGAGTGTTGGGACACAGAAGAAAAACAAATGAGACCATTGAGTTTAGGGAGGGAGGGAGGGAAGGGTAAGATAACGTGAAGGAACAGACATTTTAAGACGTCCATTGGGGGGACAAAGGCACAATGAGGGAATGAGGGAAGAAAAAGAAAGCAAAGTTAGGCAGCAACATTAGCAAAATGTGCAACATTCACTTACAAACACATTCGCCCATTTTCCACCGACAGGATGACGGTGCTGGTACCAGAGCCTGTGGCCAATCAGGAACAGTTTTTACCACAGAAATCTGTTCGATTTATTTGTTGCATAATTAAATGACTGACTGTAGCAACTTCAGATGTCATAAAGACAGTGGGTCTCATTCACTAATAATTGTGCACATTATTCGTATTTATACGCACATTTGAACTTCTAATGTTGATGAATTCTGAGTATTCTAAATGAGCGACTGTGTGCCTGAGGCAAGTAATTTACATAAAACACACCCACACCATGTCCATATAAGGGCATTCTGCACACCATGTCCATATAAGGGTATTCCAAATAAGGGCATTCCACACGCCATCTCCATATAAGGGCATTCTGCACACCATGTCCATATAAAGGCATTCCATATAAGGGCATTCCACACACCATTTCCATATAAGGGCATTCTGCACACCATGTCCATATAAGGGCATTCCATATAAGGGCATTCTGCACACCATGTCCATATAAGGGCATTCCGCACACCCTTTTCACTCTCAGCACAGACCTCAGACCTCTGATTAGTCAGCCGTACCTGTGCATATCTGCATCTTTATGCAGAGCTACCTCAAAACTTCAGCTATAATGCTACATGAAAACGTTCGTACACAGATTTCACGCACAAATTTGTGCATGTACATGCTTAGTAAATGAGACCCATTGAATTTGAATTTAAAAATATTTTTGTAAAACTCGCAAGACCTGTGAACAAAAACCACAATAAAGTCCAAGAGGGATAGGATCTTGTGCAACATCGATTCTGTTGTCAAGATTCACAGTTCCTCCGGGACGAGCACCTGCACCATTTCAATGGAAAAGGGGTGACTGTTTCTCTTGTGGCATGACCTGACGAAGAAGTATGTCTTGTAGACCCAACTTCCTCCCGCTAAAGATCTCTCTACATCTACTTCGTTTCTATGTCTTCAATATCTCATTTCAGTTATTTCTATCCATTCAACCCTTCTCAGCAGCTACCTTTGCTCTGCATCATGTCTGATTAGTGTAAAGTCCCATTGAGCTGTTCTGTTGGATGCTAATGCTCTGCTGGAGGATTTACTGCACCAGAGTGAAGCGCCACACACCCCTATCAAGGTCCCAGTGCTGTAATTCTCAGACAGTACTCAAGGGAGGCGTCCCCACTGAGAGTATTTTTGAAGGGATTGAATGTCAGCAATAACTCAAACTCTGCCACTACGCTTTTTATACAAGTGTCAAGGTTGCAAAAGGAACAGTGGCACGTTAATGGACATGAATTCATGTAGATGAGTTAAATGAAGGAGTTACTACCATGACTGACTTTTGAATGTTACAATGGAAAGCTAGTATGATCATTAGAGTTGGTGAGTAGGCATTTCTAACTATAGGGCATGACATGATTTTGCCAAGTAGGACGTATTCCTGGATCAACATCCTTTGTCATTCTCTGTCAAACTATAAAAATAGTTTTCGTACAATCTGTTTACACCCCAGTGATATACCCATTATATTTAGGGGTGAGGTTAGCTTCATGCTTACTTTTTTTCTGAAAATCATACATTTTCATGTGAAATTCATACAAAATTGCCACCAAGTCGTAGACATTTTTTCCTGTGAGATCCAGGCCCTTTCACATGACTCATGTCAAACTTCCCCAATGCATTATGGACCGAAGCCACATTGTGTGCAAGTGAAATTTCAAACTATTTCTGCAATGACTTTTGAAGTGCAGCCAATGATTACCAGGCAGTTTGCATGATAAGTCATTGGCGGTACCAATACAAATATTAAAAAACAGAAAAGTTGAGTTGCACAACACAACGGAGGACTGAAAAATAAGGATTATTAATGCTGTAGTTATGATTGTTACTTTCCCTGCCATAAAACAATAGTCAATATTGATTTTTAGCAATGCATTTTTATATTAACTGTAAAATGCTGGATTTCCATTACATTTTTTTTATTTGACATAGAGAAACAAACTGGAAAATATAGCTGTAAGCAGCAATTAATGGGGTTCAAACGCTTTAAGGCCTGCACATGCGTAAAAGGTTTTATTTAGCAAGCCTGTAACCATCTAGATCAGTGGTCACCAACCTTTTTAAGCCCAAGATCCCTGACCTCGACCTTTATGAAAGACAAGATCTACTTGATAGAAAAAGACAGCCCAGATTGTATTAAGTATTTTTTTCATGGCCAATTTAGATTCTGATTTATTTATTTATTTATTTATTTTTACAAGCAAATTGGCCGATTCTTATACTGGTTGCAGATATTTATTATTATTATTATTATTATTATTATTATAAACAAAAATACATAGCCATTTCAAATTAGAGGGAACCACTGCTTTTTAATCACAATCCAAACAAAGATGCTATCACATTGTATGAGCAGTTGTTTTTTATTTGAATTAATTAAGATTTAATTTCAAGATTTAAAGCAAAAACAGAACGGTCTGACTTTATCTTTGTGAAATTATATGCTACACACAAAAAAGCTTGAAACAAAAACAGCAGGCTGAATGAGACGCAGATTCACTCTCTGACAGCAGGTGGCACTTATGGAGCAGCAGTGATACAGTGTTTCCTTGGTTACCGCTGTAAACAAAGCTGAACTGCGCTAATAATTAGCGACTTTATTCGGAGGTAAGAGGAAAATAAAATGCCATTGCCATCGAAATTTTTCTGAAGACAGTAATTCCTTTTAGAGATGCATTCATATAACCCCTCACAACCAATTCAATATTTATATTTTCTTCCTATATTTCGAGCATCGTGAACAGTGAGCTGCTCTGCCTGCTACAGAATTGTCTCCTCTTTGCGTCCATCTTCAGCGTCTCTGGCCTCTTGTTTACGGCTGTTTACAGACTCGGACATGATGTGGGCTATTTACCTTTATCACTGTCCCAGTAGCTCCCGAAAATAACAGAAAAATAAATACAAAAATACAGTACAAAGACTGGAGAAATGTAATGTATTTTTGTACTCATATTTCTGTTATTTTCGCGAGCTACTGGAACAGTGATAAAGATCGACCGGTCGATCGCGATCGACGGGTTGGCGACCACTGATCTAGATCATAGATGGAAAAGACCATTTACAGCCAAAACAAGCAATTTACTAAGTAAATATACATTTTAAAGCTTTTTAACAGTTATCGAGGTTGAGCCAAAAACCTAGGACTAGTTCGTGGAAGTAGGTTTTTGAAATAATCTCCAATATTTAAGGAACAATTCGATGGACAGCAGTGGTCCCAGAGGCAAAAGTTGCTCAGAATGAGGAGTTCTACCATATGGTATGAAGGTCGTGGTCATGTGCGGAAAAAAAAAATTGCGTGATATACAATCCTTTACACATGTGAAAAATGCAAAGGCGTCCCCTGGTGGCCAATTTTTTTTAAAATTTCTTACAGGCTTCTAGGACCATGAGTCAAACAGGCCCAGCGAGTTTCATTCCAAACGGCCTCCGTTAATCTTGGCTGACAGCTGCTCCAAATTCATTGGCCGACAGTAGCCATGTTTTTCGAGATATGCAAATGTCCTCATAGACAATCACGACACCTTGGACAAAGACACCGCATGCCAGTTTTCAAGTCAATCGGAGTGACTGTTGCGTAGCTATAGCCATTTTCGTGTTTTGTTTTATTTCATAGTGGCACCAAGTGGCCAGTCGCCAAGTGCCTTTTCAAACAACCACAGAATGAGCCCTTACATAGTTGTACCAAGTTTGGCAAAATTATCTCATTCCGTTCAAGAGGGATAGCCGTTTTAGTAAAAATGCCCACTTTGAACATTCTGGCGTCCCATCATTGACTTGGATCAAAATTTCAACTTTTTCCCGATAATTATCGACAATCAGACTCCAGAGAATCTTTCGGCACTGGTTTGGTTCCGATCTTTTTCAAAAAATCCAAAATACCCAAAAATTCGACGATCAAATCCGAGACATGCATTTTGTTCGTCTAGAGCCAAGGATTCCAACGTTATAAAACACTTGAGCCTGTGACAAATGGTCTAGGATTTATGAGCCATTACATACTTTTGATTACTTTAGCGCCACCATCAGGCCAATTGGGATGAGCCTTGGAGACGTCGTAGACTTACGGTTTGATCTGCCTGATCACTTTTAGGGGAGAATGCTGATCCTTGGAAATTCTAACAATTAGAATACAGTTTCAGGGCTACGCGCTTGAACCCCTATTTACAGTTCCGTAAATTCATAAACACACCTTTGCTGGAAAACAAGGGCATATAATGTAAAACATTACTGGCTGATTTGTAGTGTTCAGCACCTTCATACCAATGCTTCCAAGACCAAATTTTATCTATGTAGCCAACAAGATACAATTATCTTATTGACAACAATTATATGATATATTCAGAGACTGACAGTAAAACAGCACAATACCTGGACGCCACAATGCTTGTTTTGAGAGTTGCCCTGAAGTGAATCATGTGAAAGTGTCTTTAGATTAATCCTCATGCTAAAATCTGATTGATTGATTGATAGAAATATTGTTCAATCTCTGACAAGGAAGTTGGTCCATGAACAGGTCCTATTTTAAATCACATTTTAATGCCACAAGCGTGTTGCGACGGCACTCGTTTCACACATGATTTTTAGATATACATACATATATACACAGTATACCGTATATGCATGTATGTAATGCGGTATATCACCCTGCACTTACACCCATTATGCAGCTTGAGCTGTCATTAAGGAACTTACATTCCCCATCTACTCGTTTTCTCATCTCTGCTTCAGTTCTGTGTGTTATAAATAGGTTTAGAAAGCAAGGAAGAAAAAAGTGTGTGGGGGTTGCGGACTCAGTCGAAACAATGATCAAAGCGAGAATACACAGAAGCAAAAGAAAGCGTCACAGAATGAAAAAATACAGCTCCCCAAAAGAAAGTATTGCTGTTTTAGAGGGGGAAAAAAGAAAGGTTTTTCTTGTTGGATTCATCTAGCCCCTAGCCCTTGCCAGACATGAATACTGTGTGAAATTCAACATTAAAGTACAACTGCTTTGTTAAAGACCGGGCTCGAAAAACCAATTTTAGGCAATTTTAGGCCAGTACTTCCTCAGATGAACTTTAAATATTCAGTGGCTAACTGAGAAATTGCACATCACATTACTAAAGCTTCTGTCTTATCCTCTGTAACGCAGGAGCAATTTCATATTGGAAAGTTATAAAGGATCTTATCCTCTCATGGCTAAAACTAAGTTTAATAAATCAATGTACTTGCTAGTCTCAATAAAAAAAAAAAGAAAAGAAAAGAAAAAAGAAAATACTCATTATTTAATCCAGTTTTATTATAAGGAAAACAGTGGCTAAAATGAAAAAATAATAAAAATAAAATAAAGAAACAAGCCAAACAGTATGGAACAACATGAAGGTGATTAAACAATTTTAATTTTTGTGTGAACTATTCCTTTAACTGTCCTCTTTCACTGTACTAAATATTTGATTAGTGAGGAAAATCTAACCTCTGTTGTCAAGAAAAATCATTCTCAGGACGACTCTTAAAGCAATCCTGTCAAACACTGACATTCACATCTGCACTCATCCAAACACGAGTTGAAGGAGTAGAGTTGGTGATTCAGACTCCTCCAGCAAATCCGTAAGCTTTAGCAGAAACCTGTAGTTTCTTGTTATTACAGAGCTTCAGGACACCAGGTGATAGAAACGCTGGTGGAGAACATGTGTAAAGATGGCAAGAGGGGCTGTAGAAAGATATGAGAGGAAGGGTCGCAACTCTAGAAACCAATTATAGGTCGAAGATGGGAGTGGACAGAAACATGAAATGAGAGAAAGAGCTTTGGAGGGCTGAAAAAGACGTGACTAAATAGAAAAGAACAAGATTTTAGGAGTCATTAATCAGTGAAACAAAATGTTCTACATTTCAGGTGTCTCCATTTTTTTTTAAATCGTGGTGATTTGAGGTTGTTTGCTCACACAATGAAGCCCACGTGAAGTCACATTAGGCCTGGGCGAGATGATATTAATGGTGATTATGCGGCTGATCAAATTAAGCAACATTGTGAACATAATATTTTTTTAATGTGCTTTTAATTACTATATTTGCAAAAGGAATATTTGGAAGTCTAAAACTGATACTTTCTACTTGCCTACTAAAGCAAAATATATGAATAACCATCTTAAAACAATTTTTGCTTTGTTTTTTGTGAAGCATCTGACATCATAACATAATTTCCTTTATGAACGTGCTATCATTTATCCAACAAAACCCCCAGTCAGCTTGCAATAAAAACAATCAAATATGGTTCATTATATAGTGCTACACATTTTAAAATACTTGAAAGCTACAGTTGACAATTTAATATAATAAATATCATCATTCAGGGGCCGTTCACACAGCTCAAAAACAGCTAGAGTAACAGGAGCATAATGCAAATGAACAGAAATCATGTCTAGGCGCATCTTTCACTGTCACTATTACGAATCATTATACATATAGAAATGTAATCATCACAACCCCAAATTCATCTGACTGGTTCATTATTTTAAAACTGACATGTGAGTCAAACATGAAACAATTTTAATGGTGCGTGACACTAAAAAAAGACCTTTTGTAATGATGTTTACATAAACCAACAGAGATTATTAGTATTATCACTTTATATTATTGTACTATTGATGCTTTCCCAAAGTCAATGCAACCAATTAACAGTACCTTGGGTTTATTCCATATATTTGCTAGACAATTCCTTCAAATGAATTTACCTACTATTCTAAACTTAATTTAACAAAAATTCTGTCGTTATTTATTCATATACACTACCATTCAAAAGTTTGGGGTCAGTAAGATTTTTTTTTGAAGAAATTAATACTTGTATTCAGCAAGGACACATTAAATTGACCAAAAATGACATTAAAGACAATTATAATGTTACAGAAGATTTCCATTTCAAATGCATGTTAATCTTTTGAACTTTCTATTTATAAAAGAATCCTGAAAACAATTAGCAGCACAACTGTTTACAACATTGCTAATAATAATAAATGTTTCTTGAGCAGTAAATCATCATATTAGAATGATTTCTGAAGGATCATGAAGACTGGAGTAATGATGCTGAAAATTCAGCTTTGATCACAGGAATATATTACATTTTTCAATATATTCACATAGAAAACAGGTATTTTAAATTGTAAAAATATTTCACAATATTACTGTTTTATCAAATAATTTGAGTCTTGGTGAGCAGAAGAGACGTCTTTCAAAAACATCTTACTGACCTCAAACTTTTGAACGGTCGTGTACAACACATGTGAGAGCCAATGACATTTCATTAACCCTGGTGAAATATGTCAACTAATCTTAAAGGTCCACTGAAGTGCCTTGAAATGCACAGCATTATTCAATGCGTTGATGTAATTTCCGCTGAAACAGGAAGACAGGGCAGGACATATCGAACAGCTCCTCCCCTTTTTTTAAAAACAGCCAATAGCGTTTTGTTTATATCACAGCTCGTCCAGAGCTGTTGAACTCCGTAAAGCCTCAGTTCCTTCTAATCTCTAACAGTTTCTCCTCCTAATCTCCTCCATATCGCTTTAAAATACAGCATTCTGTGCAGAATTCAAATGGGTTTGATACGTTTTGTGGTCATATGATCCGCTCTGTGCTCTCTGGTCTCTGGACAGGAGCAGACTGTGTGTGCAGCGGTGGTTTGCATGACGCTAATGTGAAAACCAGACTTCATTCGCCTCAATGGAAAGCATATTTACACCATCTGAATCGTTCCCTATCCCCTATATAGTGCACTATGTGCCATTCACCATGTAGAAAGTAGTAAATGTGTGAACAAGTGACTGATTTCAGCCGCAGCTTCAGCTTCTGTTTATAATGTAGAGGGCGGGACGCTTCAGATTCTAGAGAGCATTTGATTGGACAGAAAATCTGATGAGAAGCTGAAGTGCAGAGTGATGTCATCAAAACCATTGCTCCATATTGGCGGAAGTGAAAGACTGTAAGTTTCGAACGCTTATGTCTTCTAAATGTGAATTTTGTCATTGTTTTGGAGCACACTAGGTTATATATAACCTTAAGGCTAACATGTACTAAAAGCCAAAAAATCTTTAAGACTTTAAGACCATATGGGCTACTTTTATAGTACTTTTTTTGTCACAGTCGGTGTATAGAAAAGAGCATGGTAAGTAAGGAAACAGTTCAACCACCCCCCCCATCAACATTTAACTAAACCATTATGCTGTGCACAACCACTTGATTTCTTGCCCTAAACTTCTAAAAAGGAAAAGAAGTCATCCTCTGACACTCACTTGCTGGGTCTCAAGCTGCCGGAGTGCAGGTGGCTCTGGACAGTGTGCCACCTCCCGGACTTGCTGGTCCCTGCGCCTATGCAGCTGTCACTGCGACTGGGACCCCCCACTGCCCCCCCACCCACCCCTCCCTTCTCCAGCGATCCACTGAAAGAGGGAGAAGAGAGATAAGGAGATATGCAAGAACAGAAATGACAGGAGAGTTTGAAGAAGGAAAAGAGGCACAGATTGTTCAGAACCCTTCAGGCAGAGCAATAAGGAGCAGCGGTAGAAAACAATCCCGCTCGAGCCACAGCTGTAAACCAAGCAGGTGTAACGGGAACGTAGACGGTGCGGGGCACAAGGGGGCAGACGCTCGGGAGCTGGAAGAGCAAGCAGATGGGTCTGATTTACAGGGAACGTGGGCGGACAGTAAAAGGAAGGCAGGTGCTGTTGGAATTGTTGTATCCTATTTGTTTGCTATGTCACACACTTAAGAAAAGTAATATTGATGTATAGATTTCCCTGCAAGAAGCCAAACACACACAGCAAGACCTTGATTAAAAGATCTATTTTTCTTGGTCTGACAGAAAATCAAAAAATAATGTATGCCTCGGTGTTCCATATAGGGCCCTGAGTCATTATTAAACAGCTTAAGGCTACAATTTAATTAAGTAAGAATATAGGTAAGTATTTTAGCTGTTTACAAACATGTAAAAGGATAGCTTTAAGACCAAGCCTCTGCCAAATAACTGCAAGTGGCAATCCTACTATAGTAAACACCATTTTACCAGCATCCAGACTTTAGTGAATTGGACTACTGGGCCTATTGAATATTAATTTATGACTCTGTATGTAATTAATATTCACGAGCAAGAACAAAAAGTTTTATAATTGTGTCCTAACTCAATATTACTGTATGACATTTTTATTATTTATTATTTTATTCAATTAAATAATAATAAGTGCACTGCCCTATATAAATGCTTAAAACAGCCTAAGCTAGTTTGCTGGTCATCTCTCATCTCTCTGACAGCGAGTCGACACACAAACCCGCCTCCCCTCACTCACTAGTTTCATTTGCTCTGGATGAATATTGTTGGTGTTACAGGGCTTGAATTTTGACATGGGATTGCACATATTGCTCATAATTTTACTCATTCCTGCAGATTTTGTGCTCACGCACACATAAAGCCGCCTCTCAGTACTAAATTGAGTTCTTTTTCACTGCTTATTGTGCTTAAACAGTCAAATACACACAAAATAATGTTAAAATGCCAGTCTTGGCGAGTATTGACGTAACCACAGTCAGTTACGTTTTAAGTGAACATAAACAGTTGAGAAAGAAAATGCATGTGTAACAGTATAATGGATCTGTGCGTCAGATCTTAAAGTGACAGCAGCCTAATA
Organism: Ancherythroculter nigrocauda; assembly: GCA_036281575.1. Taxonomy (NCBI): domain Eukaryota; kingdom Metazoa; phylum Chordata; class Actinopteri; order Cypriniformes; family Xenocyprididae; genus Ancherythroculter; species Ancherythroculter nigrocauda. The sequence continues at coordinate 55,894,554 of VTFQ01000004.1, forward strand.
AACCTGCTGCCAAATTATGATATAATATTAACAATTTCTATATGGCAGTTTTTCCCTATGGTATCGATGTCAAAATTGTAGCCAGTGTAAATGCTGAGTGGCTAATAAGATAGAAACAGTGGCTGTGAGCAAAAAAGTTCATGTCAAGCTCTGCACACCAGTAATGTTTAACTAAGACCTAATCCTGGCTTTATCTAAGCCCTGTCTGTGAAACCACCTAAAAGTACTAAAACTGAAATAAAAATAAAGTGAAAAAATAAAAATGAGAAAAGAACATAACAAAATGACTAAAACTTAAACTAATATTAAAATGAAAACGGAAAATATAAAAATAAAAGCTAATTCAAAATATGAGTAAATAGAATAGAAATGACTCTAAAATAATGCAGCTAGCCTGAGCATCTGAAAAGCAAAACCATTTTAAAACCTTGCAACAGACCAGACTAACCAGGCAGGGAGACCAGCTTAGACTGGTTTAAGATGTTTTTCCAGCATCAAACTGTGTGAATGCTAGGAAAGCTGAGTTGGATTTCAATCAGTGCACTTTTGGGTCAACTAAATGAGAGAAGAGAACTTCAGCATGAAGAGTAATTCATTCTATCATCAGCAGAGCGTGTTTAATACACAATTTAATTTACAGACAAAAGCCTTTGTGCACTGGTTTGCAGTTTTTGTACATGCGGTTTCAATGACATTTTATGCCTTTTTCTTTTGGCTTTCAAATCACAGCATAATTGTAATATTTTTTTTTACCTAACTGTGCAGCCCTACTTCTACATGATATTCAAATCACATGAATACTGTCGGTCAAAAGTTTGGGGTCAGTAATATTTATATTTTTATTTATTTTCATTTATTTTATTTGGAAAAAATATATACTTTTATTCAACAAGGATGCATTTTATGATCAAAAGTGACAGTAAAAACATCCATAATAGATTTTTATTTAAAAAAAAAACAAATGCTGTTCTTTTGAACTTTCTATTCATCAAAAAATCCTGAAAAAATGTCTTAGCGTTTCTACAAAAATATTAACTGTTTCCAACAATGGTAATAATCAGAAATGTTTCTTGAGCAGCAAATCATCATAGTAGAATGATTTCTGAAGGATCATGTGACACTGAAGACTGGAGTAATGATGCTGAAAATTCAGCTTTGATCACAGGAATAAATTACAGTTTAATATATATTAAAATAGAAAACAGCTATTTTAAATTCCAATAATAGTTCACAATTTTTTCAGTTTTTACTTGTTTAAATAACTGCAGCTTTGCTGAGCAGAAGAGACTTCTTTCAAAAAATGTTAAAAATCTTACCAACCCCAAACTTTTGAAAGGTAGTGCATGTACAGTATAATTGGAAAAATACTAAATTTGATCATATACATATTAAATTTAAGAGATACCGGCCACCTGATCATATTATGTTTCCCATCATTAATCATTCTTGCTTTCCCTTCAAGTGAGACAGGGACTAAATCTGGACAGTACAGTGACAGAAGAACTGATTACACACAGCGACGGCAGAGACAGACTAAAGGTTAACACTTCAAACACAGGTGTCGTGACTAGCATAGACGGCAACAGATCGACGACAGCCACTTAAGACACAGATGACCCATAACGCAACATTTGTGCATCAACCTCAGGGGGTGAACAGACACAGAGGGGGCTTGACATTTGTTAAAGCAGATGGCAAGGTTGCTGAGTGCTATAAGTAGTGTCTTAATCTCTTCACATTTTGTTCTGAATATCTTCTTATTAAAGATGTTCACACTGACAGAGATTTACAGCGACTGGTCAGCATCATTATTAGCTGCTTTTCACGAACACGCATGTAAACAAGAGGCGGGATTTATCTGGTGAACCAATCATATTCTATTCAATCATAACAAATCACATCCAATTACAACGAGATGGAGGCACTGCCTCTTCTCACATGACTTTCCCCATTCATTCTCAGTTTCCCCCTACTAAACCCAGAGCACGCTTTAAGGGATCTGTTAAAAGTCAATGGGCTCAGGGGAGACCAAGAGAGACATGGACTCCCACTTTAAATTTACCTGCTAGTCTCACTGTTGGACAGTGTTACTTAAGAAAAACTAGTGATTTATACACTTTTTAATGTCACATTTTGTAATATTTGCGTTGTTTTATTTTTGCAATATGGATTATTTTCTCATCCAATTTTTTTTTGAGGAGGCACTGCCTCCCTTGCCTCCTCAGAGGAAACGCCCCTCATATATATATATATATATATATATATATATATATATATATATATGAAGAGTTTGGTTCCAAAACGCAATAACTCCATTTTGATTAATTTGAGTAAAAAGGTGTTTTCTTTACCAAGAAAGTGGCAAGATGGAAACCACTATTTTCTGTTTCAAACTTTCACATAGCATCTTTTGGTTATAAAAACATTAAAAATTCAAATCTACATTTTGATTTTAAAAAGTTTATTATAAAAACGTATTATTTTTTTTCCCAAAATGCAATAAATCAAATTGAAAATACACAACAATATACACATATATGACAGAATCTAAACTATTTATCTTATATACAGGCATTTTACTAAAAATACATTCAGCCGTTGCTCTAAAAAATGAATTCAACGGGTCATCTTGTTAATGTTATAAATTATTTGTCATTACCGATTAAAGAGTATTTGGCGCCACCGCATGGTTAAATAAACGCATTTGCAGAGTACATTGGTGTTAAAAAACGGCTTTTAAAAAAGCCTTCAATGTTTACAGGTGGTGGAATGGTGCGCTGTGATTGGTTGAGCGGATATATCGCGTTCTGCAGAAAAAAAAGATGTTTGTTGCGATTTGGAAAGAAAGGGAGAAAACATGACAGAATAACACGACGGATATCGCATTTTGCGCAAAATTAATAAATGACTTTTCAATACCGACCAGATACAATACTGATTTTGGTGGAAACTCAATTTTGTTTATCGCGTTTTGGAACCAAACTCTTCATATATATATGATGAATTACAAGAGGAATGACGTTAGCGATGCGAATTTAACAAAATGCAGAGCAAAGTGATATAATGAGAGATCCACAGCATGGATTACAAACTAACTAGTTAACAGTCCAGAAACTGGGCAACCTTTATCAATTTATTCGCTGTCAGTGTGAATGCATCTCTATGTACAAAATAGATTAATAATAGACACAGAAAAGCCTCTACTAATACATTTTATACGGTTAAAATTAAGTAAATATAAGATGGTTATAATAAGTAAGATATCCTGTAAAACAGCAGCTATGAAAAGAATAATGAAAAACTGGTATAAAAAAAAAAAAAAAAAATCGAATAAGCCATCAGAAGGAGATTTTTTTGGTAAACTCCTGAAGGTGTGTTCCCCAGGTACATACCGAGAGTCAAACTACAAAGGGGAAGTTACAGGTGACTGGAGAGACGAAATACAACAACTACCATAAAGGCACAAAAAACACAACACCACAGCAGAAGAGCAAACGGTCAACCCTCGACATTCAATCAGGACTAGATAAGATGGCCAGAAACCAATACACTTCCAATCAAGATGTCCTTGAATGCATCTAAACCTTTTAGGTCAAAGGTCAGAGATTTTGAGGGTTGTCCGTCTCCATGGAGACCATCCATGGGCTGGGGGTGAAATGTTAGCAGTTAGAAACATTAGTGCTGCTGGCAGGGCTGTAGGGAACAGGGGGCTTGAAAAATTGAAATGATCAATCAGATCTTTAAATGAAGTAATTTACCTAAAAAGATACAATTTTGTTATAATTTACTCTTAATTTTATTGTACGGTAGTGCATACAGTATGACTCGCGTGCGCTATGTTCCAAGTCTTCTGAAGTCACATGATAGCGTTGTGCGAGGAACAGACCACAATTTAAGTCATTAATCTTCCCATTACAGCTCTCAAACTTCATTTGAAGATGTGTTTTTCAAACTTGCCACATCAAGATCCGTCACGGGATCTGAAATGAAATTTGCGAATGAAATTTGAGAGAGGTTGAAGTGCGGAAATCCCACATGAAATCTGTGCTTGCAGAAAACATTCACAGAATGGGAAAGTTATATCTATCACAAAGTTCGCCAAAATCAGTGCAGAAAATGTAAAATAAATACTTTTTTTTTTTTTTTTTTTGCCTTAGAATATAGCACAAGTCATTTATAGCGCATATAGTAGTCATACTATATGTGCTATAGGGGCCAGAATAAAATAAAATAAAATAAAATAAAATAAAAAAAATATTTTTTAAAAAAATAAATAAAATGTAATTCTTCAGTAGATGACTGAACAGACATCTTACTGATCATATATTAAACACACACAGATGTTTTGAGTGTGTGTTTGTGGGAGGGAATGTAGACTGTAATTATCAGCATGTGGATGAAAAGTGGGCAGGGACCTGCAGTCTGTATCTGTCTCCTATCAATTAGATACAGATTTATCCTGGGAATTAATCCAGAAAGACTACATTCCCTTGAAGATAATGACTTCAATTAAGCAATTAAATTACAAGGAAACGGCGGACTGGAGTGAACCCCAGTACCCTCTGTGAAACTCAACCCACGTTTTGCAGAGAGTGATGGGTTGACCTAAAGATTGGACATTTCATCTCATTTCAGTCTGGATTGTGGCGTACGCTGAATGATAAAAAGCCAACAAGAATGTTAGAAAATGACATGGACTGCCCTAGATATAGCTCTTACAGATGGGGTCAATGAGAAATAAGGCTGCTTTGTGGGTCATGCAAATTGACCTTAAAGAAGTAAGTCATTGAAACTAAAACAAGTCATTGACTTTTTCTGCCTCATTTTAAGAATGAGATCATGGATGAATCTGACAAAACCTGGTAAGAACAAGTCATATTTGCCCCCGAAATCAAACTAAAAAATATTAAATAATATTTTGCATGAAAATATGAATCACAATTAATGACATTTTCCACACAAACATATAATATATAAAAACAAACTTCTTTTTTTTTTTTGGATGTGATTAATCGCAATTAATCGTTTGACAGCACAAATATATAATTACGATAATAATATTTGTAAGATTTTATTATATTATATCTATATCATATTTATAACATTTTTCATTATGGTAATGAGAATTTGTGGATTTAAATGAGCTTAACTGTCATGAAAATAATGCAAAAAAAATAAAAAATAAAAATATTGTTGCACTGATTTTTATAAAGATAAAAACACAAAACCCCAGCACATTACTATGAGTTGTAAAGCACAATCACAAATTATCAGCTGCTTTAATAGATGATAGATGTATAAATGTGTATGCATTTATAACATTTTAATATTACATTTTACATTGTATTACAGTAACAAGAATTTTAAAAGTGGCATGAAAATAATGCATCATAAAAACATTCTTCATTTTCTTCATGCATAATTTTCCTGTTTTTTCTTTTTGATTTTGGGGTGAAATATGATCCTGGACATTGCTTTGAGACATTTTATAGGTTTCACGAGACACAGACAAGTCCCTGTAAGCTAAAGAGGATCGCTGGAATGGAAGGCCGGAATAGAGAGGATCGAATGGACTTCCCCTTTCAGTACAGCCCTGCACAGAGAGAAGGGGTCCCTTACCAGCCGTAACCAAGACTCACTTGGGCGTGAGGCGAGGGTCTCCATAGGGGGCGTAGGGGGACATGTTGAGGAGGAACTCCTTGGGTGGATAAGAGCTCCAGCGCTGCTGCACGGTGCTGCTGTCGTTGTTATTCCAAAAGTCCCTGTCTAGATCACTGCAGGCAAAGAGAAAGACAGGAGAAAGAGCCACAATGAGTCCAAGTGAGGAAAAAACAGAGTTCAGATAGACAGACACCCCAGAGAGAGAGAAAGAACACTGGTATAAAACTACAGTAACTGGCAGTGTGGAACGATCCAGTCACAGAGAGACTTTTTAGGAAAGGTTTCTCTTGTCTAACATCATTCCACAGCTCCTGTGTTTTTAAGTGGCATAGAGTCTTGAAAAAGTAAAAGAATTCTGAACAGAAGAGATGATGTAAAAATAGCTCTAAGGGTGAGATTAAAGGGGATTTGAGATGGATATGTTGCACAAACAACTTAAAGTCATATTTATTCTGTGCTGCATTCACTCTTTTATAACCTACTGTAGTTACAAACTTCTAATCTTAACAAAAACATTAGAAGCAAGAGAGGAAAAAGTCATATCAGAGGTAAGACACCTAATTAGTGGTGGGTTGCATGATCAAAATCATATATAATACAGTAATGGTATATATCAGTATATAGATTTTTTATGTAAATTAAGCAAAAATGAATCCAGTAAATACCTTACAAATGATAATAATTTGACTTAATTTCATCTTGAATTTGAATGGATGGCTGCAAACAATGAGATAGGAACAAAATTAAAATATAGCTGCAAGCAGCAATTATCAGGGTCAAGCACGATAAGTCATGCCAACATGGCTGGGAGCATCAGACCAACTGCAACACCAAGCAAGTAACGACATTTTAAGATGGTTTAAGGGAAATTGGCTGAAAAATTAGAAACGTGATTGAAAGGTTTATCACAGTCGACCAATAGTTGTCGCTGTGACCAAACTGATGTGGTGTTGTCAGAGTAAGTTGACAACGAAACATGCAAAGTTTGGTATTATCAATAGGGCAAAGCAGTCATTTCCGCATTATGCCTCAAATTTGTTGCTGTGCTATATGAAAACGGTTTTGTCTTTCACCACAAAATCCATAACTTTTTGCCAGCATGGTTGGAAGTTGCCTGGCAAGTCCAGAATGACATACAGTGGCAAGAAAAAGTTTGTGAACCCCTTGTAGAATCTGTGAAAATGAGAATTATTTTAATAAAATAAGAGGGATAATAAAAAATGCATGTTATTTTTTGTTTAGTACTGTCCTGAGTAAGATATTTTACATAAAAAATGTTTGCATTTAGTTCACAAGACAAAACAATAGCTGAATTTATTAAAATAACCTCATTCATAAGTATGTGAACCATTGATTCTCAATACTGTGTGTGGTTACCTGATGATCCACGAATGTTTTTATGTTTTGTGATGGTTGTTTATGAGTCTCGTTTGTCCTGAGCAGTTAAACTGAGCTCTGTTCTTCAGAAAAATCCTTTTTTTTCAAGCATTTTTGCATATTTGAACCCTTTCCAGCAGTGGCTGTATGATTTTGAGATTCAACTTTTCACACTGAGAACAATTGAGGGACTCAAAGTCAACTATTAAAAAAGGTTCAAACATTCACTGATGCTCCAGAAGGAAACACGATGCATTAAGAGCCGAGGGGTGAAAACTTTTGAATTCAAATATCAAGGTAAATTGTACTTAATTTTTCTGCCAGGAAACATGCAAGTATCTTCTGTTGGTTCAGAAGGGCAGTACTAAATGAAAAACAATGATATTTAAACAAAATAAGAACAATTGGGACATCTTCATCCTGTTCAAAAGTTTTCACCCCTCGGCTCTTATTGCATCGTGTTTCCTTCTGGAGCATCAGTGAATGTTTGAACCTTTTTTAATAGTTGTGTTTGAGTCCCTCAGTTGTCCTCAGTGTAAAAACACAGATCTCAAAATCATACAGTCACTGCTGGAAAGGGTTCAAATATGCAAAAATGCTTGAAAACTGAAGAATCTGCAGGAGCTGGAGGATTTTTCTGAAGAACAGAGCTCAGTTTAACTGCTCAGGACAAACAAGAGACTCATGAACAACCATCACAAAACATAAAAACAGTCGTGGATCATCAGGTAACCACACACAGTATTGAGAATCAATGCTTCACATACTTATGAATGGGGTTATTTTAATAAATTCAGCTATTGTTTTGTCTTGTGAACTAAATGCAAATATCTTTTATGTAAAATATCTTACTCAGGACAGTATACTACACAAAAAATAACATGCATTTTTTATTATCCCTCTTATTTTATTAAAATAATTCTCATTTTCACAGATTCTGCAAGGGGTTCACAAACTTTTTCATGCCACTGTATCTTCTACAAGATATATCAGTCTGGTCAGTCCGCCCTCCGTCGCGCCTTGAGTCAACTCCAAACCATACCGTGCAATCAGATTAGTTTATTTCAGTGATGCAAACAGCGTCATTCTAGTGCGGCGAAAGATCTGACTCAAATTTGGTGAAAATCGGACTAACGGTCTAGGAGGAGTTCAAAAAGTAGTTTTTTAAAGTAAATCAAAATGGCAGACAGCAAGCATGGACAACTATGGCAACTTGGTTCTTGGCATGACCCAAGGAATCTATTAAGACCTAATTTCCAATGGTGGTTTTGCCTCGATAAGACTAATGGTTTCAAAGATATTGGCGAAAGATGTTTTAAAGGTGCCCTAGAGCTTTTTTTTTAAAAGATGTAATATAAGTCTAAGGTGACCCCTGAATGTGTCTGTGAAGTTTCAGCTCAAATTACCACATAGATTTTTTTTTAATTCATTTTTTTAACTGCCTATTTTGGGGCATAATTAGAAATGAGCCGATTCAGGCTGCGGCCCCTTTAAATCTCGTGCTCCACGCCCCAAGAGCTCGCGCTTGCCTTAAACAACATTAAAAAAAGTTCACACAGCTAATATAACCCTCAAAATGGATCTTTACAAAGTGTTCGTCATGCAGCATGTCTAATCGTGTAAGTACAGTGTTTATTTTGATGTTTACATTGATTTTGAATGAGTTTGAGGCTGTGCTCCGTGGCTAAAGCTAACATTACACACTGTTGGAGAGATTTATAAAGAATGAAGTTGTGTTTATGCATTATACAGACTGCAAGTGTTTAATAATGAAAATAGTGATGACTCTTGTCTCCGTGAATACAGTAATAAACGATGGTAACTTTAACCACATTTAACAGTACATGCTAACGAAACATTTCGAAAGACAATTTACAAATATCACTAAAAATATCATGTTATAATGAATCATGTCAGTTATTATTGCTCCATCTGCCATTTTTTGCTATTGTTCTTGCTTGCTTACCTAGTCTGATGATTCAGCTGTGCACAGATCCAGACGTTAATACTGCCTGCCCTTGTCTAATGCCTTGAACATGGGCTGGCATATGCAAATATTGGGGGCGTGCATATTAATGATCCCGACTGTTACGTAACAGTCAGTGTTATGTTGAGATTCGCCTGTTCTTCGGAGGTCTTTTAAACAAATGAGATTTATATAAGAAGGAGGAAACAATGGAGTTTGAGACTCACTGTATGTCATTTCCATGTACTGAACTCTTGTTATTCAACTATGCCAAGGTAAATTCAATTTTTGAATCTAGGGCACCTTTAATGCTAAACGCATTGCACGTAGCATGTTTGGTATTGTTGGACTTGGCAAGGATTCAGGAGTCTAAGGAGAGGACTCCCTTGAAAATAAGTCGACGACCACACCCAAAGTTATAAGCATTTGAATATTTGATTTTACCACTAGGTGGCGCTAGCTTGAAACTTCTCAGGCTCCTTCAGGGCATTGTGCTGATGACCCATACCGAGTTTTGTAATGATACGATAATGCATTCATAAAATACAGCATTTTATGAAAGAATAAAACATGAATTTAAAACCAAAGAAATGACAGATAAACAAGACCATGATACAATGTAATAAGAATGTGATATTTGAGGGCCTGTTCAAACAAGTGTGTTTTTAAAAGAGACTTAAAAATGGATAGGGAAGGTGCCACTCTAATCACAAGTGACTGATTGATCCATAATCGAGGTCCAACCACAGAAAAAGCTCGATCCCCTCTACGTTTTAGTCTGGACTGAGGAACTAAAAAGGGGATTCTGATCACTGGATATTAGACTTCTAGTGGGAGTATAAAAATGCAAGAGCTCTGAGAGATAACTAGGGGCTTGGTTATGTATTATTTATACACCAGTAAGAGAACTTCGAAAATCAATTCTAAATTGAATAGGCAGCCAATGGGCCCTCAGTAGGGGACATGTACCAAGTTTGGTCAGAAATGCGATATGAATGCGTTTAGGAGAAACAGCCTTACGTCTATTTTTGCAAGCACTACGTAGAATCCTTTCACATGTTTCTCAAAAAAAGTTTGACAAATCGACTTGAACTCCATATCTGGTTAATTTTTTGTGAAAATCGGAGCAATGGCCTAGCAGGAGTACGTAAAGTAGATTTTTGGAAAAATCAAAAAGCCGGAAAACTTTTCATGATGGACAATGACGTCATTGGGTGCAATCGAATCATATTCAGCCAAGGAATCAGAGGAATTTTGTTTCTAGCCCTTACAGTACAAAAGTTATTAGCATAAACAGGAGTGCAAATTTGGACAGCTGGTGGCGCTAGAGGGATTGAGTTAGAGACTCCAAATTTGCTATGGTGACACTTCAGACTGTCATCTATCTGCGTGCCAAATTTCACAACTTAGACATAGACTTTCCAGAGTGGAAGAAGAAGAAGAAACGGAAAAAGACTAATAAGGATGCCAATGATTACAATAGGTGCCTTTGTATCTTCGGTGCTTGGCCCCTAATGAACAAGTGAATGAAATCTCATGCATAAAAAAAAAAATCAATTAAAGCATACTTTTCCAAACTCCAAGATACTATCCACATTTCAAAGAAGTTAAGAAATGAAGTATATTTCCAAATGGACTGGCCTGTGACTGTCGGTGAGCTGTGATGTTTAGTGGTTTCATCTGTTCTGACAATGTTGGATCGGTCATTATTAAAACTCATATAAATGAATCTACCATTTAATATTTAATTACGGTTGATACAGGCATTTAATATGATAATAAAACTCAGAACATATTGGAGGTGGTCCAGGTACTAATTAATTTACAACACACGCACACACACGCACACACGCACACACACACACACACACACACGTTTTATGGCCACTTTCCATAGACATAATGATATGTATAAACTGTACATTTTCTCCCCCTACACTAATCCTGCCCATAAACACAACCCTCACAGCTAAAACTTTATGCATTTTTACATTTTCAAAAAACAACATTTAGAATGATTTATAAGCTGTTTTCCTCATGGGGACCAAAACATTTCCTGGTATCAAAGATTTCTGGCATCACCAACCTTGTGGGATTTACCACGAACACACACACAAAACTAAAGTAAATTTGCGGCTAATTAGATTCGCAAAAAACAACTTTGCAGAAATATAAATATTATTGATATTAACTATTTATATTAATAATGATGCATAGCATGATCATTTAGTTACTGCTGTGTGAAAAAGCACAAATAAAACAATAAAAAAATTGCACCCTTAAAATTTCGATATCAGTATAATTCCCATAAAGACAATTTTAGTCCTTTCCCGGGTAAAAATTTGATTCTTTATTGATTTATGTATTATTTTTATCACATTGACACAATACAATTGTAAACTGATGTGATACAGATAATGTGGTAAAAACAAATGAATGTCAAGTGTCAAAATTTTTTAAAGCTGGACAATCTTGAAAATTTGACTTTCACATAATATATGATTTAAATATTATTTTTCAGATCTTTTAACGCTGCAAATTAGCAAAGCTATATGGCATTATATTTCTGGCAACCAATTCCATTTCACTTCCATTTCTGGTTCTGCTCTAATAGTCGTGCTTGGAGAAATAAACAAAGTTTTAGTGCCACTTCAATTATTTTGAGAAGTTTATATATAATGCAAATAATGCAAAATGTCTGAATGTTCCCATTTTATTTTAATTATAACATTTTATTAAAAATTATTATTACATGTATTAATTGTATGATGCATGTAAACGTTCCACACTGTTGTTGTGGGTTCCACTCCTCCTTTAAGAAAATAAATCAAAACGTCTCATTGGCAGTCTGAAGAACACAACGAAATGTGCAGCGGATCGGCTCTTCCTGCCCTTGTGCGGTCACAGGTGATTAGCTGTCTGGCCTCTTGTACAGATATAAAAACAGTATCCATCTGCTGCGAGCGGCATTGGTGTCTAATTAGAGCATTGCCTGATTAATATTCAGGCGGCAGTGGTTACCAGAGCACACGCTCCAAGTGGACCAGCTTCACACTGCTGACCTGATAAACATCATCAAGTGTGTGAAAGCCATCATTTCACACACACTTACTATTTTTAAAGTGCTTCGAGGTTATTCCTGTGGTTTGCTCAGTAACACTGGCTGTGTTCAGAATGAAATAAGGTTTGGGCTTGGACTGATACCATGATTTTGGCTTTAGTAGCAGTTATGGTATTGATACCTCAATATTAACAGATGGTAGGTAGGTAGACCACTGAATATGCATGATGGATTTGCTTATCATGTAATGAGAATATAACTAATAAATGACATTAGCTAATTATCACCACAAGCCGAAATGTATAAACCATTTTCAATGCGCTGTACTTGTTTTGCAAGTTTTGTAAATTACTGCACTAATATACAAGTATATTAAGTAGTATTTAAAATATGCAATAATAAATAGTTTTTAAAATGTATGCAGTATGCAAAATTCTCTGAACACAGACCCTTTAGTTCTACTTTGAGTACAGCTCGTACAACTCTGAGTAGATTTAGAAGTAATGTTTTCTACTCATTACCAAGACACTATCTGCAATAGTTAATCTCAGCAGGAAGCACCTACTTGATGGCTTTATTTTCTCCTCGGCCTCTCCCCGACACAGACACAGAGTCTGGGGTCCCCGCTGTCTCCACCCCCGGCTTATTCCTCATCCCCTTTAGAGAGAAAAAAGAGACAGTGAGCGAAAAACACAAAATGGATGTGAAATAGAAGATTGCATGATATAATTTGGTCAGGTGGCATATTTCAGCAAATTCTGTGCAATTGCTGCAAGTTACACGGTTTAATTAATCAGTAAAGCCAGATGCACTGATAGAGCGAATGCACACCAACAACAGCCAAAGAGTTTTTTTTCGCAGATATTAATGACAAGTCTGAGACCCTCGGGGTGTTTACACACTAGAGAAGCTGTTTGATAGATTGGAAGGCATAAGATATGCTTTCAAGATGTCGAAAGAGCCAGTCAGTTTGCAATCAATCTGGAATACACTGAATTGGATCGGCAAAAGCACAAGCACAAGTGCATGTCGACATCGGAGTTTGTTGCAAAAGTTTACATTTTCTTGAGATGCCTAGACCGAAATACAAACATGCAAAAGTGGCCAAAGAGTGTGTAAACACCAGGGTATTTCCCACAGGCACTTGGGGAAAAATGCCACTAAAATGAACAAAAATGCCCCCCAAATTCAAGATAAATTATATAAAATGCTTGTACAAAGGTAAAAAAAAATGCCCCTGAAAATCAATTCCAGGAGGCAAATATTGCCCCTCACCAGAAAAGTTAATTTCTGACCCTAATAAACACACATTCAGACAAAGACGCACATGTGCACTTAGCCCTTCATTTCAATGGACATTCAAGCCAAAGTACTACAGTTTAGCTTGAGAAAACACTCATGCATCAATAATACACCATATGCAAACAGTTGTGCTATTGGCAGACAACTGAGACAACTCTACTGATCGATGCAAGCAATTACATAAAGGCTAATTACATAATTTCCTGTCTGTCAAAGATGCACTCCTCCCCACCATCTCTTGATTGGCCAATCCATCTCAAAGTGATTCTGCAGGTGGAGTATTCATTACAAAGTCCTCTGAAAGCCATCAGCCGCCAGCAGTTGTGTAAGAGATGATAAATGATCTGAACGCAAGGAAGAAAGAGCCACATCTTGGCCCAGGCACAGCAATAGCCTGCCAGTTTCGAACATTTAAATCATGGCGCCTGCCAACATGCAATCGCTCCTCTGCCATGATCTGTCTACCGATGTAATGAATAGTAACAAAAGAAAGGAAGTGTTCATACACAGGTACAAACATCTTGTGACTTGCGACGCAAGCGCACTCATTTACATCAGGATACGTCAGCTGGAATTGGAAGTCCCACAGCATGTGGAATTACTGTAGAATTTCAATCGGAAAACAGGAATTTAGTAAAGGAAATTCAGCAGTCACAGAAGAGAGGTTTTGCAACAAAACAACCAACTGCACCATTCATTTTGACTAGATATGGCTTTTTTTTAGAGATGTAAAATACAGTATTTTTATATTATTATTTTTTTAAGTTTTAGTTATTTTAGTAAATCAAGTCAAACAAAATGAAAATGAGAAAGTAGAATAAGTTTAGTACAGTCAAATAACGTTTATTTTATTTCATATGCTAAATGTTTAAAATGTTTTAATGATTTTAGTTTTAATTAACTATAATAGCTATAAAAATGAATATTAATATTAATAAATTCATTAGATATTATAAAAAATGAACAAATTTAAATATATAGACTATATTATATATTAAATAAATTAGAGCATGTTCTTCCACCATAACCCATAACCCCGTAAAATTGAACAAAGCAATGAAATATACAGTATAAACATTAAATATAAATATTTAAAATGCATGTTATGTCTCTTGACACACCCTATTTGGTGTGTATAATAACATGTTTATGGTTGATTCACAGAGAAAATGAAACACTACACTTACAGAAATTCTCTGACCTTTTTTTGGAGCTTATTACATTTTTATTCTACAACCTTAAATTAAAATTATGTTACACATCCATGAGAGATGTAACTCTTTGAAAGACCTTTTGAAATGTTTAAAGTTCATGCAGTACTGGAAACTGATTTGTATGTAGTTCAGCCAATGTAAGGTCAATTTACACAGAGAACATACAATTAAAATTAAAGTAGAATAACTGGTCTCATGCATATTACCATGCTCATTAACACCAGGTCAACTTCAGACTGTTTTAAAGTTTAAACAAAGATTGTACTGAAAGAGACTGTAAAATGAATCAAAGCCGGCTGTACAGTTGACTGTTGCTTGTCAGATTGAACAATATAACCTCAATGAGATCTTAAAATTACTTAAACTTAAAAAAAACTTAAAATCTTTGTTGCATAAATTAGGGTATTTCAGAGATTTTTGCGCATTCTCAGGTTTCATGTTTTTTTTTTTTTTTTGAGAACAACTTATCAATAAATGATATTCTTTTTCTGTTTTGGTCCCAAACAGTACGCACAAACCGATAAGTCATGCTTCTGGCATATCCTCTCACACAGACAGATGAGGTATGCAGTACACTATCAAGTGCGGCAAAAAAACAAATGAAGGGAAACAGCAAAGGCAGAGTAAGGAGTAGGTTTTCAAACAGAATGTACAATCACAAAAGAAAGGCGAATGAGCAAGGAGAAATATGACATCATCGGCTGAGAGAGAGGCTGCAAGAGAAAGACAGAGGAGGGAAGGAGATTTTTCACAGGTGGTCTCTTGGTGTTAGTCTCAGAACAGATCCAGCTCAGTCCTCACACTGTCTGTCACATGTTAAGAGCACACGGAGCGCTTCATCCTCAGATATTCTTCACTGAAACTCTCCAGCTCATCTGCGTTTCTTTTCTTCATCCTATCCGCATGATTTACTACTGAAAAATGATTCAACTCAGACACGTCGGAAAGAAAGTGTTAGACAAAGAAAGACGAAATATACATGAGATCTGACTGCACACTCACTTGCAGAAAGTTTTTATTAAC
The DNA here is from genome assembly GCA_036281575.1 of Ancherythroculter nigrocauda. Taxonomy (NCBI): domain Eukaryota; kingdom Metazoa; phylum Chordata; class Actinopteri; order Cypriniformes; family Xenocyprididae; genus Ancherythroculter; species Ancherythroculter nigrocauda. The sequence goes on from VTFQ01000004.1 coordinate 55,910,158, forward strand.
CAACGACAAAGAAAGACGGACATGAAACTGTTAACCTAAATGTACAGACAGACAGACAGATAGACAGATAGATAGATAGACAGATAGATAGATAGATAGATAGATAGATAGATAGATAGATAGATAGATAGATAGATAGATAGATAGATAGATAGATAGATAGATAGATAGAGTGGGTACGGAAAGTATTCAGACCCCCTTAAATTTTTCACTCTTTGTTATATTGCAGCCATTTGCTAAAATCATTTTAAGTTCATTTTTTTCCTCAATGTACACACAACACCCCATATTGACAGAAAAACACAGAAGAATTGTTGACATTTTTGCAGATTTATTAAAAAAGAAAAACTGAAATATCACATGGTCCTAAGTATTCAGACCCTTTGCTGTGACACTCATATATTTAACTCAGGTGCTGTCCATTTCTTCTGATCATCCTTGAGATGGTTCTACACCTTCATTTGAGTCCAGCTGTGTTTTATTATACTGATTGGACTTGATTAGGAAAGCCACACACCTGTCTATATAAGACCTTACAGCTCACAGTGCATGTCAGAGCAAATGAGAATCATGAGGTCAAAGGAACTGCCTGAAGAGCTCAGAGACAGAATTGTGGCAAGGCACAGATCTGGCCAAGGTTACAAAAAAATTTCTGCTGCACTTAAGGTTTCTAAGAGCACGGTGGCCTCCATAATCCTTAAATGGAAGACGTTTGGGACGACCAGAACCCTTCCTAGAGCTGGCCGTCCGGCCAAACTGAGCTATCGGGGGAGAAGAGCCTTGGTGAGAGAGGTAAAGAAGAACCCAAAGATCACTGTGGCTGAGCTCCAGAGATGCAGTCGGGAGATGGGAGAAAGTTGTAGAAAGTCAACCATCACTGCAGCCCTCCACCAGTCGGGGCTTTATGGCAGAGTGGCCCGACGGAAGCCTCTCCTCAGTGCAAGACACATGAAAGCCTGCATGGAGTTTGCTAAAAAACACCTGAAGGACTCCAAGATGGTGAGAAATAAGATTCTCTGGTCTGATGAGACCAAGATAGAACTTTTTGGCCTTAATTCTAAGCGGTATGTGTGGAGAAAACCAGGCACTGCTCATCACCTGTCCAATACAGTCCCAACAGTGAAGCATGGTGGTGGCAGCATCATGCTGTGGGGGTGTTTTTCAGCTGCAGGGACAGGACGACTGGTTGCAATCGAGGGAAAGATGAATGCGGCCAAGTACAGGGATATCCTGGACGAAAACCTTCTCCAGAGTGCTCAGGACCTCAGACTGGGCCAGAGGTTTACCTTCCAACAAGACAATGACCCTAAGCACACAGCTAAAATAAGGAAGGAGTGGCTTCACAACAACTCTGTGACTGTTCTTGAATGGCCCAGCCAGAGCCCTGACTTAAACCCAATTGAGCATCTCTGGAGAGACCTAAAAATGGCTGTCCACCAACGTTTACCATCCAACCTGACAGAACTGGAGAGGATCTGCAAGGAGGAATGGCAGAGGATCCCCAAATCCAGGTGTGAAAAACTTGTTGCATCTTTCCCAAAAAGACTCATGGCTGTATTAGATCAAAAAGATGCTTCTTCTAAATACTGAGCAAAGGGTCTGAATACTGAGGACCATGTGATATTTCAGTTTTTCTTTTTTAATAAATCTGCAAAAATGTCAACAATTCTGTGTTTTTCTGTCAATATGGGGTGCTGTGTGTACATTAATGAGGAAAAAAAATGAACTTAAATGATTTTAGCAAATGGCTGCAATATAACAAAGAGTAAAAAATTTAAGGGGGTCTGAATACTTTCCGTACCCACTGTAGATAGAACGACAGACAGACAGACAGATAGATAGATAGATAGATAGATAGATAGATAGATAGATAGATAGATAGATAGAATGACAGACAGATGATAGATAGATAGATAGATAGATAGATAGATAGATAGATAGATAGATAGATAGATAGATAGATAGATAGATAGATAGACATGGAAGGATCAAGGGGGGATGGATAGATGAAAGGAGGGATGAAAGCTGGAAATAATGAAACAGACAACATTGTAATAAACAGACATTTTCATAGTATGATTGCACAGCATTTGATTTGGAGTAAATTCATTTCAGCAGATATAAGAAATCAACGTCAGTGAGCTTTTCTTTCTTATATGACGTACATCTGCAGATGCTGATCTCTCATCTCTCTCAGCAGAGTTCTTTCAAGCAAAGCATCAACGTCTCCAGATTTCTTCTGTTCAGAGAGCTGCATCAGACAGGAAGAAACTCTGTAGTCCTGACCTGAAACCGCCCAGCACTGTCAGAACTATTTGGGAGGAGAAGGAGAAAGCACGCAGTCTGTCGGCGCGGAGCGAAGCGTGGGGTGTTGTGGGCAAAAAACATATGAATCATTAGTGAGCCCTGCGGCGTGGCAGTATGAGGTATGAGAAACATAAAGGCCAGGGAGACTCTTGCTGTGCAGCCTTACATAACGTATCCCGGCTTATTCACTCATTAAGGATCTGTTGTTCCTCTGCTATTGATCAAAAGACTGACCACAGCCGCTTTAATGGAAAGAGCAACATCAATCCTTATTCAAAGTCTGTTTGAAAAGGGGTTTGGATCATGAGAACTCATAGGTGATGTTAGAAAAGGTGAATCTCATGAAAGAAAACAATTCTAAAAATTTTGCTTAAAATAAAACCTATTGTAGAAAAATTGAGCTTTCTTGCATTTTGACATTATTTCTTGCACATTTTACCCCCTAAATTCTCATTACTGTCATGCAAGAAATGTGAAAAAATAATCAGAATCACGATCAGAATTAGCTTTATTCTGCAAGTTTGCACAAACACACAAATAATTTGTTGTGGTTTCCAGGAGCTCTGGGTTATGGAAGAGGATTAGGGCCAAGCAATAATAAAAAAATAAAACCATCTCGAGATTAAAGTTGTTAAATTACGAGAAAAAACTCGTTAAATTTCAAGAAAAAAGTCTAGATAAAATGTTGAGAATAAACTCGTTAAATTACGAGAAAAAACTTGTTAAATTTCAAGAAAAAAGTCGAGATAAAATGTTGAGAATAAAGTCATTAAATTACGAGAAAAAAGTCGTTAAATTATGAGAACAAATTCGTAATTTAACGAATTTGTTCTAGTAATTTAACGACTTTTTTCTCGTAATTTAATGTAAAATAAAGTAATTAAATTACGAGAAAAAAGTAGTTAAATTATGAGAACAAATTCGTTATTTAACGAATTAGTTCTCGTAATTTAACAACTTTTTTCTCGTAATTTAATGTTTATTCTCAACATTTTATCTCGACTTTTTTCTCGAAATTTAACGACTTTTTTCTCATAATTTAATGAGTTTATTCTCAACATTTTATCTCGACTTTTTTCTTGAAATTTAATGAGTTTTTTCTCCTAATTTAATGAGTTTATTCTCAACATTTTATCTCAACTTTTTTCTTGAAATTTAACAAGTTTTTTCACGTAATTTAACAAGTTTATTCTCAACATTTTATCTCAACTTTTTTCTTGAAATTTAACAAGTTTTTTCTCGTAATTTAATGACTTTATTCTCAACATTTTATTTCGACTTTTTTCTCGAAATTTAACAACTTTAATCTCGAGATGGTTTTATTTTTTTATTATTGCTTGGCCCTAATCCTCTTCCTTACTGGGTACATATACATATATCCAATAATAACACAAGAGAATAGACAGAACATTTAATAGACCCCCTGTGGTACAAATCAAGTTTCTAATGTTGTCTTTGATGTCTATGAGGTGTTTTTAATATGCTTTAAGACAAACCATGTGCAAATTCATAAGTTAACACCATTGCTGAGGATTTTCTCTTTAAAACTGCCCTGGTGTTTGTGACGTCACAAACTATGATGTTATGATAAACTATGTGTCTTTCTCCACTGACGTTCAGAGTTGTTAAAGCGTTTGTAAGGATGCTGATTTTCAGAAGGCAGCTGTCGGACTCTGAGATGGCGAACGGGAGCATGGTTTGTGTAACATTAGCAACACATTATTAGCTGTTTGATAACGTAGTCAAGCAAAAAGCTGATCATGTTAATTACAGTTATGTGTCCGACGCTGTAAAGAGCGATACCATTGTGTAACGTTTACTACAGTAAGTTGACCGAGTGGATCTCTGAGCTGTGTGAGTGGAGGCGGGGCTCATTTGCATATTCATTGATATTAAATAAAGCAAGAGTGTAGAGTTACATTCAAGCTATTTTAAAGCCTGAAGAATTTTATTTTTTTCAGAGGAAAAAGTGTTTAAAGGTGCCATCGTTGCGGCCCCTTTAAATCGCGCGCTCTCCACCCCCGGAGCTCGCGCTTGCCTTAAACAGTGCATAAACAATGTTTACACAGCTAATAAAACCCTCAAAATGGATCTTTACAAAGTGTTCGTCATGCATACTGCATGCATGCGTCGGATTATGTGAGTATTGTATTTATTTGGATGTTTACATTTGATTCTAAATGAGTTTGATAGTGTGCTCCGTGGCTAACGGCTAATGCTACACTGTTGGAGAGATTTATAAAGAATGAAGTTGTGTTTATGAATTATACAGACTGCAAGTGTTTAAAAATGAAAATAGCGACAGCTCTTGTCTCCGTGAATACAGTAATAAACGATGGTAACTTTAACCACATTTAACAGTACATTAGCAACATGCTAATGAAACATTTAGAAAGACAGTTTACAAATATCACTAAAAATATCATGATATCATGGATCATGTCAGTTATTATTGCTTCATCTGCCATTTATCGCTGTTGTCCTTGCTTGCTTACCTAGTCTGATGATTCAGCTGTGCACAGATCCAGACGTTAATACTGGCTGCCCTTGTGTAATGCCTTGAACATGAGCTGGCATATGCAAATATTGGGGGCGTACATATTAATGATCCCAACTGTTACGTAACAGTCGGTGTTATGTTGAGATTCACCTGTTCTTCGGATGTCTTTTAAACAAATGAGATTTATATAAGAAGGAGGAAACAATGGAGTTTGAGACTCACTGTATGTCATTTCCATGTACTGAACTCTTGTTATTCAACTATGCCAAGATAAATTCAATTTTTAATTCTAGGGCACCTTTAAATATGTCATTTTGGTGATCAAAGATTATTTTTAAGGGATACAATTATTGACTAGCAGGACTTTAAATAAGTAAGATTAAGAAAAAAAGAGAATAATAAATATAAAAATAAAGTAATATACATCTAGATCAGAAGATTATGTACAGATATGTGAATTATGTACCGTATATACAACTGTATAAATATATACCGTGGTACTTCCGCCTACATTTCCAGCATGATTATGTAATGCATGGCGCATCACAGAGCAGTGCAAGATGAGCATTTGTGGTTAAAAAGTATATACATTTTTTTTTTTTTTTTTTTTAGAAAATTACATTGTTTCACTAGATAAGACTCTTATTCCTCATCTGGGATCATGTAAAGCTCTTTGAAGCTGCACTGAAACTGACATTTGGACCTTCAACCCATTGAACCCCAGTGAAGTCCACTATATGGAGAAAAATCCTGGAATGTTTTCCTCAAAAACCTTAATTTCTTTTTGACTGAAGAAAGAAAGACATGAACATCTTGGATGACATGGGAGTGAGTAAATTATCAGGAAATTTTAATTCTGAAGTCAACTAATCCTTTAAGGTGGACATAGCCTGTTTTTGTGCCTAGATGTTCTAATGCCTGAGGGCAGAAGTGTAAACAGCTTGTGTCCAGGGTGAGAGGGGTCTGTGATGATGTTACCTGCCCACTTCTTCACTCTGGAGATGTACAAGTCCTGAAGGTTGGGCAGGTACACACCAATTATCCTCTCGGCAGTCCTAACAGTCCATTGCAGTCTTCTTATATCTGATTTGCTGGCTAACCTAAACCAGACTGTTATAGAAGTGCACAGAACCGACTCAATAACAGCTGAGTAAAACTGTACCATCTGTTGGCGAAGGAAGTACAACCTCTGCTGGGCTTTTCTCATAATGGAGTCAATGTGAGTGTCCCACTTCATGTCCTGAGGGATGGTAGAGCCCAGGATCCTGAATGACTCCAGTGCTGTCCATGATGCTGCTGGGGGGGTTTCTTCTGAAGTCCACTATCATCTCCACTATTTTGAGCGTGTTCAGCTCCAGGTTGTTATGACTGCACCAGACAACCAGTTGTCCAACCTCCTGTCTGTATGCAGGCTCGTTTCCATTGTGGATGAGGCTGAGGACTGTAGTGTCGTCTGCAAACTTCAAGAGCTTGTCATAGAGGTCTTTTGCAGTGCAGTCATTCATGTAAAGGGCGAAGAGCGTTGGGGACAGCACAGATCCCTGGGGGTGCCAGTGCTGATTGTACAGTTGTTGGATGTGAATTTCCCCATTCTGACTAGCTGCTGCCTATCTGTGAGAAAGCAGGTGATCCACTAAAACAGTGGTTCCCAAACTTTTTAGCTTGGAGTACCCCCTGAAGGGATTACCATCCTTCCGCGTACCCCCTCTCTTCCACTTCGACTGCAGTCACACCTTTACCATTAAGGGAAAATATTTGCCCCCTAAATTGATTTTCCAGTGCATTTTTTTACCTTTATGAATGACTTTATAAAATAAATACTGTTTTAAATAAAAAATGTTCAATTGAGAAATATGCAATGATGGTAAAACTAAGTAAAACTTTTAAATATTAAACTAAAACCGCCAGTAGGTGGCAGCAAGTCACTGTTTTTATGAGTGAGTCATCGAGTCATTCATTCAGTAATGAAGCCAGTGGCTGTGAATGAATCATTGAATCATTGACTCTCACGATTCGTTCAAAGCCGCAGAATTGTTCACGAGAAACAGACGTGCTTTGTAGTTCTGCTGTGGTTTTCGTTAGAACTATTATTTCATTGCAAAATAGAGTAAATACTGACAGTACTGTGTTTAAAATGTACGTTTTATTTTTTGACCTGTTGTATAATAATGTCACGTTTGCAATCATGTGGATATTTGGGAACAATTGCATTCTTGCTCGTTATCATCATACAAGAACTCACACAAGGTATGTTTTTGTATCGGAGAAAGTTTGAGTCTTAAATCGAAATTAATCCATTATCTGTGTCTATATTTTTTCTTCATGCGAGTAAGTGCTTAATCCCCACTTTTACAAAGGTGCATTGTCGAGAACGACAGTAATTTAGCGCGATTTAAGGCAGCAGATTCTGCACGCAATCTATCATATGCATGCTGCTTGTGTGGATACAGTCATTTTTGACTGCAAATGATGAGGTCATTTGATTAAATGTACTGGATTTACGACATTTTGGCAGTTAGAAATACATGCTCGATTTTAATATTATTTTAAGGTAGAATTAAATGAACTACTCAGCATTTTGTTCGCGTACCCCCTTTTGTCACCTCACGTACCCCGAGGGGTACGCGTACCCCAGTTTGGGAACCACTGCACTAAAGGCTTCAAGAGAAACTGGGGAAGGTTGCCATCTGGCTGGGACACACCAAGCCAATCGGGCAATGTCGGGCCATTTTTGAGCATCGGTTGGCTTAGTTTTTTTGGACTCAAATCCTCAGCACTGGTGTTGACTTATGAATTTGCACATGGTTTGTCTTAAAGCATTTTAAAAACACCACATAGACATATAAACAACATTAAAAACTTGATTTTCACCACAGGGGGTCTTTAAGGGCCCATAGTTGAAGATTTTTGTGTTTTCATGAGATTCACACATCTGGAAGTCAAATATATTTTGCGATGATAAACAGCTTTTACTGGCTGTTTTCACTCGTGGTTTTGCAGAACCACTGTTATAGTTTCCAGGACAACGTTCCCAGCTGTTGACCTCGATGAAGGACTTGGTCCTCAACAAAATCTCTAGTGTGAAAACACCATTATTTTGATGACAAAAGCATTTTGCAAATAATTTCGTGGTCACCTAACTGCAATTATGAACAGCTCAAAATACAATATGAAAACAGAGGAGGGAGGACAATCAAATTCTAGTTTGGACTGAAACATAAAGTACTTAGTATGAAAACGGCAAAAGAGGATGAGCAAATACTGCACAGGAAAATGTGACAAATAGAATGAGAAGCGAGTTTGTAATCCCTCATTGTAATAACAGTAAGACGGTAGATGCCCGCAGGCCGGGCACGTGGTGGGGAAGCCATTACTGACTGTAATTAAAGCCTGAAATCTCTTTTTAGCAACCCTACAGTCTTCCCGTCTGCCTCTCACTCCTCCTCTCATTTCCTCCCTTTCACTTCCTCCGTCTGGCCTGTGCTGACCATCTCAAAACTGATCAGTCCTCTGGCTGATGAACGAAAAGCATGGATTTGTATTAGGAACGGTTGTAAAATTATGCCTTCACATTCAGCTTCTCTTCTAGGCAAAAAAGCAAGTGACACATTAAATGCGTTAAAGGTAATTCATTTTGAATAATAGGTGATCTGTTTATTTAAGGAAGAAGGTTATTCAATTAAACTGAGCACAGGAGATTAATTTGCTTGTGGATTCTATTTATCAACTGGCTATTAATCAAAAAGTGGTCTGTAATCACATTTTCATGTTTATATATAAATCATTTAGCCTAATTATTTCTTTTTTCCTTGGTACATTGGTACTTTCTTCCCTCACGATTCAGTCTCATTTGGCCGCCTTGCGCTGAATTGCTTTGCATGAGTTGAATGGCAAATCTTGTTTTGCAGATGCTGAAGCTGAATAGAAAACTACAGGCTCAACACCTAATTATCCAGACAGAAAATAAGATTTACAACTGTTGAAATGCAGTCTGGATCTACGTCTGATGTAAACACAAACGAGGGCACGTCCTGCACCCCAAATACTAACAAAACTATTTAAATCCTTCTATTACATTTTTAGTTTTTCATCAGTTTTTTGTTTGCATAACTAGTGGCGGCTCATCAGGGGAGGCAAGGGAGGCGCAGCCTACCCAAAATTTTGAGGTAAAAATGGGAGAAGGATGTTTTTAAGGGGTGGTTGATTATGTTTTCACTTTTTTTTTAGCTTTAGTTAGTGTGTAATGTTGCTGTTTGAGCATAAACAACATCTGCAAAGTTATGACACTCAAAGTTCAATGCAAAGGGAGATATTTTCTTTTGCAGAAATCACTTTTTAAGACTACAAGCTTCTTCCCGGGTTGTTGACATCACAAACCCCAAAATGTACATAAACCCCGTCTTTTCACATTTATTGCAATACAGTAAGAAACACAAATGCAATAGCATGTCATAAATGCAAGATGACAACAACCGTAAATAAACTATAAACCTGTTCTATCTTCATGCAGCATATATTCTCTGGCTCTGGAGGCATCTTACAACAGTTCCCACGCAAGCGATTTATAGATTATCATGACAGAATATGCTAATCAATGACTTTAAGATAGTTAACTCCACATCAGCTACATAAATTCATCAGCTAACCATCCGGAAACGTCCTGTTTCATTCTTACATGTTGTCACTTCTTCTTGAGTCTCTCCATCATTGTCCGACTCCAGTTTGAACATAAAAGGCTGAACAGTTTCTGACATTTTCAGTGCGTGTCTTAAAGCTCCGCCCTCTTCTGGAAAGGGGCGGGAGCAGCAGCTCATTTGCATTTAAAGGGACACACACAAAAACGGCGTGATTCTGCTCACCCTCAAAAAGTGGCAATTTTAACATATTATAATAAATGATCAGTGGGGTATTTTGAGCTGAAACTTCACATACACACTCTGAGAGACTTAATTTATGTCTTGTAAAAAGAGGCATTATAGGACTAATTTAATGTATCATCATAGGTTACATTAAACCATAGTAACACTATAAAATATTACTGAAGTCGAAACCACCGCTTGCTCTTCCCTGAACGTGGCGAATCTGTCAATGTAATTACAATTGTTCGGAAAACTCTTCTTATGCGAGTCTGAGGGGATAGAGAAGATGAGGAAAAATCCATAGCTGGAGACTTCTGCCTCCAAAAGAAATTAGCCAATCATCATGGAGTTAGAGTGTTGAGAAAAAAAATACATCGCAGAGGAGGTTAGCCAATCATCGTGACGTAAATTATGTGATAGTAGTTTGAACTGATACCACTGATAATGTACCAACTACCTTAATTATGGAGAGCAGAGAGATTGAATATTTGATTGCCAACAAATTCACCAATCGAACACCAGCTACAAAACATCAGGATCATGCTTTAATGCCTTAAAATGTTGCATACATGGTCCTCTTACTAGGTTTCGGAAAAGAGCATGTTAGTTTATGCATCCATCTTTGAGATGTTTTTGATTGATATCAGGGTGTAATCGACTAACAATCATGAAACAGAAGACACTACAAAAGCCTATTATCTTCAGCAGAGCTGATTGTTCATGCAATCTTATACACCAACAGATGTCTATTATCACATTTGTTTAAGACATTGTACACTTCTTGTTGTGCAGGAAGTGAAATCACTTACCAGTTTGCGTTGGCACCATCCACAGACCCCGCATAGCGCCACCAGCCACACAACACACACTGTTAATCCCACCGATACCAGGAACACACTCAGAGACAAAGAACCTGTGGAGAGACATTTTCATAAAATTAGAGCTGTCAAACACTTTTCATTAGCACTTTTATTCAATTTGAGTTGTGTCAATAGCTTGCCAACAAGTTTACATCAAACTCTATTGGAATAATTAAAGAGTCGAGTCTCCAGCGCAGGACGCTATTTGTGTGGCATCCAGAGTTGCTGTCTATGTAGAGCGTTCCAAATCAGTCACTAGTGAGATCCATCTCGGTTAGGATGCTGTGTTACGCAGCAAGGGAGCTAACTAGCAATTAAGCATATAAGAGCAAGGAAAATGTGCAAGAAGGAAATGTAAGAAATGTCACAAGTCTGTTGATGCTTAAGGGGTCATTTAGCATTTCAAAGAGGGCACATATTTAACAGTTATACAATGTAACGCTGCCAAAATGAGTGGCTGTGTCATATGAAGGATCATGTAAATCATGGATTAGTTAGGCATACATATCCTACAAAAATTCATAGCTGAAACAAAGCAAAACAATTAAAATAACAAAACAAAAACAAAAAAAAATAATAATAAAATAATAACAAAAATAGAGTATAAGTGATGAAGGTCTCAAGCACAAATACTGAAGAAATAAAATCAAATAAAATCAAATAAAATCAAATAAAATCAAATAAAATAATACAAATAAAAATAGCATATAAATGATGAAGGTCTCAAACACAAATACTGAAGAAACAAAATAATAAAATAAAATAAAATAAAATAAAATAAAAAATCGTAAAAGTGATGGTCTCAAGCACAAATACTGAATAAATAAAACAAAACAAAACAAAATAAAAAAAAGCGTATAAGTGATGAAGGTCTCAAACACAAATACTGAAGAAACAAAATAAAATTAAATAAAATTAAATAATAAAATAAAAAAATAAAATAAAAATAGTGTATAAGTGATGAAGGTCTCAATCACAAATACTGAAGAAATAAAAATAAAATAAAATAAAATAAAATAAAATAAAATAAAATAAAATAAAATAAAATAAAATAGCATATAAGTGATGAAGGTCTCAAGCACAAATACTGAAGAAATAAAATAAAATAAAATAAAATAAAATAAAAAAGCATATAAGTGATGAAGGTCTCAAGCACAAATACTGAAGAAATAAAATAAAATAAAATAAAATAAAATAAAAAAGCATATAAGTGATGAAGGTCTCAAACACAAATACTGAAGAAACAAAATAAAATTTAATTAAATTAAATTAAATAAAAAAATAAAATAAAAATAGTGTATAAGTAATGAAAGACTCAAGCACAAATACTGAAGAAATAAAATAAAATAAAATAAAATAAAATAAATAGCATATGAGTGATCAAGGTCTCAAGTAAAAATTGTAAAGAAACATAAAAAAATAATGTCAAATATAAAAAATATTCAAAATAAACAGCATATAAGTGATAAAGATCTCAATTAAAAATCCTAAAGAAACATGCTTTATAATAAGAAAAAACAGTGTATGATTGACAAAGGTTTCAAGTACAAAATCCTGAAGACATATACTTAAAATAAATTGCATACAGTAACAAAAGGTCAAGTACACAAAACTAAACTATGCTAATGGATGTATATTAGGCATGGGGGCACATCATTATTTGATTGGCCTGACCTTACTATACTGCTTCGTTGGCATTTTAATTAGGTAAAGCAACTTTTTTTTGAAGGACAGACATTGATTTAATTTGTATGGTGCAGCAGTGAAGTGAGAGGGGGTGGTGAAGTAAAACACCGGCAGCTGCTCAGAAAAAGGGATTCATTTTCACTGAGAGGGGCAGAACGGAGAACAGGCGTGTAATCCAGTTAAACTGGGTAAAACATGTGAAATGTAACAGTGTGGTCAAATACAACTGCACTGCCCCTGTCATGACATTAGAGCCCGTAAGGGTTTAGTTGAGTCTCGGCGTGTCCGTGAGACATTCAGAGGTGAGGAGATTTAAGGAGCTGAGGAGATCTGGTGTTGAAGACCAGCAAAATGGAAAAGTTTGGAAAGAAAGAGATCGACACGTTCTTATTTTTCTTTTGAAATGGGTGTTTAGAAGCACAGTTGAAAGGTTTGAGGTTTGGAAGGGTAATACTTTAGATAAAAAAAAAAAAAAAATTGACAGTAATCCGGTAACTGAGAAGGCGAAGAAAAGAGGGAATAATAAATATAGAGGAAGAAAAGAGAAAAAGAACCATAGAGGTTCTCTCAGGAAGGGGGTGGAAGGGAGCAGGATAAATGATTTTATAATGCCCCTAAGAAATATATAAAATGAGGAAAATTACAGTGAGAGGAGGAAAAGGAGATAAATGTGTGTGAGAGAGAGCGAGCTGAGGTTATGGGAATTTGTCTATCCTTTTATTTATCCCAGACGTTTAACTGCAAAAAGTCTGATTTACAGCTGCCCACAATGTCTGACCGCATTGCAAAAAATCACTTTCTCAATTAGCATTTATGTCTTACTTTTCCAGTAAAAACATCAAAACATTCTTCAAACAAGATACATTTACTGGAGAGGTAAAACTGTGCAGAATAATTAAGACTTTTTGGTAACACTTTACAATAAGGTAAACTACATTAGTACAAATAACCTAACAATGAAAAAAACTAACTTAAACAGAAATTAATAAATACTGAAACAAATGCATTGCTCATTGTTAGTTAATGCATTAAGTAATGTTAAGGGGTTAGTCCACTCAAAAATGAAAATAATTAAATTTATTACTCACCCTCATGTCGTTCCACACCCGTAAGACCTTCATTCATCTTCTGAACACAAATTAAGATATTGTTGATGAAATCTGATGGCTCAGCCAGGCCTCTATTGAGAGCTATATGGGCTGATTTCAAAACACTGCTTCAGAGCTTTACGAATCGAATCAGTGAATCGGAGCGCCAAAGTCACGTGATTTCAGCAGTTTAGCCGTTTGATAGGAGATCTGAATCACTGATTCGAAACAAAAGATTCATAAAGCTCAGAAGCAGTGTTTTGAAATCAGTCCATCACTAAATATTGTTGAAAAGTTGTTATTTTGTTTTTTTGGCACACAAAAATTATTCTTGTCGCTTTATAATATTAAGATAGAACCACTGTACTCACATGAACTGATTTAAATATGTTTTTAGTACATTAATGGATCTTGAGAGTTTGAATGGCTTTGCTCTCAGTAGAGGCCTCACTGAGCCATCGGATTTCGTCAAAATATCTTAATTTGTGTTCTGATGAATGAAGGTCTTACAGGTGTAGAACGACATGAGGGTGAGTAATAAATTACATTATTTTCATTTTTGGGTGAACTAACCCTTTAACTAACAGGACCTTATTGTAAAGTGTTATCAACTTTTGAATTATTTATTTTCTTTTTTAAAGCCCCCTGTGGTGAAAATCAAATTTTTAATGTTTTAAAACAAACCACGTGTAAATTCATCAGTCAACACCATTGCTGAGTATTTTCTCCTTAAAACTGCAGTGAAAAAAAAAGACAATCTCAAACCCACGGTTTGAAATCGCTGGTGTTTCTGACGTCACAAACTACCTTATAACCAATCATGTCAATGTGTGGGTGGGCTTTTTCATATCATTAACAGCGAACTAGCAGGGGAGTCTCGAGAGAAGCCAGGTTATCCTGGTATATTTTTCTGTTGATATGAAAAATTGTGTAGATTTAGATACTGATTTAGATTTAGATTTAAGGATGCTGATTTTCAGAAGGCAGCTGTCTGACTCTGAGATGGCGAACGGGAGCATGGTTTGTGTAACATTGGCAACACATCATTAGCTGTTTGATATCGTAGACAAGCATATTAATCCCCATTATGTGCAGCATTAACCTCAGTAAAGTTGAGTGGATCTCTGAGCTGGTGTGAGTGAGTGGAGGCGGGGCTAATTTGCATATTCATTGATCCACGTGTATTAAATGAGGCAAGGGTGTAGAGTTACATTCAAGCTATTTTAAGGCATGAAGAACATTTTTTCACAGGAAAAAAAAAAAACATTTAATTATGTGATTTTGGTGATCAAAGATGAGTTTTAAGGGATAAAATAATTGACTATAAAGGGACTTTAAGCATAAATGTTACAGAATTTTGTGAGTTTCATGAAAAACAAGAAAAAAAAAATTGACAATAAGGTAAGAAAAAGTTTAAGAGCTTAATTTAAGATTTATTATTTTAAAGGTGCCCTAGATTCAAAAATTGAATTTATATGGGCATAGTTGAATAACAAGAGTTCAGTACATGGAAATGACATACAGTGAGTCTCAAACTCCATTGTTTCCTCCTTCTTATATAAATCTCATTTGTTTAAAAGACCTCCGAGGAACAGGCGAATCTCAACATAACACCGACTGTTACGTAACAGTCGGGATCATTAATATGTAATATTTGCATATGCCAGCTCATGTTCAAGGCATTACGAAAGGGCAGAACGTCTGGATCTGTGCACAGCTGAATCATCAGACTAGGTAAGCAAGCAAGGACAACAGCGAAAAATGGCAGATGGAGCAATAATAACTGACATGATCCATGATAACATGATATTTTTAGTGATATTTGTAAATTGTCTTTCTAAATGTTTCGTTAGCATGTTGCTAATCTACTGTTAAATGTGGTTAAAGTTACCATCGTTTATTACTGTATTCACGGAGACAAGAGCCGTCGTTATTTTCATTATTAAACACTTGCAGTCTGTATAATGCATAAACACAACTTCATTCTTTATAAATCTCTCCAACAGTGTGTAATGTTAGCTTTAGCCACGGAGCACTATCAAACTCATTCAGAATCAAATGTAAACATCCAAATAAATACAATACTTACGCGATTAGACATGCTGCATGACGAACACTTTGTAAAGAACAATTTTGAGGGTTATATTAGCTGTGTGAACTTTGGTTAAGCCAAGCGCAAGCTCTTGGGCCGTGGAGCACGAGATTTAACCCTTAAATGCATGACTGTTTCGCCAATCATTCTTACATATTCGGGTCTTTATCGACCCGGAACTATATCTAACACGGAAGGATCTCTACCTGTCGTGATAATATAAAACTCCTCTGATATTAGAGTAACAATTACAGAAGAATAAAATAAAGCATATTTTGTTAGCTTTTGGAGCTTGAAAGGGCTCATTCTGAGCAGATGTTTTATGCCATCATCACTGTCCTCATCAGAGCTCATTTCCCAGTAAATTCAGCAAATAATGGGCTAGTTTTATGTTTCTGGTCACGAATATGAGCCCATTCGCAATCTCAAACGTATTCTCAAAACTATTTCATTTTCAACATCTTCAAAATCAATATTTCTATCACTAACAGCTTCACCAGATCCATCCAGTAACAGTTACAGTCATATTTGATTGCTTTCAGTACTTGCTCTGCAGTAAATCACTGAGCCATTTCATGTTGTTATTATTATTTCGCATTGTTCTGAAAATCATCCAGTTCTGGCTGCATCTATAATTCAGATTTTTAATCCCCGTATCCGCTTACATATATTTATATATAATCTATTTTTAATCTCTATAATAAAAATGTATAATTCAGATTTTGATCTCCATATCCATTTACATATATTATATATATCTTCCAAGGGGTTTTTTTCCCTCCTAGGACTTTTTTCCCAGTGTTAGCACGCTGGGTTTTTCTCCTAGGGGTTTTTTTCCACCCCTGGGAGTCAGCCGACATTGGCTTAATGTAGCACCATCTTGTATATGTTACATATTACCACGCTTGTTTGTACAGCTTATTTTTAACCACTTCCCTTTTTTCTGTGCTTCTAATATGTAAAGCTGCTTTGAAACAATTACAAATTGTAAAAGCGCTATATAAATAAATTTGACTTGACTTGACTTGACATTGTGTATCAGACACTGCCACCTTGTGGAATAAAGGTGAATCGCACTTATTCCGTCATGTAAGATTCAATTATTGTTGTGCAGAAAAATATATGTACACTCATACACACCTCGGGTCGTTTGCGACCCTATACAATTTTTACAAAAAATGAATACAAAAATAGGCATTCTTTTATAATTTTATGATTTTTTTCTTGTTATATTCTTTATAATGAATTGATTGAGGAATACCAAGAAGGTTGATGTCTAACTTTAAAAAATGAACGAGGAGGAGGGTAGTGAATGACATCCTGGGTCACAAAAGACCCGCGGTATGCATTTAAGGGTTAAAGGGGCCGCGTACCCTGAATCGGCGAATTTATAATGATAGGCAGTTAAAAAAATTAATTAAAAAAAAAACTATGGGCTATTTTGAGCTGAAACTTCACAGACACATTCAGGGGACACCTTAGACTTATATTACATCTTTTGAAAACATGTTCTTCGGCACCTTTAAAACAAGTCATAAGATCATTTAAGCTATTTTAAGCATGTACATATATCATATATCATATATTATATATATATATTTATTTATTTATTTTATTTTATTTATTTTTTTATTTTTTGGAAATTACAAAAACACAGATTCTGAATCAGGAATGGGTTTTATTAAAGAAGCATGATGAAAATAAATTGCTTTCAAATAAGAGTCTGGCGGTTTCTGAGTGGTTACCCAGAAAGCAGATGCTGTATGTACAAGACGTAGTTATCAGAATATCTTCTTTTTTTTCTTTTTTTTTTTTTTGTAGGCATGTGCATTCACCTGTGGAATTCTTCACTTTTATTGGTCTGTTGGCAAACTCATTGTACCATGAAAGACACAAAGCCCTTTCTGGTCTAAAGTGTCTCTGAAGGCTGAAATCTGAAAATCACTCCCTGTTGACTGCTCCATTTGCAACTTTGTCTATCATTTCTGGCCTTTTGGAGACAGAAACAATGAGACAGAAGATGAGGGAATACAATGACTTTCTTTTCAAGATTCTTTGTTTGATAAAAAGTTCAAAAGAACAGCTTTTATTTGAAATAGAAATCTTATTTTAATGTTCTCACTCTCACTTTTGATCTATTTAATGCGTCCTTGCTGAATAAAAGTATTAATCTTACCGACCCCAAAAATTTGGATGGTAGTATGTATGAATTTCACTGAGTTTATTCTACATGCTTATATACAAATTCAAATTACAATACTACCTCAACTCAAATTCAAAAACTAAATTTGAGCTTAAAAGACATTCTCAATTAATTTCCGAATGGCACACAACCCTTTGTGGTTTGGGAACAGGGTCGAGCAGTATATATACACCAGACAATTAGTGCCTTAGTGCAAATCTCTCTCACCTGTAAACAATGCTGAGAAAATCCTCTTGATAAAGTCTGAGACACTGGCCCAAATAATAACATCCCAGCGGCCCGGCACATTTTGGGTCATGGCACCGGATGACAAATGGGGCCGTGCTGTATCTCATCGGACATTTCTCAATGTCGGGAAACACTCTGACAGGGTTGTGCCAAATAACTGACAGGATTATTTGTGGGTCAGATACAAAGCAAAGCCGTGAGAATAGATCCTTCACTCATGTGTGATGTGACTTCTGAACGGGCCTAATGGTACTGAGTGATAGACCGGGTCGGATTTCAGTCAAACTCTCACAAGTTGATGATGTACAGTAGATGCATGGTTGTTTATCTGAAGTGCTCCTATTATGCTTTTTCGGATATTACCTTTGTAATATAGCAGTTTGTGAATGTAAAAGGTGATTGTTCCATCTGACCAATCAGAGCAGAGCAGGCTCTTATAAAAGAGGGGTGTTGTTAACTCACTGAATTATCCATCAGGATCTATCTAGTGTATCTCACTCCCTCAGCCACACAAACTATTAAAATAACAAGGACGAATGATTAAAACTCATTAGGCCTGCATCCCAAACATGTGCAGCATCTGCTGGTAAATATTTGTATTTCTGGAATAAGCCGAATCACACAATACTTGCTCATTCTGGGTGGCAAAAACAAGCTTTTCAACTCCCCTGTCATTGAAAACCCACCGTCTAGCCGCTTGTCTGAGAACACCCTAGAGATCTCTCACTGAATATAGGTAATCAGGTAAGAAACAAGAAGGTTTTTGGTATCGTTATAGAAATAAGTGTGCTTGAGAAACAAAGGAGAAATTCTTTTCAAGAGGAATGTGGGTGACCTTAAATGGTTTTTAATCTATTATATTGCACATACAGTTAGTGTTGCAATATACTGAATATGTGAGTTTACTGTAAATGCATCTTTCTTATAGTTATGAGGCCGTATTCGCAAAACATCTTAAGGCTAAAAGTAGCTCCTAACTTGCAGATTTAGGAGAAACTCTTAAAAATAATGGGCGTGTCAGTCCTAATTTTAGGAGTCCTAAATTTTCACTCTAAGAGTATTTCACAAAGCATTTTAGCACTAAAACTAGCTCCTAAATCTGTGAAACGTTAGGAGTAGTCAAGAGGACTCCTAAATCACTAAGACCAAATCACAGACAGTCCAAATCTACCCAAAGACACTGAACACCATTGAGGCAATAGCGATAGAGCCTTGGGTGCTGAACCTTTTCTTCATAAATGCAATACATTTTGATTTATAGATTTTAATCTACGATGAGACGCCAAAAAAAAAAAAATTTTAACAAATAAATAAATATTGTCTGATTACCTGTGGCAGTGGTTTTCATGAGTTCACACTTACAAATGAATAGAGTAAAAAATATATATATAATAAGTGTATTTGGTGTGCTGTCCAAGGGGATTGAGGGCTCCGAGCTTGAAATTTAGCCCAAACCCAAAGTTATCTCCGTATCCCCAGCCGAGAGTGAGGGACGGGTTGGCAGAGGGATGCAGAAAACTGTTGAAGTAACTATAGGCGAGTCGGCTCTCGTCTGTGTATTTATTCCTCCTCTCGAGCTGATTAGAAAGACTGTCTGAATGTGTTTCTCCTAAACTTTGTTTATAAAACATAATTTGTCTCTTGAATTCTGCATTCCCTTGAGATGCAGACACCCAAGAGGTGGACAATTAACCGTATATACTAGTTTAATTAGTGACACTTAGCCTACATTTTAAAACCTTTATGGCAACAATATGGCAACATTTTATTTTGACTATGGCAACATTTTTATTAAAAAATATTTATTTGAATAGGGCAACATTTGCATTTTAAAACCTTTATTTTAATATGGAAACATGACACCTTATTCTACAATATTTCTATGATTAAATCTGACTCCTCCCCCATCAGCCAATCACCGTGTGGATACTCCATAGCAACGAGGTCAACCCCGCCCTTACTCTTAGCTTAAGACTTCAGTCTGTTCCTTAGTAAAAGTTTGTCTCAGCAGCTTTGTGAATAGGTTTTAAGAGAAAACTCTTAGCTAAGAACTTTTACTGCTATTTAGGAGAACTCTTAGTGGTAAGATGAAATGTTTTGTGAATACGGCCCCTGGTCTATCATATCTCATCATATTGTTTCACTCTGCTTTACTTCATATTGTATCATATCAAATATTACAGGGCACAGGATGAAAATTAACTTGAAACACATGGCTTATTTTAATTAAAGCTAAACCCCCGTCACTATCAATAAACTTGCAGTATACAAGAATTTTATGACTAATGATCCAAAAAGATGATGAGTATTCATAATAATAATAATAATAATAAAAACAATAGAATAACAACATTTTGTATTAATAATATACAAAAGATATGCAAAACTGTCTTGTAACTTCACTACTGTTGAAAAGTTTGGGGATTTTTTTAAAAGAAATTAATACACATTTATCAAATTTTATATTTTAAAATATTAAAATTTATTGTAATAATATTTCACAATATTACTGTTTTTACTGTATTTTTGATTAAAAAAGGCGAAAAGGTCTTATTGATAGATATCTTTCTTTACTTTATAATATCAGGGTCAATGACGTGACGGGTGAATTTTTTTTGTCCAAAGGCCTTAATAATAATAATAAAAAACAAAGATATGACATCCAAAGTATGTAAGGTAGTACAACTAGATCTCTTTTATTGAATCCAAAATGTTTTAATTATATTTTGCTACATATAAAGGTCATTCGGTTTAACCGTCCAAAGGCCAATACAGCCATTTCATTTGTGATTAAAATATCTTAAACTGTAATAAATGTATATATTTTTTATTCTGGCATGATTTTATAACATCATATATCAACATAGTGCAAAATGGTATTAAAATTATGTGTAGAAGTCGTTGCTTTGTTATGGGAAAGAATGTCCGGAAAAATGAATTTCATTGATGTCATTTGGAGTAACCAACATAAAGGGACGGTCAATACCATGTGACAGGATGTGACATCATTCAGACACCTATAAAGGACCACATGGTCGTGAAGCAAAGTAATTAACTCTCTCTTAACTATCTGATAAATTCATGTTTTCACTTGATCATCCCGAAACATCAGGTCATTCGGTACAACCGCTACAAACATGGAAAATGTTGTAATATTTTAAAAACTTGTGCTAAATATAAAATGTTTGATTGTCCTTTTGATATCAGCCTGTTAACACTGTCTGAAAATATCATCATTCGGTATAACCAAAAGTGTCATTCGGTAAAACCGAAATTTTGGTTAAACCAAATTCATTTTTTGGTGACAAATTTTGTCCATCTTGTAAAAAACGACGAAAGCAGTGTTAATTGATTATAAAAACCACATAATCTCATTGTTAACACTTAATAAAACTTCTAAATTAATTATATCTCCACTATTTTTTACACTTTTAAAAACCTTATTCATCAATGACCCATCGATACTTTAGGTCACGAACACACAACGCCATTTCAGATAGTACTGTATCACATCATACCATATCCAAATGGCTTCACTTATTATTAATACAATGTATTATGGTCTAATCAGCCTTTAAGTGTAGTGGCTGAAATACATTACATAGTGCATTCAAGAGAACAATTCTTTCAGGCACTAACTGTTGTGTACCAGTTTCAGGTCCACAGGGAAGCTATTAGTAAACCATGTATCAACAAACGATGTGAGTGCCCTTAAACCAGATAAATTACAGTGAGAACAGGGGCCTCTTTCATCTGATCAAAGAAAAAGTGCAGGCTGCAGACAAAATGAGATAAAAGCCAGAGGGAAAAGCTCTTTAACTGGCTGCTAAAGATCAGGAAGAATCACAGGGCAAAGGATCAGGTCCAAAATGCGAACCCTGACAGTGGGTCAGAAGCGGGTACCGCCCAGACGACAGCGTGAGAGGCGCTCTGGGTCTCTAGCAACCTACTTTACAGACGGGCCAGCAGAGGCTGGAGCCGTTTCACAGCCCTTCATGTCTGCACAGCACATCAAGAGGCTTATTTAGGCTAACTCGGGCCCCGGCGTACTCCCCGAAGATCCAGCTGTCTGCTGCTGGCTGCTGGTGCCATCAACTCAGCATCTATATGAGGAAGAGCATTTCTCCGTCATAAGGAGAAAAAACTGGAGCAACCAAATGTTTTTTCCGTTCATATTTGACAAAGACAAATTGTACAGCGGTCTGCTATTTTTACTATTTTATTTATTCAGCCTTTATTTGTCCTGACAGGTTATTGGGAACACGTTGCCTTTATAATAACAACCTGGCTAGCAATCTGAAACTCTCTCGGCGGTGATGAAATAGATGTAATTTGCCACATGCTTCGCCAGGGCTTGCTCGGTGAGAAACGTCTGACCCAATAAAGACAATCAGGATGAGCCAATCAAAGATTATGTAATACCGAGCTGAGCGGAACTGTACGGCGGCCCGGACGATCCGGCTTTCCATTACAAGATAGCTTCCATCTAAAGATGATCGTATTATCGCAAAGAACTTCATCTATATTTAAAGAAACTGGGATTTCAACATAGCTTGATCCTGGATGGTTTTACTACATCTGGGATTATTTTGATGATTCCCAAACACTTCCCCTGTCTGCCGCCGGTCAAACAAACCTGTCCCAAACACATCTAGTGTTAATCTCAATCAGTGACAAAAATGTTCATTGACAAAGGCCGGACAAAAAAGATGCACAATGACTACACGTGAACAATTAAAACAGACTGTTGATGTAAATATGATGAGGAAAAATTATTTCAGAAAAGTGCAAAATGAGCAAATAATGCAATTTACCATAAAACTATATGCAAAATATAAGATTAATCAACTATTTCCACAACATAAATGTAATATTACAAATCATATTTGCACAGAAAATGAGTCAGATTTATCATCACCATCTTTAGTATCAGTATTGTTATTATTACTGTTTTTATTATTAATGATATTACTGTTGCCGTCATCACAAAATATTATTATCATTATTATTATACATGCTATTACTATTTAAATACTTCTACTATTACCCATTGAAGTATGTGCTGAAATTTTCAGTTAATATCTCAATAATTTAACAACACATTTGCATGTTCACTGACGTGGTCACATGGCATGCAGGTAAACTAAAATAATATATTTCATCTTTTTTATTTTATTTTTATTTTCATAGTTTTTGTCATGATCTGGTTGTATAGCATACATGACAAAGATGATGAAAGTCAAAAGTAAAAAATATTAATCCACATAAATAATAATAATCTACATGAAGGCAGGCAAAGCAACAATCGTTAAACAGTGACGAAACTGGACAACTAAGAACAGAAACACAGGAACTTAGAGAACGTTTACACGACAACGATGTAAAAAACTGAAAAGGTTTTTCTTTGTATAGATGACAACATTGTCAAAACGATCCCTGTTCACACGGATCCGTGAAAACGACTAAAAACACACTATTATTCATGCCAGGCCAGTAGATGTCGATGTCACTTTGTAAAAAAAGACTGAAATGCACATGCCTACCCAGGTGAACAAAAGTACACTTCTATAATGTACTTAAAGAGCTCTATTTTCGCACACTAATTTTGTACTTAAGAAGTACTAAAGAAGAATTTTTAGTATATTAAGATAATCTTAAGAACATCTAAGTGTACTCAACTGTGCTATTTTGAGACACCGTGAAATATAAACTAAAATGTGCTTTTAATAAAATATATTTAGTTACCACTTGTAGTACACTATGGGTTCAAGTGGTAACTAAATACATTATTTAAATTCAGAGATAATATATTAAAAGCACATTTTAGTTCATATTTCATGCTGTCTCAAAATAGCACAGTTGAGTACACTTAGATGTTCTTAAGATTATCTTAAGTAATACTAAAGAAGATTTTTTTAGTATATTAAGCACAAAATTAGTGCACGAAAATAGAGCACTTTAAGTACATTATAGAAGTACTTTTTTATATACTTTTTTTCACCTGGGTACAGATTGAACATGTAATATGCATGCATGTGCATGAAGTCACTGTTTTCAAAGATCCGCATTTTCGTAGTTTACACGGAGACAATAACGGTATCGTTTTCAAAAACTTGCACTTTGAAACTCGTTTTCAAATGTTTGCATTTTCAGGCCCCCAAAACGTTTTTGTCATGTAAATAAATGACCGGTTGAAACTGGTTCATAGGAAGTAACCGGTCGAGCCGGTTCACTAATCGAACTAAATCAAACTTTAGTTCTGGGTTGATGACGCAAGACGCACATGCTGAAGTAGCACGTCCGACTCAAAAAGAACCGAATGAGCCGGTTCAACCAACTGTCGAAGTTTGCAGAGGAATACCGAGGAGTCTGATGAGTGAGTTGACGATACCATGCAAGCCTGAGGCACGTTCTAGAAATATGCTAATAATGACTACTGTTATTAAATAACATTTAATTAAAACCAGCAAAAACCTTTTTGTCAAGAGATGTAAATAAATTTTCCTATGGTTTATTATACATGCAGATTTGTTAAGTGAAATCAATAAGTTTATTCTTTCTATAAGCCTACTTTAGACATGTAGAACATATCTGTGTTTGTGCATAAATATGTGTGTTGTAGTTGCGAATCTTATCCAAGATGTAGGCTAATCAATATTGGTCAGTCATATCCGACATAAAAGATCTGCGATCCAATGAAACTGTGGCCACAAACTTGTGTGAATGTGAATGAAAGGCAATAATAAGCAATATGCGTTCACATAAATAACTTTTTATTTGAATGCTTCAATATGCATTGATACAAATTACTTTATTTGAACGTTTCATTGATATAACAGGACACGGAGATGTTAGAAAAAAAATGCATATGCCAGGAACCTATGAAACAACAATGAACCGGTTCATTGAGACAAACTGTCCGAAAAGAACCGGTTCGCGTAAATGAATCAGACTTTGCATCACTAATGAAAAGTTTTCCGTTTTAAGTTGAAAATGATGTTGTGTAAACAGCCACTTAAATACAAGAGACAAACAAAGGGAATTAAATACACACAGCTGAACAGAATGATGAATCAAATCAGTAACCATAGTAACTAATAACGAAACTAATAAACTCAGGCTGGCAGGAAAAGGCAAAGGCAGAAAAAACAAACTCTAATTGAACATGACTGTGAGAGTTTTAAGTTTATATTTTTATGATTTAATTAATTATTAACTTTTTATCGACTCACAAACCTCAGTCTGGGAAACTGTGCTCTAAAGCATGAAGAATTAAAAGCAAACTAGCTTCTAAAAGTATAAAATTATATGCCATTTTATCAAGTTTTCAAGAACAAAAAAATGTAAAAGAAATATGACAAAAAAAAAAAAAAAAAAAAGAATGCCATTAATTTATCCAGTGCTAATGTGTCGAGCTGCTCAAAAAATAACTAAATAAATAACTAAATAAAAATTAACCAGAGAAACATCTGACCTGAAATCACTTACTCTCTTTTTTCCTCTCTATGCGAGACCCAGAAACACAGATTCTTACAACTTGGTCTCAAAGATGAAGCAATGTGTCCAAAACAAGTGCATAAATAAAAAATCATATCATTTTAATTCATTACAAACCACAGCACAAAAGGTAAAGCAAGTATATATCAACTTGCGCTAATGTAATTTCATAAGCAAAATGTGTATTAACATTATTACAGTATTTTTTCAGCCAGTGTGTCTGGTATAGAACAGCTATGCTATAAGGTCATGGGTTCAACACCCTGGAAACACACATAATGACAAATGTACACCTTGAATTGAATAAACGTGTCCTCCAAACAGAGTAGAAATGGAATATAGTGGACTGAATGCTATGCAAATGCAGTTATAGAGCAAAACCACTGCTATATTATGAGCTAGAGGCAACCTGCCAGCCCTACAGGAGCCCTGGAGAGGCCAGATGGGAGCCCTGCTGCGGCCCCCTGCAGTCATGACACGCACCGCCACAATATTCCTGCACAGAAACATGTCCAAACTTCCACCTTGTGCTTATTTTGTGCCACCTTGTGCTTTTCACAATGTTGAAAACTGTGACTTAAGACCCCTTCACACCAAGGACAATAACTATAACGATAACGATAAAGATACAGACCTAGAAATCATTCTAAATATACAAGAATAGCACACCACAACTATAACGATAATAGCACAGAGAAACAATGTTGCTGGAATCACTTTCAGAACAGTTTTTTCCAGTTAAAGGGGACCTATTATGCAAAATTCACTTTTACATGGTGTTTGAACATAAATGTGTGTCAGCAGTGTGTACACAACCACCCTATAATGGTAAAAATACACCCACTCCTCTTTTTTTAATCCCCATAAATCATAAGCAGTGTCTCAGAACAAGCCCTTTGCAGATTGTAGCTTTTGTGACGTCACAAATGCTTAGGCCCCGCCCACAACTGTTGACTGACTCTACTTTATTAGCATAGACCCCGCCCTCAGTAAGCTGTACACAGTCGGCCATGTTTATCTCCTCGTCAGATCATTTAACAGCAGCATTCAAGTGAGAAATGTATTCGTATTAACCCTTTAGAACCTAAAGCTAAAATAGCCCATTTTCACATATGTTTTTTTTTTTATTATAAAATTCTCTAATAATGTGCTATCTTCAAGTGCAAGGTGTCATTTTTTTTCGGAAAACAACTGGCTTTCAATAAATTACAGTTATTGACCATTAATGTATATGGTGAGTTTGTAAATAGAATTTAAATAGACGAAAATGAAAAAAATAATAATAAATTTTCTGATTTTTATTTAGGAAAAAAAGAGAAAAATGATGATCGAAAGAATCTAACACTTCAAACTTGAAAATTCAACTATATTACATATATACAAGTCATTTTGTGACACTTGGGTGCACAGTTTTCATTCAGGAGAAATTTTTTTATACACGCATACATATACTACATATGCATGCATCGGCACGCATACATTTACCGCACGGACACATTATACAGATGCACACAGCAAATGCGAAAAGCGTGTCTCACTTAGCCTCCTCACAAGTCTTATAAAAAATCATCCCAACTGACTGTGTACTCCTTCGCCATGTTTTTGTTTGTTTCTTCTATTATTTATTTATCTTTTTAGTTGATGGACACAGAGCAAAAGATTAAAAGACCAAAAGTTAAATTTCACAAGACTCAAAACATTAAAACTATTACTTACAGTCTAAAATGGGTTGCAGCTGGTTTAATATGTTCTCACGGCTTGGCAAACAGGAAGACCTGTTTAGGCTGGTTTAAAATGTTTAATATTAATTAATATTAATTTAAATGTTTAATATCTTCTTTTGTGTTCTGCAAAAGAAAGTCATACAGGTTTGGAACAACATAAGGGTGAGTAAATCATGTCAGAATTTACATTTTTGGGTGAACTAACCCTTTTAAAACAGGATTTACCACAGTATAAACAGAAGTACCGATCGATCAATTTCAACAATAACGCGATATATGTTCTGACATTAAGCCGCAGTCCTAATGTCCTTGTTGCAATGATGTGCTCTGCTCACTAATGCTAATGTTTCTAGCTTTCAGACACAATAAAAAATTAAGTGTCTTGAATTTCTGTCCATTAGTATCTGCTGGCCTCCCAGAGGGACTTTTCATTTATCTGTTCATAGCTCAGGAGACACAATGGACTTCTTAATTATTGTTCGACTATCAACTTTGTCTCAGAGTATAAAGCAATGAAATTAATGAACTATTTGATCTTGGAAGAATTTAATGTTTGAGTTGAAATATATTTAATAACACACTTTAATATCTTGAAAAATTTGAGACTTGATCTGTTGAGAATTCTTCTGAAACTCATGAGCTCTATTCTTCACCACAGCCCGCCAAAATAAAAGTTTGATTTTCATATTTGAAGTATCATATATTACTTTTTTTGTACAGTAAATGTGCTTCTCAAAGTAATAACAACAATGATAATAATAATAAAATTAATTACAACGTTATTTTTAAGGAATATCACACTATTGTGCAGAACTTTGGCAAAAATTTATGAGCCTTCTCTCTCTTTATACACAAGCAAAACTTGATACATTTGTTACCGAATGATCTCAGTTTCTCCTCAGGGCATTTTACACATCCGTTTCTGTAGCAGGCGACTCGCTTGGCTGCCTTATTCACGCGCTTGTGACAGTCTGTGCTTCAGAGCTGCCCGTTCAGACAAACTGAGCTAATCAAACACAGCCCAGCGTCCCAGTGTGACTTACAGCGGCTTTATCAGAGCGGTTTCATCAGAGCAAGTGGCCGGGAGGCTCCATCGTTTACATATGTGTTCAATGAGGCCTGGAACTGGTGCCCTTGAGGTTCCCACACCTTTTGACAAATCAATTTCCATGCATTTGCCATTACTGGCTTAAAAACATTCATTATGCCTTTTAACTATTGATTTTGTCTCAGATGTTTCTCCAAAAACAGCCACAAATGAGAGAGTAGTTAAAAGGATAGTTCACCCAAAACTGAAATATTCCCATAATTTACTCACCCTCAAGCCATCCTAGGTGTATATGACTATTTTCTTTCAGACGAACACAATCAGAGTTATATTAAAATATATCCTGGCTCTTCAAAGCTTTATAATGGGAGTGAATGCGGCATGAGGTTTTGAAGCCCAAAAAAGCACCTCCATCCATCATAAAAGTAATCCATACGACTCCAGGGGGTTAGTACAGGCCTTCTGAAATGAAGTGATGCATTTTTGTAAGAAAACTATCCGTATTTATAACTTTAAAGACTATAATCACTAGCTTCCGGTAACGTCCGATCGCGCGTTCACTAGTAGCATACGCTTAGGTGAGAGTAGACGCCTCTCGTGGTTCAAACAAATAGGGCTGGGCAACAAACTCAAGCTCCTCCTTTAAAGCTGCATTCTGTAATTTTGCCTCTTTGTCACCATCTCTGTTTGAAACATGCAATTGCAGTTGTTTGCAGAATTATTATCTGTACATGCGTTGTGCCTCGGCATGGATCCTCAGCGCGGATGAATCTAATGTTTGCTGTCAATCACCACAAAGGTGTGGATGTTGTACTTCAGAATCACAGATTGTAATCTTGGAAGTATGACCAAAATAAGAATTTTCACCGGAGAATGTCATCTAAATAAGTAAGTAACATGTCTGCCACTGAACTCACATGAACTGATTTAAATATGTTTTTAGTACATTAATGGATCTTGAGAGAGGAAATGTCATTGCTGGCTATGCAGGCCTCACTGAGTCATCGGATTTCATCAAAAATATCTTAATTTGTGTTCTGAAGATGAACGAAGGTCTTATAGGTGTAGAATGACATGAGGGTGAGTAATAAATGACATTATTTTCATTTTTGGGTGAACTAACATTTTAACACACAGTTCAGAGCAATAAAATGAATGAGTTTGCACTCACAAATAGTAATTTCTAGCTAATGAATATTTTAGACAGGCCCGGTTCCAGAATCAAATCACTGCGGGTGCTTCTGTAATTAGAACCTAAGCATCACCATAACAAAATTAGCAATGTACAGTGAGAGATTTACAAGATTATTTACAAGTCTTTTTATTATTTACAACACTTTTACAAATAATTGGAACAGCATTTCAAAAATATTAGAAATAGAAATATTTTTCTGGTAACTCTTTAGTACCGAACACATATAAACTATTAATTACGACTTTTCCCTCAACAAACTCTTAATTACTGCTTATTAATAGTTAGTAAGGTAGTTCATAAGTTCAGGTATTGGGTAGGATTAAGAATGTAGAATAAGGTCATGCAGAATAAGGCATTAATATGTGCTTAATAAGTAGCCAATATTCTAGTAATATGCATGCTGATAAGCAACTATTTAAAAGACCCTAAAATCTGCATCTGCAATCTGCATTTCCATTGCTTAAAAACCCTTTAAGACCGTGTTTCTCTTTAAGAGCCAATAAAATCTGAACCCATATGGGTAGCACAAAAATTCATTTTGCATACAAAACCAGAGACTTTACACATTCAGATCAAGCCTCCATCATGCTTCTGTTGCATTGTTTTCAGCCTCTAATGAGTAATATGCGTTTACAACAAGAACAGCACAGCCGCCAACTGAATACAAATATGTAAATTTCACGCGCTCATAACTTCAAAAATGCACAGATCATAGAATCGTTATTTAAAGCAGATTCTCACGGTAAAAATGAACCCAAAATCAGCATAATATATTGCATTGATCACAAGATATTACTCACGGAATGATTTAACATACTTGGCTAAAAACATGTCTCTCATCTTTCCGGGATGCAGTGTGTATCCAATGTTCCCAGACCCATCCATGTTCGTTTTCCAATGTGGAATAACACAAAATAGGTATCATCTTAAAGCTTAGAATTTCGTCTTTTTAATGCATCTAACCATTTTGAAAAACACCTAACGAGTGCTGAGAAGTGCCTCTAAACCGGAGTTTACCGCCCGTGGGCGCCATCTGGCTGCGGAAAAATGAACAACAATTTATTAAACTATACTTTATACTATCACCACAAAATTTGAACCAGATGCAGCTCACATGTAGGAGAGCATCACCAAAAAATATTTTTTCTCTGATCTTATTGCCATCCTGAGTTATTCCATGTCAAATAAAAAAAAATGAAAAATTATTAATATATATTATAAAAATTATATATATATTTTTGTCTTTTATCAGCAGTTTCTCAGCATGAAAATGTCCAAATGTAATGTAATTTATATTTTCTAAAAAGTGTTCTGTCAAATGATACCTACCTTTTGACTCTCCTTGGATTCTAACTAATAAACACCTCTGATTGGCCATTGTGTTCAAGAGATCAACAGATATGTCTGTGATTGGCTACATTGCTCAACACTGCAAAAACATGTTGTAAATAGAAACATCCAGAGTTCAAAACACACACACACACACACACACACACACAAAAATGTCAATAATATGAATGACAATAAAATAAATAAAACATATAATCATATAAAATGTATTGTTACAACTTTAACATGTTAAACAAAACTTTGACAAATACAGTGATCATTTCTTCCTCAAAAGTGCTCATTCTGTCAGCATGGTACATTGTAAACACTTATAATAAACAAACTCGATGAACTCCATACTGATCCACCAGCCTGGACCTGGTTTGTTTGAATATAAACATCACATCTTTAGAAGCAGAAGGAAGGGAATGGGAATATCAGGAGGAAAGGTGAGGGGCTAGAGAGAGATGAGTTAAAACCGAAAAATGCGGATGGAAGAGGAGATGAAAAGACCTAAAGTTAAGACAGTAAGTGCTGTTGAGGATGGAGGAGGGTGGGAAGGTCAGCTGGGAGTGCAGGATGAAGAGGACGAGGGGATGAAAGAGAAAGAGAGTGAATTAAGAGCAGGAGGCATGTGGGTAGAGGACACACAGGAGCGAGTGAGAGATGGCAGCTCATGAAGGAGTATGACAGATGAGACACTGAGTGCCACTTGAGTGACAGAATACAGAATGAGAATGAAGGAGGAATGAAGGATGGGGGGAAATAAATTAGAAGGAAAGGAAAGCCTGATGCCTTCAGTCTGCTGGAAACACTCACTTCTGAAGAATATAATATGTGTTTGTGTGTTTATATGCCCTCTCTCTCTCTCTATTATATATATATATATATATATATATATATATATATATATATATATATATATATATATATATATATATATATATATATATATATATATATATATATATATATATATATATATATATTATACACTACCAGTCAAAAGTTTGGAAACATTACTATTTTTAAAGTTTTTGAACGAAGTCTCTTATGCTCATTAAGGCTGCATTTATTTCACAATAAATACAGTAAAAACAGTAATATTGTGAAATATTATTACAATTTAAAATGATGGTTTTCTATTTTAATATACTTTAAAATATAATTTATTTCTGTGATCAAAGCTGAATTTTCAGCATCATTACTGCAGTCTTCAGTGTCACATGATCCTTCAGAAATCATTCTAATATGATGATTTGATGCTCAAGAAACATTTCATATGATTATCAATGTTGAAAACAGTTGTGTTGCTTAATATTTTTATAACCTGTGATACTTTTTTCAGGATTCATTGATGAAAAAAAAGGTTAAAAAGAACAGCATTTATTCAAAATATAAATCTTTTCTAACAATATAAATCTTTACTATCACTTTTTATCAATTTCACACATCCGTGCTGAATAAAAGTATTAATTTCTTTAAAAAAAAAAAGAAATAAAAAAATTACTGAGCCCAAACTTTTGAACGGTAGTGTATATTGTTATAAATGATTTATATTTTAAATAAATGCTGATATTTTTTTACTTTTTATTCATCAAAGAAGTAAAATAATCTCATTAGTCTCTGAATAAAACTTTTTATTCATCAAAAAAGTATAATTACCATAGGTTATAAAATAATATTAAGCAGCACAACTGTTTCCAACATTGATAATAAATCATCATATTAGGATGATTTCTGAAGGATCATGTGACACTGAAGACTGGAGTAATGATGCTGAAAATTCAGCTTTGCATCACAAAAATAAATTATATTTTAAAGTATATTAAAATAGAAAACCATAATTTTAATAATATTTCACAATTGTTTTTTCTGTATTTATTATGAAATAAATGCAGCCTTAATGAGCATAAGAGACTTTGATCAAAAATATTAAAAATAGTAATGTTTCCAAACTTTTGACTGGTAGTAATATATATATATATATATATATATATATATATATATATATATATATATATATACACACCCACACCCACACACACCCACACACACACACACACGTACGTATAAGCTTGTTTCCTCTTTTAAAATTGGAAAAGCCTATTCTAACTATGCACAATTATATAGTTAGTTGCATTTTATTGTTTGCATTTAGCATAGTTTTTTCCATGCTGTCCCAACCCAATCAGAACAGACCAGTTACGAACGAATGATTTAAAATATGCCAAGAAATTATTGTATACATGTACCTTGGTAGCATCAACCTGCAGTACTGTTACAGAAAAGCAATCAATTCTGACATTTCACCATCTTCATATAATGACTAGTGGCTGAGTAATAACAGATGAAGCGGGACGTTCTTGCAAATTGAGGAAATAACACCAGCAATGTTGTATTCGGAGAACCCGAGCCTGTCACGAGCAGTTTAAGAGATGTCGTGATGATGCATTGCATGTTGAATTTGAGGACACATTCTTTCAATTGATTCGAATTGAATGAGACCGACTGGAATGTTTACAAATGCCATTTCACAGCCGGCTCAAATGGCTGTTGAGAGGAAGATACCGCTCGTTTATCACCGCTGAAGCTGAAGGAATTACTCAAAACAAAGCACATCCCTGAGACTGGCAATTCAGAAGGTGACGTAAAGATGGTTGTTAGCTGTATATCCCAACCTATCCAACCGATCATGGTGACGGCTGAAAAATCAGTGTTTTCTGAACGGCGTTAAGTCACATCTGCTCCCTCACCGGCACCGTGAACGATTCTAAAGCGTCCATTGACAGACCGTTTAGTGAACACATGAGCCCACATCTGTCTTATGAGCTTCAGCAAAACCAAAAACAATCTCCCTGAGGGTGTGAGAGTGTTACCACTATGTTAAATTGTCTGTAGAAAATGTGAATGGTGTTTGCTTGTGAAAAGCTCACCGCCAAGATGATCCAAGATGTTCTGAGTGGTTGTTGTTGTGAGGAATCAGATGTTTCAGTTGTACACAAAACACGGTAACACTATATTTTGATGGTCCCTTTTGACCAATTTTAGTAGACTGTCTGCTTAATATCTGCGAAATCTTTATTGTGATGGTCCACAACAGACTTTGCAACTACATGTCAACTTATTCCTACACTAACCCTAGCAGTATACTTATACTCTACTAACACTCTGATGAGAGTTAGTAGATGCAACGTTACTTATAGTCAACAGAATGTGTTAAATTGACTATAAAAATAAAGTGAAACGGAAAACGCATGTGTAAAAATGCAGAAAATGTGTATAGTGTCAGTTATCAGGATGTATGTCCATGTGACGGGAGTAATGTGAGTAACGTGGCAGGAGAGTTGGGCTTTAATGTCACAGGTAAAATTTAATGCTAAAAAATAATATTTCAAACAGAAATAGTACTTCACATTATTAATGTGTTTGACCTTTTTTAAATTAAATGCTTCACATTGGTTAACCAGAAGCATTTCTGATGAATTTCTTTATCAAACACATTAAAAAATTATTATTTACAAAATGTATACATAAATGTGTGTGTATGCGTGTTTTTGTGACATATCAGGACACAAATTTGTATAATGAAATGGGTATGACATAGGTACACTGTAAAAAATGACTTTAACAGTAAAATACTGTAAAAATGCTGTGGTGAAAAACTGTCATTTGGTTTAAAGAAAGTTTCCATACTATATACGGTGAATAAATGTAATAGATCTAACGGTACATTTAATGTAATTTTACAGTAAAATACCGTTAAATTAACAGTTTTTGGAAGTGAAAAATAATTCATTGTAAAATTTACAGTGAAAAACCGTAAATTGACATTCCCACAATTCCCTGCGTGACACTTCACATTTGATATATTTTCGTTGAAATAACTCTGTTTCTTTTTAGTTTTTCTCATTTTTTTCTAATCAGTTATGTACATTAGGGTTTTATGTTACATCTAATGTTGTTAAATTAATGTTTATTGCATTTTTAAAATTTCATGCATGTTACCATGATGGTGTTTAGTGTGTGTGTGAATGACACTGTGTGCACCTTCTATATGTTAGTATTGTCCTTCTCAGCTTGTGGAAAAGCTGCTTGTGATGAGCTTTGATTCATCATGTGACTCTTATCACCACTGTGTTTGGTGACTGTCAGTGTATTATAAAGGTACAAAACAGATATTAGTACTTCATTAGGTTGGTAAATTAACATTATATCAGTTAATGAAATACGTTATTTTACTGTAAATTTAACAGATTTTTTTTTTTACGCTGCTACTGTATTTTTTACGGTAAAGTTCTGTCAACCACAGCTGCCGTTTTTTTACCGTAAATATTACTGGGATTTTTTTTTACAGTGTATTACAAGGAGAGGGTGACTTATGAGGACATTACCCCATGTCCCCATTTTTCAAAAGGCTTATAAATCATACAGAACGAGTTTTTTTTTGAGAAAGTAAAAATGTGCAGAGTTTCCTGTGATGGGTAGGTTTAGGGGTAGGGGGATAGAAAATACGGTTTGTACAGTATAAATACCATTACACCCATAGGTGCCGATTTATGTTTCTGCCAGTGGATGCCCAGTGCCCCACATCACCCCCCTCCCCTCCCCCCAATTACATCCATATTATACTATAGATATACTATTCTATACTAAAGAATTTTGAATTCCATGATAGTCTTGTGGTAGAATTTTTGTTAATAGAGTCAGAGGTCCAGCCGTGCTCTAATTATCAGTGGTTCGAATCTGCCCTCATATAATTTTTTTTCCTCACAAAGTTCAAAGAAGTTCATTAATGTTTGTATATCAAGAGCAGGGACATGTTTGTGTGCTTTTTGTTAGTGATTTCCCTGGAAAGAAGAGTCAAGTGATAGATAGCACTAGTTAGCTTATTTAACTCAAATTAACGTCAACTGGATGTTTCATTTGCATT
Organism: Ancherythroculter nigrocauda; assembly: GCA_036281575.1. Classification (NCBI taxonomy): domain Eukaryota; kingdom Metazoa; phylum Chordata; class Actinopteri; order Cypriniformes; family Xenocyprididae; genus Ancherythroculter; species Ancherythroculter nigrocauda. The sequence continues at coordinate 55,945,707 of VTFQ01000004.1, forward strand.
AAATCCATGCAGCGAGATGACAATTTTGACCCCAAAACACATTCTTTTCACGAGTGTTGTCTAGGGTGACCAAATGTGCCATTTTCCCAGGACACGTCCTGTCCAGGATTTCTAAGTTGCATAAAATGTAGTTTTGGTTTTGTTTTCATATTTGCGGAAGGTAGCCTAATGATTAAATTTTTTTTTACCAATAGCGTGCATTATACTACATAATCGACCAATTGTGGCTTGCGAGAAGGCTGGATCTACAGAGAACGGTCAAAGACTCAAAGCATTGCAAATACGACAACATTTTAATGCATTGCATGAACACTGTCAATAAGAACAGTGGCTTGCACAGACCTTAGAAATCGCGTTCAGGGGGCACATCGATATGACCACTTTGATGATTAAAGAGGCAAGGGCTCAAGCCATTTTAGGCAATTTAGAAATCCTGGACAGGACGCGTCCTGGGAAAATGGCACATATGGTCACCGTAGTGTTGTCGTGAGTCATGCTCTCGCTGATATCTGATGCAAGGAGAGTTTGAGTTTGAGCGCGCGCATGTATCTGATCCATGATCAGATCGAGAACAGAGCCATTTGTGCTCGCGCATCACTTGGATGCGCTCTCGACGTTTGCCATTAAAATATCGCCATAGAAACAGCCTTAAATAAAGTATAAAAAAGGGTGAAGATCGTGTCTGAAAACTCCAATCGATTTTTTTATTGGTTAAATCAATGGAGAATATCTCGTATTTTTCCGTGGGTGCTTGACCATTTCCGTGGGTGCTCGGGGATCGGCGCCTATGATTACACCTATGGAATGTCCCCACAATTCACAAAAACAAACGCGTGTGTGTTTGTATATAAAATGAAGCGACTGTCATGGCGGCCGATCAAATCCACTGTATTTTTTACAAATACTACAATGTAGTTGTGTAGACTTGAAATATGTGACATATTTAATCATAGGGCCTATTTTACAATTTGTTTAGACGTTTTCGGAGATGTGAGCTCCAGACCGTCAGCAGCCGTTCAGTGCTCGAGTACCCGCCGAGAACAGCTTCATCTTGGCCAGTGCTTCGGGGATTTGCCGCTGTCTCTTATAGTGGTTAAACATGAGATATAATTCATTATGGGTACATAAAACTGGGAATCGTTGGTCTTATTAATCTATTACTTGTTCCTGAGCAAATCGAATTGGGCTGTTAAATTTAATAATTTAATATTAAGGCTATACTTAACTTACATCCTGTAGAGCACTGCTTTTGTAAGTTTGAATGAATTTGTTGTGTTTATTTCCTATTGTGATTTATAATGGCTATTGATGTTACTTTAAATATTGTTGTTCCATAAATATTATTTTATATAAATAATATGTTGCATTTGCTATTGAGAAAGGGTCCATTAGTGCGTAATGTGGACTAAGTGAAAGTTACATTAATATGCCATTATGGCAGCAAAATGTATGAGTAAATGAGTCAGTCGCAAGAGACTTTTAAATTGAAAGGGACTTTTGTAAACAAAGGACATTGTTTAAGTGCTGTTATGGAAATTCCCTCAACTGTAAAAAGGAGCAATATCAGAGTTTTTTTTAGGCGAGACATTCAAACAGATTTTTACTCATTTCATTTGCTCTGGATGAATATTGCTGGCGTTACAGGGATTTTTTTTTTTTTTTTTTTTAAAGTTTAAAACAATAAGTGCAATAAATATTAATGCATTTTATGTGCATTTACAGTATAGCACAGAAGGATTCCCTTTGGAGAGACTTCATTACACATCCTATAGAGTTTGTATTCAAACAGAGGTCAAACTCAGAAAAGTGGCAGACAAGCTTTAGCTTAAAGGGATAGTTCAAGCCAAAATCATTTACTCACCCTTACGTTGTTTAAACCAGAAATGATTTACTAATTTTCTATGAAAAACAAAATGTGATGTTATGGTGTCTGTGCTGATCTTATCCATACAATGAACTTAAGTTGAGAAAGTGATTTAAGCTCAAACAGGACAAAAATCAGCATAAAAATAGCCCATTTGACTCTATTTTCTGAACTCATACAAAACCTTTTTGTGTGTGAAACAGATCAAAATAAGATGTACGATGTTATTCACTGATAATTTCCCTCTCCGCCTGAGCTCACAACTATTCTTGCCCATTGCAGTCATAACTATCTGTTTTATAATATTCGCTGTTTTAGGTTACATAATATCAAGCTGTTTTTTTTTTTTTTTGCACTGATATCTGACGTATTAATAATTACTGCTTTCTTTTACCAAAACAGAACTGCGTGGAATAGCCTTGATCTCTCAAAATAATAAGAGACTAATGAGATTCTAGAGAAATGCGGCTTTCTTTTAACCAAAATTTGAGTTGAAAGTGAACAGTGAGTTAAAGTGTACTCAATACTTCAGTGACTGAAAAATGAGCCTGTACTGCTGTTTCAACACTACATTAAGCAGCAAAACCTTTTCAGCTGTGCTAAGGATTAAAAAAAAAATTCTGGAGGACCAAATGAGGACATTAAAATGATTTCTTAAGGATCATCAACATTTTTTTTTCAAAATGCTCTATGTATTTCAATAAATATATATATATTTATTGTATAAATATATTTATATATATATATATATATATAAATATATTTATATATATATATATATATATATATATATATATATATATATATATATATATATATATATATATATATATATAACAAAAAATTTACAGAATGCCACTCCAAATGCAAATTATTTGACCGTACCAGTTTCTTGGAGCAGAAATCAAAGGAAGAAAGGAGCAATTCTTTTAAGATTCTTTTAAATTTCCTCTTCTTCTTCTTCTTCTTCCCCTTCTTTGTCTATCTATTGATATTATTGGTCCAGATAGCCATGTTCTTCTGTAAGGTATTATCACTCATCTTGTGTGACATTATACAGTACAGTCCAAAAGTTTGGAACCACTAAGATTTTTAATGTTTTTAAAAGAAGTTTCGTCTGCTCACCAAGGCTACATTTATTTAATGAAAAATACAGTAAAAACAGTAATATTGTGAAATATTATTACAATTTAAAATAACTGTTTTCTATTTGAATATATTTCACAAAGTAATTTATTCCTGTGATGCAAAGCTGAATTTTCAGCATCATTACTCCAGTCTTCAGTGTCACATGATCCTTCAGAAATCATTCTAATATGCTGATCTGCTGCTCAAGAAACATTTAATGTGTACAATTGTACAAAATATTTGTGTACAATATTTTTTTTCAGGATTATTTGATGAATAGAAAGTTCAAAAGAAAAGTGTTTATCTGAAATCTAATCTTTTGTAACATTATAAATGTCTTTACTCACACTTTTGATTGATTTAATGCATCCTTGCTGAAAAAAAATATTCATTTCTTTAATTTCTTTTCAAAAAAATAAAAATAAAAATTCTTACTGACCCCAAACTTTTGAACGGTAGTGTATAATGCTACAGAAGCTTTGTATTTCAGATAAATGCTGTTCTTTTGAACTTTCTATTCATCAAGGAATCCTGAAAAAAAAAGTACACAACTGTTTTCAACATTGAAAATAATCATAAATGTTTCTTGAGCAGCAGATCAGCATATTAGAATGATTTCTGAAGGATCATGTGACACTGAAGACTGGAGTAATGATGCTGAAAATTCAGCTTTGATCACAGGAATAAATTATTTTGTCAAATATATTTAAATAGTACACAGTTATTTTAAATTGTAATAATATTTCACAATATTACTGTTTTTTACTGTATTTTTAATTAAATAAATGTAGCCTTGGTGAGCAGACGAAACTTCTTTTAAAAACATTAAAAATCTTAGTGGTTCCAAACTTTTGGACTGTACTGTATATAGCGACATATTGGGTTAAAAATAACCCAGGTTGAGTTAAAAAAATGGACAAACTCAGCCATTTGGGTTGCTTTGGGTTAAATGTTTGACCAACCTGCTGGGTAGTTTTATTTAACTCAACTATTGTGTAAAAATTACTATATTGCTCACTTAAAATGAACCCAAAAATTCCATGTATTAATACGTTTAATAAGTAATATTTATTAAATTGCTTACTAATAAATGTTCACCTTTTGATTATTACTGTTGCCTCTAGTAATTATGTGTCTGATTTTTAATTTCCAATTTTGGGTTCATTTAAAGCCAGCCATATACTAATTTTTAACCATTAGTTGAGTTAAATAAAACTGCCCAGCACGTTGGTCAAACATTCAACCCAACTGCTGGGTCAAAACAACCCAAACACTGTGTTTGTCCATTTTCAACCCAACATTTTTTTTTTTTTAAATTCAGGTTGATTGGGACACTTTTCCCAATTCTTTTTCCAATCTCAATGGCATATTTTATATATATATATATATATATATATATATATATATATATATATATATATATATATATATATAAAATGTGTACTGCATAAACATAATACTGCAATTCACTGTTAAACTCCCTAATGACTGACTAATATGGCATACCACACACAAAAAAAGAAAAAAAACAAACATATATTTTATGGTAAGCAGATCTTTATTATGCTATACCACTGCTGCAGATCACGCCTCTCCTATTGTATCTGCAGCACAAGCTTCTATTACACTGAGACCAGTGAGTGTTCAGCCCACTGCAAATTATATATTATTAGCATGATAAAACACCCAATATCATACCTCTGAATCTTGAAGAGGACATTTCTCTAGTCTCAGAAATGAATTATTGTAATAAACTCTCAAATCAACGTCATTCTTCACCCGCCACACGGTGTACCAATTATCATAACCATTCGGCAAAACACACAGCGTGAAATGATAATAATAAACCATGTGGGCACGGATAATCACGTCTTTCTGTGATGTAAGAAACTCTCTGTTTGTAAGAAACACTAAATTGCTTCTGAATTGGCCCAGATACCGCACGCGACACAACAGACAGGTGAGTTAGCTTAGCATGACTAACAGCGTGAATAAAAGCACTGGTATCAAAGGACATAGAGACCAAATTCAGCTGCAAATCACAGCTGAACGCAGCATCGAACAGAGAAAGCTGTAGTAGCATATTAGCTCTATTGAAGTCAAAATTTTAATTAGAGTTAGCTGATATTTAATAATGTTCTCAAAAGGTTAGCACAAAAAATTTATTTATGCATTGTTCATGGAGCGTTCTTTTTCTAAAATATTTAAGTTGGACGTTCATCTAATGTTTTTAAATGTTACAACTTGTTTTAGAACATTCAGAGAACATTCAAAATTAAACATTTTAAAAAACTGAACGTTCATAAAACATTCAAAAATAAGGTTTTCATAACTTAATGGGAACATTAGCAAAACGTATTTTTGTTTGCTGGGTTAATGCCTTATTGAAATGGAAATACATAAATAACAAAACCAAACCTTTTCATTTTCTGAATTTATTCTTTTCTAAGATGGAATGGGATGAAATTAATCAGGACTGATATATGGGTTGTTCTGCAGTACCTATTGAACAATTAACTTTAAAACAAAGTTAAAAAAAATTAATATGCAAAGACTACATTATTCATCTTGATTCATTATTCATACAGTGACAAGATGATGAACAGGATTCCTAACAGGATTGAAATTAAAAGTTATCCATGCAGGCTAAATAAAGGACTCAAAGTTATCTCAACATTAAGGGCCCTATCATACACCTGGTGCAATACGACGCCAGGCACGACACAAGTGTTTTTTGCTAGTTTTTGCACGATGTTGCACCACGTTGTTTAAATAACAAATGCATTTGCCTTCATCTGTTCGCCCATGAGCGCAAACGAGGTGTGTTCAGGTGCATTGTTGGCGTGTTGCTATTTTGAGACAACTGAAAATGACTGCGCCATTGACCAACTGAAACCTGGTCTAAAGTCAATGGAGCAGTATTTGTTTTGTTATTTAAAGGTGCTACAGAGGATGTTTTGTTTTATACATTTTTGCAATATTACTTGAAACTGTCTTTACTAACTGATAAAAGACTATTTATTAGGTGCACTGAAAGGAATAATATTAATATACATCATCTGTGCACGAGGTAGGGCCTTAAAAACATCAGCCAATCGTTTACGTGATCATCGCGTAAACGATTGGCCCTCTGGCTTGTCAATCACTGCCGTGACGTTCCTTGTGAGAGACGAGCGCGGCTGCGCACTCCAGTAACTTTCCACACTCCACAGGCGCCGCATGCAATGTTTTTGTCAGGAGACAGGAGTAACAACTGCAGATTATGAGTTACCTGCGGTGAGTCCGACATAATGAATCCACTAACACGACACAGCGAATGCCGGTGGTAACAGGGACGTGCACAGGAATTTTGAGGGGCAGTTGCTCTGACCTAAAAAAAGGTGTGCATTATTTTTCTAATAATTCAACGGCCCGTCGTCAAATATTCCTTACTTGAATCACAGCTTAAATAGTGTTTTGACATCGACAACCCAAGTGCATTTTACCTCAAACTTGCGTCTAGTTAACTTTCTAAAGTAGCAATCGCTTCTCGGGTCGACATTAACACACTGACAAAATTATATTCAGAATTAAAAATATTTTTATACCACTTTTTAATGTGTGATTGTGTAAAGGTTTTCACGAGATACCAACCTTTCGCAAACTTGCTTCCAACACTCGTTCTCATGGAGGCGCGGTGTGCACGGAGGGGAGGGTCTGTGCGCGCGCGAGTATGTGAGAGAGACGCGTGAGTGAGAGACGCAGGGAAATGAAATGCAGCTGAACGTTTGCTCTATGAAAGACATAGACATTGGCTTTGTGATTTTTTTATTTTTATTTTTTTATCTAGGCCTACGTGAAATTCTGCATCCATTGTACGATTTTTTTATTTATTTTTTTTCCACCTCGGAAGGGCAATGTGAGTCGAGAAGGGCATATGGGCAGTTGCCCGGGCAACCTGAGCAACCCCCCTGTGCACGTCCCTGGGTGGTAAACACTCGTGTTCCAATACTCGTGCACAATTTTTAGGCGACGAAGGAGGGGGGTTGTTCTTACGCATGCGCTCATTTCAAAAACTCAGTAACAGTCTTTGGTTTCTCAGTCGACGAAAAGATCCTCTTTAGCACCTTTAAAGAGCGCGTTAGTAATATGCTCCTATATGCAGGTGCACAATGCACGTACACTTGTTACACACACAGGGACACGCAGCAGCACACAAACATACCAGATATTAAAAATAAAAGAATTACAATGTAAAAGATTATTATTGTGTGCATAAATATGAAAATGCTTTGGTGGAATCCGGCTTCTCCCGCAGATGGTCTGCTCACTCACTTTAACCTCGTGCATGAGCAGATCCGTTTCCTCACCTGAGAAGCGTTCAGTTTTCCAACTTGCAAATTCTATCATGTAAATAGAGAATCCACCATGGCAAGAGCACAATGAGAATGGGAATGGGAGATGAGACTCTGACTAGTTTATGTATGTTTATGTAATGTAATTTTCTGTAATTTTATCCAACAAGATTGAATATTTTAGAGTGACACAAACCAACTAATACCACAAGACATCACAGAACCCATCAAACCTACTGAAAATACTTACTAATGTTCATGCTATTGTTTTCCCTCCAAGATGATGTCACTTCCTGGAGGATGGTGTCATTAAAGAACAGGCTTTTGACAGTACAAGAGACTAACATGATGGAAAGCCAAACAAATGATAATTTCTCAGAACATTTCAATTAGAAAAAAATATGAACAAATGCTTGGAATATTAAACAAAAGTATGTAAACATTACAGCAGAACTGCATTTGAATTTAAGAGAGTAAACTTAAAATAAATTGAAATTCTTGGTAACACTTTATTTTAGGGTCTTTTATTAGCATGCACATTACTAGAATATTGGCTATTTATTAGTACATATTAAGCACCTATTAATGCCTTATTCTACATCCCATAATCATACCCAATACCTACATTTAACAACTACCTTACTAACTATTAATAAGCAGTAAATGTATTTATTGAGGGAAAAGTCAGTTAATTAGTTAATAGTTTATATGTGTTCCCTATACTAAAGTGTTACCGATTTTTTTTTTTTTTTTAAGAAATCCCTGGAATATTTCAAAATAAATGATCAGTTCAATTATCCTGGGAAGTGGAAAAGAAAAAGGAAAAGAAAAAAATGGCAAAAAAAAAGGGCCAAAAATTGTTTAATATTTCATCAAATGCATTAAAATGCAATAGGGACATGAAAACTTACTGAACAGTAGGAATGACCCATATAGCACTAGATTTTCATTCATATACGATCATAAAATGACAGCTAGAATTTTAGTCAGAACTACATCAAGAGATTTTGAACAAAACTTCACCCAGACAGCATTTAAACAAAGGGTGAATCTGTCATTTGTTCATGGCTTATGTAAATTTCTGCACAGAAACTGTCTGGTCCACTTCTAACAATGTAAATGTAAAATCATTTTATGCTCATTTATTTAATGTTCTGCAGCTCTCAGCATGCTGGCATACATCCAAACAGAGAATTTAATAAAGAGATGCAGAGTACACCTGCAACCCACACAAGTCACTTTGGTCTTCAAAATTATTTTAAATTGGAGGCAGTTCAGGACAGTTGCATTTCATGAGGCTTCATGTCTCTGAAGATGCTTCAATGTTTCGTGCAAATGTTATAAAATCATAATGCTTTAGGATATGTATATTGTCCAGAGTGGTAAAATTAGTCCAATTATGACCACATTAAAGCCTCACCTGGAGCTAAGCATCATTTCTTGGCATTTATCTAACTTCATTACCCCATCTCTGCTAGAACACAGTCTCAGGCAATGAAGCCCCTGTGCTGAGCACACACTCACAACAGCAGAAAAACCAACTCAAAAATGTGGAAAGAAGAGATTTAGCTAGAGATCCTTAAATGAATGGGCAGCATTTCAACTGGAGTCCATCCACATATCCATTAATTTTTCAGTATGAAACTGAAGCCGTGTGAGAAATCTTGTGTTGAAATATATAACACTGAATGAAATATAAATATTATTTAATTAAATATTATTTCACTATAACCTGTGAAACAAGGACTGAACATCTTACAATAGTACAGAGATTTTCTGTGTGTGTGTGTGTGTTATATATATATATATACACACACACACACACACACATACACATACTGTACGTATGATGTATGTATGTATATATTTATGTGTTCCTTGTCATGTGACCCAGTTTCTAGTTTGTTCCTTTGATTGTTGTATTCATTAGTAATTCAGTTCACTGGTGTTAATTAGTTATCTCATATGTGCATTTATACCCTCTTCCTTAGTCTCTGTCCGTCTTCTTTTATGAATGAGTTTGGTTGTTTCTCCAGAATTCCTTTTAATTTCCAATTTAATTAATCTTCAAATTACATTTAAGGAAGTACACCTAATAAAAATATATAGAATGAAATTCTATTAACGTCACTGAAAGTCAAACATTCTTTTTAAAGGGGTCATGAATTGAGAAACCAACTTTTCCTTGAGCTTTTGATATATAAGAGGTCATCGTACTATAATAAAATCCTGTAAGCTTCAGAACTGAAAACCTCCTTGTTAAATCAATCGCATTTCGGCGCAGGCTTTGCAAACAGACTTTTATGATATGGACTCGACAGTAATGCAACAACATGCAAGTAACTGTGTTCATTAATGCCTGATCTGATATTAATGATTCATGTGCAGTCAGATGTTCTTTGTCTATGTGTCAGTAAATCAAACCAGTGACTAAATGGTCAACTTCACGTTGTTTCTCTTAGCAGGATGAAAATGATCTGTTATTTAAATTGTGATTAAATTATATATAGAAAGCGATCAAAGAACGCTCCCTTTACAATCGCTGGAGTTGTCAATCAAACAGTGTGAGTTTATCAGTGACTGAGTTCTGGACTCGCGCCAAAACTCCCATTATATTCAAAGAATCTCTTAAGTACAATGCGTTTGCACTGTTAGTTAGTGTGCATAAATTGAGTTACAATGATGAGATCACTGCTTTCATGTGCTCAACAACATGTCTGTGATCAACTACAATGTTCATCACTGCAACCTTTTATGCCACAATCTAAATATAATGCAATAGATCTAAATGTAATGCAACACTTTTCATGATTAGTTAACCTTGAGAGCTGTAATAGTAAAAACACGCTAAGAGAGTAATACTTAGCCATTTCAAATGGAAAGATGTCAGCCAATCACAGCAGTGGGCGTTTACACTGAAGTCTCACAGCAGACACGCCCCTTAAAACAGAGCGTTCAAACCAGAGGGCTAAAATCAGGGTAGGAAAAATGCCTTTTATTTCTAAATGATGACCATTTTTGATGTAAAAAGCATATAAGTGCACCTCAGGAAACATTATAAAACAATGCAGTTCATGACCCCTTTAATTACAAATAAATTTGATCAAAATTAATAAGATAATTAATTATCTTAACTAAACTGTTGTCATGCACATACACAACCTGAAAACTACTAAACATTTATGGAGGGGCGACAGCAATAAGAGCATCATTGCAAAACATAATGAGGCATTTTATCATGATTATCTTGTTTTCATAATAATTATAAGCCAAAATCGTAAAAAACTAAATTTGATGAATCCCCCAACCCGCAGTGTATAGCGTGCAGATAGACAAAATATTGTGTCCTCTCAATAAGTGCATTGCTTCTGACTCCAGGGCCGAGACAACCGTGCCGGAGGCCACCATGGAGCAGTGCTGGCATTTGAATTCTCCCTGTGAATCACTGCTGAGTAATCACAAACCAGAGAAAAGGTCCACGAACAACAACCATGGAATCAGTGTCCATCCGCTCAGAGATGCACTGGAGCTGTCATTCGCTCTGGGACAGATGTGCTGACGACTAACGCTTCTGTTTGGTTCATATAAAAACATTATTGCACATGAACTTGAGTACCATTTGGGTCTGAATTTTAAGGGTGTATGACTTATATTCTATAGCAGGGGTGCCCAATCCTGTTCCTGGAGATCTACCTACCTGCAAAGTTGAGCTCCAACACTGATGAAACACACCTGAATCAGTTAATTAAGATCTTCAGGAGCACTTGATAATTATAGACAGGTGTGTTGAGCAGGGCTGGAGCTGAACTCTGTAGGAAGGTCCAGGAACAGGATTGGGCACCCCTGCTCTATAGAGACCAGGGTAGCGTTTCCCAAAAGCATCGTAAGCCTAAGTTGATCGTAGCTCCATTGGTTTCAATGGAGCTACGATCAACTTAAGCTTACGATGCTTTTGGGAAACGCAGCCCAGACTATGATGACAATAACATTTGACTTGAGTTGTTGATGCCTGACAATCTCATTCAGACTTTTATGTTTCAACCTACCTGCCTTATTTCGCAAGTACTGATTTCTCACAAATTTTAAACGACACATCATTTAAAAATTTGGGGTCAGTGACATTTGTTTTTGAAATGAAGTCTCTCACCAAGGCTACATTTATTTAAAAACAGTGATGTTATGGAATATTACTGCAAATTCAAATAACTGTTTTCTATTTTAATATATTTTGAAAGTGTACTTTATTCCTGTGATGGCAAAGCTGAATTTTCAGCAGTCTTCAGTGTCACATGATCCTTCAGAAATCATTCTAATATGCTGATTTGATGCTCAAGAAACATTTCTGATTATTATCGATTTTGAAAACATTTTTGCTGCTTAATATTTGTGTGGAAACTGTGATACACATTTTGAGGATTCTTTGATAAATAGAAAGTTCAAAACAGCATTTATTTGATTTTATGATTAAAATGCATTTTTAATAATTTTTTTTTACCAATTTAATGCACCCTTTCTGACAAAAGGTATTAATTTTTTTTTTTTTAAATCTCACTGACCTCAAATTTTTGAGCCGTAATTTAACTCAATTCTCCAGTGATTAGTGAAGAATTCCATTAAAAATTCAATTTGACTGAATAAAAGATACTTTTACACAGTTATTTTCTGATTGGATGCCATACACAATATCAACAATACATCCAGTGTGTCCATCCAGCTGGCTTTTAAACCTCTTATTAAAAAAAAACACAACTTGTTCCTTGAGAATTGGTCAATTACAGGTCGATCTTGAATCTACCTTTTGTCAAAAATACTAGAAAAGGTAGTTTCATCACAACTATGTTACTTCTTAGAAAGAAATGGCATCTGTGAGGATTTCCAGTCAGGATTTAGACCGTACCATAGTACTGAGACTGCTCTCATTAGAGTTACTAATGATTTGCTCTTATCATAAGATCGTGGTTGTATCTCTCTATTAGTGTTACTGGATATTAGTGCTGCATTTGACACTATCAATCACAATAATCTTTTGATTAGACTCAAATTATGTTGGCATTAGTGGAATTGCATTGGCATGGTTCAAATCATACTTATCTGACCGTTATCAGTTTGTAGTAGTAAACGATGCGATGTCATATCAATCACAAGTTAAATATGGAGTACCGCAAGGCTCAGTACTAGGACCGTTGCCTTTCACTCTGTACATGCCACCCTTGGGAGATATCATTAGGAAGCATGGCGTTAGTTTTCATTGTTACGCTGATGATACTCAGCTCTATATTTCTTTGTGCCCTGACGAAACTTACCAATTCACAAAATTAACGGAATGCACTGCTGATATAAAAAAAATGGTTGACTAGTAATTTCCTATTACTAAATTCAGAAAAAACAGAGATTCTAATTACTGGACCAAAAGCCTCCACACGTAATACTGTCTAACACTTGATGGCTGCTCTCTCAAGTCTTCGTCGTCAGTTAGGAACTTGGGTGTGCTCTTTGATACCAATCTTTCATTTGAAAGCCACGTTTCTAGCATCTGTAAAACAGCATTCTTCCATCTTAAAAATATTTTTAAACTACGACATATGCTCTCAATGATAAATGCGGAACAGTTAGTTCATGCGTTCATGAACTCAAGGCTAGATTACTGTAATGCTCCGTATGAACTGATTGCCATTGATCATGTGACCTCACAACTATTCAACCAGTCACAAGCAGGTGTGTTCTGGTCAGCCAATCAGAATGCTATGTTCTTCACCAGCACCTCATTTGGCGTCTAGGGCTTACGAGTCATATGTTATCTGTCACTGCATGCCTGTAGGGAAATTATTCAGTTATGAGGGCCATTTTTAGCCCAAAATATCCTCACATTTCTCTCTCACTTTCACACCCATATATATATTTTTTTTAATTAATTAAAAAAAACACACATGCTTAATCTGACTATTTTTTCCATTTGCACCTTTGCCCCGGGTGAAAATGCATCATCAAACGCACATGCAGCACGACAACACACATGAACACATATGCAAACACACACAAACACCCTGGCAGGCACAAGGGAACACAATGTGTGCAGCAGATACAGGCTTATTATTCACAGCGGACTGCTCTTGGCCCAATTAGAAGGTCATTTCCACTTTTGTCAAACTTTCATACCTTTTCTAATAGTTTAGCCCTAAATCAATCAGTAATGCAATATAAATTTTCATTAGTATCCTTTCTATAATTTCCAAGCAAATGGCATAATGTTTTTTTCCTCTAATCACTGCAAATTGCAAGATCCATATATGTATCATAATGGCTCTGTTCCAAAGCTGCCTACATAGGCAGCATTTTAAGTCACTATATTAATTATGCTGCCTTTTAAGATAGCTTCTTAAGGCCAAATTCTAAGGCTCCATTGCATTTCTCCTTAATGCATAAGGCATTCCCATAATGCACTGCGGTGCAGAAAAAATCCATCTAAGATGTATAATTCATTCAGTGGCAAAAACTATTCAAAATCAAATTAAAATTTGATTATTTTACCTAATATGTATGCAAAATTGTATGCATATTAGAGCTCTTATGAGGTTCTGTTTTAAGGATGCTGACTTAGAAGGCAGCATGCAAGACATCTCACTAGGTTTTGGAGACAGAGCTAGTACTCTGTGGTGAAACATAACAGCAGTCAGAGATGATATGCCTTTTATGGTTTAATCTGTAGAGTCCTTAAAAAGACTCTTGCTAGATTCTCTGAATAATTCACTGATCTTCAATGGGCAGCAGCATCCGCAGGCCTTTCACAGATCTCCACCACATCCTCTCCGCTGTGCACCAGCAAACAATAACTTTTCGGAATAGCATACTAACATACTACTCTACAGTATATGGCTGGATGTTGACATATTTCACACATCGATTCGATATAATATATATATATATAATATATATATATATATATATATATATATATATATATATATATATATATATATATATATATATATAAATAAAATCAGGTACAGTACATTTACATTTTTCTTAAAGGTACACTATGTAACTATTTTTGAGTCAATACATCACCAATTCTTCTTCCAAAACATGTTTTTGTCTTACCCTGATTTACTATGGTAAGTGTTACTATTATAAGAGTTAATATTTTAGACCTGTTGGTTTGGTTTTTGTGGGAAATTGTGTACAAGGGTCACTCGCCCGTGTGCGTCTCATCCAGTGTTGGGGAAAGTTACATTTAAAAGTAATGCATTACAATATTGTCTTACTCCCTGAAAAAGTAACTAATTGCAATACTTAGTTACTTTTTATGAAAAGTAATGCGCTACATTACTTTTGCATTACTTTTTCTCACCTGGGCTGGGCTTGCTTGTTTTTTTGGGTTTTTTTTAATAACAACAAAAAGTTCTATTTTTGGCAAATGTTAAGGCCCTTTCATACCAAGGGCCCTATCATACACCCGGCACAATGCGGCACCAGGCATTACGCAAGTGTTTTTGTGCTAGTTTCAGCCTGACACAGTTATCATTTTCAAGTCCTGTGCCACGTTGTTTAAATAGCAAATGCATTCATGCCCATTTGGGTGCCCATGGGCGTGTTGGTCTGAAAACGAGATGTGTTCAGGTACATTGTTGGCGTGTTGCTATTTTGAATAGACTGCACCATTGACCAACTGAAACCTTGTCTAAAGTCAATGGTGCAGTATTTGTTTTGTTATTTAAAGAGTGTGTTAGTAATATGAGCCTATAGGCGGGTGCAGAACGCACGTACCCACTGCTTGTTACACACACAGCAGCACACAAACATGTCAAATATTAAAAATAAAAGGATTACAATCTAAAAGATTATTATTGTGTGCATAAAGATACAAATGCTTTGGTGGAATCCAGCTTGTACCGTAGATGGTCTGCTCACGCTTTAACCTCAAGGACAAGCAGAACCGTTTACTCGCTAGAGAAGCATTCAGTTTTTCCGCTTGCAAATTCCGCCTTGTAAATAGCAAATCCGCCATGGTGCGAGCACAACTGGCTTTTAAAGGGAATGGGAGACGAGACTCTGATTAGTTTACTGCAAGTTACGCCCAAAACACACCCATTACTCATTAAGAAAACAGGATACAGGAGAAGGAAGTTCAAAACTCTTATTTCAAAATCTAATCTAAAGTAATTTTTGATTATTAGTATGGTTGAATTGGGTCACTGAAGGTCAGCAGCAAAGGTCTACTTTGACGCGTACCTGGTGTGGAAGTGGCAGAGGTTAGTTGTCACAACGAGCGAGAAAGGTTGACATGGAGCAGCTCAATCTCCAAACTCTGGAGAATCGTTTTAAACACCAAACAGAGGAGAGTCTGCTGGCAAAAAGAGAATGCGACAGAGCTTGTAATAAAACAAGAATCAACATTGGCTTGGCTTTTCAGAGATAACGAGAACTGAGAGATTTGAAATGTTGTAAAGCGACACAGAGATGATGTTTTTATTACTCAATAGGGTAATACTCAATCATTTATAACCGTTGCATACGCACAAAACAGGCCCTGAAAGAGCTGTATGCCAGCTCCTACACAAGTAAAAACAAACTTGACGGGAAAATTTGTACACCTGTATGCAAACTCTGACCCATGCATACAAACATTTTGGAGACATAGCAGTTTGGCGACACCAAGTTTGGCACACACACACACACCGCTCGCACACCAAGATCTGAGATCACGCTGCACACACACAAACATTCAGGAGTACAGATACTTGGTATCAACGCTGCCCCATGACTTTTAATAATAAAATAGCTTTGCTACTGAATCTATACAATATACTTCTTAGCAACGATGGGGTAACATCGCTGTTTTCTAAACTTGCAGCTTCACTATTAGAAGAAAGATGCTGCACAGATGCAGGCAATTCACACACACATCTCTCTCTCTGATAAATAATTCAAATAAATGCTATAATTCATTCATTCAAATAAATGTGATCTTACGGCACTACTTTATCTCTGATTCTGACTCAAAGTGGGCATGCAGAATGTTATATCTAACAAGCCTTAACAATGAAAATGACCATCATTTTTATCCTTCTGATCAAATATTGTGCTGCAAACACCAATAACAGCATTAACTTGTCAGTGCTGGCAAACGACCATGGTATAAGTGTGATTTTCCTCAGCTAGCTGTGCATTAAATGATTTGAATGCACTCCTCAAATTTGCGTCGAGAGGTTCTTTGCCTCCATGTCGTGCGTTAAGATCGTTTAACATACAGCAAGCCGTGGATTATCCTTTAATTATTCGATTTCGTCAACCCAGCCCTAATGTTTATTGTACACTTCAAACTTAACAAGCGCAAATTACATTAGAAACATGTCAGTGCATGAAAGTGAATGAGATTTGTTTACTTAAAAGATTCATTCACATCTAAAATATCAATACGACAGACCTACAGAATGAGTACATACTGCAGATCTCCTAAACAACATCCTTTCTCTTTACTTCTTCTCAAAATGAAGTAGCTTTTTAATTGTGTATTGTGTATGCTAGACAGAGAGAGAATAATTTCACTAGGCAGGAGGGAAGAGAATTGAGAAGTCAGAGGCGGAGGGAGAAGGGAAGGTTGTTTTGGTCTCTCTGTAGACCACCCTGTTTTACAGTAGTGGCAAAGCAAACAGCAGACGATAAGCAGTGTGTTCCAGCAGTGAGCAGACTACTGATGAACCTCAGGGAACCGAAGGGGTCCACAACAGCAACAGAGAACGTGTGTGTGTGTGTGTGTGTGCGCGCACGTTTGATGTATTTGTAGGAAGTATCATATTGTTGTCTTTGGGTCTGTATGAAGCTATTTCATGCAAGATTTAATATTATGCTACCTTGAAAAAGCCAATCTTATTGTACAAATCTATATGCAAAATAATAATAATTAATATGCATGTCTTGTTTTACACAATAATATGATTTTTTAAATTGTTCAAGTTTATTTGTTTGCCCCATCGACAAATAGTTTTCTCTTGCTTTTTTAAGTATAAATCAAATGGTATTTGGTTCCCCCTGTGGTGAAAAATCAAGTGTTTAATGTTGTTTATATGTCTATGTGGTGTTTTTAATATGCTTTAAGACAAACCATGTGCAAATTAATCAGTCAACACCATTGCTGAGTATTTTCTCTTTAAAACTGCAGTGAACCAATGACAGTCTCAAAAACGTGGTTTGAAATCGCTGGTGTCTGTGACATCACAAACATGTTGTAACCAATCACGTCAACGTGTGGGCGGGCTTTAGCATATCGTTAACTATGCTCTGAAGCAGGGGAGTCTCGAGAGAAGCCGGATTATCCAGGAATATTTTTCTGCTGATATGAAAAATCAGGTACATTTAGCAATATAGCAGGTTAATTATGTATGTGATGTATATTATGATGTTATGATCTTTCTCCACTGACGTTCAGAGTTGTTAAAGCGTTTGTAAGGATACTGATTGTTAGAAAGCAGATGTCTGACTCTGAGATGGTGAACGAGAACATGGTTTGTGTAACATTGGCAACACATTATTAGCTGTTTGATAACGTAGTCAAGCAAAAGGCGAATCATGTTAATTACCGTTATGTGTCTGACGTTGAGAGCGATACACAAAACACATTACTGTTCTTGTAGATGAGCCTGTATAATTCACTCTTCCTCTTCTTCTCAATCAGTTTCTGGTTCAAACATACAGTATATAGCTGAATTAAACCAAGCTTTCCACTTGTGCAGCGTTTACTACAGATCAAGTGGATCTCTGAGCTGGAGTGAGTTAGTGGAGCTGGGACTAATTTGCATATTCATGTAACGAATTAACTTAAAGGGGGAATATTAATAATTCTTCATAACTCATTATGATTATTAATTATGATTCATTATGAATATGTAAATCCGTTAATCAGATTAACTGGATGTAGCTACATTAAGATTAATATTACAATCAATTAACCTGTTCGTCCAGTGAACACTCAGTGTTGATTGTTTATTAATTCTAAGAAATGTTAATTTCCAGGTTATGGAAAAACAACATTCTTATTGTACAGTGCTACTCTGAGCATGTAGTCAGGATCTAAATCACTTAAGAGGCAATTTATTAGCAGACGGAGTCAGAACCAAACATGTATTGTGCACAATCTTTATTAACTAACTCACAAACACACAACTAAACTAACATACACGAAAGTCACACACATACATAGGTAAGAATGAGCAATGATAGAGTTGAACCGGAAGTGGAACTATTGATAGAGCTAAAGGAAAACGTCAAAGACAATCTGGAAAAGAATCATCAGTTTCCTCAGTAATAAAACACCTTTGCTGACAAAGGTACGTTTTATACATCAATACTAAATCGTTGTTTAGTGTTCAAATGTACGATACTTGCAAGATGCCTTTAGGCTGAGGAGCATCGGGTCTGCAGGCTTGAGGAGAAATCTTGAGGATTCAGTCTGAAGTTGTTGCCAATATCTTCTGCGTTAGATGAAGTACGATGAAACAACTTATAGATGAGCACATGGCTGGGTTGTAGGCGAAGCAGGGGGTCTCTTCAGTCGTCCAAGAAGCAAGGAAAAAGAGAGGGAGTGGCATTTTTCGCTGGCTTTTAACCTCTGGTCAAAGTCACACCTCTTAGTTGTTGACCGGACCAATGAAGATGTTGTATTTCTGGGTGACAACACACCCCCTTATCAGGGCTTTTACGACCGAGCAAGATTAACTAGCTGAGTTTTTGAAGAAGAACTATAATTAAAGATTCTTGTAATACTGATGTGTTGCACAGTTATGGACATACTGCCTACACAAGCATTTAAATCTTCTCGATACGAACCTATAGACACTAAACATGACATAATTGAAGTTACCTTAAATGTATCATAAAACATGTGAATACAATGAGTGTAATACAGCAACGGTAATAATGGATATCATTTCCTGGGGATGTGCATGTTCATTTATAGAACAGTCTGTCTATACATTAATGCAAGAGAGTCTGTGTTATGTGGGGATAATGCAGGAAAGATGCACGTTTTGTGGCAATGTGGCAACCACATTCTTTAGTGCCATAAAACTTGTAGCTAAGAACTTCTCGGGGGATGGGGGACAGGCCCAAGAGCGCTTTAAACAATTATTGGTTAACTATGACAAATAATTGTGTCTGATTTGTCTCAGTCGTTACATTCACGATTCTGCTTATTCTGAGTTACATTCAAGCTATTTTAAAGGGTTAGTTCACCCAAAAATGAAAATAATGTCATTTATTACTCACCCTCATGCCGTTCCACACCCGTAAGACCTTCATTCATCTTCGGAACACAAATTAAGATATTTTTGTTGAAATACGATGGCTCAGTGAGGCCTGCATAGCCAGCAATGACATTTCCTCTCTCAAGATCCATTAATGTACTAAAAACATATTTAAATCAGTTCATGTGAGTACAGTGGTTCAATATTAATATTATAAAGCGACGAGAATATTTTTGGTGCACCAAAAAAACAAAATAACAACTTATATAGTGATGGCCAATTTCAAAACACTGCTTCAGGAAGCTTCGGAGCATTATGAATCTTTTGTGTCGAATCAGTGGTTCGGAGCGCCAAAGTCACGTGATTTCAGCAGTTTGGCAGTTTGACACGCGATCCGAATCATGATTCGACACGCTGATTCATTATGCTCCGAAGCTTCCTGAAGCAGTGTTTTGAAATCGTCCATCACTATATAAGTCGTTATTTTGTTTTTTTGGTGCACCAAAATATTCTCGTCGCTTTATAATATTAATATTGAGCCACTGTACTCACATAAACTGATTTAAATATGTTTTTAGTACATTAAAGGTGCCCTAGAATCAAAAATTGAATTTATCTTGGCATAGTTGAATAACAAGAGTTCAGTACATGGAAATGACATACAGTGAGTCTCAAACTCCATTGTTTCCTCCTTCTTATATAAATCTCATTTGTTTAAAAGACCTCCAAAGAACAGGCGAATCTCAACATAACACTGACTGTTACGTAACAGTCGGGATCATTAATATGTACGCCCCCAATATTTGCATATGCCAGCCCATGTTCAAGGCATTACACAAGGGCAGCCAGTATTAACGTCTGGATCTGTGCACAGCTGAATCATCAGACTAGGTAAGCAAGCAAGGACAACAGCGAAAAATGGCAGATGGAGCAATAATAACTGACATGATCCATGATATCATGATATTTTTAGTGATATTTGTAAATTGTCTTTCTAAATGTTTCGTTAGCATGTTGCTAATGTACTGTTAAATGTGGTTCAAGTTACCATCGTTTATTACTGTATTCACGGAGACAAGAGCCGTCGCTATTTTCATTTTTAAACACTTGCAGTCTGTATAATGCACAGACACAACTTCATTCTTTATAAATCTCTCCAACAGTGTAGCATTAGCCGTTAGCCACGGAGCACAGCCTCAAATTCATTCAGAATCAAATGTAAACATCCAAATAAATACCATACTTACGCTATTAGACATGCTGCATGACAAACACTTTGTAAAGATCAATTTTGAAGGTTATATTAGCTCTGTGAACTTTGTTTATGCTGTTAAAGGCAAGCGCAAGCTCCATGGGCGAGAGCGCGAGATTTAAAGGGGCCGCAACCTAAATCGGCTCATAGTTAATGATGCCCCAAAATAGCAGTTAAAAAAAAATTAATAAAAAAAATCTATGGGGTATTTTGAGCTGAAACTTCACAGACACATTCAGGGGACACCTTAGACTTATATTACATCTTTTAAAAAGACGTTCTACGGCAACTTTAAATCAGTTCATGTGAGTACAGTGGTTCAATATTAATATTATAAAGCGACGAGAATATTTTTGGTGCACCAAAATAAACAAAATAACAACTTATATAGTGATGGCCAATTTCAAAACACTGCTTCAGGAAGCTTCGGAGCGTTATGAATCAGCATGTCGAATCAGTGATTCGGAGCGCCAAAGTCACGTGATTTCAGCAGTTTGGCGGTTTGACACGCGATCCGAATCATGATGCGATACACTGATTCATAACGCTCCAAAGCTTCCTGAAGCAATGTTTTGAAATGGGCCATCACTATATAAGTTGTTATTTTGTTTTTTTGGTGCGCCAAAAATATTCTGGTCGCTTTATAATATTAATATTGAACCACTGTACTCTCATTAATGGATCTTGAGAGAGGAAATGTCATTGCTGGCTATGGAGGTCTCACTGAGTCATCGGATTTCAACAAAAATATCTTAATTTGTGTTCTGAAGATGAAACGAAGGTCTTACAGGTTTGGAACGGCATGAGGATGAGTAATTAATGACAGAATTTTTGGGTGAACTAACCCTTTAAGGCATGAAGAAATGATCACAGGAAAAAGCGTTTAAATATGCAATTTTGGTGATCAAAGATGAGTTTTAAGGGATAAAATTATTGACTTGAATGATTATTGATATATCAACCTGAATAATCCCTCAAATCGTGCATCTTATTGACAAGCAACATTTAAAAGCAGCTCCAAATCAGCCATTTAAATCAGTCAGATGATATAGCAACAGAGGTCTGACCCTTTCTTACCCAGCATCATACGTGCTGTCATTTCTCATTCTCGTCCCTGCAAATGTCATGTGAGTCAAACATGTGTTTACATCCAAAGATGACAAGACATAACCGTTTACTGAGCAGCCAACTGCATCATGCAGTCCATTCATATTAGACAGACCGACTCCATTAAACAGCAACATTAATACACAATGTTTGGTTGCAGGTGTGTTTAACAAAGGCTTCCGCTTGTCCGGTCAGAATTTAAAGTCGGAACAATATGTTTTATAAGGTCTTCTTATGCATATTGCATAAGTAAATTTAACCACCTCCATTATACATTATGATATGCATAAGACATTAAAATGAACTGTGTTTTAATGTACCATAAAAGCATTATAATGTACTGTAAGCATTACAATGATTTACAGTATCACTTAAAGTTGGTATGATTGTTTAATGTCTTTACTTGAAGTCTCTTCTGCTCACCAAGGCTGCATTTATTTAATTTAAAATACAGTAAAAACAGTGATATTGTGAAATATTATTACAATTTACAATAACTGAATATACAGTAAAGTATAATTTATTCCTGTGATCAAAGCTGAATTTTCAGCATCATTACTCCAGTCTTCAGTGTCACATGATCCTTCAGAAATCATATATTCAGAAAAATATTCTGCTCTCTCTTAGCCATCAAAACTCTTTTATAACTCTCTCTCTATATATAAAGTAAAAACAGAAATATTGTGGAATATTATTTCAATTTAAAATAACCTTTTTCTATTTTCATATCATAAAATGTAATGTATTCCTGTGATCAAAGATGAATTTTCAGCATCATTACTCCAGTCTTCAGTGTCACATGATCCTTCAGAAATCATCTAATATGATGATTTGATACTCAAGAAACATTTATTATTATTATCAATGTTGAAAACAGTTGTGCTGCATTTTTTTAATGGAAAAATATTAATTTTCAGGATTCTTTGATGAATAGAAAGTTCAAAAGAACAGCGTGTATAACATTATAAATGTCTTTTGTAAATGCATCCTTGCTGAATAAACAATTTGTACTAATGGTTTCCTCATACTAATGGTTGAACACCATTAAACGAACCCACTGAATCTCAAGTCACACCCATAGGAAAGTAAAACCACAAATGGCATCTTGGTAAAATCTTGTTTCTCCTGGAGAGCAATTATATGAAATGGAGTGGTAAATTTTCAAGAAGAGATCTCATCAATGTCTTACACATACTTTGCCAAGATCCCAAAGTCAATATTCAAAATTGAGCTCCAACATTTCTCATCAAGTTCCTAAACTGCATTTTCTGAGCTAAGCTTTCAACATTAATTGTATAGCTCTTCTACACTTACTGAAGTTTAAGCAATCTCTAAGCAATAACATTTTCATCTCAGCATTTATTGCAAGATAACCTTTTGGAGTTAAGACAGTCCTGAAGGCCATGAATGCTGTTTTTATGTTGTTTTTACATGGAGCTAATGATATTCCCCTAACCCTACACTTCACACTCTCAAGGCTATCTGTGTTTTTACATATTCATTAAGACACTAATTAGTATGTGTATTATGAAGCTTCCTATGGCGACTGTTAGTCAGTCCACACAATGTAGACAATTTTATTATCTTACCATGGGGACCAATGTAGGTAAACCTGACTCATACACACACACACACACACACACACACACACACACACTATAATCATAAAGATGAACAATTACTCAGTTGTTACCGACTTCATTACTGCCTGATTTTGTGTGTGTGTGTGTGTGTGTGTGTGTGTGTGTGTGTGTGTGTGTGTGTGTGTGTGTGTGTGTGTGTGTGTGTGTGTGTGTGTGTGTGTGTGTGTGTGTGTGTGAGCATCTCTGTCTTGTTCTTTCACAGTCTGTGTTCATATACCTTGCCAGTCTGTCTGAGAATAGATGTGTCTCACCATCTGTTCCCTGACAAGGGTGAGTGTGTGCATCTGTCTCTCACTATATATGTGTGTGTCTGAATTGAACGTCGCTCCTGTACACTGTACCAGCTTGTCATAGGAGCGGGTGGCATGACCGAAATATCACAATATGAATCTAATATCCTGACCACAGCATATATCAAAATAATATCTGGAAATTCAATAAAAGTGTTTATATGTTTTCATAACCATGCGGTAATGCCTATTTTTGGATAATCCAGTAGAATACAATTTTGTTCAAAAGATCGGGGTTAGTGAAATTTTTCTTGCAGGAAATTAATATTTTTTTTCAGCATAGATGCATTAAATTGATCAAAAGTGACAGTAAATATTTTTTACATTGTTCCAAAAGACTATCATCTAATCAAATAAATGCTGTGCTTTTGAAATTTCTACTCATTAATAATCAAGCTGCACATCTGTTTTCAACATTTATAAGAAAAGTTTCTTGAGCAGCAGATCATCATATTAGAATGATTTCTGAAGGATCATGTGACACTGAAGACTGGAGTAATGATGCTGAAAATTCAGCTTTGATCACAGGAATAAATTAGATTTTACAATATATTCAAATAAAAAACAGTTATTTTAAATTGTAATAATATTTCACAATATTACTGTTTTTACTGTATTTTTGAGCAAATAAATGCAGTGTTGGTGAGCAGAAGAGACTTCTTTTCGAGACATTTTATAAAATCTTACCAGCATTACTCACGGAAGGTATTCATTTGGATATTTTGTGGTTAAGCCTTACAACAAATGGTGTTATAAATGTAACACTTTGCCAATTGTTTAACTTAAATGAGAATGTTTTGATGTGTTTTCACACATATCCTCCTTGTGTCAATGCCATGTGTCACTTACGTACAAAGTGCCCATAATTGAAGCCACCCAGACTGTGCTACTGACCTCTACTCAGGCGCTTTCTCCTTTTCTCTCTTGCTCTCACTCCTCCTGCCTGGTTTTCAGATAAGCGTTCGCTTGACCGGGTTAATTTCCATTCAAAGGATTTTACACATACTTTTAAGCCCATAGCTGGAATCCTCACAGATGTTACCAACATCAGAATGGATTACGTTAAAAGGAGTAATTTCCCCAAAAATGAAATTTCTGTCTTCATTTAATCACCCTCATGTCGCTCCAAACTCATATGACTTACTTCTGTGGGACTCAAAAGAAAAAATTCTGTAGAATATATATATATATATATATATATATATATATATATATTATACTTACACTGAATGTAGTGACCAGGAGCTGTTAAGCTCAAAAAAGCACCAGAAAAGTAGTCTAAAAGTAAATCTTATTCACATAGTTAAACTATCACTCAAAAGTTGTTGTTGTTTATTTAAGAAATTACTTCTTAGCAAGGATGCATATCAAAACTGATCAAAACTGATAAAAGTGTCAGTAAAGACATTTATAATGTTACAAAAGATTTCTATTTCAATTATATGCTCTGCTTTTCTATTCATAAAATAATCCAGAAGAAAATATATCACTATATTAAGCAGCACAACAGTTTTCAACATTGATAATAATCATAAATGTTTCTTGAGCAGCAAATCATCATATCAGAATAATTTCTGAAGGATCATGTGACACTGAAGACTGGAGTAATGATGCTGAAAATTCAGCTTTGATCACAGGAATACATTACAGTTTATGATATGAAAATAGAAAAAGGTTATTTTAAATTGAAATAATATTCCACAATATTTTTGTTTTTACTTTATATATATAGAGAGAGAGTTATAAAAGAGTTTTGATGGCTAAGAGAGAGCAGAATATTTTGAATAACGGCTTAAGTTTCATTCAGTTCCTCACAAAAAGTGGTCTTGAAACAAACAGCACACAAATCATACACTTTTATGGTGCTTTTGTATCTTTTTGGAGCTTGACAGCCCTTAGTCACTGCTTTAACTGTATGGGAAAAGAGCAGCAAAAGACACATGAACAATAAAAGTATTTTAATTTAATACTTTAACAATTCCTTTAAAAGTGATGTGTATAATGTTAAAATACTTTCTTAAAATAAGCAAGCCATTTTTAGGTTGATTCGTGATCTAAACATTGCATCCCAACCAGAATAGCACAGCAACACTTGGCTCAGCCAATGGCAACGGCTTGGAGGCGGAGCTATCTGTTAGTCAGACCAATCAGGAATGAGGGGTTGTGTTGATTCTTTCATTCTGACAGATGTTCATTCATGCTAGAATCTCATCAAATATTTACTGTGTTACCAATATGACAAATGACCTCAAAAACAGACAGATATTACATTCTGACACTGAATTCACTGAGTGACAATACATCCTTATTTCTCTCCAGAACAAATGCTTGATTCAACTGCAAATTCAGAGGTTCTCCCTCCATCTCAATTGGTGTCTCCACACATCATCAATCCCACTTCTTGCATTTGCTCTATTTCCTTCATTTCCTCCAAAATTCTTTCCTTCTTGACATGAAGACATAACGCCACTCATATGGCTTGAAGCTTTGAACAATAATTTTCTCTTTTTCAATTCCATTCATCACTACTTTTGGTTTTCTCCAATATCCCCATCTGATTTCTCACTTTTTTGACCTCGTTTCAACCATCATGATTTCCATGAACTGCAGCATTAGACTAGTATAGCAGTCAGTCTTTTTCTTCAAGATTTGCAATTATGAGAGCTTAAGGAAGATGTTAGAAGAGCAAAAAATGGCATTAGAGCTCTTTGATTCACTTCTGTGAATGAACTGATTCAGAAACTCTGATTCATTGATTCATTTATGTCACTTCTCAAACATGTTCACAGTTCAAGTCTCAGTGTGGCATTTTTCATTTATGTAAACGTTGTCGTCAAAGCAAATACATACATTTGAGATCCATTTTAAGACTTAAGTCTAATTAATAATGGCATTTGCTAAGGCAAGCATAATTATAAGGCTTGACATGAACTTTTTTGCTCACCAGCCACTGTGGTTAGTCGTTTTCCAAAGTTATTAGCCACTCAGCATTTTCACTGGCCACAATTTTGACATTGATACCATGGGTAAAAACTGCCATATAGATATTTTTTAATATTATCTCATAATTTATACCTGCTGTCACTTTAAGACTTGATGCACAGATCCATTATACTGTTACACATGCGTTTTCTTTTGAACTGTTTATGTTCACTTAAAACAAACTGACTGTGTTTACATGAATACTGTGTTTACGCCAAAACTGGCATTTTGACATTATTTTGTGTGTATTTGACTGTTTAAAGGATTAGTTCACTTTCAAATGAAAATTTACTGATAATTTACTCACCCCCATGTCATCCAAGATGTTCATGTCTTTCTTTCTTCAGTTGAAAAGAAATTAAGGTTTTTGATGAAAACATTCCAGGATTTTTCTCCATATAGTGGACTTCACTGTCAAAATCAGTTTACAGCAATCCCAGACGAGAAATAAGGGTCTTATCTACAGAAAACATTGCTCATTTTCTAAAAAAAGAAATAATTTTTATACGTTTTAACCATAAATGCTCATCTTGAAATAGCTCTTTTCTTCTCTATTTGAATTCTCGCAGTGTAGACACTGTTAAGTGTATTACTGCCCTCCTCAGGTCAAAGTATGAACTTAATTGTCATATACAATATGCTAGTACAAGTACATAACAATTAGTTCAAACTTTGACCTGTGGAGGGCAGTAATACACTTACACTGCTGGAATTCTAATATAGAAGAAGAAGAGAGCTAGTTCAAGATGAGCATTTATATATATAAAATATATATATATATATATATATATATATATATATATATATATATATATATATATATATATATATATTTTTTTTTTTTTTTTTTTTTAGAAAATGAGTGATGGTTTCTCTAGATAAGACTAGGAAGACTCGTCTGATATCATTTAAAGCTCTTTGAAGCTGCACTGAAACTGTTATTTTGACCGTTTGGAGGCCATTGAAGTCCACTATAAGGAGAATAATCCTGGAATGTTTTCATCAAAAAGAGTGAAGAAAGAAAGACATGAACATCTTCGATGACATAGGCGTGAGTAAATTATCAGGAAAATTTTAATTTGAAAGTGAACTAATCCTTTAAGTGCAATAATCAGCGAAAAAGAACTCAATTTAGTACTGAGAGGCGGTTTTATGTGTGCATGAGCACAAAATCTGTGAGAATGAGTAAAATTATGAGCAATACACGCAATCCCACAATGAAATTCAAGCCCTGTAACACCAACAATATTCATTTGGAGCAAATGAAACAAGTGAGTGAGGGGAGGACGGTTTGTGTGTCGACTCGCTGTCGGAGAGATGAAAGAGAGAGAAAGAGCGGCTGGTATTGTGTGTCTATTCTGAGGAAAATTAGTATTGGAAGTGCTTCAGATATTTCAGTATCGATATGTATTGGAAAAATCGATATTTTTGACACTACATTGCACTTAGTTTATTATTTCAGATGCCACTTTAAAAGACTACAATTGAAAAATGTATATTATATATAAAGTTCAACCCGCTAAAGTAGTAGGAGTGACTGCGTTACACGCCACTGCTGAAATACACCCGCATTTGGCAGGTTGGCTGGTGTCAATGTCAAGCCCTGATTATTGCTGCTGCTACTTGGGAATTTGAACAAAGCATTATAAGTAAGGAGTGTCTATTTACACTAAGTGTAAATAGCCTGTCTTGTTGGGCATATGCCATTTACACTAACTCCACCCACCAATGCCTGGTTGGGCCACACAAGATTAAACAAGACGCACACCACCCAACATCTGCAGTGGCACAGGCTGTAGGGAGTATGGTGTGTGGAAGTAGCTTTTGACGTGATCTTCCAAACTCGCATTCTCCCTTTTCCCATCACAAATCAGATTGAAAAGGCATTTATTTTCAATAAAAATTAAGCAAATATTTGAAAAGTGGAAATAAAGTGCTTAACGAGTGTTTAATAATAAAGCATTCATCAGGTAGGGTTAGGTGTAGGGAGAGCTTTATTGTCCCAATAAGGTGGCATCCATTTAATAATTTTAATAAATATAATCATGTACACTCTGTGATATTATTGCATCTTGTTAATGTACAACAATACTGAGGTGCAAATGGTACCTGCCACTATTTATAAGTATAAATAGCATCTAACAACTATTTGCACTTATTGCAAAGAACTGCTACTTTTATATTATGTAAATAGAATATATATCTATTTTCACTTAGTGTAAATAGCATCTATTGCAAAGAAAATATGCTATTTTCACGTAGTGCAAATAAAGTATTAAAGTGCAAAAAAGTATTAGCCAAAATTTCAGCACAACTCATCCAGCACTGTTTCTGCTACGGAAATGAATGATATGTAAAATCAACTTGTGAAAAATAAAACATGAAAACCCCTGCAACCACCCAGAACACCTTGCTGCTGTCCACCAATATGAATATTCTCATGTCTCTTTTTCCATAATGCCTTTCTGTATAATTATACATCCATGTTTTCTCTGACATAGTGATGGTGATTTTTATTTTTACCATGAAAACTAGAAATGAACTATATAGACAAAAGGAGGATGACAGGCATGCTTGCTTAGAAGATAAAGAGCTCAACAAAGAAAAGGGAAACTGGGCTGTGCAGACGTATGGAAACGTATCCCAGGCTCCCAGTGTGACTGAACTGAGTAGAGAGACGGTTACGTAATAGGACACACACACACACACACACACACACACACACACACACACACACACACACACACACACACAGATGTACGCAGTCAGCCTGAGATCTCTCTCTTTCTCATCCTCTTCATCCTTGGATCCAGAGGCCCAGCTCTTGGATAATAAATGAGATGAATGTAGTGAACTGCATCGGACCTCTGTGTCCTTCGGAGAACATCGTATTAAATGGATTTGTATGGGAAGAAGGTAAGCAATGTCAAGGTTTATGCTAAAAATGTTTATGCCCTCCCTGAAAAGGTCCATTCACCAAAAAAAATAAAAAATAACTGGACAGGAATCAGATTTTCATGCTTTGGTTTCAAATTCTGATTCCACTTTTTGTATTTTGAGGAAGCAGCTATACACAATAACAGGGATTTCCAAATGTTTTGTCAGCCAAACCTCTATTACTTGAAGTTAATATTTCAATAATTTAACATCTCATTTATATGTTCACAATTAATGCACACATCATGACATGCAGGCAATGTTGTTATTGTTACCTGAAACTAGAATTATTAAAAATAGAAATAAACCTGAAATAAAATATAAATATAAGATGAAAAACTAATTAAACTGAGTTAAAATAAGTTTGAGATATAAAATGCTGGGTTGTTTCAGCCCATGTTTGGGTCAAATATGAACAAACCCAACAGTTGGTTTAAATTTTTTAATTACATTTTTAAACCAAACGGTTGGGTTTGTCCATATTTGACACAAAACATGGGCTGAAACAATAAAATTTTAAATAAAATTAAAATATTAAAATAACTCTATATTAGTACATTAATAATACTACACTAACACTGCATGCAGGTAAACAAATAAAATGTTTATTTTATGCTATTTAGTAGCATCACTGCAGGGGGGGTTGTGAGATAATTAAAGGGGTCCTTGATTATGATTTCACTTTTTTAACTTTAGTTAGTGTGTAATGTTGCTGCTTGAGCATAAACAACTTCTGCAAAGTTACGACGCTCAAAGTTCAATGCAAAGGGAGAGATTTTCTATTTAAGGACTACAGCAAACGGCTGGTAGGGACTACAACAAGCTTCTTCCTGGGTTGGTGACATCACTAACCCTAAGCTTTGTTGTTGTTGAGCAACCGAAGCCTGAGCTGTTAAAGCTCCGCCCTCTTCTGGAAAGGGGGCGGGGAGCAGCAGCTCATTTGCATTTAAAGAAACACACACAAAAACAGTGGAGTGTTTTTGCTCACACCCAAATGGGGCAAATATGACAAGCTATAATAAATGATCTGTGGGGTATTTTGAGCTGAAACTTCACAGACACATTCTGGGGACACCAGAGACTTATATTACATCTTGTGAAAAGAGGTCCCCTTTAAATCATTAAAAATGTATTATTAAATTAGTGAAATATTAATTAAAAATCTCATGGGGTAAATATTTTGAGTCATAGAAGTTCGGCAGATAAAAAGGTTTGGGAATCCCTGGTCTACAAGATCTAATTATGAAGCTTTTGGGAAACGCAGCCCTGGATTACATAAATCAGTGTATAGCTAAATCTTTCTGCTCAAAAGTTAGGATAATCAAGGAAAAAAATATTAAATGTGAGATTCAACTGTGTACAATATGCTTTACTAAATTTGTAATGCAAGCACATTTTGTTGACATTTTAGTTGTTAGTCAGAAAAGTAATTAAGCTGAATCTTACTTTTCTCACACAATCACCGCAAGTTGCATCAAGGATAAAAATATATTCCTCACAGAATCTGACTAATCACTGCTGTGTCTCGATCTCCACCTCCCTCCCTCCCTCCCTCCCTCCGTCTGTCTGGTTGTACCTCACCACTCGTGCTTTCTTTCACGTCACTCTCATGTGTCAGAATAGCCACAACTCGAGCTATTCACTTCTTGTTCACTCTGTCTCTGAATGAAATATTAATAGGACCTTTGACAACAGGACTGGAAACAGCCATTAACACGCAATTACCCAGAGACGTGATGTGTACAAACTACAAGGTCAACCTGTCTCTGTGTTTTTCTTTCAGTCACTCGCGCTCATCCGTCGTCTTTGTCTTTCAGCATCTGACCTAGACTGGCAGGTTTATCTCAACCACTGATGACTGCAGCAACTGCACCTTAAACCACAGCGATGTCTGTGGATTTATAGCGGCGGTGAGGGCTGGAGGAAGGTTTTGCGATAAGAGTTTTATGATATGTTACTTGGGAGGTCTGTCAGTCATCTTGTAAAGGGGCTTTTGCACCAGGCAGTTATAAGAACTAGTCACCAGGGCGGTCCCCAGAGAACTACATTTTCCCCTAGGGCCATTTTCCTGGTTGCTTTCGCACCGCCAGCAGGAACTCTGAAGTGATGTAAGCCGGCTGACAGCGACGTCATTTAAGCACGTTAATCAATAACGTCTACAACTGGAGGATGGAGGACGGCATCATCGGAGCTGTGCTTTTGTTGCGTGTCGTGGGTTTCGTGATAACGGAGATGGAATATAGACATATAAATTATATGCGACTGAAAGAGCAAAAGTAGGGCTAAGATATGAAATCTATGACAACTTGCAGTGCTACATATCATCGAGGCTGAGAAATATCCATATGTAAAACTTTATAAACTAATCTTTGGTTTCCGGCAACAGCCATATGAGCGTTCACGAGAGAGCTGAATTCTGGCAGAAGGGTGTCCTCTGACCCGGCAAATATAAATTATAGTTTTAAATATGGATATTTTTCTTACAAAAACAAATTGCTTCGCTTCAGAAGGCATTTATTAACCCCCTGAAGTTGTATGGATTATTTTTATGATGGATGGATGCACTTTTTGGAGCGCCAAAAACTTTTACAAAGACCAAAAACATTACAAAGCTTGGAAGAGTCAGGATAGTATTTAATACAAGGCCAAAACCACCACAGACATTGAGGGGGACAAGTGCCCCCCCCTATGTTTATTAATGTCATAGCTGTGTATTCAATATGACCACTTAAGTTGTGATAGTGAGAGACTGAGTGCATCTGTTAGCAGATATCCTATTATAATGTCCATTGGTATCAATCTTAATATTTTTATGAAAACACGTTTTAAGTTATGATATACCACCACTGGCACGCCATCGGGACTGTGGTCATCATGGCCCCGAGGGGTGTGGCCCCCGCTGCGGCAGGCGTCCCTTATTTTTCTGTATTGAAGGTGGCAACCCTACTAACAATACTTTGTAATACAGATATAGTATATAAATAAAAGTACATGTATGCATATTTTAATGCAATTATTATTTGCAAATAGTTCCGAAATGATTATTTCCCAACTAGAATTAGACCCAGAATTTCATTCACTGTTCTGTTTCTTTATGCTTTATAAAAAAAAATGTTTTATTATTATTATTATTTTTAAAAAGGGCTCCCCCCAATGTCCAAGACATGGTTACGGTGTTTGACTTAAAGAAGAAAGACATATACACCTAAGATGGCTTAGGGGTAAGTAAATTATGGGATAATTTTCATTTTTAGGTGAACTATCCCTTTAAGCCCTCATGTTTGCCATGTTTCCTTGTTGTGTATTGTTAAATGTAACCCGCTGTTGGTGAGTCTGGGTTTGATGATTCAAGTTCATATCTGTTAGTCTATGTAAAGTTTAAGTCAGCTCAAGTTCATGTCACGGCTTAGCTCTGTTTATTTTGTATTTATTTAGCTTTCAATAAACTGCACCTGGGTTCACTTCAACTCCTCAATGGATAATATGTTACATTTTGTGCTAAAAAACACCTGCTCCTGTGGGAGCGAGATAATGTGCTAATCACATGGTTTTCAAAACTGTCTGGCTAGACTGAAGTAAAACACAACTGGATGACATAAAACTAAATTGCTCCAATTATAATCAACAAACTGTCTAGTGTCTACAGTCGAAGCGGATGATGTGGCACGTCATGCGTTCAGGTGAGAGACACCCTGTTCTTGTGTTTGTTGTGCTGCACAGCCACTTTAATTTCCCCTTTGCGTCTCAAATAAAAGCTTTTATTTACAAATATAAATCGATCACTATGTAAATAAATAACTTCTGACTGTTGCTTCAAATGACATACAGTATGCTTCACAATGGCATAAAGATGCTAAATTAAATCATGTTGGATGGATCTTTTCAAAACTAAGAGTAAGACTAATAAATAAAAGCCTTAAAGGTGCTATAGAGGATGTTTTCGACGACTGAGCAACCAATGGTTGTTACTGAGTTTTTTAAATGAGCACATGCGTAAGAATAACCCCCCTCCTTCACAGCTCATTTCGAGGGAACGCCTCCCAAAACTCGTGCACGAGTATTGGAACACGAGTGTTTGTTTACCACCGGCATTCGCTGTGTGGTGTTAGTGGATTCATTATGTCGGACTCACCGCAGGTAACTCATAATCTGCAGTTGTTACTCCTGTCTCCTGACAAAAACATTGCATGCGGCGCCTGTGGAGTGTGGAAAGTTACTGGAGCGCGCAGCCGCGCTCGTCTCTCACAAGGAACGTAACGGCAGTGATTGACAAGCCAGAGGGCCAATCGTTTACGCGATGATCACACAAACGATTGGCTGATGTTTTTAAGGCCCTACCTCGTGCACAGATGATGTATATTGATATTATTCCTTTCAGTGCACCTAATAAATAGTCTTTTATCAGTTAGCAAAGACAGTTTCAAGTAATATTGCAAAAATGTATAAAACGAAACATCCTCTGTAGCACCTTTAATTTTGGCTCTTCCATCCTTTATAAAGTTAAAATAAAAATATGGGGCCAAACTGTAAACATTAAAATACTCACTGTTTTAATACAAACCCGATTCCAGTTGGGACACTGTACAAATTGTGAATAAAAAAGGAATGCAATAATTTACAAATCTCAAACTTATATTTTATTCACAATAGAATATAGATAACATATCAAATGTTGAAAGTGAGACATTTTGAAATGTCATGCCAAATATTGGCTCATTTTGGATTTCATGAGAGCTACACATTCCAAAAAAGTTGGGACAGGTAGCAATAAGAGGCCGGAAAAGTTAAATGTACATATAAGGAACAGCTGGAGGACCAATTTGCAACTTACTAGGTCAATTGGCAACATGATTGGGTTTAAAAAGAGCCTCTCAGAGTGGCAGTGTCTCTCAGAAGTCAAGATGGGCAGTGGATCACCAATTCCCCCAATGCTGCGGTGAAAAATAGTGAAGCAATATCAGAAAGGAGTTTCTCAGAGAAAAATTGCAAAGAGTTTGAGGTTATCATCATCTACAGTGCATAATATCATCCAAAGATTCAGAGAATCTGGAACAATCTCTGTGTGTAAGGGTCAAGGCCAGAAAACCATACTGGATGCCCGTGATCTTCGGGCCCTTAGACGGCACTGCATCACATACAGGAATGCTACTGTAATGGAAATCACAACATGGGCTCAGAAAACATTGTCGGTGAACACAATCCACCGTGCCATTCGCCGTTGCCGGCTAAAACTCTATAGGTCAAAAAAGAAGCCATATCTAAACATGATCCAGAAGCACAGGCATTTTCTCTGGGCCAAGGCTCATTTAAAATGGACTGTGGCAAAGTGGAAAACTGTTCTGTGGTCAGACGAATCAAAATTTGAAGTTCTTTTTGGAAAACTGGGACGCCATGTCATCCGGACTAAAGTGGACAAGGACAACCCAAGTTGTTATCAGCGCTCAGTTCAGAAGCCTGCATCTCTGATGGTATGGGGTTGCATGAGTGCGTGTGGCATGGGCAGCTTGCACATCTGGAAAGGCACCATCAATGCTGAAAGGTATATCCAAGTTCTAGAACAACATATGCTCCCATCCAGACGTCATCTCTTTCAGGGAAGACCTTGCATTTTCCAACATGACAATGCCAGACCACATACTGCATCAATTACAACATCATGGCTGCGTAGAAGAAGGATCCGGGTACTGAAATGGCCAGCCTGCAGTCCAGATCTTTCACCCATAGAAAACATTTGGCGCATCATAAAGAGGAAGATGCGACAAAGAAGACCTAAGACAGTTGAGTAACTAGAAGCCTGTATTAGACAAGAATGGGACAACATTCCTATTCCTAAACTTGAGCAACTTGTCTCCTCAGTCCCCAGATGTTTGCAGATTGTTATAAAAAGAAGAGGGGATGCCACACAGTGGTAAACATGGCCTTGTCCCAACTTTTTTGAGATGTGTTGATGCCATGAAATTTAAAATCAACTTTTTTTCCCCCTTAAAATGATACATTTTCTCAGTTTAAACATTTGATATGTCATCTATGTTGTATTCTGAATAAAATACTGAAATTTGAAACTTCCACATCATTGAATTCTGTTTTTATTCACAATTTGTACAGTGTCCCAACTTTTTTGGAATCGGGTTTGTAGAATAGCCACAATATGTCAACAATATGTGTGTGGGGGGGGGGGGGGGATATTACCTACTAACATTTTTTGTTTTATTAAATTTCACAACTTCATTGCCATAACACCTGATACACTAAAACAACTGTAAAAAAATATGAGAACAGCTTTACAGTTTAAATAATGCCAGCGGCTATTTACACTAAGTGCCAATATCGATAGATTCTAATTAACAATGTAAAAGTATCAGTTCTTTAAAATAAGAGTAAACAATAGTAATTAGATGCTATCTATACTTTATATTGGCAGATACTATTTGCACCTCAGTATTTTTGTACATTAACAGGATGCAATAATATCATAGAGTGCAAATGATTATATTTATTAAAATTATTAAATGGATGCTGCCTTATTGGGAGAATAAAAACCCTCCCTACACCTTCCCCCAACCCTACCCAATGAGCACTTTTAATATTATTAAACACTCGTTTGCAGTTTATTTCCACTTTTAGAACATTATTTAAATTTTTTAAAGGTGCCCTAGATTCAAAAATTGAATTTACCTCGGCATAGTTGAATAACAAGAGTTGAGTACATGGAAATGACATACAGTGAGTCTCAAACTCCATTGTTTCCTCCTTCTTATGTAAATCTCATTTGTTTAAAAGACCTCCGAAGAACAGGCGAATCTCAACATAACACCGACTGTTACGTAACAGTCGTGGTGTACACCCCCAATATTTGCATATGCCAGCCCATGTTCCCAACATTATGAAAGGCATTACACAAGGGCAGGACATCTGGAGCAGCACAGTTGAATCAACAGACTAGGTAAGCAAGCAAGGACAATAGCAGAAAATGGCAGATGGAGCAATAATAACTGACATGATCCATGATATCATGATATTTTTAGTGATATTTGTAAATTGTCTTTCTAAATGTTTCGTTAGCATGTTGCTAATGTACTGTTAAATGTGGTTAAAGTTACCATCGTTTATTACTGTATTCACCGAGACAAGCGCCGTCGCTATTTTCATTTTTAAACACTTGCAGTCTGTATAATTCATAAACACAACTTCATTCTTTATAAATCTCTCCAACCGTGTAGCATTAGCCGTTAGCCACGGAGCACAGCCTCAATCTCATTCAGAATCAATGTAAACATCAAAATAAACACTGTACTTACGCGATTAGACATGCTGCATGACGAACACTTTGTAAAGATCCATTTTGAGGGTTATATTAGCTGTTTGAACTTTTTTTATGTTGTTTAAGGCAAGCGCGAGCTCTTGGGGCGTGGAGCACGAGATTTAAAGGGCCACACACCCTGAATAGGCAGTTAAAAAATGAATTAAAAAAAATCTATGGGGTATTTTGAGCTGAAACTTCACAGACACATTCAGGGGACACCTTAGACTTATATTACATCTTGTAAAAAAAAGTTCTAGGGCACCTTTAAATAAATGTGAGTTTGGCAAAAGGCGGATTCAAACCTGAGTCGATGGCACAAAAAAAACAGTTCTGCAACATTACTCGCCACTGCTGCGCCATTGAAGATGTTGACTTCTGCATGTCTTTTTTAAAACTCAAGTGCCCAACCAGACATTGGTGGGCAGAGCTAGTGTAAATAGCGTTTGCCAACAAGGAATGATATTTGCACTGTAAATAGACACTCCATTAAAGAATACACAAAAATTAAGTGCTTTTAATAACGTCTTGCTTATTTCTGCTTTTAATTGAGCAAACTGTACCGACACTATCGGATGAAGACACGAAAACTTGAACTGAACTGAGCAGAAAAATGACACTCTTCTGTAGAGATACCTTTGAAAACTTTGACACTGTTATTTTCCTGTTTATTACTGTGAAGCTGCTTTGAAACAGTGTTATTGATATACTATTATAAATTTTGTTATTTTTTAATTATTGTTTTGGTACTTTTGTTATGTGTTTTTGTCAATATTTTTATATAATCTATATAGTTTTTATTAAGTTTTAGTTATTTTAGTTCTTCAACTAAATTAAAATGAGAACTAGGCAACTAGCTGAAATAAGAAAGTTTAAGTTTTTTTATATTTTATTTTATTTCAATTAATGTTTATTTTAAGTAAATGTTTTTTCATGGTTTTAGCATTAGTTAACAATAATAACCCTTCTTTGAAACTACAGTATGTATTGTATAAACGCTATATAAATAAACGTGACAAAATCCTCCAAAAATTGTCCCCATGTACTTAAATTTTAAGTGCCTCATAGTAACCTTTATTTTTATTCCACTCTTTTTTTTTTTCAACATTATTCAACATTATTTTTGTGGTAATGTTGTCGATTAAGCTTGTATTGAACCTGGTAAAAAGTCAGTTAAAGGAAAAAGAAAAAGGTTTCTGATGATAAATCAGGCTGAGCAGAAGGGATAACAGAGCTCTCACATTGGCAACTTTCACTAAACTCCCATATTCCTCAAGAAATTGAAAAATTCAGAAATCCATACAGGATGCATCATGCTCTAAATGCAGGAGCGTCATCTGATCCCACACTGGCCATCAGTGATCATTGACGCGAGCTAAAAGCATTACAAACTCACAATGTCACTCCAATCTGAGAGGAATTGATTGGCGAGCCTCCAAATGCACCTGTACGTCCGTTGCATTTCTCCTCGTTCTCCCTGCTCCGTCCAGAGGTGTCCTTCGCCAACCCCTCCAGCATCCGCTTTGCGGCCGCCACTTGACCTTCTCGCTGTGTTTGTCTTATCATTCCGCTGCTACAACATCAGAACATGCCAGGAATGCCAATGACATTAAGATCCTATCCAGGAAACAACCCCACATACAGACTCCGCAATATGTCAAAGCTCTTCTGCTATCAGCGTCTGAAACAACTGTTGTTATCGCCTGCAAACTTCAAACGATGTGTACTTGATGTTGAGAGTACATGAAAGCAGTTCGAAAAAGTAGATACAGAGCAATATCACAGTTTCCGTGGTAAAACAGAGCTCGGCATAAACACGGTCACGTGTGTGGACGTCTGAACGCAGAGACAGACGGGATGGCTTAAGGGGTGTGAAATTATCTGATGTGATTGAAATCTTGCCTCTGTCAAAGATTAACCCTTGTCAGTGTCTCATATACGTTCTTATCATTCATCGTGCAGCAGTACTGCATAACCACCGCTGGGCAGGTCTCTGTGAAAACCCCTGAGAATCCTTGAGCTGTCAGTTTGATCTTCAGCTGTCCTTAAAACTGTCATCATGGTCAAGAAACTACCATCCAGTTCGCCTAGTCAGTGCTTTCCTTGCCCAATATCAGCAGTTCTTCTTTTTAGATGTCTATTTTCTCTTTTAAGGCAAGACATATATATGGCTTTTCATAACGTGTTATGCTATTTTATAGTCTTGATTTTGTTTTTGAGCTCTACTAGAATAGGATTTCATGCTTAAATGTTCAAAAAACATTATTTTTCACATATTTGACAGAGAGGTGGAGCAGGACTAGTTCAAGCCCCACCCATTATGTCAGAGAGGTGGAGCTGGACTAGGTCAAACTCCACCCATCAAGTTCAGAGAGGTGGAGCCAGACTAGGTCAAGCTCCACCCATTAGGCCCAGGTGGAGAGGTGGAGCTGGACTAGGTCAAACTCCGCCCATTAGGCCCAGCGAGCTGTAGCCAGACTAGTTCAAGCTCCACCCATTAGGTCCAGAGAGGTGGATCCAGACTAGGTCAAGCTCCTCCCATCAGGTCCAAAGGGGTGGAGTCAAGCTCCACCCATTATGTTCAAGCTAGTTATGTTCAAGCTAGTTCAAGCTCCACCCATTATGTCGAGAGGTGGATCCGAACTAGGTCAAGCTTCATCCATTAGGTCAGGAGAGGTGGAGCTGGACTAGTTCAAACTCCACCCATTAGGCCCAGAGAGGTGGAGCCAGACTAGGTCAAGCTCCACCCAAGGTCCAGAGGGGTGGAGTCAGACTAGTTCAAGCTCCACCCATTATGTCCAGAGAGGTGGATCCAAACTAGGTGTTATTTGGCTCTGCAGGAAGCATGACATCTTATTCCTAAAAACATGATTTTTTTTTCTGACAGTATTTTCAGATTTATATAGTGATAGAAAGAGATACCAATAATCCCTTCTGTAAAAACCTTTTATTCTAAGAAATATACAAAATTAAACAAGAATTTCGAACCTGGCTTTATCCAATGTTCAAATTTCTGTTCTGTAAATGTATGCAAATTAGCGCATGTGTTATGTGCAAATATAAACAGAAAACTTGTATTCTTAATGTAATTAATCAACTGAGGAAGTATGGTGATATATAGTTACATTTTTTTTTACCTTAAAAAAAATGTCTTGCCTCAAAAGCATTAGTGTCCATGTCTGTGTTTTATAGAAGGAAACACTTCTCCGTTCAGTTGCTTGGGCAAAGCGTTTCTTCAACTGGATATTCCTAAATCCGTGCTTACAAAATCTGCTTTTGTCTAGTACAGCATGAAATCTCTGGCAATACATTCAGCTTGAGATTCCCAGCTGAATTCACATTAAGACGAGCTAAAGCTGATTACCTAATAAATACATAATTTAATAAAACTTCTCAAACAAATTAGCATGCCTTACAAAAAAAAAAAAAAAATGACCATGGTAATGCAAATAGCTGTTACTACTGTCATTTTTACTTATATAAAACTGTGGGAACGTGGTATTAACTGCTAAAATCAAATTTTCATTTCGTCCTCCAAAAAAAAAAAAAAGTTGTAAATGCAAAATCATTGCAGATTC
Organism: Ancherythroculter nigrocauda; assembly: GCA_036281575.1. Classification (NCBI taxonomy): domain Eukaryota; kingdom Metazoa; phylum Chordata; class Actinopteri; order Cypriniformes; family Xenocyprididae; genus Ancherythroculter; species Ancherythroculter nigrocauda. The sequence goes on from VTFQ01000004.1 coordinate 55,986,361, forward strand.
CGGCTGTATATCCCTGATTAATGTCCCTTGCTCAAGAAACATAAGTTGAATGTCAAGACAAAAACACTGCTGAAATACAGGCAAACAGGTTTGAATACAAAATATCTCCTGACTCAATTATGGTAAGGACTGGAGAAATGACAAAACACATCTGTCTGCTTTACAGTTGTGTACAGTACACCTCTTGTACTTATGTTGAGACATAACTTCTCTCTCTTGCAGTGACAACTCTTCTCTGATGATGAGGGCGGGGCAACCTGTCACTCACATGAGATCCACCAATAGCAAACCACAACCATCCAATCAATTCCTCACTGACAAAATCAAGCCCCGCCCTACATTTGTTCTTGTTCGAGAAGCTCTTTCACTCATATGTGCATCACAAAAGGGAAGAAAAGACTAGTGCAACTTCCATTTTATGCCAACTTTAAGATTTGGGTGGGACAATATGACAAAAAGTAGCGCTACAGTAGCTTTGATTCTAAACAGCAAACAGAAAATGTGAGACACACAACATGATTTCTGAAATACTTTCAAGGCAAACTCTTTGTAGGCCTGTATACAGAAATAGCTCTAATCAGACAAGAATTAAATCAATATAATTTTATGAAGTTTGGTAATCTGTGCCTCCAGCTGGTTTGCCTGTGTCACCTAATGTGTTGCCCAGCAATGACCACAGGTACCATGCTGTGGGAAAAATACAGTGTTGAGGAGGAAACAACGGTTACCATGGTAAGAAAAAAACAAAGCTACATTTCTCAGTGCAGAAAACATTTCTCACAGTAAGTTTAAAGGGGTCATGAACTGCATTGGTTTATTGTTTTATAATGTTTCCTGAGGTGCACTTATAATGTTAGTATGCTTTTTACATCAAAAATGGTCATAATTTATTAATAAATGGCATTTTTCCTACCCTGATTATATCCCTCTGGTTTGGACGCTCTGTTTTAAGGGGCGTGTCTGCTGTGAGACTCCAGTGTAAACGCCCACTGCTGTGATTGGCTGACATCTTTCCATTTGAAATAGCTAAGTATTACTCTCTTAGCGTGTTTTTACTATTACAGCTCTCAAGATTAACTAATCGTGAAAAGTGTTGCATTACATTTAGATCTATGGCATTATATTTAGATCGTGGCATGAAAGGTTGCAGTGATGAACATTGTAGCCGATCACAGACATGTTGTTGAGCTCATGAAAGCAGTGATCTCATGATTGCAACTCAATTTCTGCACACTAACTAATGCTTTCATCATAACTCTCAGTGCAAACACGAAGTAACTAAGAGATTCGTTGAATAAAACGGGAGTTTTGGCACAAGTCCAGGATCAGTCTTTCGATAGGCTTTTATTGGACTAACAAGGAGGTTTTCAGTTCTAAAACTTACAGGATATTCTTATAGTACGATGACCTCTTATATATCAAAAGCTCAAGCAAAAGTTGGTTTCTCAATTCATGACCCCTTTAAGTCAACTGATGTATTTGGCACATATCATGAAGTCTGCTAAAAAAAAAGCCATGTTTACATGCTGTATGTGGCCACAAGGCTTTTCAGCAAAATTAAACAGTAAAAACAAGTAATGAAACAAAGTATTCATGAAACAGCAAACGGAAATACATATTTCCCTTCAAATATCCAAAATTCCATCACAAGCAGTTCCCAAGATAACATAAAAATTCTTGCAAAAGTGTCCTCAGTATTGCAGATTCAACTATTTATAGTGGTTCCCAACCTTTCATGTCAGCTGAACTTGACTTAAATTAAAGTACAAATACAATGAACTTGTGTTTGCATGTTTTTTTCTTTGCATGTTTACAGTGAATGAGAGTTCAGTATCTGAACGAAATATTACAAAAAAAAATCTGGCATACCTCAATCACTCTAAAATTTTTTGCTGGGGTTAAAAACAACCCAAGTTGGGTTGAAAATGGACAAACCCAGAGGTTGGGTTAAATGTTTTCCCAACCTGCTGGGTAGTTTTATTTAACTCAACTATTGTTTAAAAATGACTATTGCTTGCTTAAAATGAACACAAAGTATGTTGGAAATTAACATTTATTAATATGTTTAATACATGAACATTTATTAATAAGTTTAATGAATAATAATTAAACATTAAATTGCTTACTAATAAATGTTCACCTTTTGATTATTATTGTTGCCTCTAGTAATTATGTCTGATTTTTAATTTCCAACCTATTTTGGGTTCATTTTAATCCAGCCATATATACATTTTTTAACAATAGTTGGGTTAAATAAAACTGGTCAGCATGTTGGGCAAACATTTAACCCAAAACATGTCCATTTTCAACCCAACTTGGGGTGTTTTTAACCCAGCATTATTTAGAGTGATATATTGCAGCCTACATTAGTATCATTGGGAGATAAAACACTAATATATATATATATATATAACATATTTTATTCATATATCACAAACTATTCTAAAAACCTACAATACATTTCCAAAGGTACTCGAGACGATTTATCCTCCCGGGTTGGTCTACAAATTGACGTCATGACAGAATTGTTGTATAAGCATAAATCAATTTTCTAAGGTATGTTTATGTCCCTGACATTTAAGGGTTAAATTATAGGCTTTTATTTATTTTTTTCTTAACTGGCATCTCGCATGACAAATTAGTGCTTTATAATTTGACGCTTGTTTTTCTGTCACAGTGTCTCCCACAAATAAATCTGTCTGTACACATCACACAACAACTGACCATCGTAATTTTACCACCTGACAAATCTCGTGGCGCGCAACAGGAGGGGGCAGAGGCCAACGCATGTCCTTTTCCCTTCGTCCTCATAATGACCCATCCTCACTTTCTCACAATTGCATACGAAAAAAGTGAGGAAAACGCTTTTGATGCATGTTTGGGAGATGCATGGACAGGACGAGCACACGCACACTCGGTCGGAACAATAAACGCACGCGCAGATACCCTCTCATGACTATGTGATGAGAGATGATGACCTTGCGCGTGCCTGGATGACAACTCCCTCAAAGGCACCAGGATAAATGTATTTACCTTCACGGTACAACACAACAACAGGTGCTGTAAATGTGTGCAAACGCGAACGAATGCATATATAGAGAAACCTGCTTACACCTGTTTGCACGTTCGGCAACTGACAGTTTGCAGTTGAGGACAAATTGAAGCGAAATGCATTCGAAATGACACGGTACTGACCCGTACTCGAGCGGCACCGGGTGCCGCCACATCGTCTGCCATTCAAGGGCGGGCGTTCTGGCTGAAAACAAACGAGCGGAATCCACCAAAGTATCTCACCTTTTCCCTCCTCGTCCTCCCGATTCAGGTGCATGGCTGTTCGCCTCTGGCACGCCAACAAACGCTTGTTTCTTCTCTCAAGTCCCCTCCAAGAAAAAGTCGAATCCAAAATGTGCTCTCGAGCTTCCAATGGGCGAGTGACCATGGAGCACCGCGCGCGCGCTCTCTCTCTTTCTCTCTCTCTCCTTCCCAGCTTATTTCTTTCTTTCACTCACTTGGTTTTTCTTTCCCAGTCCCCTCATTCGGCTGATGTCAGGAGATGGCAGTGAGAAGGTTTGAAGGGAGGGATGAGTTGTGCGTCCGTGTCACCGCCAGCTGATGGCACGAGCGCTAAAATCTCAGTTTATGTGGATGTAAAATTGGACGCGTTGCGTTCAATCCCACTGAGCAGCCTTAAAAAATACCCATGAAGACTGCTCTCAGGTTTAATTTATGATTATATGTCGAAAATGGCACAAAAACTGTTTAAGCCCCAGCCATTTAAATGTCAAAAGTGCACTGTTCCGATAATCTATGTATTAGGTAAATCAAAACAGTACAGCAAAATCATAATTGTGAATAAATCTTTGAATGTGTTACACTTATTTCTAATATAATATGGCATCACAATAAAAAAAAATATGCAAAGCATATGTGCACATATGAAAACTGCAATCGTGCAATACAAATATGATTTCTATTTTTTTAGTTTTTGTTACGAAAATCATAAATATCTCTTAAAAGTCATCAAGTGTCCCATTTTGGCCGACGGTGGTACATAAAATGGGACAGCAGCTGAATAAAGTTTTCCCATCAGCCAATCAAAATAATTCATACATGTCAAGCACTATGTTGCCAAATGTTTCCAATAGTTTGCAATGAATCTTTAAGAAATATATGACCCTTTAAACCAGGGGTGTCCTGGAGGGCCACTGTCCTGCAAAGTTTAGCTCCAACCCCAATTAAACACACCTGAACCAGCTAATCAAGATCTAATTAGGCATACTAGAAACATCCAGGCAGGTGTGTTGAGGCAAGTTAAACTCTGACTGAGTTTGGACACCCCTGCTTTAAACTTTACCTGAGATCACCTATCTAAATGATTTGCTTATATTGTGATGGTTATGATAATTTTGAATTTGGGATGTTTTGTGGTAATACTAATTTAAGTGACGTGTTGTCATTCTTTTGTTGGTTATTGGTTTTCATTTGCTAATTAATATGATTTTAGCATTTAATCATCTTGTACTCTTGCTCTCTTAAAGGGGACCTATAATGCCCCTTTACAAGATGTAATCAGTCTCTGGTGTCTCCAGAATGTGTCTGTGAAGTTTCAGCTCAAAATCCCCCACAGATCATTTATTATAGCTTGTCAAATTTGCCCCTATTTGGGTGTGAGCAAAAACACGCCGTTTTTGTGTGTGTCCCTTTAAATGCAAATGAGCTGCTGCTCCCGCCTCCTTTCCAGAAGAGGGCGGAGCTTTAACAGCTCAACAACAACAAAGCTGGAGAATCTCACGCAGCCAAAATGAGGATTGTCAGTAACGGTGTTCAGCCTTACGTTGTTCAAACCGGAGTCGACACTGATGGAGAGACTCAGGAAGAAGTTACAACTTTTAGAATGAAACTGGACGTTTCTGAATGGTTAGTGTATAAATTTATGTAGTTGCTGTGGAGTTGATTCAACTCATCCACTAGCAGGTGCCGTCATGTTCATCTTTTGTGTTGAATTGACCCTCGTTTGTGAAGCAGTCCGGCGTAAAATGACAGCATGACAACAACACTCGACTACAACAACTCTTCCTCTTCTCTAAAGCAGCCCAACATGGCCCCGCCCCCTTTGTTGTGTGTTCTCGGTTTATGTAAATATTGGGGTTTGTGATGTCACTAACCTGGGAAGAAGCTCGACGTAGTCCCTACCAGCCATTTGTTGTAGTCCTTAAATAGAAAATATCTCACTTTGCATTGAACTTTGAGTGTCGTAACTTTGCAGATGTTGTTTATGCTCAAACAGCAACATTACACACTAACTAAAATTAAAAAAGTGAATCATAATCAACCGCCACTTTAATCTCTCAAATGAATTCCTGAATACTTTTAGCATATCTACAAATGAACTTCTTGGCATTTAATGAAGTGTGTTCTTTTGGTATGTTGTATGAATACATTCCTGGACATAGTTCATATATGTCGTACATATACCTTTGACCTGTATCTTCCTTGAACTTTGACATGACATTTATGCATTTGGCAGATGCTGTTATCCAAAATGCATCGAAGGTTTTTCTTCCAGTTCCCTCAGAATCAAGCCCATGACTTTGGTGCTGCCAGACTCACAGTTCCTCGCTGTGTTATATTTTCCAAGCTGGCTCAGTCACTGTTTTGTGTTCAATTATGATGTATCTCTATCTTTTTATATTTCAAGCTTGCTGCTGAACCATATTTTATGATGCTTTTAAGGATTTTTGTGTATGCCTTGATCTAAAACATGTGGACTCTTTGAATATTTGGCAGTTTTATTACACTCAAGACTTTAGCTGACTCAAAAATGAATCCTGATTCTTATATCACTTCATGTTGCGCAACACTCACCTCTTAATCTTACAAAAGAGTTTTATGGTTACTGGGAGGGTCTCCCACACTAAAAATGTAGGTGGGACAAAAAGTCACCATGATGTCAAAATATGGAATATTGCAGTATTGATTTTTAAATCATGTGCCCCTGTAATCTTTAATCAAAATAATATCCCCTCCATTTTGCAGCAACATCTCTTCTCTGATGATGAGGGCGGGGCAACCTGTCACTCACATGAGATCCACCAATAGCAAACCACAACCATCCAATCAATTCAAAATCAAGCCCCGCCCTACATTTGTTCTTGTTCGAGAAGCTGTTTTCATGGAAATATGTCACAATAGGAAAGAAAAGCCATCATAACTTCCATTTCATACCGACTTATATAAATATTTTATCACTCTCTGACCTTCTTACACTATAGTAAAGCAATATGCCTTTTGTTTTTAACCTCTTGAACCATAGAAAAATGATTCAAGTGGCTTTTTGCCTATATAAAATTGCAACATCATCTATATTATACATATGATGATGTTCAATAAATATTTGCATTTATTAATAATCCGAATGAACCATTCTGAATTAGCCAAATAATGTAGTTCATAAGCAACTAGGAGTATTAATATAAATTGTGCAATCACAGATTTGAGTTTATCTGCATTTTGCTTTGAGCACGTTGTATAAATGGTTTGACAGAATACTTTTCAGAATTAAGCGAGATTTGAAACCTTACCTTGAAAACTAATCAGTTTGGTCTTCGCTGTGTGCAATTAGCCAGTGTTTTGCCATTCCTGCTGATTTTTGCAAGCTATTTGCCATCTGTGCTTGAAGCTGGATGATTGACAGCTGCTTATGCTAATCATACCTTCTGATGCGCTGATGACAACATTTCCTGCACCCTCCACCCCCACCGAGTGGCATCATACTCAGTGTGCCTCCTAAACACTCAGAGATGTCTCTTTTTATGAAATCAGACTCATCACTACCCTGTGTGTCTCCTGAGACAATCTGTTTTCCCAGCTGGTATAACAGCACAACAAACTAATTGACTCTCAGCTCACGGCTGCAGGTTCAGATCCTCCAATGGAACCCAGTGATACTGACGCCCCCTAGAGGATCTGTGATAGAGTTGCATTTTAATTCTAAACGGTGAGGGAACAGCAGCCTGTCAGACAGCAGCAATGCTGCAGTCAGTCTGACACTAAACAGACAGTGCTTTTGTATGAAGGTATCGCCTAAAGAAATGTGATTCAGACAGGCTTCCTAAACAGCATAATGTAAATGATCTACAACAAATTCAAGAGAGATTTAGACATACCAAGCACATATTTAATGTCTATAATGATTATTTTTGCAATGGAAATGGAATCATGCCCTAATTTTAAAAGGATATTTATGCAAGATGTGAATCAGTGTTATTTTAGTATCACTGAGAAATTGTTTAACAGTTTTATTAAATTTTAGTTTTAATTCATATTTTGAGTTTTCCCTTTTAAATTTAGTTGTCATATTTATTAGTTATTTAAAAAAAAAAAAAAAATAAAATAAAAAGGGCATTTTTATTTTTATATTATCCTTTTCCATTTTAATTTTAAAGTTTTAGTAATTTTTTGTGCATTTTTGTCATTTTTTATTTGTTTTTATATTTAAATTTTGAGTTTTTTAATTATTTTTTAAAATTTTATTTTAGTTTTTGTATTAGTTTAGTACATAAAGATGAACTGGATGAAAATATTGCCTTAGAAATAAATATATAAATAAAAATAAAATAAGTTAAAGTTTTTCTATTTTATTTTATTGAAATTTAATTTAATTTTTTATTTCTTTAAATTAAATTTAAATTTTATTTCAAATTACAACAATGTTTTATGGTTTTAATTTTAGTCAACTTTAAGAACCCTGTGTGAATTACAGAATATTTAATATGTTATAATATAATATGTTTTAAATCTTTTTATTTAAGGAGTATTTCAGATAGTAGACATTTAAAGTTTTTTTTACAAGATGTAATATAAGTCTAAGGTGTCCCCTGAATGTGTCTGTGAAGTTTCAGCTCAAAATACCCCGTAGATTTTTTTTAAATTAATTTTTTTAACTGCCTATTTTGGGGCATAATTAGAAATGCGCGATTCATGCTGCGGCCCCTTTAAATCGCGCACTCTCCGTCCCCTCCCGAGCTCTCGACTCTATCACTGCATAAACAAAGTTCACACAGCTAATATAACCCGCAAAATGGATCTTTACAAAGTGTTCGTCATGCAGCATGTCTAAGCGCGTAAGTATGGTATTTATTTGGATGTTTACATTTGATTCTGAATGAGTTTGATAGTGCTCCGTGGCTAAAGCTAACATTACACACTGTTGGAGAGATTTATAAAGAATGAAGTTGTGTTTATGCATTATACAGACTGCAAGTGTTTAAAAATGAAAATAACGACAGTCTTGTCTCCGTGAATACAGTAAGAAACGATGGTAACTTTAACCACATTTAACAGTACATTAGCAACATGCTAACAAAACATTTAGAAAGACAATTTACAAATATCACTAAAAATATCATGTGATCATGGATCATGTCAGTTATTATTGCTCCATCTGCCATTTTTCGCTATTGTTCTTGCTTGCTTACCTAGTCTGATGATTCAGCTGTGCACAGATCCAGACGTTCTGCCCTTGTGTAATGCCTTGAACATGAGCTGGCATATGCAAATATTGGGGGCGTACATATTAATGATCCCGGCTGTTACGTAACAATCAGTGTTATGTTGAGATTTGCCTGTTCTTCGGAGGTCTTTTAAACAAATGAGATTTATATAAGAAGGAGGAAACAATGGAGTTTGAAACTCACTGTATGTCATTTCCATGTACTGAACTCTTGTTATTCAACTATGCCAAGGTAAATTCAATTTTTAATTCGATGGCACCTTTAAGACGATTTGAGTTGTGTAAACCCACCTGAAAGTCATTTTATAATTTGCACATTGCATTTACTGTATTAATTAATTGACTTCATCTTCAGATGCCATTTCTATTCTGCCAAACTCTATGTACAGAATTGTGGGATATCATGTGCTGCTTTCAGAAGCCGGCCGGTGAAGGCAGAATGCTTCAGTAGACAGAATGTTACACAAATACCGGACTCAGACATGCCTTAAAGCATTCCTACCTGCCAAGGCAGCATTTTTCTGGTTTCAGACACAGACTGTCTAGATCAGTGGAACCAACATCTTATAATTTATGTTGAGTCTGAGATCCTTGTGCAAAAAGACTGGCTCAATAAGCGTTGAATGGCCTTGAGTATCTCTGTGTCCTTGTGAATAATATATTTACCCCCTAACCAAGTAAAAGCTTTCATATGTATTTCATAAACTCCCACTGCAACCTGAGAAACATCATTTCCACGATGAGTCTGTACTGTAAACACAGGCACTTATTACTCCGTAGAGATCAGTTCCATTCTATAAATTTCTGTATTTTCAAGGCAGGGTTATTATCGGTAACTAAAACTAACCTAAATAGCGATATTAAAAAAAATTAAAAATAACATGAAATCTAAAAATATAAAAATAAAAGCTACTTAAACATTAATAAAACTATAATAAAACAAAAAAACCCCCCACTGTTTCAAGAACAAAAAGTCGTGATTTTCTGACTTTGGCTACAAGGTGTTGTTTTTGCATAAAGAATGTTGAAAAAGAAAACAAACTAAGGGCATCAGACATCAGTTGGCATCTCACTAGTGTGTGTGTGTGTGTGTGTGTGTGTGTGTGTGTGTGTGTGTGTGTGTGTTGCTGGGGGCTTAACCTTGAGTTAGAGTAGCCGGACACCTAAGTGCGATAGGACCTGATATGCTGGCTTCTTGTCATTGCCACTGGCGCATTGATATCACACTATCACTCCTGCATCAGTCCAGTGTCTGTACCTCTCTCTCACACACACAAATGCATAAACAAAACACTTTTTTTGGACTCAAACTTGCTTTCTCAACCCACCTGACTCCAAATTTCTATCGTAAAATCCATTAAGTTAAACTCAAGTAAAACTTGTCAACATCCTTGACATTTACCCATAATCCTTACATCAACCATTAGATAGTAGTATATCAAATTCTCTGAATGAATCACATTTTATCCACCCTGCATGGCTTTGTTTCAAAACTGAGTGAGCTGCCTATATAGACAGCATGTTGAGGAATCTCTATGTGAAAAGGATGAAAAACATTTTTGTTTAAAATTAACAAAATTTTAGTCAATACACCATCAATCCTTCCTCCAAAATGTCTCACCTTGATTCACTATGGTAAGCCCGTTATAAGTGTTTATATTTTATATATATGCTTTTTGCATGAAATTACGTAGGCCTACTTGCATCAACTGTCTCATCATATCCGTAAATAGAGTTGCTCCAGCTACTTTGATGCATGTCTAGTGACACGTGTTCTAAAAGTTGCCGCACTCAAGTTAAAATGTTAAACTTTTAATAAACACAATGCATTTTTGTATGCCGTTTACAAAGAGCACGTTTTTGCATTCCACTATGCTACTTTTCCATTGTTTATCTAAGTAAACATGCCCAAGACGGATGTCTTGGACCATTGTGCTCATGTCTCACATTTTTATTTTCCTCGAGCATGACACAGCTTTTTAAAAATATGGTGCTCAAGTTATTCACACAGATTGCATTTTTGCATTCCATTGCGCAGCTTTCCCGTTGTGTTTCTATGTAAACAAGTGCTAGATGGACGTCTTTGACCACTGTGCTCGCGTTTCTTCTCTTGTGCAGCATCTCACGCACGACATGTTCTAAAAAATTGTGGTGCTCAAATGAAAATAAGTTCTAGAGACCTCAAGTCTGAAGACTTTGCGTTTTCCATTCTACTGTCCTGTGCAGTATTGGGGGAAATGCATTACAAGTAACGCAAGTTATGTAATCAGATTACTTTTTTCAAGTAACTAGTAAATTAATACATTACTTTTAAATTTGCAGCTAAATATCTGAGCCTCTCCTGTCCTCATGTTGAGAGAAATTAGGAGTAAAATGTTTTCAGTATTCCTCAAAATGAATAGAAACAGTGAAATGCAATCTCAGAATATTACGCAGACCTGCATTTAATCTCACTTTATTAACCGTACAGGCGTGAATTTGCATTTGGCAAAAAATAAAAAATAAAAAAAAATTGTTATTAAAAAACAAACAAGCCCAGCCCAGGTGAAAAAAGTAACGAAACATTACTTTCCATAAAAAGTAATGCAATAAGTTACTTTCTTATGGAGTAACACAATATTATAACCATAGACTGTAAAAAAAGAGCGACGCCGCTTCCTTCCATTGTATTGAACTGAAGCCAAAGCGGACACCGATGGGCGCTGACACGTTATGCAAAAATGTCAAAAAAAAAAAAGTTTGGAGCCTGGGCATGCGCAGAAAGAATCGTCAGTGGAGCCGGAGGTGGAGTCACGGTATCAAACTTCCGCCCAGACGACTGCGTCATCATTGATGTATTTTAAATAGGTTATATAAATTATACACAATTTAAAATTCTACCTATAAAATAATAGGCTATTCTGTTTCTAGAGCAATAATATTTTTGAAACAGCAAATTCAGTAGATAAACTCAATATAATATGCCACTAGAAAACAACTCTAAAATGTCAGAACGGTCCTGCCATTTTAAATCAAGTTCAACTAACGTTACAAGAGATCGATTGCTGTAGACAGTGCTCTATAATTAATTAGAGTAGGCTATCATTAGTTTTATCCTGCTAATTATTATTTTATACCCATAAAAATAATTAGTAACTGCCAGATAACGATCACCTGCTTTTTTTCCCGTCATGGCTAACGTTAGGCATGTTATCTTAACTAATAAAGTTTATTAATTAGCTTATAAAGCCCACAATTAATGACCAAAACCATCTTTTTGAAAATTTTATTTGAAGCATAATTTACTTTTATGTTTTAACTTAAGTCTCATTCGTTTGCATTGAGAGGGCGGGGTTTATGACCTGTACTGCATCCAGCCTCCAGGGGGCGATCAAAGACTTTTCAGGACATATGAGGCACACCCGATTGTAACGCATTACTTTTAAAAGTAACTTTCCCCATCACTGGTCCTGCATTTTTAAGGCCCTGTTTCCACCTGTTATTGAGATGCGTTTTGGTCGATCGGATCACAAGTAGACGAGGGAGACACATTCCAGTTTACACCTGGTGTTTTATCCACTTTCAACCACTTCTTTCCTGATTTCTTCGAGGGGAGGGTCTATGGGTGGGTAAATGTATGGGTTTTTTCAGATCTTTCGGTCTAATGAACAAAATAAGCTTGCGCAATTTACATATGGACGCAACTGGAGATGACGGAAAAACATACGGAGAGCATCAGCTTTTGTTTCTGCTCTGACAGACACAAGGCCAGTGATTGTGTGTTAGAAATCAGGAATGGTGAGAGAACATTGTGCTTGGTACATTTTTCATCTTCAAACCAAACTTGGGTCTTCAGCCGACAAAGTTTAAATCCTATCTGGCTAGAGCTCTTCCCATAATGTTTACTCATTAGGTCAGTGGGTGGAGAATAGATGGTGTTTTGTGGCTGTTTGAACACATTCGACCAAATGATCGTTTACACTACGAAAGCAACCCGTTTTCAATTACCTCTGGAAGTGATCAAAAGTGGACAAGCTCATAACGTTTTACACCTGTATTTAGTGTCGTCCACTTGTGATCCAATAGACCAAATGCATCTTAATACCAGGTGGAAAAATGTAAAAACTCATTCTGTTTGAAGGTCAGCTTTTAAAAATGTGTCTGGGGACCTTGTGTTCTCCATTCTACTGCTCACGTCTCACGTTTTTCAAAGCAAAAGTGTGTCCTGTGTCTATATAGACAGTAAACAGCAAGGCAGCTCACTAGGTTTTGGAACAGAGCTCCTATCTCACTCCCTCTGAGGTGAATATTCATTACACTGCCTTGCTGGTTGCTTCTGAACTCAAGTCAACAAGCGTGCCTTTCATCTCACATTGTTTTCATGGGCAATCAAGCACAAGGGTCTGGGTAATTTTACAGCCTTGATCTCCCGGTTTACCTTGTGCACACACATGCTGCACATCACATAGTTAAACAACTGCCCGCTGTGATGTATCCCGATCTTTAAGCAGAAGGAGCTGGATGAAATATTCTGAATATTAATCTAGAATGTGACATGTGCTGCAGCCTAGAATCAAAACTGAACTGACTTCAGCAGAATAATGACACTAATGTCTTTCTAGAGCTGCTTTACAGCAGAATTGAATTCTGTTTGCATTATTGATCATTATTTTCTTGTTTAACACTGTAAAGCTTCTTTGAAACAATACACTCTGTATAAAGTGCTATATAAATAAAGGTGACTTGACTTTATAGGATCCTATAAAGTGATGTAATGAAAATGTGACTCATGCTGTTCTTGGTGGTTGATTACAGACTTCATTCTGGTCCCTAGATAACGTTTTGGTTATGTTGATTTTTCTCCTTATTTTATTGTCTTTTGAAGTTGATTATACAGTTTTGAGCCAAAAAACATACCTCCAAAAGTTTTTTTATAGATGCAATTGCATTAGCGAAAAAAAGTGCATTGTCAAATGTCTAGCAATATATGAAGCAGAATTCAGAATTCAGATAATTTACTCACCCCCATGTCATAAAAGATGTTTATGTCTTTCTTTCTTCAATTGAAAAGAAATGAAGGTTTTTGATGAAAACATTCCAGGATTTTTCTCCATATAGTGGACTTCACTGGGGTTCAACGGGTTGAAGGTCCAAATGTCAGTTTCAGTGCAGCTTCAAAGAGCTCTACATGATACCAGACGAGGAATAAGAGTCTTATCTAGAGAAACCATCGGTCATTTTCTGAAAAAAAAAAAAGATATATTTTTTAACCACAAATGCTCATCTTGCACTGCTCTGCGATGTGCCACGCATTACGTAATTGCATTGGAAAGGTCATGCGTGATGTAGGCGGAAGTACCGCAGTAGGGTGAAAAATGAATTGCTGCATTCCAGATGAGCTTGGACGTGGGAATATGCCAAATTTAATGTCCCACTGCAGACCTCAGTGAGTTCCAGTCACACATACGTCACATTCACATGTTGGCCACATGATGTCGTCATGACACAATGAGGGCATATTGTGTTTTTGTGTCAATTATGGCAAAACAGAAAACATAAAATCACTTTGAAAACAGCTGGCGAAAAGCAAAAACTAAGGTAATATTACATGAACTTAATGTCTAATGTTAAAGGTTGTTTTTACATTCATATTCATTAGAAGCGGGATGCGTCTCGCTGAGGTCAGGGTTGATTGATTGGCGTTCCAGACGTTATTTCCTAGAAGGAAGTGGGAAAAATCCAAAATCTGATCTGTCTGGAGTGCAGCATTAGTCTTTGCACTTTTGCTTTGTAGACACTGGATTGGTACTTCCACCTGTGTCACACGTGACCTTTCCAACGTGATTACGTAATGCGTCACAGAGCAGTACAAGAAGAGAATTTGTGGTTAAAAAGTATATCATTTTTCTTTTTTTTTAGAAAATGACCGAACATTTCTCTAGATGAGACTCTTATTCCTCATCTGGGATCATGTAGAGCTCTTTGAAGCTGCACTGAAACTGACATTTGGACCTTCAACCCGTTGAACCCCAGTGAAGTCCACTATATGGAGAAAAATCCTGGAATGTTTTCCTCAAAAACCTTCATTTCTTTTCAACTGAAGAAAGAAAGACAAACATCTTAAATGACATGGGAGTGAGTGAATTATCAGGAAATTTGAATTCTGAAGTGAACTAATCCTTTCTCACAAGTGTGTCGCACAAGTCTTGAAAAGTGAAGCCAAAGCATTTAGATCGCCCCCTGGTGGCTGGCTGCAGTATAGGACATAAACCCCGACCTGTCCATGTAATCGAATGGGACGCGAACCAAACTAAAAAATCCAATCACACTTCAAATATTTTTTTCCAAAGATGGTTTCTGTCATTTTAAGTAGTTGCATGCAGATGCATGCTGAAGTGTTCGTTTCCCAAGTAAGTTTAGTTTTAGTTAGTTATTTGATGCTATAAAAACGGAGTGTAACGTCATGATTGACAGCTGTGCTTGCGAATGAGTCAGTGTGGGCGGGACCTTGATACCGCCGCTCCACTACTGCGCAGGCTCGGCCTCGAAACAACGTTAATGGTATATTTTGGCCTCATTTTGCTACGGTGGAAGAAAGCAGAGTCGCAGTGTCCATCTTTTTTTTACCATCTATGGATTCTCATATGAGGCCCCTTTGTGTAGATTTAATCCGCACTGCTATTCCCTTCGTCTCTATTGCATCTCAATTACAAAGTGACTTCACTGGCTGCACATAAAAAGATCTGGCTTCATTATGAGCAGAAATCAGAGGAGAATGCAGACGGCAGACAGATATTCCCCCAGGCGCAGACAAAGACACGAGCATAGTTATTAGAGCTGTCCATGCATCGCATGTATACTCCGCCGCTCTGTGTTCTTCCTACGAGTTCGCAATCAGCGCCTCAAGCACGGCCATTTCAGGACTATGATATCAAGATGAAACAGATCTCCCGAAATGTGTTTGTGATGCTGCCACTTCGGTCTTATGCTATGAGACGAAATATACTCCCAGCGCTCAAAACACACAAAAATCAATAAGAGCGCCCACCAGGGAGATAGAAAATTTTTTCCGAGATGAGGCCAGAGAGGTATGATTAGAGCAGAGAGGAGATGGCAGAGATTAGAATGAAATAGAGACGGCCACTACAGTGCACAGATGAAAATAGCAACCGGTGTATAGTTCAAAATGTCCCTTCGGACAGTTACGGTGTGAAAGCTATTAAAAGCTTGCCATGGAAGAAGGCTCTGTGCGCTGAATACTAAATGTGATCTAAAGCCCCTGCAGATACAATCACATACCCAGCAATCAATGCATTTTTCCTGCCACCTTGATTTGCTTGAGTGGTTGGCAGCATGTCTGCCCACAATCCCTTGCGTTCTCTCGTCGTACAGGGCTTGCAAGGCAGATCTGGATTAATATTCCTCAAATATTCTGCTCAGGGTTTGTTCTTAACCTCTAACCCTAAGCAGCGATTTCGTATAGAGTCCAATTAAAAACTCTTTTGAAGATAATCTCCGTTTTAGGTGTGCGACACTTTGCCATCCTTTATGCACAGAAACGAGCTCAAAGAAAGCTATTTGTCTCTTTTGATTCTGATAAGACCAAGCTAAACACAATTCAATAAAACGCTGCACAAAGGAAACTGCTGTGCTTGATTTTAATCATAAAAACAAGCTTGAAAGTAATCACAGATTTCATACTGCAAAGAATCATTCTCATTTCGCAGAACATTTGAACATGAATTAAAATGTTTAATTTATCCATAAATGACTCATTCTGAACATATCTTTTAAAAAACTGCAATAATCAGAAATTAAATAGAATTTTTTTTTTTATGTTTTTGAAAGAAGTCTGACCAAGGCTGCATATATTTGGTCAAAAAATATAGTAATATTGTGAAATATTATTACAATTTAAAATAGCTGTTTTCTATGTGAATATTTAGTAAAATGTAATTTATTCCTGTGATCAAAGCTGAATTTTCAGCATCATTACTCCAGTCTTCAGTGTCACATGATCCTTCAGAAATCATTCTAATATGCTGATTTGCTGCTCAAGAAACATCTATGATTATTATCAATGTTAAAAACACAGATTTTTGTAGAAACTGTGATTCTTTAATGAATAGAAAGTTCAAAAGAACAGCACTGATTTGAAATAGAAGTTATAAATGTATTTACTGTTACTTTTGATCAATTTAATACACCCCTGCTAAATAAAAGTAATAATTTCTTTTTAAAAATCTGTAGTTTTGGATTAAATTATCATGTTAACCGAACTTAAACGGTTGTAATTCATGAATGCTTTGGAATGACAGACCTTCAGTTAATTTCTTTTTAAAGACTCAACAGATGATTGCAAAAGTTAAAGCAGCTTCAAAGAAATAAAGTGTACAAAAGTTTACATTTAAGTTTAATTTTGTAAAGCAAGTGTACTGAAAAAACAAAATAATTTGGACTAAAAAATTGCTAGAAAATCAAAGCCTCATGTCTAATCAAGTTGTGTTCAAAATTTGAAATTGATATCACAAAAATTGTTCCCTCTAAAAGGTTTAAAGGGTTAGTTCACCCAAAAATGAAGCTTATGTCATTAATTACTCACCCACACCCGTAAGACCTTCGTTCATCTTCTGAACACAAATTAAGATATTTTTGATGAAATCCGAGAGGTATGTGACTCGTCTATAGTCAGCAATATAATCAACACTTTCAAGGTCCAGAAAGGTACTAAAGACAATCGACGTGACTGCAGTGGTTCAACCTTAATGTTATGAAGTGACAAGAATACTTTCTGTGCACAAAAACAAAACAAAAACAACGACTTTATTCAACAATATCTTCTCTTCTGTGTCATTCTCATACGATATTTAAGTCCAGCACTTCCAGGTTCTACGTCAGAGTGCTGACTCATTATTGGCCGGCTCCTGCATCAGCGTCACACGCATGTGTCATGCTGATCACGTGATCAGCTTTGGCCAATACTGAGCCGGCATTCGGACGTAAACTTGGGAAGCCTTCATTGTGATTACTGCATCACCTGCGTAAGGATAATGACACAGAAGAGAAGAAATTGTTGAATAAAGTCCTTATTTGTGTTTTGTTTTTGCGCACAAAAGTTTTCTCATCACTTCATAACATTAAGGTTGAAGCACTGCAGTCACGTTGATTGTTTTAACAATGTCTTTAGTACCTTTCTGGACCTTGAAAGTGTTGCTTATATTGGAGGAGTCAGAGAGCTCTCGGATTTCATCAAAAATATCTTAAATTGTGTCCTGAAGATGAACGAAGGTCTTACAGGTGTGGAACGATATGAGGGTGAGTAATTCATCATTTTTGGGTGAACTAACCCTTTAAGTTCCATTTCCATGGTAATGCAACGTCCAATTTCAAAACGGTTTTCACAGGATGAATGAATGATACCTAATTTATGATTACTAAAATATATAAGTGACCCACTACCAGGACACTGGCAGGTAACAGGCTAAATGCTGTCTAGATAGGCAGCTTTTGGAACAGAGCTGTACTGATGGTGCTGATGATGAAACCTACACTTTTTTTTTTTAAAGATTTTTTGTAAAGTTGTAAATAAAACAAAAATTACTGGAGTACATTTTACAAGAAAATACATTTCATTCCTTCTACTGTTATTACAAATTATTGCACTTAAATCAATGTGTTACTTGCAGATTCTTTGTAATTATTTGTGAAACTTACTAACAATTGCTGAGTAAAAATTGTTTCTACATACATTTTTATTTTTTGTGTATAACAGTTTATCATTTTATTATTATTATTGCTGCAGTTTGAAGCTGTTCCAAAATCAGCGGCTCCGTCCACAGTAAAGATTCAGTGTTTTTGTCCATGCAGGAGACTGAGAACAAATTCACCGACTCCTAGGAAATACACCACCTGTGCGACGCCGAACAGCGGAGCGATGACCAGTGCGCGACAGTACGCCCCCTTCAGGAACGCGGAGGGACCCTCGCGATGGAGAATCTTACTGTGGGGAAGATTACGAGATGTTTAGAGAATAAAAATAAGAAACAAAGTGATGAAAGACTTTTTGTGTTATGGGGGAAATAAATGTTAGAGTCAGTTTACCGGATACAGTCTCTCACTCCGCTGTAAGTGTCATCGTGACGTCCACGGGCCAAAGACTGAAGCCTGGTTTTTAGCACTGCAGCACAAACACACACACATACAAATGATTAGTTTGCATTCTAAAAAAATTCTGTTATCTATAAGAGACTAGATGAGTTTACATGGACCATTTACAAAGTTCACACAACTAATATAACCCTCAAATGGATCTTTACAAGATGTTCGTCATGCATGTTCGTCACGTCATGTTCATGTCTTTCTTTCTTCAGTCGAAAAGAAATGAAGGTTTTTGAGGAAAACATTACAGGATTTTTCTCCATATAGTGGACTTCCATGGAGCCCAAACGGTTGAAGGTCAAAATGTCAGTTTCAGTGCAGCTTCAAAGAGCTCTACATGATCCCAGACGAGGAATAAGAGTCTCATCTAGAGAAACCATCAGTCATTTTCTGAAAAAATAAAAATGTATATACTTTTATCTACAAATGCTCGTCTTGCGCTGCTCTGCGATGCGCCACGCATTACGTAATCATGTTGGAAAGGTCACGCGTGACGTAGGCGGAAGTACCGATCCAGTGTTTACAAAGCAATCATGCAAAGATTAAGTCAAACGGCCTTTACAAAAAAAGGTAAAACAACGATGTCGGACATTTTGAAGTTGGAGGAGAAAATGAGATCTCTAGATTTTGCTCTACCGCAGTACTTCCACCTGCGTCACACATGACCTTTCCAACATGATTATGTAATGCGTGGCAAAGCAGTGCAAGACGAGCATTTGTGGATAAAAAGTATATAAAGTTTTAGAAAATGACAGATGGTTTCTCTAGATAAGACTCTTATTCCTCGTCTGGGATCATGTAAAGCTCTTTGAAGCTGCACTGAAACTGACATTTGGACCTTCAACCCGTTGAACCCCATTGAAGTCCACTATATGGAGAAAAATCCTGGAATGTTTTCCTCAAAAACCTTCATTTCTTTTTGACTGAAGAAAGAAAGACATAAACATCTTGGATGACATGGGGGTGAGTAAATTATCAGGAAATTTTCATTGTGAAGTGAACTAAGCTTGACGTCGACTAGTCGCTGATCATGGCCTATAGAGGGCGCAACAGGATAAGAAATCTTTGAAGTCCACTTGTATGCTCCATATCCAACAGTTAAAATGCCAAATAAATGCATACTCCGAGAACGCTCCACAAGATATTTTTGATCTGGATGATCAATATTGATCAGTGAATGCACATTTTAAACAGCTTATTGTACGCGCAGGTTAATCGCCATTCTAAACGAATGCGCTGCTACATTGTAACACACACTAGGTCTAGATCACGATTAATCGCATACAAAATTAAAGTTTGAGTTTGCCTAATATATGTGGGTGTACTGTGTGTAATTATTATGTATATATAAATACAAACACATCCATGTATATATCTGAGAAATATTTACAAGTATATGTATTTATTTATATTTTTATATAATTTATATTATATATAAATACATTTTTTTTGTACATAACAAATATTTCTCTTAAATATATATATTAATTTGTGTGTATTTATATATACATATTATTTACATACATTACTCACACATATATTATGCAAAGTCAAACTTTTATTTTGTATGCGATTAATCGCGATTAATCGTTTGACAGCCCTAACACACACACAGTATAGCTAGTACATCACGTGCAGATCGTACACACGGAAACATTTAGTAGAGCAGAAATGTATTGTCAACACTGTTCTGTGATTTATCAATAAAATAGCTCAGAAACTGAAAAGTTCTAGCATATATTCGTAGTAACTAAAACCCACAGCTTCACTATTAGTAGAGAGACGCTGCCAGCTAAAATTAATTCACACAATCGCTCTCTCACTAATGCATTCATATCAATGTAATCTTACTGTGCTACTTTATCTGTATCTGATTTAGAACGAGCAGAAATCTGCAAGAAATATAACAACCCAAAGACAAAAGAACTGATAAAAATAAGCTGTTATGTAGGACAATAGCCTTGTGGGCAGCACTGTGTCATATGCCATAGCTGTGCACAAGGTTTCGAGTCTCAGCTCGAGGCTCAGGCTTATTTGTTCATTAATGACTTCATCATCAGCAACTAGTAGACTTCGACTCGACTTTAATCGCATAAATGTTGACTTAAAAAAAATCTGAAGTCTTTCAACCCCTACATGTAACGATGTCAGTCGGAATGACTGGCCAAATATGATTGAAATTTCATTCAGATTGTAACGGGGTGGTTTAAACCTTTTTTATTTCGTTTGATAGGACACTTTATCGATTTGAAAAACGGAACTGGAATGTTCTGCAAATGTGCAGTGATGTAGAGATGGAGTAATGACGTATGATGCACAGAATAAATAAATAAATAATAAATGACTGTCGTGTCAATCTAATATCCTCTTTGTATGTGAAGTGGTGCAAGATAACATTGTCCCACCTGCTTCCGACTCTCATCCACAGACTCTCATCTACAGCTTGATTAAAATAAGCAGCATGGCACAAAACTTCATGTGCTTGTCATCTCCTAATTAGAACCCGAAATAGATCATTTTTTTAAAACAAAAAAAAAACAAGAAGTGGTTAAAGGTCGGTTACTATGTGCCAACAACGGGAAACTCTGTATATTCGTGCAGTGTGCGCAGGTCAAAAGATCAATTCCAATTTAAAGCTTGTGACATATAGGGTGCTTCTCAAACGGAAGGCTGCATATCTCAGCTGTCACCTCATCAAGCACCGCTGAAGGCCGTCTCAATCTGAAGGATCTTTGGAAGGCAACTTTCATTTCACATCCTTCATTCAGCTCATTTTGAAGGATGCATTGAGTGTATCCTTAAAGGATTAGTATTCAAATTGTGAATAAAAACAGAATGCAATGATGTGGAAGTTTCAAATTGCAATATTTTATTCAGAATACAACATAGATGACATATCAAATGTTTAAACTGAGAAAATGTATCATTTTAAAGGAAAAATAAGTTGATTTTAAATTTCATGGCATCAACACATCTCAAAAAAGTTAGGACAAGGCCATGTTTACCACTGTGTGGCATCCCCTCTTCTTTTTATAACAGTCTGCAAACGTCTGGGGACTGAGGAGACAAGTTGCTCAAGTTTAGGAATAGGAATGTTGTCCCATTCTTGTCTAATACAGGCTTCTAGTTGCTCAACTGTCTTAGGTCTTCTTTGTCGCATCTTCCTCTTTACGATGCGCCAAATGTTTTCTATGGGTGAAAGATCTAGACTGCAGGCTGGCCATTTCAGTACCCGGATCCTTCTTCTACGCAGCCATGATGTTGTAATTGATGCAGTATGTGGTCTGGCATTGTCATGTTGGAAAATGCAAGGTCTTCCCTGAAAGAGACGACGTCTGGATGGGAGCATATGTTGTTCTAGAACTTGGATATACCTTTCAGCATTGATGGTGCCTTTCCAGATGTGTAAGCTGCCCATGCCACACGCACTCATGCAACCCCATACCATCAGAGATGCAGGCTTCTGAACTGAGCGCTGATAACAACTTGGGATGTCCTTGTCCTCTTTAGTCCGGATGACATGGCATCCCAGTTTTCCAAAAAGAACTTCAAATTTTGATTCGTCTGACCACAGAACAGTTTTCCACTTTGCCACAGTCCATTTTAAATGAGCCTTGGCCCAGAGAAAACGCCTGCGCTTCTGGTTCATGTTTAGATATGGCTTCTTTTTTGACCTATAGAGTTTTAGCCGGCAACGGCGAATGGCACGGTGGATTGTGTTCACCGACAATGTTTTCTGGAAGTATTCCTGAGCCCATGTTGTGATTTCCATTACAGTAGCATTCCTGTATGTGATGCAGGGCCCGAAGATCACGGGCATCCAGTATGGTTTTCCGGCCTTGACCCTTACACACAGAGATTGTTCCAGATTTTCTGAATCTTTGGATGATATTATGCACTGTAGATGATGATAACTTCAAACTCTTTGCAATTTTTCTCTGAGAAACTCCTTTCTGATATTGCTCCACTATTTTTCGCCGCAGCATTGGGGGAATTGGTGATCCTCTGCCCACGGGAACATGTGTGACGTAGCCATGTGCATGTACTAGACATTCTCATTCTAGCGTTCAGTGCTGAGAAGTAGCCTACAAAGGACTGGACTACACTGTAAAAAAAGAATTGTTGGTTTAACTTAAAAAAGTAAGTTACCTGGTTGCCTTAAAATTTTGAGTTCATTGAAATTAAAAAATTGAGTTAATACAATGAAGGCGTTTGATTTAATCAACAGAAACTCAAAATATTATGTTATCTGAACCACATTAATTATCTAAGTTGTTTTGACAAAAGAAAAAATGTTATGATAACAAATCATGAAAATATTTTTTACAGTGTAGGGAGGATACAATCTCACTAGGATGCAGCCGTTCTTTTGAGAAGCACCTATAAATGCTCACATTAACCCCATCACCTTATTTAGCGTTCATGTAAACACTGTGTTCGAAAACACACACAAAAGGTGCCCATGTAAACTTAGCTACTGCTGGCATTGTAAAGATATTTATGACATGATGTAATGTTTGCTTAGGGGGAAAATGGAAACTTTTTTATACCACATTTGCCACTTGAGATACTTAGGCTGCCAGTTGCTGGAGCAGGTCTTACGGGTGTGGAACGACATGAAAGTGAGTAATTAATGACAGAAATTTCATTTTTGGGTGAACTAACCCTTTAAGAGCTAAAATGAAATATCAGATGCAATCACTTTGATATTGGCTTACTGACATATGACTTAATTGCATTTTAAATTTTTTTATTTTTTTGTCATAATAAAGTGTCACACACTATTACACACATACCAATCTTTTGTGATTTGTTTTTCATTCTAATATTACTTTTGAACTGTTTGGGTGTAAGACACTAAAATAGGGGAAAACTGTACCCTAAATTTGATGTTAAATTTTTAAAAAATTTATAGATAGATCGATAGATATTTTAATCTAATAGGAGAGGTTTTTTTAACCTGATATCTGTGTGTTGTGTATTTTTATGTTTGTCATGTGTTAGCTTAGCAACTGAAATCAACTCCAATTTCCTGTGGTCTTCATGTGAGGAGCACTATTTGTATAATGAATGGAGGTACCGTATATGGTCTGTAGAGTGTCCTAAATCAGTCACTTATGAAACTCCATTTCAGTTCGGATGCTGTAGGCCATTGACAAAAATGCAGCTAACTATATTTAGGAAAACAAACTTGATCTTTTGAGGAGTAAACACTGAAGATTCAACTAAATTAACACATTCCCAACATTTCCTTATTTTTTAGGATTTTTGTGGATTATGCCCAATCAATCCTGGATTTTGGCTCCATTAAATTTTATGGTCAATGTGAAATTAGATTTCTAGTTGTTTCACATTCACTACTGTTCAAAAGTTTTTTTTTGTTGTTGTTGTTTTTTAAACAAATTAATACTTTTATTATTAAGGGTGCATTAAATTAATCAAAAGTGACAGTAAAGACAATGTTACAAAGATTATACTTCAAATAAATGCTTTTCTTTTGAACTTTCTATTCAACAAATAATCCTATATCTACGGAAGAGGATTAGGGCCAGGCAATAATAAAAAAATAAAACTATCTCGAGATTAAAGTTGTTAAATTTCGAGAAAAAAAGTCTAAATAAAATGTTGAGAAAAAACTCGTTAAATTTTGAGAAAAAAGTCGAAATAAAATGTTGAGAATAAAGTCATTAAATTACAAGAAAAAAGTCGTTAAATTACTAGAACAAATTTGTTAAATTATGAGAAAAATGTTGTTAAATTTTGAGAAAAAAGTCGAGATAAAATGTTGAGAATAAAGTCATTAAATTACGAGAAAAAAGTTGTTAAATTATGAGAACAAATTCGTTAAATTGTGAGAAAAATGTTGTTAAATTTTGAGAAAAAAGTCGAGATAAAATGTTGAGAATAAAGTCATTAAATTACGAGAAAAAAGTCGTTAAATTATGAGAACAAATTCGTTAAATTGTGAGAAAAATGTTGTTAAATTTTGAGAAAAAAGTCGAGATAAAATGTTGGGAATAAAGTCATTAAATTACGAGAAAAAAGTCGTTAAATTATGAGAACAAATTCGTTAAATTGTGAGAAAAATGTTGTTAAATTTTGAGAAAAAAGTCGAGATAAAATGTTGAGAATAAAGTCATTAAATTACAAGAAAAAAGTCGTTAAATTATGAGAACAAATTTGTAATTTAACGAATTTGTTCTCGTAATTTAACGAATTTGTTCTCGTAATTTAACGAATTTGTTCTTGTAATTTAACGACTTTTTTCTCGAAATTTAACAACTTTAATCTCGAGATGGTTTTATTTTTTTATTATTGCTTGGTCCTAATCCTCTTCCGTATATATCAGCATTGATAATAATCCGAAATGTTTCTTGAGCATCAAATCATCATATTAGAATAAGGATCATGTGACACTGAAGACTGGAGTAATGATGCTGATAATTCAGTTTAGGAATAATTTTAAAATATATCCAGTCATTTTAAATTGTTGTAATATTTCACAATGTTGCTGTTTTTATTTTTTGAATTTATCAAATAAATGCAGTCATACAATGCAGACCATCTCACCGTCCACAGGGTTGACCGCGACAGCTGCAGTGCAGCCTGCCAGACAGCCAGAGAGGAAGGAGATGTAAAATGGAGCCGAACCATCAGTGTTCCTCCTGCCCAGGCTATTCAGGTTAGCAAACAGTGGGAAGTAGATGATGGAAAAGGGCACATCCCTGAGGGAGAGAAAAAGAGAGATCTCACTAGTGTCAGATAAAGGACGGAGAGAAAGCACATTATGACAAAAAGCGTCCCACAGTTTGAGTGACTTTGTCAGACTACCGTAATAGAGTGGCCCCCAGTCCCGTGTAGAGACCAGCGATGCCTTTGTCCTTCAGCAGATCTCTAGAGAGTTGGAGCGCTGTGGGAGACTTCAGCTGGACAACATTCACTTTGGCCCCGCCTCCTCCGCCATGCTGGCCAATTAGCTTCCTCTGGGCCTCTGTCAGAAACATAGCATATAAATCATACTATTTCTGCAGTATATACACTACTGTCCAAAAGCTTGGTCAGTAAGACTTTTTATTATTAATACTTCTATTTATTTAGCACTTTCTATTTTTCAAAAAATCCTAAAAAAAAATGGATCACGATTCCCACAAAATCATTAAGCAGCACAACTGTTTTCATCATTAATAATAATTTCAAAATGTAATTGTTGCTTTATGCATGTTGTTTTAGACACTATTATTTATAATAACTATTATTTACATGTCTGGAATCAAATTGTAGTGAACTGCATACACCACTATCTGTGTGTGTGTGTGTGTGTGTGTGTGTGTGTGTGTGTGTGTGTGTGTGCTTTTGTTTATATTACATTGTGGGGACCAAATGTCCCCATGATGTAATATAAACCTGAGTTCACCTACATCGTGGGGACCAGCCAGCGGTCCCCACAATGTAAATGGGTTTATAAATCATATAGAATGAGTTTTTGTGAAAAAGTAAAAGTTTGCACAGTTTCCTGTGAGGGTTAGGTTTAGGGGTAGGGGCAGGGTAGGGGGATAGAATGTACAGTTTGTTCAGTGTAAAATGCATTGAAGTCTATGGAAAGTCCCCACAATTCACAAAAACAAACATGTGTGTGTGTGTGTGTGTGTGTGTGTGTGTGTGTGTATCCATACATTATATATATATTATGTAGCAACGTTTCATGCTGTTCTACACTACAATGTTGTCACATGTCCACATTTCATGTTTAATTCAGCAAGTGCTGTCCTGTAATGATCTACGGTTGATATTGTGTTCAAGGTCATTTTAAGTGCATTGCATTGTGGGATGCAACATTACATGTAATGTACATTTTGCCAAATGTAGTATATCATCCAGTATCCTGTACATACAGACATTTTGTATGTTTCACACAATACATAATGCACAACACATTGCAGAAATAGTATGCATAGCATGGCAGTAAAACAGAAAGTTTTATATCTTTCACCTATTCTGCCAGCATCCTGCAACTGGATCTTGAGCATCTCCATAGGAGTGGTTACAATCACCTGACAAAACACAGACGGCAGAGAGACCGATGTTAGTTATGGTAGTAAGATTGAAGGAATGTTTAGGGTTCAATATTAAGTGTAACTTTGACGATTTTCAACCCGTTTTGTATTGTTCCAGTGTCTGTAGTATATGTAAATGAACAATGTTTACTCATTCTCTGTGTTACCTGGAATGAGAAATTCACGTTTATTTTTCACGTTTATTTTGACAGCTCCAGGGCAGATTATACTTCTGCATTTTTGTAACCCCGCCCACTAACAGTTATTGTAAGAGTAGGTTTATCATTGAATATCGTATTGTACTTTGTCTACTCTTTAAACAGCATTATGGTAAAAACAGAACACTATGGCAACAGCTTTCTTATCTGCATCTCATCTGTTTGACCTAAAACACTGTGTTCGTGGTCATCCAGTTTGAAATGTCGACTACAAACACGGATGTTTTTCAGTTCTCTCCGTATTTACAATTCTTTGCAGCCTAATGCACCGGATCCTTCACAGGAAACTAAAAGTAATAGTAAAAGTAACGCTTACTCTTTAAATTTTGACTAAAAGTTTGCTAAGAAGTATTTCCTGCTAAAGCAAGGCGGTATATTTGACTCTTGTAAGTGTATCCATAGCAGACTGGTGGGAGTGGCCTTGGACGACAACATGCCCAGAGCATTATGGGTGTTGAAGTTTTTCTACCTATTTGGCAAAATGTAAGACAACAGCATCCTTCTGTTTTTCTCTAGTCAGGTAGCACCGATTTCAATTTTTTAAAATTTTTTCCCTTTAATTATCTAATTTAAGAAACTAATACTTTCAGCAAGGATGCATTAAATAGATCAAAAGGAAACAGTAAAGACAAAAAACATTATGTTCTTTTGAACTTTCTAATCATAAAGAATCAGTTTCCAGAAAAAATATTAAGCAGCACAACTGTTTTCAACATTGATAATAATCATAAATGAATGATTATAATCATATTAGAATGATCATGTGATACTGAAGACTAAAAATTCAGCTTTGATCACAGGAATAAATTCAATTTATTCAATGTATTAAAATAGAAAACAGTTATTTAAAATAATAATAGTAATAATATTTCACAATATTACTGTTTTACTGTATTTTTAATCAAACAAATGCAACCTCGGTGAGCATAAGAAAACAAAGAAATCTTCCAACCAAAAACTTCTGGAAAACACAGGCTTGGACATTCTGTCAAACATCTGTTTTTTATATGGGGCTGCAACAACATAGTAAATTTGCATTTTGGGAGCACTATTCCTTTTAAGTTGTATTAAAGCCAGACGTTACTTTAAGCAAGTAAAGTTTTGTGTGTGTGAGTAATGTGGGTCATTTAAGTGCAGCAGAGAGAGTGACTAACTTGGCAGGTACCCGCCCCGCAGCCAGCTAACATTTCTCCAAACAACGTCAACTTCTGTCTGGGAGAGAGCCAGAAAAACAGAAAGATAAAGAGGGAGAGAGAAGGAAGGAGCATTATTTTTAGATGACGATAAGACCAGACCATTTCCTCTGTAAACAAGAAGATCTGGGGTCTGACCCTTACCGTACGTGATGACATCACACACCCAAACACACACTCACACACATTTATTTGAATAATTTATCTGTTCATTGCCGTCTACTGGACTGTATTAATCAATAATTTAGCAGTCTAGCTATTAGTCACCACAGAGATGCTCACAGAGCTCCAGGTATTCAAGGTGTACTGACCCAAACCGCAATATCTATCTATAATGCAGAAGCTTATGGACGGCTTTTATCAGATCAGCTCTGTTTTCAAAACTCTGTGTGCAAATCCAGCGGTGGATTCATTCCCTTAAAAAATAAGAAGTAGATCTGAGATTTCGTCCAGCCTACATTATGCCCTCAGCAAAAAAGAATAAATTAAAAAATGAGCATTCCTCTTTCTAAATCAGTGCAACTGTTAAATAAGTTATTACTTCCATTACGTTCCACTGCTGAGCACATTCCCTGTAAATGAGTCATGCAAATGAGCAAATGAATTCATTTAAATGAATACAAATCACTATATAATGAAGGTTTATTCTGAAAGGTTGAACTTTGGTTGTACAAAAGGGTAATTCCATAAATGTCAGATTGTTGCAAGTTGTCACGTGTATTTAGGGGCCAAGCAATGAAAGTGCGTAGGCACCTATTGTAATCGTTAGTGTTCATATTCTTCTTCTTCTTCTTCTTTTGAGTCTATGGCAGCCCATTTAACAGCTTGCGGGTTAATACCGCTTGCGGGTTAATGTTCAGACAGTCTGAACATTAACCACAGCAATTTTGGAGTCTCTAACTCAATCTCTCTAGCACCACCAACTGTCCAAATTTGCACTCTCGTTTATGCTAATAACTTTTGAACCATTTTGAATTTTTTTAACTACTCCTAGGCCATTGCTCCAATTCTCCAATTCGGGAGGAGTGAACCCATCTAATCTTTCAATTAGAGAAATTCAAACATAATCTCAAGAGGAGGGAACCCTAATCTTTCAATTACGTCCAGAGCATAAAAGCAGCTACTCAGCCTGCTCTGGCATCAGTTGTTTCGATATCCCTCCACCTCCCCAACTCCACCACATAATTTAGGCATCTCATCTATCGTACTCCTCTTCCAAGCACTAGTAGTCCCTGGGGGTATATCAAAGCTCAAGTTGAAGCTACTTCCTCGAGCCCCTCCACAGCGGACAGCAAGCCAAATACGCTTAACCTTATTAGCTTAAAGATTTTATGAGGAAACGAACTTGTGAAATATTTTGAATGTTGCGTTCCTATCAGACTTATGATAGCAACCTGAATCATAACAAAGCACTGTTCGCCAGAGGAGGACTGGTCCCCCGACTAAGCCTGGTTTCTCCCAAGGTTTTTTTCTCTTTCTTAACACCTGTTTGCCACCTGATGTCACCTGTTGGAGTTTGGGTTCCTTGCCGCTGTCGCCTTTGGCTTGCTTAGTTGGGGACACTTGACATT
The DNA here is from genome assembly GCA_036281575.1 of Ancherythroculter nigrocauda. Taxonomy (NCBI): domain Eukaryota; kingdom Metazoa; phylum Chordata; class Actinopteri; order Cypriniformes; family Xenocyprididae; genus Ancherythroculter; species Ancherythroculter nigrocauda. The sequence goes on from VTFQ01000004.1 coordinate 56,016,046, forward strand.
TGACTTGACATTTGATATTCAACAGTGCTTTGATCTGCCTTCATTGACACTATTCTTCAAAATTATGTACCAGTTATTACTGTATAGCTGCTTTGACACATGCATTGTAAAAAGCGCTATATAAATAAAAGTGACTTGACTTGTCGAACTGTTTCAAATAACATGCAAAAGAATTCAACCAAGAGTGCGCCAAAATGGATTTAAGGCTATATCTCTGCAACGCTTTATCGTATTCTTACCAAACTTGGTGTGTGTTATGACAATCATGAGGATACCTGAATAGTTTTGGCGCAGTGTCACCTAGTAGTCAGGAGATATAAAAAACTGACATTTTTGCTCATAATTTCTGAATGGCTTGTCCAAAAACAAACACAAAACTGGTCTCTTTAGATTCGGTGCATCATGCCAAGTTGAACAATACTCATTTTTCCCATATCTGCAATTTTGAATTTTGTCGTAAAATGCTATATTTTACGAACGCATTAATATCATTACGAGGATCAATAAAGGGGCTTTCACACCAGAGGAACATTTTCATAGTTCCTAGAACTATTGGCTGAAGTACCCGGATTTTGCCATGTTCGCAACACAGGAACTAGGAACGATTTGAGTTCTAGGAACTCGTTTTGGAGGAACTAAATTAGCTCCTACTTCAGAGTAGGGTCTAAATCAGCACTATAGGAACTATCAGTGACGTAAGTGCAAGGTGATTGGTCAAACACAAGTCAAACACTGGCACCCGCCATTTTTACAAAGCTGTGTAAACATATTTACTTCACGAACATGGAAAACAGCGATAACGGCATTTACCTGCTGTCTGCAGGTAAATCTTTCCTCCACTTTGATGATATGTAATACTGAAAGTTGTCATAGGAGATTTCATCTCTTTGCCCTACTTTTTGCTCTTTCAGTCATGTAAATTATGCGTTTACATTCTATCTCAGTTATCACGAAACCCATGACTCACAGCTCCGATCACGGCATCCTCCATCCACCGTTTTTTAGCATTTGTAAATGGCGCGCTTAAAGACGCCGCTGTCGGCTGCTTCAGAGTTCCTATTCCCGGTGCGAATGCAACCAGGAACATGGCCCGGGGGAGAAATTAGTTCTCGGGGAACTATCCTAGTGGCTAGAGCCTAGAACTACTAGAGTTCCTAGAACTATTTGGAGTGAAAGCCCCTTAAGTGTCATCAGCATCAAGCCCTGAACGTACTCAAAAAGTTTTGAGACAGCGCCACCTTGTGGTCAAAAGTTATAATTAAATTTCCAAAAATGCTAATAACTTTTGATTCAATTTTGATGAAAAAAACAGCGACACCTATTGGTTGAAAGTGATAAACCATTAAATCATATTACCAGTGACTGTATTTATGATTTTCAGCCCTTTTTATTAAAATGATTTTAAAATGTCTTAAATTGCTTATTGTTGCAGTTGGTCTGATGCTCCTAGCCATGGTGACTTATCATACCTTCTTTATGTTTGGCCCATTAAATGCTGCTTGCGGCTATATTTTATAATAAAAAATTCTATTCTACTGTTTCAAATTAAATTAACTTAAAAGTCTTAACTTAAAATTTAAAAATGTTGTGGAAGATGGCTGTTTTATTTTAGGCAGTATTGTTTATTTCAAACAAAAGTATTCTACTCAAATTATGTCAATTGTGTAATGATTTACCCCATATAGTATAGTGTCAAACAATGTGTATTTTTCTGGGGGAAAAAAAATTGAAATGTTCAATTGCTTTTGTTGTAGTTAAGAATATTAAGTTCTATACTTTTTATTACATAAATTTACCTTAAAAAAACTACCCTTTGAAATTTACAGGGTTAAAAAGTAAATCAGCTAACCACATATAGTAATATAATTATATATATTTCGGATATAGTAATATAATATAATTATATAAACTGAGAATGTACTTAAATTTTATGTAATTGTAAATACCTGACTGTACCTCAATGTTTTTTTTAAATTGCAGAATTCAAATGTAAACATCTAAATAATATAAATGATGTGAGAAATGACATTGTTTGTTGTTTTTCCCCCATATATTTATGTAAAAAGTGTTTTTATTCTCACCCATCCTTGGAGAGCTGGTGTCTGAAGAAATCATTGGCTGCCAGTTTAATGGCCTTTTCTGGAGTTACCAGAGTCAGATTAACAGCTGCTCCTAGAGACAAAAGTGTGAAGGAAAGATATCAAGAAGAAAAGGGGGATAAATAATGGAGTTTTTCCAAGCTTAAACACTTCCAAATGATATGAAACCAACATATACATTAAGAAACAGTATCACATTGTGATCACCTCTGTACATCCCACAGAATCCTTCTGATCGGATAGTTTTTATCAGACAATCGGACCTGCGAATGAAACACATCCACACACATATATGCATGTACACAAGCACAGGAATTAATTTACTCAGACAATGAAAGCAGCATAAAACATACATGCTAGTGTAGATGCGAGATCCGTTTTGCTGGTTTTGGAGGCGTGTTTTTGCCAGATCAATTGGAAACACGCAAGTGACACCAATCAATCCAGCAATGCCTCCATTAATGAGTTTAGCTGGCAGGCTGAAACAACAATACAGATTACTGGTGTACAAAAGGAACCACACTATCTAAAAAGAGTTTAACCTATTTGTGAAAGCATCGTCTTCAAAGGCCACATATTAAGTTACAATTAATCGCTAAAAAACATGTGGAAACATCTAAATTAACTGGATTAACAAAATCAATAAAATTGAATAAGTTGTCAGTAAAAGTAATTCATAAGGGTCAGATCAAGTAGCAATAGCTAATGGCCTGACTCTACACAAGTACATTAAAAAACATCAACACAAATGCATCATATTATGTGTTTCAGAAATGAGAATCATATTGAAAAAGCTGGCTATGGTTAGGCAAACTGTTCGCTATCCAACTAAGAACACATCTAATTGAATGGCAGGTTATGAATCATATTAAAGGTGAAGCAAATATTTTTTCCCATGTTAAAATACTATCCTGTTTTTGTGTTTACCTTTATTGTTTGTATTATTACTCTACAGCATAGGCGGAGGGTGTGTAGGCTGGGCAAAGCTTAGCCTTTCCCTGGCCATGGACTTGTTCAGACTAGCCTGGAAATTTCTCACTCAAACCACTGCCTGCTGCTGCTGCTTCTTGTTGCTTTTAGAGGGAAAAGCTGCCAATTCCTGCAGGTCTAGAATCAGTTTTCTCTGTCATAATAGCATACTGGTGAAACAGATTTGGCAAAGGATACAGTGCTAAATGTGTTTGCACTGTGGAAACCGTCAAAGGTTTCTATTTACAACGTGTTTTGGCAGCATTGGGCAATAGCCAATCACAAACATATCTGTTGGCAGCCCATAGAACCGCTTTTGGGAAAGTTATGAAATATGGCACACATGTAGAGAACAGTCTAAATATTAACTACAGCAATTTTGGAGTCTCTAACTCAATCCCTCTAGCGCCACCAACTGTCCAAAGTTGCACTCACGTTTATTCTAATAACTTTTGAACCATAAGGGCTAGAAACAAAATACTTTTTTCCTCTGATTTTTAATTTTTTGAACTACTCCTACTCCAATTTCATAAAATTTGAACCAGATCATCTTCAGACACCATTTGTCAAAGTGTTCCCAAATAACGCGCATAAGAATTCAACGAAGAGCACGCCAAAATGGATTTTAGGCTATATCTCTGCAACGCTTTAGCGTATTCTGACCAAACTTGACAAGGTCAATATGACAATATGACTATGGCAATCATGACCTGAGGATACCTGAACAATTTTGGTGCAGTGCCACCTAGTGGTCAGGATTTTTGAAAAATTGACATTTTTGCTTATAACTTGCAGCGTTGAGCAGAGTAGCCAATCACAAACATATCTGTTGATTTTTTTAACGCAATAGCCAATCAGAGGCATTTAAATTAGCACTGAACAAAAACTCCAGGGATTGAGCGGTGAGTGGATTCTGAGTTCTTCACACTCACAAATCCTCTCATTATATCAAACAAAGTGTACACATTATGTAAGAGATTCATTGATTGTATAGGAACTTTGTGATGAACTAAGATGAGTGACAGCTTTTTAGTGATTGTACAGGGAGCGCTCTTTGCATACTTTCTGCCATGCCAAATCTCGCATACAGTAAGCTTGGTTTTCTGTTTAAATGAACAGTGGTTTGTGAATGTAAACGCTTTAATAAATAACTTATCGGGAGCATTTATGCTGGGAAGTGTAGGTTGTGCGGCATTGTGTTTTTAAAAGGGAAGCACATCTCAGCAGTCGGTTAACCCTCCACCCATGCTCTATACAGTGATTATTAGCTATTTTCCTCTATAAATAAAACTCACCTGATTTGCTTTTCAGCCATTTAAAATGAAGACAAATCAATAATGTCACAGAGCAGATTTTATGGAATTATATTTGTACATATTTTGAGCGTCAAATCTTGATGGTAACTGAATTTTGTGTGGCTGATATTGAGATCCAGCACGTTTCTATTACTGTTCCAGGTTGTGCAGTATGTACTCAGCAGGGATGTCCAACATGGCCAGAGAGAAGATGGAGATGAGCCGAACTTCAGGCTGCTTTACAGACTCTCTCTGAATAATGCCTAGAAACATCACAACAAACCTCACCATTATTATCAAACCAATCATTCACAGATACACATCTCATGTGTTACTGGTGTTTTTGTTTTCTCTATATACTACTAATCTGTATTTTAGCAGACAATTTTGTCCATTTTATCAATATATACAGTAGTGGCCCCTTATTAAAATATTATTAAAAATTTGGGTCCCACTTTATATTAGGTGGCCTTAACTACTATGTACTTACATCAAAAAATAAGTACAATGTACTTATTGGGTTCATACTGAATTGCAAAACACTTTTGCAGCTATTGAGGTGGGATACAGGTAAGGTTAGGGAAAGCTTTGGTGGTATGGGTAGGTTTAAGGGTAGGGGTAAGGGTTAAGGGATGGGTCAACAGTGTAATTATAAATGTAATTACAGAAATTAATTACAGATGTAATTACATGCAGGTGTTTTTTTAAATATAAGTACAATGTAAAAACATGTATGTACACAATAAGTGCATTGTATCAAATGATTAATTTAAATGTAAGTACATAGTAGTTAATATAAAGTGGGTCCAAAATTTGTTAAAGATTTTGTAAGCATATTATGTAGTTGTGTTTGGAGTCAGTTGTTTTATTTGTAATAACGCAATGAAACATGCCAAATTGTGCAGACATAATTTTTGTCATGGCTGTCATAAAAAAACAACAACAAAAAAAACAAAAAAAACAAGAGAGAACCAACAATATATTAATAATTGATGTTGTAGTCAATTCATGCATTTTATGTATATAATACGCTGTAGCATGCTTATAACTAAAAAACAGTGGGCTAAGATAAATTAAATGTATATATTTTTTAAAAACTTACATACCCATACAAATATGCTTTGCGGGTAAATTTATATGTATTTTGTAAATGCATTTATTGTATTAGGGATGTTTTCAGAGATATTTTTACAGGACAACAAGACAAAGATACTGAGAAAATATGTATTTATTCACTTATTTATTTTATTGCAGTGCTGCATGAAAACTGTAAAATGCCCAAGGATATAGAGTGAGTTTCTGAGTTTCTGTGGCCATGGCAACTGCTACAAACATCACAATGTTTTCTGGACTTCAAAACCATGTGCAACGAAGTCACGGAATCGACAATTTAGAGCAGCAGGATGCAGGATCAAAGACGGACTGTGACAGCACAGATGCCATCAAAGCTGCTCACGTTCACTCTGGCCTGCACTAGTATCCATTAGCGAAAATGCAGCACAGTAAGAATCAAAATAATACCAGAGACAATGGAAGGATCTGCTCGACTCTGTTCTGTATTCAGAGGGTCTCTTTAGATGTGGTTTGGTGTGTGAAAGCTTGATAAAAGCAGATTTAGTATGTGTGTGTGTGTGTGTGTGTGTGTGTGTGTAATGGGAAAATGACATGTGACACTCTGGCTTTTGTTAATACTTCCTAATTCTGCTCATTGATACTCGTCTGACCCAACCTTAAGCTTTGTGCTTTTTTATGAATAATACAACCATCTCCCTCTGTTTCTGTGTGTGTGTGTGTGAGAGAGAGAGAGAGCGAGAGAGGAACATTATATAACTTGCTGAGTTATGAATCTAATATCCACATGAATTAATGAAATTTTCAAGAAACAGCATGAAAAATATGCCTAGTGGAAACTTTAGAAAAAAATAAGTCAAATTTGTTTTCTTATTCAACAAAGTCTGAATTATGAAAAGAGGTGTAGCTAACCTTCAGAAAATGTTGTTTTTTTCACCTTAGTGTCACGTAGCTGTATCGACAGAGAGAATGTGTGATGTAGGAAGATTTACAAAACTTGTAAGAACACAGGGTGAGCTCATTAAGTGAAAAAGAAACAGGTGCCTGACTAATCAGAAAGAAACTAATAATGACCGGGAACACAGGTAAAACGGGAACAGGGGAAAATCAAAACCAAAACACTATGAAACTAAACTAGACTAGTAAGACCACCCTCCTGGATGGCATGTCCAACAGAGGAGGGAGGGTGGGGGCTCTGGAGGTGGTCTAAAGGCTGGAAACAGACAGATACTGGGAGGAGCTGGCAGAGGGGAACACCAGAGTGGAGCCAGGGAGGAGATGCTGGAAGGGAGATTTCTGGCAACCCAGAGCACAGCCAGGACGAAGGCCCACGGCGGCAGAACCAATGGTGGGAGGAGCCAGGGTGGAGTCAGATGTCCAACCACCAGCGATGGAGCCAGGAGATTTGGAGACCCAGGTGGAGCCAAGAAGACAGAGACCGGGAAACACCGTAGATCCTGGAGGCCAAGGCAGAGCTGTGGTGATGAGTGGCAGAGGTGGAGCCAGGGTGCTGGAAGACTGAGGTGGAGCCGGTGGGACTAAGGACCAAGGTGGAGTTGGAGGAAAGGCAGAGATGACAGAGGAAGGAGCCAGGGAGGAGATACTGGAGGGAGGAGATAGCTGGTGACCCAAAGCACGGCCAGGACCAAGGCCCATGGCAGAACCAATGGTGGGAGGAGCCAGGGTGGAGTCAGATATACAACCACCAGTGGTGGAGCCTGGAGAGTTGGAGCTGAGGAAACATAGAGACAGGGCGACACCGTAGATCCTGGAGGCCAAGACAGAGCTGCAGTGACGGGCAGCTGAGGTGGAGCCAGGGTGCCGTAGGGCCAAGGCGGAGCCAAAGGAAGGTGAAGCCGAAGGGGTGGAGAGACGAGGCGTAGCTTAAAGCCCTCCGTCTGTGATGTAGGCAGAGCGATGACTGACCAAGGTAGTGCCGTGGGGACAAGGTATCCCAGTGGAGCCGTAAGGACGATGGTCCCAGGCGGAGCCGAGGAGGTATAGATACAGGGCAATACCACAGATCCAGGAGTGCCAGAAGACTTACACAAAATAAGTTTAGCCTGAATGTTTGAATATACAGTTAAAACCCTGGTTTGTGTTATTGCTTTATTTTCTAACATTAAATATTACATGAAATAACATAAAACTTATAAACATTTTAACAATTCCAGTAACATAAAATATTCAGGAAACCTGTTAGTCGATGCTTATTTTCAAAGAGACTTAAAATGCATTAAAGCTATAAATTTAATGTAAACAATGTTTGGGAATCAAAGCCAAGATCTTTGTGTTGATATAGCCGTGTTGTACTAGTTGAGTTAGAGAAACATAACTAAAACATTACCAACTTGACAACTGAGGATTTATGGCAATTAAAATGACTCTTTAAAAAGTACAAATGAAAAACTTCCTAAAAAGCAGCTTTTTTTAGAGGCACTTGTATATCAAAACAAGTTTTTTTTTTTAAACCAACTGAAAGAAAAGAAAAAAAATCACAAAAAAGATCATTTTAATATCACAACTGACAGCAAGGAAATTAAACTGAGATCACATGGAAACCAGCCTTTTCTTCTGAGAAAAAGACCCCACAAATCCCACGTCTCTCAAACTACTAAAATTTGCCAAGATAGTAAAGTCTGCAATCAAATGTCAATAATCTCAATATATAATTGAGATTATATATACATAACTTCTCATCAGATTCCTCTAAAACCAACTGATCCGAGCTGTAATTTGCAATAATGCATCCATTTACAACTCTATACAAATATCTCATTTGTGTCTATTCTTATTAATCCTAAATAATTATAGACCAAATTAATACTTACAGGAAACCCAAGTGAGAACTCCATTAAGTCTCCTAAGATATGAACAAGCAACTGTGCGATATATTTTTCTTCTGGGTAAAGGCTTGGCGGTTTTTATTCTATGCACTACAGCTAAAACAAGCCTGTTGAATGATGTGACAAATAAAACTCTGGCAAAGCCAGCAAACTCACATTTATCCTGAATCCACAGGCAGTCTCCACAATGCATCCCATTGAGAGATTATGTTCGGAAACCCAAAACCAGCCATTGATAAGACTTACAGGAACAGAGGCTGCTAGTGTAAAAGGCAGGAGAGAGAAAGTAAATATAAGGGTATTCAAAGTACCTGGGAGGGAAGATGAGAAGATGAGAGCAGAGCCCTAAAAGAGTCCCACAGACATTAGACTTCAATTTTCTCTCTGCTTTTCTTTGTTTCCCTCAATAGAAGCAGATTTAAGCATTTCAATTTCTTATTTGTCTCAGCAGTCTGATTCAATACAGCAGGCCCCTAAAAAGATATTTGGACAAAACATCTGCAAGCAAATGCTGCAGGAGTGTTTATCAGAACTAAATTTGCTTTTCTCCATCATGTTTGTGGCTGTCGGTTTTCCTCAAGTCTAGGTGTCTTACATCACATTGACTATGCATTAAAACCTTTGCAACATTTGGATAAACCACAATAAATCACAATACAGAGTGTCAGAGTGCGATATTGCTTTTATGCAACAGTTTAATAAATAAGACGTTTGAACTGACTTACATTTTAGACACAACATTGTCTGTTTTTGCTTCGTCAATAAGATAGTTCCAAACAAATCCAAAGCAACCGAACAAAACCATAGCAGTGTTTCATTTCTAAATGATTCAGTGAGTTTGAACGAATGGGGTAAGTGAACTATTCAACGACTTCATCATATTTGTTTCGTTCCTGAACTGAATCAGCCTTTTTGAATGGGTGGGTTGAATGATTCACTAACAGACAGGTTTCGTTCCAGAATGAATTAGGCTACATTTTTATGATACGCACCCACATGTTTCGCTTGTCTCTGTAATACCAAAGAGCTTAGAACCCAAGAGGCGACACTTTGATACTTTTTGGGTAACAGCCACTAGGTGGCGCTCCGGTAGCGCGGCCGCCATTATGGGGTGAAAATACTAACTGAACCATTGAATCCTTCACATCTTACGCACCCAAAATCTGCGAATTTCACTGCCAAATCAGAAGCGCAATAGAACAGTTTTTTAAATTAAGTCACCAGTAAATTGTATGGCTCCTACAGTAAATGTTGTATTGTCTTATATATGTTTTATTTTACCAGTTGTGGAATCCAACCATTCATCCATCTGAGGTAACGTAGTTAGCCTACTTTATTGAGTATTCCCATTTTATGCAACTTTACACATTTATTAATAGTAAATAAATAATTAATAAATTTATTAATTTATTAATTACTCCTAGTGGAGTAATAATAATAGCATCACTAGGTCTGAATTGAACTAGGCTATATTGTACGTTTTAATGGATCACGCTACAAACATAATGATCTTATAATACATGATTGCATTGCTGTGTTCGTTATTGCATAATTCCTTTTGGACACTTTTGCTTTAACGAACATTAGACAAAGCTGCAAAATCAAGTTATATTCATATATTTATTGTCCAACATTCCCAATTTTTCTGATGCATGTCCTTAATTTTATTTCATATGTTGGTATTAATTCAGTGTTTATATTGCTAATACTTGAACTTCAAAGAAGTTTAACCCAAACTGACTGGGTTAAGGTTTTGTGAAAAAAAGTGGAAGACTTAAACACAAAGTGTGTAAAATAAACTGTAAAAAGGATTAGATGACCACTAGTGATAGTATTTTATTCTGTGTTGTCATCATTCAGGTTGGATTTCAGCTTTAATGTACGTTTTTTTTTTAACAAAGCAGCTGATATTGCCATAGAAGTGGTCTGCGACTAGTGGACTGCGACTCGCTTTTACCCCAAAATGGCGGAAACGCAGGGCTGCTGCTGGGCGCCAGTGTTGCAATGGAACGTTCTATTGAGTCGTTCTTGTTAGTGTATATTCTTTGGTAATACCAAAGTCCCTTAGTCATTTCACTCGGCGGCCATCTTTGAAACGCCTCTCGGGCATCCTGGGCATCATGCAATCTCTTTGAACGGGGAAACATCAAATTCTCCAAAACTGTTCGCCAACCTTATGATTAAATTTCATATTTGAAATCACCAATGAAATCTAACAACAACCGGCTCATAAATTTAGTTTCTAAACGCTGGAATCATGACAAAAAACCTGTATTTTTCAGGCTGGATCAAGCTAATGCGCATGCGCAGACCTAAATGCGCGTCTCTTCGGAGGCTCGAGTCTGACTGTTTCTATAGAAACTGGTGATTCTAACCGCCGCTGAAGTGACGCGATGACTTTACCAGTCGGCGATTGGCTCTTATTTAGAAGGCGGGACTTATTCCTCCATATTGCGCATTACACTTTCTCCCATTCAAAACAATACGAGTGACACGTCTTGTGTTATTCTATAGTCTTTAGTAATACTCACGAGTTCTGACACATCACTGTTCTTCTACTGACTATCTTTCGCAACTGTCTTGATAACATTGGGTATGTAAAATCTTTGAATAGACTCCCATGAGCGCAGAATCGCGACGAATGTTGATCTCGAGTGAGGTAAAAATCGCATGACTGTTCACACTGCGGTCGCATTACAAAACTGACCTGTATCGGGTTTAATACCACATGTGGAAGTGGCACAAATCTGAATTGAAAAGATCAGATTCCATGTGGTTTGTACTGTTCACACTGTCATGGGGAAAACAGATATGAGTCACATCAAAAACAGATTTGGGCCACATTTACCTGCTGTGAGAACGTAGTGTTTTTGAATAAATTGGTTGAATTAAGCAAATGATCGAATCAAGACGGTCCCTTGTCGCCACCTACAGGCATATCAGTGCAACATGCAGAAACAGTCCGTGCAAAAATTATTTTATTTACATATTTATTTTTTGTTATATCTGCATTTATGTATATTTTGTATAGTGTTCATGGTATTCTGTCTTGTCTATAGTCTGTGGAGAACAATTCAAGTAAGATTTTCATTGTACTTCGTTCTCATGGCATATGACAAAACACTTTGACTTTGAAAAGAGCAGTCAGGACATCCTGTCAAACAACTCCTTTTGCATATCAAAGAAATAAAGTCATCTAGGTTTGAATAACATTAAGGCAAAAAAAAAAAAAAAACGATGACAGAATTTTCATTTTTGGGTGAACTTTCCATTTATCACATCTGTCAACAAATCCACACTTCACACTAATATCTTTACACTGCTCACATTAAATATTTCTGTCTGTCAGAAACTGTTTCATGATGATTTTACCACTAACACACTTGCATTAGCAATTAAAACAATAGTTCACCTGAAAATGAAATTCTGTCATTAATTATTCACCCTCATGTCTTTCCAAACCTGTATGACTTTCTTCTGTAAAACAAAATAAGGAGATGTTAGGCAGAAAATGTGAACTGCTCTTGCATACAATGAAGGTGGATGGTAATTTTACTGTCAAACTCTAAAAAGGACAAAATAATAACTTGATATTCTAAAACAGCTGTGAAACAGATTGAAATACAGTTATTGCAGATGCAGATCAGTTATTGAAAGGGTAGCCTATATTCTTCTATTACTGTGTTATGTTATCTTGGGCATTATTTACAGCTATTCTTTGTGTTTTCATAAAATTAGAAAATATAGTTCTCATGAAGGTAAAAAATACCTCTGAAAATCATGTTCAGGGGACAAATTTTGACTTTTAGCTAATATGTGACACAAAACTAGTCATAAGTCACACTGTTATATTTGTAGCAATAGCCAACAATACATTGTATGGGTCAAAATTATCGATTTTTCTTTTATGCAAAGATCATGTTCCATGAAGATATTTTGTAAATTTCCTACAATAAATATATCAAAAATGTATTTTTGTGAGTGGATATGCATTGCTAAGAACTTCATTTGGACAACTTTAAAGGAGATTTTCTCAATATTTTGATTTTTTTGCACCCTCAGATTCCAGATTTTCAAATATTTCAGTCAAATATTGTCCAAACCATACATCAACAAGTTGACCCTTGGGACTGGTTTTGTGGTCCAGGGTCATATATGTTATTTTCTGACTCTGTTGTCCAGGTGGCCTCCAAATATTTAATTACTTTCAAGTTTGTTGTAATTAAAAATGTGATTTCTAAGCACTGTTCATAAATTTAGAAAAGTTTGAGTGTAAATCTCACAGTATTGACTAAATATGATATATTAGTTAAATGCCTTCTTAAAATCCACTGATGAGATGAGAGTATTTGTGCATGTGAGCTACACCACAGATCACTCTGTATATTTGGTTTATATGCTCCTGATAAACAATGACCTCTGCTGGCATGTTTTATCAGCAGACCATAATGGTGCATTTTTGCTCTTGAGGATTTAAAGGTGTAGTTCACCAAAAATGAAGATTCTCTCATCATTTACTCACCCTCAAGTTCCAAACCTGTATGAGTTTCTTTATTCTGCTGTGTACAAAAGAAGATAATTTGATGAATGTCTGTAACCAAGCAAATCTCGCACAGCAGAACAAAGAAACTCATACAGGTTTGGAACAACTTGAAGGGGAGTAAATGATGACAGAATTTTCATTTTGGGGTGAACTATCCCTTTAAATGATATATATGAGCTAAATCATTTAGAATTTGTCACATTAAATGCCAATTTTCGACTTTTTTAGGAAGTAAAACAACATATTTTTCACACTCTCACTCCACTAACAATGACCAACATGCATGTGTCACAGAAGAACTGTCCTTTTTGCCATTTCTCTGAAAGTTATGAAAGTTTCCCCTCAATTTTTGGAATGATTTACGGCTACTGTCACATCTACTACTACACACTGATATTTTATAGTTCAGTGATTGAGCACAAAAATACCAGACAGTCATATATTGTTTCTCATTTTTATTATTAGCGTAATATATATGCGTAATATATAATATATTTTATTATTAGCGTAATATATATGTGTAATATATAATATATTTTATTATTAGCGTAATATATATGCGTAATATATATTTTATGATTAGCGTAATATATATGCGTAATATATATGCGTAATATATATTTTATTATTAGCGTAATATATATGCGTAATATATAATATATTTTATTATTAGCGTAATATATATGCGTAATATATAATATATTTTATGATTAGCGTAATATATATATTTTATTATTAGCGTAATGGACCCTTTCACAGACTGCGATGACGCGTTTTAACGGTCATCGTAAATTCTGCCATTTTTTATATTTTCTTTTTTTTTTCTTCTTCTTTTTTTTAACGTATATATATTTATAGCACTATACTACACTACTATCAAATTACAAAAAAATAGTTAACTGGAAGTGGTGGTAAAAATGACATATTTCTCTTTTCTGACTGCTCTCTATTTTTTTCTCTTTTTTGAAAGTTATGAAAACATTATTATGGAGTTTTTATTTTGCTATTTGAGCAAATGGGAAAAAAAATTATATATATAGATATACTAGATTAATATTTACCCAACTATGACGACTTCATTCGAAAAAAGGAGGGAAAGAGAAAAGACCCCGCCCTCAACCTCGTGATTGACGTGCCTTTCGTCCTTTCGATTCGCTCCTCGCGTGTGACGTCATCGCTCGTGTCGTTTTTCCGGTTTTCGCCACCTTTCCGCTTCCTTTCTGCCTGCACGAGCCCGCCTGTGAGCACGCGAGTCTCTCTCTCTCCGTAAAGTGAGTGAATAAAAACACCGATCTAACAAACACACGTAAACCTCAAACGAGCGAATAATGAGTGTATTTGGTACCATAAAGACCCTCAATCCTTCATTTGCGAGGCTGATGTAGTGGAGAAGCTCAGATTGATGTTTTGAAACACAGTCCGCTAGCAGTAGTACACTCCGCCATGTGGCTCAACACATAATTACTATAGTGAGAGATTGAGCTGTTGTTTTATTTCAAGCACACTAAATGCCCTCTTATTTTTTTAATATGTAACTCTTTATTAGGAGAAGAGCTCAATTATTGTTCATTTACGTTTTTGTGTACACATTTGATGCATTTTTTTATTTAAAAAACCTATGATAGTGAGTAAATGGTGTAATAAAGTGTAAAATTAGGATTATTTTAAATTCAGAAGACTTAATTGCTTGAATTAAATTATTTGTGTAAATCGTTGAGGCATTCAGCTGTCAAATATTTTTGAATGATGACCATTTTTCAAGTCAAAACTGTTCATGTTTCCATTAATTTCTCTTTATTTGATGTAGGATGCGTTACGTAGCTGCTTACCTGCTCGCTGCCCTTGGAGGCAAAGGGAGTCCAAGCACAGGTGACATCAAGAAGATCCTGGACAGTGTCGGCATTGAAGCTGACGACACCCGTATGGACAAGGTGAGTGTACAACTGTGCATGAACACAGAGACTGGATCAAATGTTGTGTTTGTAAGGGACTACATCCATTCGCCTGTTGTTTATGTGCTTCTCTTTAATTTTCTGTATTGTAGGTTGTTTCTGAGCTCAATGGCAAAAATATTGAGGAGGTGATTGCCCAAGGTAAGTCGGTCATTATTTACACTGGTAATATAGTGGTTACGGATGTAAGAGACTTGAGAATGTTTAAGTCCAGCTATTCAAATAAATGTGATCTTATGGCACTTCATCTCCATGTCTGATTCAAAGCAGATCCAACAAGCCGTAACTGATCATTAACTGATCGTAACCATCATTTTTACTTTTCCACGTCAAATATTGTGCTGCAAACACCAATAA
This sequence comes from Ancherythroculter nigrocauda, assembly GCA_036281575.1. Taxonomy (NCBI): domain Eukaryota; kingdom Metazoa; phylum Chordata; class Actinopteri; order Cypriniformes; family Xenocyprididae; genus Ancherythroculter; species Ancherythroculter nigrocauda. Next base: position 56,031,178 of record VTFQ01000004.1, read on the forward strand.
CAGCTTTAACTTGTCAATACTGGCATAAGTGTGATTGTCCATGGCTAGCTGTGCATTAAATGATTTGAATGCACTCCGCTTCACGTTAGGTGGTTCTTTGCCTCCACATTGTGCATTAAAGTTGTTTAATGCACAGCTAGCTGTAGATTCTCCTACATCAGTGGCTCCTAAACTGGGGTACGTGAGCAAACAAACTGCTGAGTAGTTCATTTAATTCTACCTTAAAATAATATTAAAGCCGGGTATGTTTTTCTAACTGCCGAAATGCTGTAAATCCAGTACATTTAATCAAATTACCTCATCATTTGCAGTCAAAAATGACTGTATCCACACAAGCAGCATGCATATGATAGATTGCGTGCAGAATCTGCTGCCTTAAATCATGCTAAATTACTGTCGTTTTCGACAATGCAATTTTATAAAAGTGGGGATTAAGCACTTACTCGCATGAAGAACAAATAGACACAGATAATGGATTAATTTTGATTTCAATTACAAAAACATACCTTCTTATGTTTACCTTACCTTATGTTTACCTTTAACATACCTTCATAACTTCTGAGTTCTTGTATTTAATGATAACGAGCAAGAATGCAATTGTTCCCAAATATCCACATGACTGCAAATGTGACATTATTATACAACAGGTCAAAAAACAAAACGTACATTTTAAACACAGTACTGTCAGTATTTACTCTATTTTGCAATGAAATAATAGTTCTAACGAAAACCACAGCAGAAGCACAACACATGTCTGTGTTTCGTGAACAATTCTGCGGCTTTGAACGAATCGTGATTCAATGATTCATTCACAGCCACTTGCTTCATTACTGAATGAATGACTCGATGACTCACTCATAAAAACAGTGACTTGCTGCCACCTACTGGCGGTTTTAGTTTAATACTTAAAAGTTTTACCATTGCATATTTCTCTGAACATTTTTATTTAAAACGTTATTTTATAAAGTTATTCATAAAGGTAAAAATATGCACTGGAAAATCAATTAAGGGGGCAAATATTGTCCCTTAATGGTAAAGGTGTTTCTGCAGTCTAAGTGTAAGAGAGGGGTTACGCAGAAGGATGGTACTCCACGCTAAAAAGTTTGGGAACCACTGTCCTACATAAAAGCCAAATTAAGCCTGATCATCATATAAATTGATCGTGTCTCTTCTGAAGGCTTTAATTATACTGATCGATTTCATTTTATTAACATTTTGAACCATCATTGGGTCATTTTCATTTTTTGGGTGAGGCCCTTTAAGACTCATTTTCATTGGCATTGAAGTGGTATTTTTGGGTTTGATGTACGCTTGTTGTCTTTTGTAATGTTTTATGTAATTGTTTCATTTTCAGCACTTGGGTCTACCTTGAGGATGTTAAAAAAATTTCAATTTTAAAATAGTAATAGAAATTGTTCTTTGAGTATAATCTTTCTTAAAAGCTTTATCCAGTAATAATCAATAACAAAATTTGGTCAAAGAGTGCATGAGCATTTGCCTAGGGCCATGTGTTTTACACCTGGAATTAAGAAACGTATTTGGTCGATCAGATCACAAGTGGACGACACTGAATACAGGTGTAAACTGGGTGTAAACCGTTTTGAGCTTGTCCACTTTCGATCACTTCTAGAGGTAGTTGAAAACACATTCGACCGGATTGCTTTCATAACGTAAATGCTCGTGTGGTCGAATGTGTTCAAATGGCTACAAAAGTCCATCTACTGACCTAATGAGTAAACATTATGGGAAGAGCTGTAGCCAGACGGGATTTAAACTTTTTGAAGACTCAAGTTTGGTTTGAAGATGAAAAATGTACCAAGCACAATGTTCTCTCACCATTCCTGATTTCTAACACACACTCACAGCGTTCGGCCGGTCTTGTGTCTGTCAGAGCAGAAACAAAAGTTGATGATCTCCGTATGTTTTTCCATCATCTCCGGTCGTGTTCACATGTAAATTGCATGAGCTTATTTTGTCTATCAGATCAAAAAACCCATACATTTACCCGCCCATACACCCTCCCCTCAAAGAAATCAGGACAGAAGAGACGGATTTAAAGGTGCCCTAGATTGTTTTTTTACAAGATGTAATATAAGTCCTAGGTGTCCCCTGAATGTGTCTGTGAAGTTTCAGCTCAAAATACCCCATAGATTTTTTTAAATTAATTTTTTTAGCTGCCTATTTTGGGGCATCATTAACTATGCACTGATTTTTTCAGCACGGCCCCTTTAAGAGATGCGTTCCCTCTGCCCCACGAGCTCTCGACTATATTACATCGCATAAACAAAGTTTACACAGCTAATATAACCCTCAAATGGATCTTTACAAGATGTTCGTCATGCATGCTGTATGCATGCTTCGAATTATGTGAGTAAAGTATTTATTTAGATGGTTACGTTTGATTTTGTGTGAGTTTAAGGCTATATGCTCTGTGGCTAAAGCTAACATTACACACTGTTGGAGAGATTTATAAAGAATGAAGTTGTGTTTATGAATTATACAGACTGCAAGTGTTTAAAAATGAAAATAGCAATGACTCTTGTCTCTGTGAATACAGTAAGAAACGATGGTAACTTTAACCACATTTAACAGTACATTAGCAACATGCTAACGAAACATTTAGAAAGACAATTTACAAATATCACTAAAAATATCATGTTATCATGGATCATGTCAGTTATTATTGCTCCATCTGCCATTTTTTGCTGTTGTTCTTGCTTGCTTACCTTGTCTGTGCACAGATCCAGCCGTTAATACTGCCTTTCCTTGTCTAATGCGTCGAATGGGCTGGCATTATGCAAATATTGGGGTCATACATATTAATGATCCCGACTGTTACGTAACAGTCAGTGTTATGTTGAGATCCGAGTGTTTTCCAGAAGTCTTTTAAACAAATGAGATTTACATAAGAAGGAGGAAACAATGGAGTTTGAGACTCACTGTATGTCATTTCCATGTACTGAACTCTTGTTATTTAACAATGCCAAGATCAATTCAATTTTTCATTCGAGGGCACCTTTAAACACCAGGTGTACACAGGAATGTCTCTCCCTCATCTACTTGTGATCCACTCGACGAAAATGCATCTTAATACCAGGTGGAAACAGGGCCTAAGTGTGTGTCTTTTGCCGTCTGACAGGTTTCAGTAAGCTGGCCAGCGTGCCGTCCGGTGGTGCTGTGGCTGTTTCCGCCTCTGCCGCCCCATCCGCTGGAGGATCTGCCGCCGCCCCTGCTGGTCAGTGCCTTATTTTCATTATGCCTCTTCCTGTCTCTCTCTAATGGGTAGGATGGTATAGCTCAGAACTTTTCAGCCTATATGTATTTGCTCAAGTTGATTTTCAGTCAATAATTTCAACCAAATATCTATGACAGGCAAGTAGATTAAAAATGTTTTAAGTAACTAAACAGTAAAAATGTGTCTGAAAGTAATCAAAGTATTATCATTGTATTATGATTATAAATACTGCCTGGCCCAAAAAAATTTAAATTTTAAATTTAAAGATTTAAATGAGCAAATGCTTTGAGTCTATGACTGGATCATTATTGCAGTGATTGTTTCTAGCATGTTATGTTTGCCAACAGTTCTCCTAACCATAATCGTTGGAGTCTGTAGCTTTTCATTTCTTAAACAACCATGTAGGAAGACACATAATGGCCATATTCCAGGATGACAATGTCAAGATTCATCAGGCTCAAATTGTGAAAATTGTTGGGAGGAAGCATGAAGAATCATTTTCACACATGAATTGACACTGACCTTAACCTCAGTGTAAGTGTTTGGGATGTGCTGGAGGAGACTTTACAGAGTGCTCACCTCTTGCATTGTCAAGATCTTGACCAAAAATTGATTCACCTTTTGATGGAAATAACATCACAACATTTATTTCCATTCTTCATGCTCCCTCTCAACCATCCTTTCACAATTTGAGCCTGATGAATCTTGATGTTAGCTATGTTCCCATCCAAAGTTGCGAAAAACCTTTGCGAATAAAGCAGCATTTTTATCCACTGAGCCGAAGAGTACAAAATCGTCACTTACTAATAAATTGGCACAAAATATCACTAATTGGAACAATGGAAGTTGCTGCAGTAGGGGAAGCCGTTGTTTATAATTTCATATATATAATAAATTACTTGCGCCACAGAATGCGCAGATGAAACGCAATAAAGTTATCTTGCTTTTGGAGGCGAGTGCCTGTTGTTTAAGAACACAGTCGTAAGACGGTTCGACTAACATGCTCAGGCACTTCAGAACAACCAAAACAACATTTCAGATGCTGTGCAAAAAGATCGGTCTGCTGGTTAGTCCCGTTATGCCGTCCCATCACAAAGTTACATGTCTTTTTTGATGTGCATTGAGAAATTTATTCGGTAAACATGTTTCCGTAGTAGTTTATGCGCACGTTTTCTTATTGGATAAATTTATCCGACTCAATAGAGCAGTGGTTCCCAACCACATTCCTGGAGGACCCCCAACACTGCACATTTTCCATGTCTCCTTTGTCTGACACACCCATTTCTGGTCTTGGAGTCTCTGCTAATGAATTGATGACTTGATTCAGGTGTGCTTGATCAAGGAGACATGCAAAATGTGCAGTGTTGGGGTTCCTCCAGGAATGTGGTTGGGAACCACTGCAATAGAGCACATACAGGGCTTATGCACATTTTATGCGCATGTTGGCATTTCCATCCAGCATTTCCATTCCAAAATGCAATTAAAAATCTTTTATTGGCATATTTCAGATGATATTTAGGGCAATGTTTTATGAAATATTAATAAACCCCAGTTAAATTTGCGTAAATTACTCATTAAGGGAAAAAAGTCAAAGGGCCTTCAGGATTTTTTTGTAAATGTATCATGCTGTTATTGTTTGAAAGTTGTAATTTGACTTACGGTTAAATAAATGTGAACTGTTTAGGGTTGGTTTCCTTTAGGTCCTGTAATGTTGTTAACGTCTTTATCCCTTTTCTTTCTCCTGCAGCGGAGGAGAAGAAAGAAGAGAAGAAAGAGGAGTCTGAAGAATCCGATGACGACATGGGATTCGGACTCTTTGACTAATCTGTCTCCTCGGGACCAAAATAAAGTTTATTACAAAATGATTTTTGCTTCCTTGTTCATTTCAGAATTTTCAAATGCGGTTTATAATGTGGAATAGTATGAGTGAATGGAAACTTTACTGCATGATTACTCAAATAACGGCAGTCTTGCTGATCAAAAGATGTGAACCTTGAATTAGGCTTTTTAATAATGCCTTTATGTATACTGGTAATTTGAAAACGGCTGCACTTTAATATTGGCATACCTGAATGTTACGTCATTCATGTTTATGAAAATATAGGCATACTGTTCATATCGCCATGTTGTTATTAGAGGTCAATTCTCTTAATCTAATTAGACATCTTGCTACTTTTTCACTGAAATCTAATGCCACTCAAATGAAGGGAGTTTTTCCTGCAGTAATTTCTGCCTGCGTTTATGCAAAGGCCCATTGGTTAAAGGTGTGACTCAGTTGGATCTTTGCTCATAAAGTGTGAACTAAACCCTCTCAAGCACAGTGTTGACATTGATGTTGCAGCAATTTCTAATCTCGTCTTTTTGCTGAGTCAGTTCTGGATGAAGCTGGATTTATTGTCAGATGTTGCAAAAACCTTTTTTTTTTTTTTTTTTTTTTGGAAGTTTTAATGTTTTAACATCAGACACAAGAGCATTAAACAACATAGAACGGATGCAAGGTGGGATATAAAGGAGTCATTTCACGGAACCGGTATGATTTGGACTTACACATTTTTAGATTTTTTACCAAGATGTATTACTTTTCTGAACACCCCACAACAGTGACATATTTAACTTCCAGAAAAACATATTTTCCCATCTCAGGCATCAAATCCATATTATTATTGGTCATTATTTTAAGGTTTGGACACTATGGGAGCTCTCTGAATATTATTCTAAAATTTATTTGTGATAAAATCATCATTTTCCTATTAATGAGACGTCCCTCACACTAATTCAGTAATTGCAAATATAAAAGTTACATAAAATCTCACACTTTTGCTATAAAGCCTGAAATGGGCACTTTTTGTGACAGAAACCTCATTTTGATCAAAGGCTTAACTTCAGAATTTGAACTAAATTCTTATGATTGAATATTTCAGACAGAATTCAACTAACTTTAAATTACTTTTTCATAAACTTAAATTAATAATAATAATAGTAGTAAAAAAAATATAGGTGTGACGGGGTTGTGATTTTTTGCCCAAATTGTCCACTGCTCTAAATCTACACTGTAAAAATAAAAGGTGCCTGGAGGAACCTTTTGGGGTTCTTCACTTTGCCAAACCGGCGGAACCGTCTGTAGATCCTCTAGGCACCCTTTCAAAAGGGCTGGTTATCTGAGGAACCCTTATATGAAGTATTGTGTGCTTTGGGTGCCTCCAGGAGCCAAATTTCATGTTTTTTATTTTTATTATTAATTTATTTCATTTCATATTGGTACTATGGTTACCTGCTATTAAAATAAATAAATTGAAAAACTGAAACAAATGCAAAATAAAAATTGTTTATTGCATATAGATCCATTTAATTACATACACTTGCACTTTAAAATAAAGCAATAGGCTAAATATCAATACATATTTAAAAATAGTGTAATACATCAGCAACATGAAGAACCAACCATTTATATACAATAGGCTATACAAGAATAGACATCTCAACAAAATGCATGGAAAAAACAAATGTTCCATGTAATAAACCAATGTTAAAAAAATGACATTAAAAGGTTAGTTCACCCAAAAATGAAAATTCTGTCATTTATTACTCGCCCTCATGTCGTTCTACACCCGTAAGACCTTCATTTGTGAATAAATGGAGAGCGCATGGCATGCATGATATTACAGTTTTTCTCCATTGGTTTGGCTCATTTTTTGAAACAGAAATTACATTCTCAAAACTAAGATCATTTGGCAAAACAGTCTTACAGTTCAGCACAACACTATAGCTCACTTGCAAAAGCTCATATCTCTCCCAAAACTGTTCACTCGTGCTTAAAAACTAAATTCCTTTACCAAATAAATAGTCAGTGCCACAGAAATGGCAAACATCCCTCTCAATTGGCTCTTTGGCTCATTTCATGAAACAGACCAGACATTCTCAACACACTTGGTGCTTTTGTCAAAATAACGTGGATGGTTCGGCACAACACCATGGTCCACCTGCAAAAGCTCATACCTCTCCCAAAACAGTTCACTCATGTGTCAAAACTAAATTTCCTTCTCATTTAAACAGTCAGTGCCCCCAAAATGCTTTGTCCCTTTGGCATTGTGTAAGCACTGCAAGTCAAAATGTTTAGATGTTTTGTCACTATGGCAGAGGACCATTGAAATATCCCTCATGCCCACCTTTCAGTCTTAGTCCAGTCCTTCATTGACAATGGTTACTGTACTGTTTTTGTCTAGCCAGCATAATACATTAAAACTGTAATGGGTCATTGTGTGGGACAATGTGAATTTCCACCGTGGCCTGCTCATCAGGGCCTGGTTCACTACTCATCCAAGGATGGTCATGGTGTTCCTACCACCTTACTCTCCTTTCCTCAATCCTATTGAGGAGTTTTTTCTCTGCTTGCAGGTGGAGAGTGTATGAGCATCGGGCTCAAGATCAGAGGTCCCTGCTCCATGCAATGGACACTGTGTCTGAGGATATTACAGGAGATCATTGTAGGGGATGGTTGTGACATGCACTGTGTATAAAACTGAAAAAAAGAAATAGGATTTTAGGGTGGTTCTTCAACTACAGGCACTTTTGGCCTTGTGAACTTGAGGGAAAAAAAAGTGTTCAAATCAAAATTGTCACAGTCTAACAGTTAAATATAACTAGTCTAGTTTAATGATCCATAAGAGAACGCACTTACATTATAAGACAAATTGGTGTTTTTTGACATATTTTCCGATCCGTACTGAACAAATGTCATTTCCATCACATGTAAATATTTGATTATTATTTAAAATTTTATTATGATATACATAATTTCTTAACAGTGTAAGACCACTTTCACACATAGTTTTACCAATTTATACCTATATTGCAATTACCATAGATTTGTAGCCACTCAATCTATGAATTGCACCTTGTAAGCATAAATGTCATTTCCACCTCACCTCCACCCAAGAAGGTAATGTGGTGGAAATGACGGTGGTGGAAATGACAATCCTACAGTATTTTGTAAAAAAATCCAAGCTAGTATTACAGATTAGCTATGAATTGGTAGCAAGCATTGCATGCATGCAAAATACATCTATTTGTGTTAAAAAATCAATTTATTTACAAACTCATTTGATGTTACGCCATGTTTGGAAATGACATACAATAAAAATATTTTCATTTCAAGCAATATTTACCTTGAGTTTTCTTCTCCAAGTTGCTGAAGAAATTTAAAATCTCCTCCATGTCAGACATGTGCTGTGATGTCATTGTTCATCTCCATAGAAACTACCCAAACAATCTTTCAAAAAAACTTTTTAAAGGGACATTACAGCGTTGTGGTGGAAATGACGGCAATACTGTGGGACAACTACATTTTGTATATAAAATCACATTAATAGTTGTCTGACCTTAAAAACCTCAATTATGTTTTGATTCTTTTACTGATACTTTATTCAGTCATATTTAAAAAAAAATAGATAAATCATTTTTTTACACTTCTTTTTCATTATTGAAGATCAGAAGTCTGGGTGTGGGACAAGCACAAAACAGCAATATTTGCATGTATAATGATGTTTAAAAAGGTGAAAAAATCATTATAGATTACCGGTAAAAAGTTCCTAAAGTACTTTCATTGTAAATTTAACTATGAAAGTGTGGATTTTTCAAAATTAAATGTTTTTTTATAAAATATGATCAAAGGACATGAAAGTGCCCATAGTCTAAGAATTGCCCTTTAGGGTAAGAGTAGCCTCCAAGGTTTGACATCACACATTGCACTCATACTGCCAAGGAAATCGTAACCATTATCATTCACACACATAAAGTAACTTCCATACATCAGAGTAAAAAGAAAATGTATACAGCATAATATACTGTAATATAAACACACAAACAAAAAACAATGAAAATTATATGCAGCCTACAGTGCTGTAAATAAAGCTGGAGTTTCACCACAGTTCTTCACTGGTCGCTGTCCTCACCCTCCCTCTCCTGGACATCGTCCTCACCCTCCTGGCCATGCACGCTGCTGTCTGTCTGGCCACAGATTCTCGTCCACATCACAGCGTATATTCTCCTTTGCAATGCAACGAGGGAAGAAACGGCGTGCATGTCGCAACCATCCCCTACAATGATCTCCTGTAATATCCTCACACGCAGCGTCCATTGCTTGGAGCAGGGACCTCTGATCATACACTCTCCACATCCAAGCAGAGAAAAACTCCTCAATAGGATTGAGAGTAAGGTGGTACACTGTAAAAAAAATCCCGTTGTTTCTACGGAAAAATACCGGCAGCAGTGGTTACCAGAACAATACTGTAAAAATGACATCAAACCGTAAACATACTTACGGAGTTACATGTGAATTTTACATTTTAAATCTGTTAAATTTACGGTAAAATAACGTATTTCATTAACTGATATGTTAATTTACCAACCTAATGAAGTACTAATATCTGTTTTGTACCTTTATAATACACTGACAGTCACCAAACACAGTGGTGATGAGAGTCACATGATGAATCAAAGTTCATCACAAGCAGCTTTTCCACAAGCTGAGAAGCACAATACTAATATATAGAAGGTGCACACAGTGTCATTCACACACACACTAAACACTAATCATGGTAACATGCATGACATTTTAAAAATGCAATAAACATTAATTTAACAACATTAGATGTAACATAAAACCCTAATGTACATAACTGATTAGAAAAAAATGAGAAAAACTAAGAAGAAACAGAGTTATTTCAACGAAAATATATCAAATGTGAAGTGTCACGCAGGGAATTGTGGGAATGTCAATATACGGTTTTTCACTGTAAATTTTACAATGAATTGTTATTTTTCACTTCCAAAAACTGTGAATTTAACGGTATTTTACCGTAAAATTACATTAAATGTACCATTAGATCTATTACAGTTATTCACCGTATATAGTACGGAAACTTTCTGTAAACCAATCAACAGTTTTTCACCGCAGCATTTTTACAGTCTTTTACTGTTAAAATCACGGTCATTTTTTACAGTGTAGGAACTCCATAACCATCCTTGGATGAGTAGTGTACCAGGTGAGCGGGCCACGGTGGAAATTCACATTGTCCCATACAATGACATATTGTGGTAGGTGAGGCCCTACGAGACCTCTCTCATTTTCAGGGTTCAAATCAAAATGAAGGCGGTCCAAGAAGAAGAGAAGCTTCTGTGTATTGTATGGGCCAAGTCTGGGGATGTGAGTGACCACACCATTCTCAGATATGGCAGCACACATAGTTATATTGCCCCCTCGCCTCCTTCGTTAGTCGAGTTCTAGTTTCACCTGACTGTCAATTGCTGTAATAAATTTATCAAATGTTCCAAGGATTCATATATGGTATTCATGGTATTATGTTCTTGACTAATTTTGACAATTGAACAGACTATTGTGCACATGATGACCTATACAACGAAATGATGCTGACACGTTTTGGAGCGAACGACCAATTAGACTGAGAAACAACAATCAGTTTAGATCAACAAGATCTATTCACTTGAAAATTGTGCTAAATGTAGGCTTAATGTACTTAATCATTCGCAAAGATGTGCTGAGACATTGAGACATGTACTTAGACATTTGCAATTTGATGAAATGATGAGAAATTCAATTCTGTTGTGAACAATTGCCAAGTGGTTTGGAGATTTGTCCATATTGTTTTGAGAATGTAATTTCTGTTTCAAGAAATGAGCCAAACCAATGGAGAAAAACTGTAATGTAAGAACAGCTTTCTTTCTCTTTTTGTCATTGTTTTAGCGTACTATTAGGAATCTACAGTTTCATTTGAAAGTTCAAGTATCATTCAGAGAGGAGGAAGGGTCTTCAGTATCCGTTCATATACATAAAGAACATGCTTTATGCAATTTTATGTTTATTCATTTATTGACAAAGCTGTTGGTGGGTTAGTGTAAAGACAGTGTGCTTGAGTGACCAGCTGGAGGCGCTACAACATAAACAACGAGTCATGCAAAAGAGACATGCAAAATGAGTCGTTTACTCAGATAGCTACTAAAAACATATCTGATGAACATTTTGATATGATGTTGTATTACCACATCTGGACTACAGTAAAACAGCAGTAAATAGAAAGAAAGATGGAGATGAGGTGATAGGTCACAGCAGTGAGGTAAGCATCGGTTTATGTGCCTTAGGCATAAGTTATGGTTAGGACAATGTTTTTGGACATGTTTTGTTTTCATTTTGAAATTCAGATATTGTAATGGCCGTTTAGTTTCCGACACGGGCTGTAAGCGATCGACCAATCACAATAGATTGGGCCATGTGACCAGCAGAGTAGACCAGTCTCTATAACTTAACATGTTTTTTTTTTTTTTTTTTTTTTTTTTTTATAATATTTATTTATTTTACAAGACAAATATAAGACATTGTAATACATACCAGAGCATATAAAACAAAGAGTACCAACAATAACTAAAATACAAAAAGAAAATGTATACCAAAAAAAAAAAAAAAAAAAGGATACAAAGTACTACATATTATTAGGGCAGTTACATGAATTTGAAAAGTTTCAGAGTTTGTATTGTTTTTATATGCTTTTTGTTTTGTGATCTCATGTTTGAAAGAGTTTCAAAATACAGCTATGGAAAAAATTAAGAGACCACTTAACATTGATTTCTGAACTTGGAGTGGTCTCTTAATTTTTTCCATAGCTGCCTGTATATTGTGAGATCGGTGTTATAAAATTTAATATATGAGGGTTTCTTTTTAGTTATTTTTGTCTTATGAATATAAAACTGCCAAAATAATTAAAAGATTAATAACATAATTTTGTTTTTGAGAAAAATATGAGTTTTGAAAACAAAGTAAAATATCATGGGGTTCTAAATTAAGAGTTCTGTTTAATTTTATTGTTATGTCTATTTTAAAGTCAGTCCAAAAAGAAATAGAAAAAGGGCAATAAAGAAATAAATGTTAAATATCCTCAGATGATGTGTTACAAAAAGTACATTTATCACAGACAGTATGGATATATCTACTAATGGCTGCATTTACAGGATAACATCTATGAATAATTTTGTAAATGATTTCTTTTACTTTATTAGAAATGATATATTTATATGGTAAAGTCCAAATGCTGTGCCAAGATATACAATGAGGTTTAAGCCATTTTGATTGACATGAAGGAATGGATCCAACATTAAAGGAATTTCTTATAAAACTGTTATTAAAATGTTTATCAAAAAAGGAGAGACCATTTACAAAAAGTTGAGGATTTTGTAAGGTTGTATTACTAACATCTACGTCTGAGAATTTGGTTAACATTATTATGCCATTGGGTATAGCCTTAATTACTCTGTTGTATTCTTTTTCATTCACAAAAAAAACATATTTTGAAATAAAGTTGGGGTATGTATATAATTGCCCATTTTTGTCAATGAGCTTGTTAACAATTAAAATGTTGTGTTGAACCCAATTATCCATGTACAATGACTTCTTATTATGAATGATATTACCATTGTTCCATATAAAACATCTGCTAGGAGAAAAATTGCGTTTGTACAAAAGTGACCAAAAGAGTAATGCTTGTTTATGATAATTTGCCAAAGCAACAGGAAGTTTACCAGTTATATAAGGACATTGCAACAAAAAATTAAAACCCCCAAGTTTTTCAAATAAAAAAAATGAGACTATATTGAAAATACTTGTTTGATTTTTTACAAAGTTTTTAAGCCAATTAATTTTTAGAATTTGGTTGAAAGTAGTAAAATTAAGAACATTTAACCCACCATTAGATAATTTATTAACGAGGACGTTCTTTTTAATTTTATGAGGTTTGTTTCTCCAGATGAATTTAAAGAGTAATTTATCCATTTGTGAGCATATATCCTTTGGAGCACTAAGAGAAGAAAAAAGGTATGCAGCTCTCGAGAGACCTTCTGCTTTACTCAATAAAATTCTCCCTTGAATAGAAAGATCTCTTGTTAACCATGAGTTATATTTCTTTTGCATTTTTTCAATAACAGGCATAAAGTTAGAGTTCACCATTACATCAGTATTTTTAGAAATTTTAATTCCCAAATAGGTTACTATACTTTTAACAGGAATATTACATACATTGGATAGGTTGTTGTTTTTGAGTTGTAAGATCTCACATTTAGACAAATTTAAATACAAACCAGAGAATTTTGAAAAGCTATTAATTATATTCAGAGCCAAAGGTATCTCAGTACTATCGCCAAGAAAAATTGTTGTGTCATCAGCAAGTTGCGATATTTTAATTTGCCTTTCATGAAATTCAATTCCTTTAAATGGGTGTTGGTTTATCATATTGCTTAACACTTGAGCTACAGTACAACTAAAAAAAGAAATGCAGAAATTGGACATCCCTGACGGATGCCTCGGTTTATTTCAAATCTGGGAGATGTTCCATTAGCAAGTTTAATAGAGCTATTACTACCACAGTACATAGTTTTTACACTTTTGATGAAATACTGTCCAAAACCAAAGAGTTTTAGGGAATCAAATATAAACTTATGGCTTACTGTATCAAAAGCTTTTCTAAAGTCTAGAAAAAGCATTAAAGGGTCTCCATTTAGTAAATTGCTACTAAATCAATAACTAAACGAATATTAGAGGATACTGTATATGACGTCCTTTCATAAATCCACATTGAGTTTCATCAATTATCTCATTTAAGGCATTTTTCATACGTTTTGCAAAAACTGCTGCCATTATTTTATAATCATTATTTAATAATGAGATAGGTCGCCAATTTTCTAGTAATAATTTATCTTTTTGAGGTTTAGGGATCAAGGTGATGACTCTCTGTCTAAGTGATGTAGGTAAGGATCCTTTGTTGATGGCTTCTTCATATACCGCTAAGAGGAAATTAGATATATCGTCTATAAAAGCTTTATAAAATTCTGAAGTAAGGCCATCATTTCCAGGTGATTTGTTATTTTTTAGTGCTTTAATGGATATCTCAATTTCATTTAGAGAAAGGTTTTGGGAACATTCAATGTGACTTTCTTGATTTTCTTCTAATGAATAGATATCTTTATAATACTTAGAAACAAATTTAGAAATCATAACTAGGTCTTCAGTAACAATGTCATTAATTTTTACCTTTCTAATCAGACACATGTCTGCATTTCTTTTTTCAAGACTAAAAAAGTATTTACTGTTTCTTTCACCTTCTTCCATCCATTTTCTTCTAGATCTTACAAAAGCACCTTTGGCTTTTTCTTGATAAATATTGTTTAGTTCTTTCTGTAAATTTTCTAAAATATCATTATTGGGTGGGTGGGGTGTTTGAGTTAAATTTGAAATCTCTCTAATTATGTCTTGAATACGTGTTCTTTTTTTCATAGCCAATTTTTTCCCAAATTGAATGCTAAATTTTCTTACTTCAAATTTTAATAGTTCCCACATCATGCCATATTCCTTTTGAATATTTGCCTGTTTCCAGTATTTATTTATTAATAATTGGATTTGTTTCATATAATCTTCATGGTACAAAAGTGAATTGTTTAGTTTCCAATAACCTACATTACTAGAATTATACTGTATATGTTCAGATTTAATCTTTAAGGTATAACTTAACATGTTTGCATTAATAGAAGTGGTTTGGTCAGTCTCTTGCCTCTCTGGTCTGCTCAGTTCAGTCACACCAGGTTTTCACTGCATTTAGAGATATTTTATAAACCTCGGATTCGGCTGGACATGGATTTTCCAGACTGATGTGGCAGATTTCTAGAAAAGCTATTTCTAGAAAAGACTGTTTATATTGTGTTAAAAGGCTGCAAAAGACCAATATTTACTTTAAACAAAACAATCTGAGACGAAACACTTGACTGAATATTAATTAAAATCTAATTCGTAATAAATATTGTCACTCTCCAAAGTTTGCAATATCTTCATAGTGAGATGTGCAATACAAAATGAAACCATAACTAATAATAAACACAAGGAAATGAATATGCAGTATGGCAGAAATGCATTAGTTTTGTGGTGTAAAACATTTTTAGCTTATAAGTACATTTATTTAAAGCATAATAAAATGTATAAAGCATAATTTTATATAAATAATAAATAAAAATGTAATCCAAAAAAATTTAACATTGTAAATCAACTAAATATTAGTTGAGTTACTAAATATTATAAATACAACATTTTTAATATAAACTTTTCTGACTGATATTTCAAATGTGTGTGTGTGTGTGTGTACCTAACATTTTTTGGGGAAAAATGAGTATTTATGTCATATATATTATTGTTAAATGCAAATTTAAACCTCAACAATAATGAAAATAGACATACAAAGGAGTAAGTTGAATTGTTTAATCAGAAACTAAAACATGATCAATCAAATTAATATGACATTACAGACTACATTTGTATTGTCATAAATGCAGAGAGTGATGGTTTTATATTTGTCATGCAAATCCTGGTCCTGGAGTCAGATTTCAGACATTTTCTGTGTTCAGTAATGTTTGGGAAGGCCTCTGGGTCTGTAGCGGTTGGGGTCTCCGCCGTTGCGCCCCCAGCGATTGGCCTCCTGGTCAGCTGCAGAATCAGAGTTGCCGTGGCGACTGAGACCCTGCAGGGCCTCTCTTCCATCACTGCACGCATCAGAAGTTCTATTAGTGATTTCATGGAATTTTCATGCAGTCAAATGTAAACATTAACATTCCAAAATCATTGAAACAGTTTCAGCGCTCGAATCAAATCGGTCACAGTCAGCATGATTCTGTATGTACCTGCACTCTAAAAAATGCTGGGTTAAAAACAACCCAAGTTGGGTTGAAAATGGACAAACCCAGCAATTGGGTTGTTTTAACCCAGCGGTTGGGTTAAATGTTTGCCCAACATGCTGGGTAGTTTTATTTAACTCAACTATTGTTTAAAAATTACTGTATTGCTTAATTAAAATTAACCCAAAGTATGTTGGAAATGAACATTTATTAATGTTCAATGAATAATTATTAAACAATAAACATTTATTAAATTGCTTATTAATACATTTATATTAATAAACTATTAAATTTATATTAATAAAATATTAAAGCTTATTAATAAACATTCACCTTTTGTCTATTATTGTTGCCTCTAATTGCATCTGGTTTTTAATTTCCCAACTATTTTGGGTTCATTTTAAGCTAGCCATATAGCAATTTTTAAACAATAGTTGGTTTAAATAAAACTACCCAGCAGGTTGGGCAAACATTTAACCCAACCGCTGGGTTTGTCCATTTTCAACCCAACTTGGGTTGTTTTTAACCCAGCATTTTTTAGAGTGTGATCACTTTGGTGGCCCACCTGCCTCCCGGGCCACGTCTGGCAGCATCATAGTTCCCACGTGCATTGGAATACTTGTCCGAGTCCTTCCAGTTGGCCTTCCTCATATCCCATATTCCACCTACAAGAAACAGTGAAAGTGTCTCAGATGTGCCCACAGTTTGCCTCAAGTTTAATAGATATAAAAAATAGGTGACCTCGGATGGCTTGTCCTGGGAAGCGGTACCACTGCGCCTGAGCCTCGACCACCAAACCCAGCACCAGCACGGCAAGAATAAGCTTCATCATCACAGAACTGAACACATAAACAAATTTGGACAATCCTTAGAAAATGCTTTTATCCAAAGCAACTTAAAGAGATCTCCGATCGCTGTACGCAGATAAGATTATAATGATATAGAGGTGCTTTAGTAAGTCTCTTACCTCTCTGGTTCGCTCAGTTCAGTCACGTCAGGTCTTCATCCTGTTTGATCCATTTTATAAGCCTCTGATTGGGCTGGACTTGGATTTTCCCAACTGTGATTTGACAGATTGCATTAGGAAAATCTGACTATATTTTGCCTCTATTTCTGGGAAAGTCTGAATTTATGAAAAATGACTGTTTACATTATTAAGACATTACTTTATACAAAACAGAGATGAAACTCTCCAGACTTTGCAATCTTCGTGTAATCTGAGATATACAATACAAAGTGAAACCATAATAATTTAAAATAATAATAAATAATTAAACACATGCGGTAGAAGAGTAGTATGGCAGAAAAGAAATAGTTTTGTGGTATAACATTGTAATTTGTCATAAATATTGACACTACAAATTTTGTAATCTAGTTAGATGTACAATAAACCATAATGTTTTTAATAATTAAACCTAACTACTATTTTCATTATTAATAATAAGAATAATAATTAAACATGCAAAGGATGTTTAGTATGGCAGAAATTAGTTTCTGTGGTTTAAAATAGCATTTTTAGCTTATTAAAACGTGTATGTTAATAATTTAATCGCTAAAATGTATAAGATTGTAATTCAACTAAATATAAATATTATAAATACTCATTTTTAGTATAAACTTTTCTGATTGATGTTTAAAATTCATGCACATAATTTAAGTTTCACTTCTCATGCTGCTGATATCTTTTCCAGCTCTCTTGGCTGTTGCAACAATAAAGGTTATTCAGAGAGAAGGAAATTCCAGATGTCTGCAGATGTAGAGCAGAAGCACATAAACCAGCCTCCCTCTGTGTGTGTGTGTGTGTGTGTGTATGTGTGTGTGTCTGTGAAAATCTTCATTATGGTAATGTTAACCCACACATGAGAAGTGGGATATGACCTGATAAGACTGTTTTATCAGACAGTAAATCAATTATTAGCTAAAAAACAAAACAAATTCAGACTCTTAAACTCTGAGCATACAACAGCTCACTTGTTTAGTTTCCAGTTACCAAAAAAGATAGAAAATGAGAATCCATGACAAAGTACAAGAGTTAAATCAATAAATAAATCCCAAACAAGAACTGTCATTCCAAACAAAAGATAAGCTGTTAAAAGATAAAATGTTTTTGATGTTTTTAATAGAAGTCTCTTCTATCAAGGCTTCATTTATTTAATCAAAAATGCAGTAAAACAGTAATATTGTGAAATATTATTACAATTTAAAATAGCTGTTTTCTATGTGAAAATATTGTAAACTGTAATTTATTCCTGTGATGGCAAAGCTGAATTTTCAGCATCATTACTCCAGTCTTCAGTGTCACATGATCCTTCAGAAATCATTCTAATATGCTGATTTGATGCTCAAGAAACATTTATTATTGAAAATTATTTATATAATAATTTGTATAATAATGAACAGTTATTATTAAAAACAGTTGTGCTGTGCATATTATTTTTGTGGAAACTGTGATAAATTTATTTCAGGATTCTTTGATGAAAGAAAGTTTAAAAGAACAGCATTTATTTATTTATGAAATATAAATAATTTGTAACATTAGAAATGTATATACTGTTAAATTTTGACAATTTAATGCATGCTTGCTGAATAAAAGTATTAATTTATTTAAAAAAAAAAAAAAAAACCTTTTTAAATGGTAATGAATTGATAAAATTGGTAAATCCCAAAACAGACTTTTATATTATATATATATATATAGTTCATATGTATATATATATATATATATATATATTCCCTGCTATTCCCTGCTGCATGGCCTTAAAAGTATGAGACATTAACCTCTCTGTAAGAATGAAAAAAAAAAAAAAAAAACAGATTTCATTGTATAACAAATCAGAGCTCACAATGACATGCAGTTTTTTTCAGCATACCAAAGTGTTCATCTTGACAAGCACTCAAGACAGGTTGTTTGGACCACCTCTTTCCTGTTTCACCACATACTAATGCTGACTTTCTCATATCTCTTTTGTTGACATCCTAAAAATATTATAAATGCATTATTCAGTTATGTTTAGTCTTGTACTTCATGTTCCCAGGGATCTTAGTCACTAAATGGGATTCATCATGTGATGAGCTTCTAATTCTGAATGAATAAACACTGACCAGGTCAAGCCAGAAACTGACAATTAAGCTCTAATAGTAACAATTAAGGTAATAATGGTTTAAAATGAATCATGTGCAGCAATAAATCTATTAGATTAACAATGGAAGCACACAATGAACTGAAACACAAGGTCTTTTTCAGTTTTGGTCTGCAGAAACCACTCATGCCAATTTAATTTCTGTATCATTGACAGTTCACAGAAGAGGAAGTGTAAATCCTGAAATAGTTAGGTTATAAAACACCTGCTTCTTATGAAAAGAGAAGTAGGCTGTTTTTATTTCCTTCTCAACCACTGTTCCACTCAAACACTTTTGTTCTTTTGATGTGATGATGACTACAGATGTTAAGACACCAGATCTGGCTGAAATATTAACACTTTCATCACTGCTTCTTGACCAATCTTTGCTATCCACCTTATTCCTACGCCCCATGATGCTTTGTGTGAATTATGGGTGTTGTAAACAATCAGTGAAAGGCTGGCTCTATGAACGCAATCATTAAAAAAAAAAATGTGTACAATGAGATGACATTATTCTACTCACCGTTCAACCATTGAACATAAAACTTAAAAGTAACCTTAAAAGTGTGATTCCTTCCAGCAATAACGGACAGGTTAATATCACTGTAGTAATATACAGTGTTGGGGAAAGTTACTTTTAAAAGCAATATTGCATTACTCCTTAAAAAAGTAAATAATTGCGTTACTTTTTATGAAAAGTAATGTGTTGCATTACTTTTGCGTTACTTTTTCCTTGTCTGGGCTTGCTTGTTTGTGTTTTAAAAACACCAAAAAAGTAATATTTTTGGCAAATGTTAAGGCCCTTTCACACCAAAAGTGAAATGAATAAGCCTTAGGCTGAAGGAAATGCAAATTCACGCCTGTACATTAGAGGCGTCAAACAAACTTCAGCTGTGCTGCCATTCTGAAGAATAGGATACACGAGAAGTTCAACACTCTTATCTCTAAATCTAATATAAAGTAATTCTTGCTTATTGAATTATATCACTGAAGGTCAGCAAGACTTTGGTTAATAAAGTGAGATTAAATACATAAAGTATATTTGTGTTATTTAATATAGTTAATTATTACAGGTTTGCATAAAATTCTGATTGCATTTCACGTTTTTTTTATTCATTTTGAGAAATACTGAATGTTTTTGTGCAAGTGAGATGAGTAAATGCATGTTCACATTTAGTCTCAAACTACAATAACCATCATATTCACACAGCGTGCACAACACCTCTGTGCTTTATTTCTCTCAACATGAGGACAGGAGAGCTGTCAGTCAATAATGTGAAAAAGTAACTTGCATTACTTATTTGAAAACGGAACAGCCTAGATATTTTGTTGTAAATCGATAAAGTAATGCGTTACTTGAAAAAGTAATCTGATTACGTAACTCAAGTTACTTGTAATGCGTCACCCCCAACACTGCTCATAATTTATGAAAAATAAAACATGAAGGAAAAATTGACAGTTGATTAAGTCAAACTGACAGATAAGCTTTACTTGTAGCACAACCTTATATGAAATGATTCATTTCAGTCTTTTTGAATGGAACTTGCCAAAACCGGAAGTGCCACTCATTCGCAGAAGGCTCATCAGGAATAAGGTGGATATTGTAATAATAAACTCAAACAACATTGGATCAGATGGGTGTCTGGTTTCATTGGCATCAATGTAAGTCTACTCATACTGTATATAGTTAACTTAAAACTGTGACGACTTTGGTCACATTTATCACTACAATCACCATTAAACACCATCAAACCTTAATCACTGTATCAGCCATGACAAAGTAACAGTAAAGACATTTATGTTACAAAGGATTTCTACTGAACTTTCTATTCATCAAATAATCCTGAAGAATATATCAAATATTGCACAGCACAATATTGATGATACAAATAGATGTTACTTCAGCAGCAAATCATCATATTAGAATGATTTCTGAAGGATCATGTGACACTGAAGACTGGAGTAATGATGCTGAAAATTCAGCTTTGATCACAGGAATAAATTACATTTTACAATATATTCAAATAGTATTGCTAATTAAGAAAACTTTTCTATTTTACATATTGCAGCTTTGATGAACAGACATCTTTATACAACAAACAAAATCTTACCAATCCCAAACTTTTGAACAATAATGTATATGGAGCCCAAAATAACCTTGAACAAATCATTTAAGCAGTTTCCAATTTTACCGATTAAGACATGGGACAAATAATTTTACCTGCTGTTAGTTTTGTGGGGAAAAGAAATCACTATATTTTTTTATACCTCCTGCCCTCAGACTACAACTCAATATATATTCAAATATGCAAGGAAAACTCCTTTAATTTCCCAAGATTAAATACTTATAAAACATACAAAATAAATCCCTACCAAAGTCTATTTCCATGATTAACCCCCATTAGAAGCTCAAATCAAAGCATGAAAACACTTAAATGAGTCACGAGTCAAGTTCAGATCCCAGAGGTTTCTGTTTTATTGGTTTGGAGCATAATTTCATTGATGAATCACACAACACATGCAGAAAGGTCAAATTTTGAACTGCGATGGCTTATGAGAAGTGCAACAGCAAAGCATTATAGAGCAAAACAAGCTAAGAGGTTTTTCTGCTTAAATAACTGGACATACACAGGTTGACCAGTCAGTCAGTTAAACAACAAAATATAAAGTTTGATGGCATGTAGGGCATTAAACACTCATATAGCAAATGGACGGAGCCTTTAGCTGCTCTCCTTGCCAAGCGTGAGCTTGTCGAACATGTACTCGGCCATGCCGTTCTGGGGGGCGCCCATGCGGCGCAGGTTGGTCACCCAGTCGCCCAGTTCTTTGATGGACTTCACCTGCTCGTCCAAGTAGTGTGTCTCAATGAAATCGCACATCTGTAAGAAACAAGACGGGTGTGTTTGGAATAAGTTTGTTTGTGAATGAAGTGGTCTAGCTGCACCAGTATGTGAGGTTCACACTCACGTGAGGGTCGTTGTGCTGAGAGGCCAGCTTATGCAGCTCCAGGAGGGAGTGATTGACGCTCTTCTCCAGCTGCAGGGCACATTCCAGCGCTTCCACGCCACTTCCCCACTCGTCCTTTTCTGGTTTCTGTCATGCATAAACACAAAGGTTAAAAGTGGCATGAGCAAAATCTTGTATTACAGCACAAATAATGAAGTAACCCAGCGATAGCATCACAACAAGAGATCTTTTTTGATGTTAATTCAAGCATTTAAAAGAAAGCAATGCATTTTTGTTTTAGGGCCGTCAAAATTAGCGTGTTAACACATGCAATACATTTTTTAGTTTAACACGTTAAAAATATTTAATGCAGCATCCGTTTTTTCCATCATAGTTTGGCTAGCATTACATTATATGATCATATAATGTAATGCTAGCCAACATTATATCGGGTTCTCTTTCGCACTTGAACAAATAATAACACAGAATTATGACAAAATGCCTGTTTTGTTGAGTATCCTCATAAGAGCAGTCTTAAATGAGTTAAATAACAGCTTAAATGAACTTGAAGAGTTGTGAGAAAATAAGATGCTCATGTTTGGCAGCGTCAGCTCTTAAAGTGACAGCAGCCTAATAAACCAGTTGCTGTGATGTCGTCTGTCATTAATGTTAATCAAAGAACAAAGGGAACAGAGAAAAATTGTAGCTTTAATAATGATTAATCTATATTTAATTTAGAATTTATGCAGTGAAGACTGTGAAGTGTTATTCAATTTTTTTGATCTTAAAATATGACATTATAATGGGTTTATGTAAAGACTGTTTTAAGTTCACTTAAATTAAAAGTGGTTAAAAACTAATAAATGTTGAAATTGATAGCTTTCATTTATAATGTAATGATGAATGTTTCATAGAGACATCAGTACAGTATTAGTATCAGTGACACTGGCCTTCATTCATAAAAAGATGCCATTATACATATTTAAAATATGCGGTCTTTAAGTTATTTCTACATTAATTTGTAGTCTAACTGTCAAATTACTACAATATGAAAAAAACACTTGCTTTTAATCGCGACTAATTACAGTAAAAATGTGCTATTAATGATTTTTTTTTAAAAATTGATTGACTGCACTATTTTTTTTTCCATAACCCAGAGAATTAAATACTTTTTACTTATTTACTGGAACTTGATCGATGCAAATCTGTAATGCCTAAGATGTCCTTTAATACATTCCAAGCGATTAGCGAGACAAATTTTTGCTTTGATGGATGCATTGAGACATTTTTCTCAGCGCATACCTTACATTTTACAGTTGTATCCTTATCTGTAACACCATTTCTACACCAGATGCGACAACAGCTAAAAGCTGTATACACTGAACTCGACAAGATGAAAGCACTTGGACTATGTCAGAAATAATAAAATATTAATAAAAATTAAACATGCATTTAAAATTTGATGGCAACTAGTCAGATGCCAAGCCAACTTCCTAAAAACATTTAATGTGAACCAACCATTTTTGCATTACCAATGGAACTGTTAAATCACTCCTGCCCTCTTGCAACTCATGCAAATATCATAAATGTTATTGCAAAATCTGTATTGAGAGCATTTGTGGTTGGCCGTTATGCTTTTTAATCTCTCACGAAAACAAAGCGAAGCTCAATAAACATGCTTACCGTCAGTTGAAGTTTGGTCAGTGTCAGTTAAAGATAAGAGCCCCACCCTAACCCTCTCCTCTCTATCTCTGCGTCCTTGCCTTGTCCTGACAAACTGTAATGCTATCACGTGAACACACCATATAAACGTACCTTCACGTCCTGCAGAAAGATCCTCCCTCCCCTCTGGTTCTGAAACTTCATCAGTTTCTCGGCATGTTCGCGCTCTTCGTGGGACTGATGGTGGAAAAACTTCGCAAAGTTGTGCAGAGCCTGATCATCTCGGTCGAAGTAGTACGACTGCATGAGAGAAATAAAACAATTAGGACAGATAGCGAATGAATCATTAACTAAACTTTCAAGCAAGGGTCATTCACATACTGAACTCAATGCTCCTTCCCATCACCCATTCATCTAGAACGCTACACTTTGCTTCCAAATGAGAAAGGGATGTTATAATGGATTCTTACCATAGAAAGGTAGACGTAGGACGCATACAGCTCCATGTTGATCTGACGGTTGATGGCGGCTTCGCAGGCCTCCTCGAAGTTCTGTCTCACCTGAGAGCTCATGTTTCTGTAAGAGAGGACACAGATTTGATCTTTTTATTGCATGCCTCTGACATCCTCATAAATAATGAACGCATTGTAACCTCTCTAACATCAGCTTCTGCATTTCCACACATCGTTGCTCACCGCAGACCCACTAATAGTAGTGTCTATTGTCTGTTCCAGACATGGCAGCAGGTGTTTACGCCACACAACTCTCTGTAAGTTGTGTTTAATACATCCTCAGGACAGGTGGTGTTAATGTCATTCGTTTGATACGAGGAAAAGCACATGATCGCATGACACTCATTTCATGGATCACTTAGATAATTCTACTCAAGGTTTGGCCCATTTGTCCAATCTCACCTACTCAAGAGATCCGGCCAATGTGCATAGTCTAACCTATAATTAACTCAACTATAATTATGACATTGTTGAAAAGCGACATAAAAACAGCTCATGAATGAATGCTTCTGAAATGTGGCCTGGGGTAACGCCTAATACAACATATTCTACATGACACAAGATGATCTTGAAATCTGTTTACTAAATAAAGGATTAGGAAAAACCCCTTGTGACCTGGGAACATTAAACCAAACCTGTCGAACAACTTAAAATGATTTCTTGGTTAGCGTTTTGGATGGTGACAACGCCTGTCCCCATCCACTTTCACTGTATTAAAAGAGCAGTGCCTATATTCCTCAAAAATAATTGATCATTACATTTTAGACATTAAACAAAAGACTATCAAAAATAGCTGTTAAAGGATTAGTTCACTTTCAAATAAATTTCCTGATAATTTACTCACCCCCATGTCATCTAAGATGTTTATGTCTTTCTTTCTTCAGTTGAAAAGAAATTAAGGTTTTTGAGGAAAACATTCCAGGATTATATACAGTTGTATTTTTTTTCAAAAATGACAGATCATTTCTCTAGATAAGACCCTTATTCCTCATCTGGTATCATTTAAAGCTCTTTGAAGCTGCATTGAAACTGTAATTTTGACCTTCAACCGTTTGGAGTCCATTGAAGTCCACTATAAGGAGAATAATCCTGGAATGTTTTCATAAAAAACCTTAATTTCTTTTCGACTGAAGACAGACATGAACATCTTGGATGACATGGGGGTGAGTAAATTATCAGGAAAATTTAATTTGAAAGTGAACTAATCCTTTAAACACGCCAAAATGAACTGTAAAATTACAGCTAGTGTTAAAATATATATAAACGCCATCAGTATTTACAAAGATTTATTTTTTATTTTTACTGAACATAACATACATAAAAATAGACAAAAGTAGTATAAACATAAACAAATAGTAACAGAAACATCTAAATCCATAAATAATTAAACAAAAAAGGTCACCTTCAGGACATAAACATAAGGTAACGTTAGATCGCGCGTTTTAAAATGTGGGTCACAGCTCCAGTCCCCATCCACTTTCATTGGTTGAGCGGCGTTACCATTTTTCAAACGAATTGCTTAACATATGTTGAATATTTTTGTCTAAAACAATAAATAATTAAATATAAAAAAGGTCACCTTCAGGAAATAAATAGAAGGTAACAGTATTTACGAAGATCGCAGCGTTTTTAAAATTTGGATCCAGTCCCCATCCACTTTCATTGGGAAAGCAGCGTCACAATTGTTCAAACAAACTGTTTAACGTATGTTATTAAATATTTTTGGCGGTTATAACAAAATGCTGCAAATCCAGTCGCGATAACGAACGCAAAATGGTCGAAAAAAATAATACATTAAGGAAACATATGGACCTGGACGCCATTTGAAAACTGTGAGGCCTTTACAAACATTACATTAATTTGAATTAACGACAATTTGTCAGGCGAAGCGAATTCCGTTTTATTTGATTCGAATCTTATTTTCCCTGCATTACTAAATCGATCAACACAAACAAACAAAATGGCGGCTTTGTGTATCGCTCGATAGTGATGGATACAGCAATCTCTATACAAAGCGAGTTATTCATGCATCAATATATATATATAAACAATGTGAACTGAATATGTGAATAAAAATGATGATTCTGATAAAAGACTTACCTTTTGGTTTTAATTGGTCTTTTTCGCAAAGATGGTCAACGACGCTGGTTCGAGTTGATTTTTTTTAAAAGCAAGCGTCTTAAAACCAGTTTTTCGATTTTAATCGGAAACAAAATGACTGGAATCAAAGAAGATGATTGATGGAAAGCGAAAAGACAGAAGTCGGTTGCCGTTCAAGCACTGTTGAAGCAGGTAACCTTCAGTCCGTCCTCGTGGCTGAAACGATAATGAGTTCGTGCGCATGACGCAGAGGTATTTGTATCACGTACGCCCATGCGATGCATGACGCAATACGCACGACGCACAGGATCCACCCCGAGATTACCTAAAATGATTGTGAAAAACTTACTTACATACATAAGGATACAAACACACATAACAACAATATAAAATAAACAATATGATCTAAAACATATAAAATCCCTCAAAATTAAACTCCATAGAGATTCAAGGTACTACAAATATGCTTTTTAAGATATTCCTAATTGGTTTACAGAGTAAACACAATTAATAGCCTATTTTATTATTATTATTTATTTTATATATATATATATATATATATATATATATATATATATAATAAATATATATTTTTTATTATTTTTTTTTTTAAATGAACTGCTCGCAAATGATGTTTGCTCAAATTTAAAAAAGAAAAAAAAAGAAAAAGAAAGTTCTCTTTGTCCAAATGGCATGAGACTGTACGGTGGTTAACACTTTTAAGATCTACAAATAAAAAATAAATAAAAAAATTGGAGTGATATCTTGTTTTTATGTTAGTGTAAAAAAATGTAATTTTAAAAGACATCACAAATCCTCCAAAAACTGTACAAATGTTGAGTAAAAACATTAATAAACAGAGTAAAATTACATTGTTTTTTAAAAAAAAATACATATTATATTGTTACAAAATTACATTTTGTTGCCTGGGGTCTCTGGAGACCCCGAACACCACGAGTGTAGCCCCCAAACGAAGACCGCACAAGGGTTAAAACAGTGAACTTTTTTCCCAATAGGCCTGCTTTTTATCTTTTATCAACTTTAAGTTCAAATCAAAATTTAGCCTAGAATCTGATATCCAATATTATAAACATGCAGCAAGAGGAGTCCAAAAGGGACTTTCTATACAATAATTAGAGTTTTCCTTTTAGCTAGCGCCTATATTTGAGAAGCATTAATGATATGCTTTGGAAGTGCTGGGGTTTAAAATGACCAAAAATTGTAGTCCTTATAAAAATACAGGGGAAGGAAAAATGTCTAGACGCTTCACCTTTGTCCTTGTGCGTATCAGTGGTCTATATAATAAGAGGTTTGAATTCAGTAGCTTGTTAGGTGCTACACCCAGGATGTGAGGAGTATCTCGCTGACTCAACAGTCATCTTCATCGGATTAAAGGGCTTTTTTGTGCAACAGAAGAAAAAGAAGAACGACTAGTGTACGTCTCACTGATTTCAATATTCACTCTTAGACATAAAGGTTGCAAAAGGAGGGTTTTCCCACTGATGTCATGAGGAACCCCTGAAAAACTTTCTGTGATACATTCTTAAGAACATTTGATAATTTTCAGCATCATTACTCCAGTCTTCAGTGTCACATGATCCGTCAGAAATCATTCTAATATGATGATTTGCTGTTTTGTTGAAAGCAGTTACTTCATATTTTTGAAGATACCATTACAGATTTTTATTTTTAGGATTTTTTAATGAAATGAAAGTTCATAACAGGAGCATTTATTGTAAATGCATCCTTGTGGAATACAATTATTAATTTCTTTAAAAAAACAACAACTTTTGAACGGCACATTTTCATCATACAGTGACCTATGCCGCAAAGACCCGTGCAAGACCAGAAGGATTAAATGTAGCCGAAAAAACACCCAATGAATTAACATTAGCACTTACTGTAACACATTAAACTTAAAGATTAATAATCTCCCTTTTCCACTATATAGAACCTTTTGTGCATTGGACAGATTCCATGGATGTTAAAAGTTCTTCATGGCCAAAAGAACCTTTATTTTTAAAGGTGTGTTTTATATCAATGACGTGACAGGTCTTTTTTTTTCTTTTCTTTTTTTTTTTGTCCAAAGCCTTAATAACAATAAAAAACAAAGATATGACATCCAAAGTATGTAAGGTAGTACAGCTAGATCTCTTTTATTGAATCTAAAAGGTTTTAATTATATTGTGCTATATATAAAGGTCATTCGGTTTAACCGTCCAAAGGCCAATACAGCCATTTAATTTGTGATTAAAACATCTTAAAATATAATAAATGTATATATTTTTATTCTGGCATGATTTTATAACATCATATATCAACATAGTGCAAAATGGTATTAAAATTATGTGTAGAAGTCGTTGCTTTGTTATGAGAAAGGATGTCCGGAAAAATGAGTTTCATTGATGTCATTCAGAGTAACTGATGTAAAGGGACCATTTTGGATCAAGTCATGTGGTCAATATCATGTGACAGGATGTGACATCATTCAGACACCTGCAAAGGATCACATGGTCGTAAAGCAAAGTAATTAACTCTCTCTTAAATATTTGAAAAATTCATGTTTGCTCATATGCATGTCCCGAAACATCAGGTCATTCGGTACAACCACTATAAAACATGGAAAATGTTGTAATATTTTAAAAACTTGTACTAAATATAAAATGTTTGATTGTCCTTATAACCAAAAGTGTCATTCGGTTAAACCGAAATTTTGGTTAAACTGAATGACTTTATGTCCATCTTATGAAAAATGACTAAAGCAGAGTTAATTGATTATAAAAACCACATAATCTCATTGTTAACACTTAATAAAACTTCAAAATTAATTATATCGCCATTGTTGTTTTACACTTTTAAAAACCTTATTCGTCAATGACCCATATATATATATATATATATATATATATATATATATACTTGTCAATAGATCCTGCACATATTTTTTAGAGAATTTCCATGAATACTGTGTAAGAAAATGCTTGTTTAATATCAATGTATATAAGTCTCTCTCTCTACACTTGGACACTAAACGGTGTCAGTCGCTGGTGTGCCTCTTGAGGCCAGCGGAGAGAGGTTTACCTGCGCGGCTCTTACATAATGCTGACACCGACACTTTTATTTGCACCATCTGTTGAAGTCTGCTATAAGGTGGTAAAAGTGGATCATGTGATCATGTCATGTGATCACTGGCCACTGGAAACGTGATATTATAAAGTGCTGAAACAGTTAACCAAACTGGCTCTTATTCACTCCTTTATTGGTCAATCCAGGTTCACCGTCAATAACAAGTAGTATGTGACGTAACATGGACACCAATGTTTTCCAGAACTTGTTCATGTTGTGTAACAGTAAATGTCTGCGTCAGAGATGCAACAGTTTTGCCTGCTCATTGGCAGTGTTTTCTACAGTTAAAAGCCTAAGTTATTAAGAAACAAAAAACAAAGTGTACTTTTTACCCTCCTGCATATTTACAATGTAGCATCTTCATAATATTCCATTGTTTAGTTAAGACATTTGTCATCATAGTTTGGCTTGAGCAAAGCTCATTTCACCAATCTTTCACAATCAAGAATTGTTTCGGAAGCATGACAAAAGGAAAAGAACAGAGTGAAGTCACAGTTCTTGATGTAATATAAACTTGTTGTGAAGTCAGAAGCATAAAAAGAGTTGACAAAGCATTTTTGGTTGGCAACATTACAGGACAGGTTTTTCTACACCAAACTGTTTGTGTTATAGTGGATAATCTGAAAGTAGGACAGAAGGTGTGATTGCTGAACAAACATAATTGATGTAATGGTAAATGTATCATCTCATTATATTCTTGCTATATTCATGCCACCACCTTCCATAAATGCTTAGGAGTATTCACAAAATAATTACATTTAATGAAACCACTTTGTGATAATTATAATCACTTTTTTATGAATCATCAGTAGTGATTTAACTGAACATCATACTCTTTTTTTAATGGCTCAATGGTTCTTGAAACATTAATTTTCTCCACAAGCATTTTTGTAAAAATTCTCATAAAGAGATACACATTTAATTATACAAGTTTTATATGGGAAAGTTTCTTTGGCTACAGATTATGTCATTGTTTGTTTCTATAGTTACCCATCAGCTTCCGCTGTGTCTTTGGTTTCCTTTGTTCAATCCCTGTGTTTGTTTTGTTAATAAAGACTGTTTGTTTTTGGATACTTTGTTTCGCTGTGCGATTTACACATGCATGTTACAGATACGCTGGAATTGACTAACCCCATAACATGGCAAAACTAACTGTAAGTCATTGATTAAATACTATTTATTTAAAGTTTATTTCAAAATAATATTCAAGTGCAATATGTAGAATTTTCTGTCTGCTAGAGGCCTATTCAAAACAAAGGCATAGCTTGATGACGGCAAGTTTGAGCACAGAATCTTGGGACATGTGGTCTCCACCTCAACGGACGGTGGAAAACAATCGGGATAGGACTCGGGAAGAAACCATGTTCATGGATGCGATTATTAACGTTACTGTAGTATGAAGCAGAGCAGGAGCGAGTGTTGTGGAGCTGAACGAGGAGCTGGAGCGATTGCGCAACACACGCCTCACCGGAAGGTCCAAAAATATGGCTACCGACTTGTCGCGGGAATTCACTATTCAATTCCCAGTAGCCACTGAGTTTACCACTGATAGGCCGGCGGTGCATCTGTATACACACTCTCCTCACGCAGCGAACGACTCACTTTCCTCACGCAGCTGACCACTGACTCTCCTCAGCTGGCGACTCACTTTCCTCACGCAGTGAACGACTCACTTTCCTCAGCTGGCGACTCACTTTCCTCACGCAGCGAACGACTCACTTTCCTCAGCTGGCGACTCACTTTCCTCACGCAGTGAACGACTCACTTTCCTCAGCTGGCGACTCACTTTCCTCACGCAGCGAACGACTCACTTTCCTCAGCTGGCGACTCACTTTCCTCACGCAGTGAACGACTCACTTTCCTCAGCTGGCGACTCACTTTCCTCACGCAGCGAACGACTCACTTTCCTCACGCAGACGCAGCGAACGACTCACTTTCCTCAGCTGGCGACTCACTTTCCTCACGCAGCGAACGACTCACTTTCCTCAGCTGGCGACTCACTTTCCTCACGCAGTGAACGACTCACTTTCCTCAGCTGGCGACTCACTTTCCTCACGCAGCGAACGACTCACTTTCCTCACGCAGAAGCAGCGAACGACTCACTTTCCTCAGCTGGCGACTCACTTTCCTCACGCAGCGAACGACTCACTTTCCTCACGCAGACGCAGCGAACGACTCACTTTCCTCAGCTGGCAACTCACTTTCCTCACGCAGTGAACGACTCACTTTCCTCAGCTGGCGACTCACTTTCCTCACGCAGTGAACGACTCACTTTCCTCAGCTGGCGACTCACTTTCCTCACGCAGCTGACCACTGACTCTCCTCAGCTGGCGACTCACTTTCCTCACGCAGTGAACGACTCACTTTCCTCAGCTGGCGACTCACTTTCCTCACGCAGTGAACGACTCACTTTCCTCACGCAGCTGACCACTGACTCTCCTCAGCTGGCGACTCACTTTCCTCACGCAGTGAACGACTCACTTTCCTCAGCTGGCGACTCACTTTCCTCACGCAGTGAACGACTCACTTTCCTCAGCTGGCGACTCACTTTCCTCACGCAGCGAACGACTCACTTTCCTCACGCAGCTGACCACTGACTCTCCTCAGCTGGCGACTCACTTTCCTCACGCAGTGAACGACTCACTTTCCTCAGCTGGCGACTCACTTTCCTCAGCTGGCGACTCACTTTCCTCACGCAGCGAACGACTCACTTTCCTCAGCTGGCGACTCACTTTCCTCACGCAGCGAACGACTCACTTTCCTCAGCTGGCGACTCACTTTCCTCACGCAGTGAACGACTCACTTTCCTCAGCTGGCGACTCACTTTCCTCAGCTGGCGACTCACTTTCCTCACGCAGTGAACGACTCACTTTCCTCAGCTGGCGACTCACTTTCCTCAGCTGGCGACTCACTTTCCTCACGCAGCGAACGACTCACTTTCCTCAGCTGGCGACTCACTTTCCTCACGCAGCGAACGACTCACTTTCCTCAGCTGGCGACTCACTTTCCTCACGCAGTGAACGACTCACTTTCCTCAGCTGGCGACTCACTTTCCTCAGCTGGCGACTCACTTTCCTCACGCAGCGAACGACTCACTTTCCTCAGCTGGCGACTCACTTTCCTCACGCAGTGAACGACTCACTTTCCTCAGCTGGCGACTCACTTTCCTCAAGCAGCGAACGACTCACTTTCCTCACGCAGACGCAGCGAACGACTCACTTTCCTCAGCTGGCGACTCACTTTCCTCACGCAGTGAACGACTCACTTTCCTCAGCTGGCGACTCACTTTCCTCACGCAGTGAACGACTCACTTTCCTCACGCAGACGCAGCGAACGACTCACTTTCCTCAGCTGGCGACTCACTTTCCTCACGCAGTGAACGACTCACTTTCCTCAGCTGGCGACTCACTTTCCTCACGCAGTGAACGACTCACTTTCCTCACGCAGACGCAGCGAACGACTCACTTTCCTCAGCTGGCGACTCACTTTCCTCACGCAGTGAACGACTCACTTTCCTCAGCTGGCGACTCACTTTCCTCACGCAGCGAACGACTCACTTTCCTCACGCAGACGCAGCGAACGACTCACTTTCCTCAGCTGGCGACTCACTTTCCTCACGCAGACGCAGCGAACGACTCACTTTCCTCAGCTGGCGACTCACTTTCCTCACGCAGTGAACGACTCACTTTCCTCAGCTGGCGACTCACTTTCCTCACGCAGTGAACGACTCACTTTCCTCAGCTGGCGACTCACTTTCCTCACGCAGCGAACGACTCACTTTCCTCAGCTGGCGACTCACTTTCCTCACGCAGACGCAGCGAACGACTCACTTTCCTCAGCTGGCGACTCACTTTCCTCACGCAGTGAACGACTCACTTTCCTCAGCTGGCGACTCACTTTCCTCACGCAGTGAACGACTCACTTTCCTCAGCTGGCGACTCACTTTCCTCACGCAGCGAACGACTCACTTTCCTCACGCAGCGAACGACTCACTTTCCTCACGCAGCGAACGACTCACGCAGTGAACGACTCACTTTCCGCAGCCGGCGACTCACTTTCCGCAGCCGGTGACTTACTTTCCGCAGCCGGTGACTTACTTGCCGCAGCCGGCGACTCACTTTCCGCAGCCGGTGACTTACTTTCCGCAGCCGGTGACTTACTTTCCGCAGCCGGTGACTTACTTTCCGCAGCCGGCGACTCACTTTCCGCAGCCGGTGACTTACTTTCCGCAGCCGGTGACTTACTTTCCGCAGCCGGTGACTTACTTTCCGCAGCCGGTGACTTACTTTCCTCACGCAGCAATTGACTCTCCACACGTTTCTTTTCAAATACTGTGATGATGCAATAACTAACTACATCGAGTAAAGTTTATAATTTTTTGTGTTGTAATTGTAATTTATTCTGAAGCAATATTCCAATCAGTGTTCTGTAAACTGTTGTTAAGATGTAAACTGTAAATCATCAGATCTGTATACGCTCCCTTAAAGGGATAGGTCAATCAAAAATAAAAATTCTGTCATCCTTGCCTTACCTTCTAGTTGTTCCGAACCTGTATGAGTTTCTTTCTTCTGTTGACCTAAAAATATATTTTGAATGTCAGTAAACAGACAGCTGACTGTAGCCAGTGAGTTTCATAGTAGGAAAAAAAATACTATGGAAGTCACTGGTTACCGTCAACTGTCTGGTTACTGACATTCTTCAAAATATTATCATTTTTAGCTCAACAGAAGAAAGAAACTCATATAGGTTTGGAACAACTAGAGTGTAGGTCAATGATGACAGAATTATCATTTAGGTTTAACTATCCCTTGAAATTGATTGTCATGGCATTTTTTTTTTTTTTTTTTTTTACCTTTTTAAAAAGGTAATTTCCCCTAACCTTGGCTATCAATGTCATGTTAATTAGAATAACTCACTGTAGGGCTTTTACCATTATTTTTAGATACTAAAGATACATTTTTGATTTGCAGTTGTCATGCTTAAAAACTGGTTCTGCAGATTTTTGACATTTCAAAATTGCATTGTTTTTGTAACACAGTTTAATGTATCTTTAGTTAAAGTTATATATTTTATCAACATTTGAACTTTGCAAAAAGGGAAATGTCACTTTTTCAGAATATTGTATATTAAAGATAATTTGTAAAATCCACAAAAGCTTTATAGATCTTTATTGTAAAGTTGTTAAACAGTGTTTTTCATGCTTGTTTTGCACATTCATATTCAATTTTATACATGCATCTAAATGCCACTTCTGATGCAGATTTCCTCTGCCGTGGAAAAAATAATGGTAAAAGCCCTACAGTGAGTTATTCTAATTAGCCTAACATGAAATTGATAGCCAAGGTTAGGGGAAATTACCTTTTTATAAAGGTAAAAAAAAAAAAAAAAAAATGCCATGACAATCAATTTCAAGGGATAGTTAAACCTAAATGATAATTCTGTCATCATTGACCTACACTCTAGTTGTTCCAAACCTATATGAGTTTCTTTCTTCTGTTGAGCTAAAAATGATAATATTTTGAAGAATGTCAGTAACCAGACAGTTGACGGTAACCAGTGACTTCCATAGTATTTTTTTTTTCCTACTATGAAACTCACTGGCTACAGTCAGCTGTCTGTTTACTGACATTCAAAATATATTTTTAGTTCAACAGAAGACAGAAACTCATACAGGTTCGGAACAACTAGAAGGTAAGGCAAAGAATTTTTATTTTTGATTGACCTAACGTTATCCCTTTAAGGGAGCGTATAGCTACAAATCTGATGATTTACAGTTTACATCTTAACAACAGTTTACAGAACACTGATTGGAATATTGCTTCAGAATAAATTACAATTACAACACAAAAAATTATAAACTTTACTCGATGTAGTTAGTTATTGCATCATCACAGTATTTGAAAAGAAACGTGAGGAGAGTCAATTGCTGCGTGAGGAAAGGGAGTCGCCGGCTGCGGAAAGTAAGTCACCGGCTGCGGAAAGTAAGTCACCGGCTGCGGAAAGTGAGTCGCCGGCTGCGGAAAGTGAGTCGTTCACTGCGTGAGTCGTTCGCTGCGTGAGGAAAGTGAGTCGTTCGCTGCGTGAGTCGTTCACTGCGTGAGGAAAGTGAGTCGTTCGCTGCGTGAGGAAAGTGAGTCGCCAGCTGAGGAAAGTGAGTCGTTCACTGCGTGAGGAAAGTGAGTCGTTCGCTGCGTGAGGAAAGTGAGTCGCCAGCTGAGGAAAGTGAGTCGTTCGCTGCGTCTGCGTGAGGAAAGTGAGTTGCCAGCTGAGGAAAGTGAGTCGTTCGCTGCGTCTGCGTGAGGAAAGTGAGTCGTTCGCTGCGTGAGGAAAGTGAGTCGCCAGCTGAGGAAAGTGAGTCGTTCACTGCGTGAGGAAAGTGAGTCGCCAGCTGAGGAAAGTGAGTCGTTCACTGCGTGAGGAAAGTGAGTCGCCAGCTGAGGAAAGTGAGTCGTTCACTGCGTGAGGAAAGTGAGTCGTTCGCTGCGTGAGGAAAGTGAGTCGCCAGCTGAGGAAAGTGAGTCGTTCACTGCGTGAGGAAAGTGAGTCGCCAGCTGAGGAAAGTGAGTCGTTCACTGCGTGAGGAAAGTGAGTCGCCAGCTGAGGAGAGTCAGTGGTCAGCTGCGTGAGGAAAGTGAGTCGTTCGCTGCGTGAGGAGAGTGTGTATACAAATGCACCGCCGGCCTATCAGTGGTAAACTCAGTGGCTACTGGGAACTGAATAGTGAATTCCCGCGACAAGTCGGTAGCCATATTTTTGGACCTTCCGGCCCGCCATACACGAGCAGCGGGACTTTTATTATGTCAGAGTCGCCAGCGCCGCTTCCGCTTTTCCGGTCATGAGTATGAGGTAACACAGCTCTGTTTATCATATTAGATACATTTGAGTGTGTTGAAAATGATGTTATAACGTTACTCTGTGCGTTCGCTCGGCGGCTGCTGTGATTCATTTTAAAACGTATTGTATAATGGAGAGAATTCTGTATTAGCCTACTGTTACTAAAAATAAAGCTGTAACGTTATCTGATTATGCTATGTTATCTACTTCACAAAACAGTGTTTTTCTCCGAGGCATGGTAAAGCATGGTACTCGCAAAAAATCAAGAAAATTAGATTTAAACAATAAGGCTAAACGTGTTGAGCAATATAACAATAATTAGTTTTCTGCCTATAAATATATCAAAACAGTTGTTCCCTTGTCTATTAAAACATGTAATATATTAAAGCATCTTTGGTGTTTCCATGGTTTCTACAAAATAAACCGGAAACCGAGGGTAACGCGGGTATGACGCAATTGACAGGCGACTCCTCACACGTCCCGGAGCCTTGGTTAAAATTGCAATTTTCTCACGATTTACAAATAGTTGCAAACATCTGGGATATTGTAAGTACTCAAGTGAACAAAATATATAACACTGGCCTAGTGGTTTTTGGATATTTTACTGCAAAATTCTTTCATATTGCACCTTTTAAGTCATTCACACACACTATAAATTTTTACTGGGGATTCTTCTGTTCTTGATTGACTAACAGAAACTCTATTCAAAAGATGCAGACTGAGACTATAGTGACTGGACTTTCATCTAGATGGCCCACTAAACTTTCCATATAGTTAATTAAATTTGTGGATCTTGGAGAAAATAGCAATGCTATTCTTATTAGGTGTAATCCTGTAGTCTCAGCCTCAGACGTCACGCCCACGGTCCGCTGTCTGAAGGTCTGGCTATGAGAGACTAGTCATCCTGTATTCAGAACAGTCTCTTTGAAATCAACAGAACAACCCTGATCTTTTACACCAGCCATTCCTTTGTGCCTAAATCCTAATCCAAGTTTTATAATTGCTTGGCAAAACTATAATGCAACTTGCTTTTTACTAAATGTCACTTGACTTTATACTTTCTTCAGAAAGGTAAAAAACACAAAACAACACAACCATGCATGTCTTTAAATCGAATATATACATTCATATGGACTTTTTCACAATGCACACCAATACTGATATCTGAAGAGCAGGGCAACCACCAATGGTAAATATAAAGTACAAATAAAAAGTTGAAAAATTCATGTTTTCTCATATGCATGTCCCGAAACATCAGGTCATTCAGTACAACCGCTATAAAATATGGAAAATGTTGTAATATTTAAAAAAATTTGTACTAAATATAAAATGTTTGATTGTCCTTTTGATATCAGCCTGTTAGCATTGTTTGAAAATATCGTCATTTGGTATAACCGAAATTTTGGTTAAACTGAATGACTTTATGTCCATCTTATGAAAAATGACTAAAGCAGAGTTAACTGATTATAAAAACCACATAATCTCATTGTTAACACTTAATAAAACTTCAAAATTAATTATATCACCATTGTTGTTTTACACTTTTAAAAACCTTATTCGTCAATGACCCAAATATATATATTTATATTATTGGTGATATCCCAATATAACAGACATGTTATCCATGAACAGTCTCTTTGAAATCAACAGAACAACCCTGATCTTTTACACCAGCCATTCCTTTGTGCCTAAATCCTAATCCAAGTTTTATAATTGCTTGGCAAAACTATAATGCAACTTGCTTTTTACTAAATGTCACTTGACTTTATACTTTCTTCAGAAAGGTAAAAAACACAAAACAACACAACCATGCACGTCTTTAAATCGAATATATACATTCATATGGACTTTTTCACAATGTACACCAATACTGATATCTGAAGAGCAGGGCAACCACCAATGGTAAATATAAAGTACAAATAAAAAGTAGATTTATGTTGTGTTCAATATTAATGAATAAGCAGCTGAGAAGTTTTTTTTTTAATGAGACAATACTTTCTAAAGCTTTATTAAGCTGATGAATATGGGAATAAGAGACAGACAAAGAAACTTAGAAATGTAGTTAGAGAAAAATACTAGGACATCTAGTGGTGAACTTATGGAGCTACAGGTTAAAAGTCACATTCTCAAAATTACATTTTTTCTCAGTTGCTCAGATCACAGCTGAAATTCTCAAAACTACTTGTTCAGCCTCCACATCATCTGTGCACATCATAAAAGCAATTTCTCATTGTTTCGAACAAATTGCATATGCTTTTGTACAGTCGTGCAATTGATTATGGTATATAGTCTTGCCGCTCAAAGCATTAGTTCCTTGCATAAGCCATAAAATGCAAAATGGTTGAACTAGTTGTCATAAACTGTCGAACATATTTTCTACACATTTCTATTAGACTTTTTGCAAATGTGTCCTGAATTGATGAATTTCGGAGGTGAATTCTGAATTTCACTATAATGAAGGGGAATATAAAGCATTAGATCACCCAGTTCTCTATAGCTCAGATGTCATCTCATGAAGCTTCTTTTGGGAAGCAGATAAAGACAGAAGATAACAATGAACAATGACATAAGGACTTGTCATTCTGATGGCACTGATATGTTCATTGACATAAATACTTGCTTTTGAGACATGAACTAAGGATTTTGAGCAAGTTACAGGCTTTTGCAGATAATCCATTGTGTGGTGCTGTTTATACGAATTGTTTTGAGAAATGAACATAATGGTTTGCCAATATTAAGGATGATCTGAGAAATGTTCCAAAGCGACTGAGAAAAACTGTGATGAGACACACAATGCTTTATAGAGCTGATGAATATGGGAATAAGAGACAGACACAGACACCCATAAAGAAATGAAGTTAGAGATAATTGTTAGGACTATGTAGGACATCTAGTGGTGAACTTATGAAGCTACAGGTTAAAAGTCACATTCTCAAAATGACAGTTTTTCTCAGTTGCTTTGGCACATTTCTCAAATCATCCTTAAAATTTGCAAAACAGTATGTTCATTTCTCGAAACAATTCGTACAAACAGCACAACATATTGGATTACCTGCAAAAGCCTGTAACTTGCTCAAAATCCTTAATTCATGTCTCAAAAGCAAGTATTTATGTCAATGAACATAACACTGCCATCAGAATGACAAGCCCTTGTGTCATTGTTCTCGAACAAATCCTTAGCCATGTTGTCAATATAACAGTGATGAATATTTCAGATGTAAACTAGTATGGCTACAGTTTTTATGACAGTGATTGAAACTGCACAAGGCCGCTGCTGCACTTTGTATGGCATATATCAATTTTAACAGTACAACTGGACACATTACTGTATATGGGAGATTGATTGCAAAAGACTGGACAGGATTTGTTTCGTATTTACAGTTGGTCTGTCAACAAATCACTGTAAAATGTCCTTGTGATAAAAAAGACAAGACTTACACATACACTGTATATATGTATTCATATGTATAGTATGTATAAAGTTCATTTAGCCTACTATTCTGTAAGTGTAAAAATGCCACTGTAATATTCAGATTATAGCATGCATACCATATTAGAGTGCATTGCACATTGCTGAAATACATACCTGATATGTCCATGAAATGCTTGAATGATTGAGGAAAAGGTTTTTCTCCAAACGTTCAGCTGCACATTTAGAACCGCACAAGCCATTGTAAGGTCATGATTGAGAACATTGCTTACAATAGTGGTCCTTATAGAAACGTGCCTGCGCCCTTTGCCTTATACCTCTTCCTCTGTTTTGCCTTCCTACCCTTCTACCACACATCCTTACTCCTCTTCTTGACCTTGTTTGTTTTCATGATGTTCTTCCATTATCAGAAATTGTAACTCTTGTGTTGTGCTCTGTCTATATGCTTTCCAACTGAAGATTTATGACATGCATCTTTGAACTGCTTTAGAGAACTGGTTGTGTCATTGCTTTACATTTCCCTGAATACATTAGTATTCATATAGATAGATAGAAAGACAGATAGATACTTATAGAAGTATTTTACGATGCACCAAGGCTGCATTTGTTATTTATTAAAATATAGTAAAAATAGTTATAAGGCCTATTGTGAAATATCATTACAAATTTAAAGGTACACTATGTATCTTTTTTGTTTTAAATTTATTTCAACCCATGTTTTTGTCTTATCCTGGATCACTTTGGTACACCTACAGTGGCATGAAAAAGTATGTAAACCCCTTGCAGAATCTGTGAAAATGAGAATTATTTTAATAAAATATGAGGGATAATAAAAAATGCATGTTATTTTTTGTTTAGTATACTGTCCTGAGTAAGATATTTTACATAAAAGATGTTTGCATTTAGTTCACAAGACAAAACAATAACTGAATTTATTAAAATAACCCCATTCATAAGTTTGTGAACCATTGATTCTCAATACTGTGTGTGGTTACCTGATGATCCACGACTGTTTTTATGTTTTGTGATGGTTGTTCATGAGTCTCTTGTTTGTCCTGAGCAGTTAAACTGAGCTCTGTTCTTCAGAAAAATCCTCCAGCTCCTGCAGATTCATCAGTTTTCAAGCATTTTTGCATATTTGAACCCTTTCCAGCAGTGGCTGAATGATTTTGAGATTCATCTTTTCACACTGAGGACAACTGAGAGACTCAAACTCAACTATTAAAAAAGGTTCAAACATTCACTGATGCTCCAGAAGGAAACATGATGCATTAAGAGTCGGGGGGTGAAAACTTTTGAACAGGATGAAGATGTCACAATTTTTCTTATTTTGTTTAAATATCATTGTTGTTCATGTAGTACTGCCCTTCTGAACCAACAGAAGATACTTGCATGTTTCCCGGCAGAAAAATTAAGTACAACAATGTCAAAATCATTTGTTTAGTGTTTTATGCCTTTTTGGAGATGGTGCGAAATTAAAGCGAAGGCGAGATATTTAAAGTTTTCCTCCGTGATTCAGTTGCCATGACATCCAGTGAGTGTATACTTTTGATGTAATTGGACACGAGTCGCGCGACGCAGCGTTTGAATGGGTGTGGAGCAGTGGTTCTCAACCTGCGGCCCGTCACAAATGTTAAATGCGGCCCGCGATATGCCGACCACAATAATAATAATAATAAAAATTAGCATACAATTTATTTTTGTTTTAAAATTTAAATTAAAGTGAATTAAATAAATATAAATGAGCTATAATGCTTTATTTGTCATATAAAATAATTTGGTGAGCATTTATTATTTTCAGACATCAGGCAATGTAGGCTAATGACGCAATCACTCAGTTAACGAAACAAACACAAGTGCGCGCTTAGGAAGAATTCAAGTAGCCATTAATTTTGTAAATTTAAGCCTCAAAATAGTCAAATTTGTTATTAAAGGAGAAAAGCTAAATGTGGAAGATAAAATGAAGGAACACATGCAAACAAGAAGAGTTGCAGCATCAGCAGCAAAGGTAAGAAGAATGGAAGAATCAGTTTGCTGTTAGGCCTAATGAGCGAGATGGGCAGCCTTCCTGTTTGCTCTGTAGTAAAGTACTTGACAAGCAAAACCTACGATTTCAAAAGACTGAACTGTGAATTCGATGTGTTTATGTGATGTATTTTAAATCAGTAAAAATAACCGCATCATCGCACCCGCGGCTGGATGAGCCCAATTCTGCGCGCGCTCGCGGATCCGATGCTGCGCGAGGGATTGCGACATGACAGAATGCTTGATATCGTCAGAGA
The DNA here is from genome assembly GCA_036281575.1 of Ancherythroculter nigrocauda. NCBI lineage: Eukaryota > Metazoa > Chordata > Actinopteri > Cypriniformes > Xenocyprididae > Ancherythroculter > Ancherythroculter nigrocauda. The sequence goes on from VTFQ01000004.1 coordinate 56,073,147, forward strand.
TTGTAATTAGCCTACAGTGCGCTCAGTGTTGTTTGTAAAAAGAGCTGAGTAACATTTGCTTATTAAGGCGTTTATGTGATTGTTTGGTGGCTATTGCGATGCTGTTGAAGAGAGTCATACAGTCATACAGAATTAAATAGCAACTTAAAGTGATGTATATACAGTTTGTGTGTTCATTGAGCATTACTGATTATTATTGTAAAGCTAATGTCAGTAAGTTAGTTTTTATTTGTTATTTATTGTGTGCAACATCTTGGTATAATAATAGTATTATCTGCTAATACTATAACATTAAATCTGATTGGTTTGCATTGGTGACGTCATATGTAAATTATATGCGGACCGTGAGACTTGCACTTGGACCATTGTGCGGCCCACTGGGAGAAAAGTTTGAGAACCACTGCACTATAGTGACACAGCACAGTGTGTTCTCCTGGTAGGGTTCACGAAGTGCCACTAGGGGGCAGCAGATAATGCTAAATCACTAAATCAATGGTTCCCAAACCTGGTCCTGGAGTACCCCCGACCCCAACAATCCACATTATTGACATCTCTCTTATCTGACACACCAATCTGAGGTCTAACGAGCTGATGAGTTAAATAAGATGTGTTTGATTAGGGAGACATCTGAAATGTGCTGTTCTGGAGTTGGGAGCCACTAAATCACAGTTTCACATCTTAGATCCATTGCAAATGTTTACATAATCGTCTGCATTCTGGATCAGTGCCTATGAAGAATGGTTTAGAGTCGCCACTTATTTCCCAGATGGATGTCAAACCCTGATATATTGTGTTTTTGTTAGGTAGGGGGTTCTCCGAGATGCTGCCGTGACGTATGCGCCTCTCCGCCAATCACAATCCTCGGAACAAACATAACCGACCAGCACTTGTCAGTGAGGAAAAAACCCACCGCGAAATGCAGGTCCATCTTCCAGCGGCGGTGAAATAAACCGAAAGCGTTTCATATATACACCTATTTGTGCTTTTTTTGAAGGATCGGATCACCATCTTTTACCCCCTGAAGATTTTCTTGTCACCTCTCTTCGTGTTTCATTTATTTTGAGGATGTCGGTGGCGGGGTTTAAAAAGCAGCTGCACAAAGCGAGTCAGGTAAGGAGACGCCCGACTTATGTTTATGTTTATGGTTACGATTATAGCTTAAAACCAAAGTTATGAGGGTCTTAACAGGTGGATGTGGAGGAAGCACTCGTGTATTGTTTATCTGAAGTGGTCTGGTTGGGTTTTGTTCTTTAAGAGGCCCATCAGAGCCGCTTTACTTCACATCTGAATATTTCTGCTAACTTTATAACACGCTTTTGTTGATATATAGTCGCTCGTTGTGACGTAACTATGCGTTTTTATTTTGCAAATTCTCCCGCATCTTGCTGTTGTGAGGCCTGCTTAAATGAAACTGGTTCATTAATTGATTTTTAATGTATTATTATCGTTATCTCACTAATATTAATCAACTGGAGTGTGGAGATGTTATCACGACCCGTGTTGCGTGATGATGTCATTTTGGATCAAGATAACGGTTTTGTTATGATGTCACGTGTGACCAGGCGGTCTATGGCAAACCGTTTGGACATTTATTCCTAAAACTTGCTTGTGTTTATTTTATTTTACTATTTTTTTATTCTAATAATGACTAGTATGTATTCAATAGTCACTAGTACTGATTCCTTTTTGCTGTAAGATGTTGTTTCCTATTCAAATGGTTACCAGTATCAGAAATTGGATCAAAATTATGTAAAAATACTAGGGATGCACAATATATATCGGCCACCATATCTGTATCGGCCGATATATGTTCATTTTTAATGTTATCGTTATCGGCACAATAAGAAAATTTGGCCGATATATTAAAGCCGATAAATAATGGATTATTTCCTTTGTGTGCTTGGGGCATGGGTTTTAATGGTGACTGGTGAGACTTTTTTCTTTGTAATCAGGCTTTCAAAAATTATATAAAAATTTGGATCTAGATTTATCAGCCAATATATCAGTTATCAGCTTTCAAATATACAGAGTTGTCGGTATCGGCCAAAATTTTCATCCAAAAAATGTAGTGAGTTCACGTTTAATATGCTTAAATTGTGGGCCAAAGTGTAGAAGGATGCCAATATTAATGTTGATTAATCATTAGGGATGCACGGTATATCAGTCACCATATCGGTATCGACTGATATATGTTCATTTTTAATGTTAAAAAACTATATAAAAATTTTAATTTAGATTTATCGGCCAATATATCGGTTATCGGCTTTCAAATACAGAATTATCGGTATCGGACAAAATTTTCATTTTTTTGTTTTTTGTTTAAAATGGAGACCCCGATTCTCCAACGATTCTGAAGAAAAAACACTAGTCAACTAAACAAAGTGAAATGTAATTTACAAGAAAAAATGTTTAATGTTGATGCACGATATATCGGCCACCATATCAGTATCAGCCGATATATGTTCATTTTTAATGTTATCATCATCGGCCCAATAAGAAAATTGGGCTGATATATTAAAGCTGATAAATCATGGATTATTTCCTTCAGCCGAGACAATTCAGATGTGCACTGTTCACCATGATGGTTTTGAATTGCTTGAAATATGATTGGAGTCACTTCAAACAAGTGCAACATGTGCTGCGCAAATCTGTCATATAGGCTACATAAAATTATAATGAGAACATTATAATTGTGTGCTTGGGGCATGGCTTTTAATGGTGAGACTTTTGTCTTTGTAATCAGGCTCTCAAAAACTATATAAAAATTTGGATTTAGATTTATCGGCCAATATATCGGTTATCGGCTTTCAAATATACAGAATTATCGGTTATCGGTATCGGCCAAAATTTTCATATTGGTGCATTCCTAAAAAATACAGATGAAAATTAACAAAATATTAGATAAAACAAACAGCTTTGGTGAAACACCATTACATATACTTAATATTTCTATGAGTCAGAATAAGATAATTAAAAACCGACTAAGCATACACAAAAAACGAAGTGAGTTCCCGTTTAATGTGCTTGAAAAACTGCGGCCCAAAGTGTAGAAGGATGCCAATATTAATGTTGATTAATCATTAGGGATGCACGGTATATCGGTCACCATATCGTTATCGGCCGATATATGTTCATTTTTAATGTTATTGTTATCAGTCCAATAAGAAAATTAGGCTGATATATTAAAGCTGATAAATAATGGATTATTTCCTTCAGCCGAGACGAAATATGAAATATGATTGAAATCACTTCAAAAAGGAAAATACCATTAAGTACAACATGTGCACCTCAAATCTGTCATATAGGCTACATAAAATGTAATAATACAATATAACATTATAATTGTGTGCTTGGGACATGGCTTTAATGGTGAGACTTTTGATTTGTAATCAGGCTCTCAAAAATTATATAAAATTTGGATTTAGATTTATCGGCCAATATATCAGTTATCGGCTTTCAAATATAAAGAGTTATCGGTATCGGCCAAAATTTTCATATCGGTGCATCCTTATTAATCATTTATTAGAAACGGTAGTTAAAGTTGGCATGAAATTAAAATTTACCTTACCATTTTACCCAAAATTCTGATTCATCCGTGTTTATTTCACTTTTAACGTTTTTATTGACCTCGTAATTTTTAATGAAAATGTCATAACTAGATCTGGTGAAATGACAAATTTGTCTCTGGCCTGGTGACATTTGCAGGACTTCTCCAGACACTTATTGTGCTTAAACCCACAATCCAATCAACAACCGATGCATAGAAGCAAGTCTCCGCCCCCTACATTTTTAAAGATCATCTCTTACATTCGGGCTTACATCACAGTATGATAGAAAAGATCTGTCACTATTTCTATTTCATCACAAATTTAATAATTACCAGTACATAAATGCTGTTTACTATGTAAGTGGTTCTTTATGGCATAAAGGGAAAATACAAAATACTTAATGTTGTAGAGTTAATGAATAAAGCCCAGCTGTTTTGCCAAAGACATCCCATTTTAACAGCTGGATAAACCCCCAACAAGTAGACGCATTCAGACTGTAATTGTTCTACACTTTCACTTCTGTGTGAGTGGCCTTCTTTGTTTAGCCATTCTGAGTTTAGCATCCTCTTTTTTTTTAAATAAAGACATTCAGTGGAGGATGTGTTTGTTTGGGAGAACTGTCAAATGCCTCTTTACCTGATTAATGTTTTGCCATAACTCAGGTAATAGGTGGTTCTGCATCATTAGGCTTCAGTGTTTAGATCAGATGCAGCTAATTCAACTGTACATCTCAAATTATAGTGATCTGATACTTTACTGTAATTCCTGTAATTTACAACTGCTGTCACCAGAAACCGTGACATAAGCTTTAATGCGTAGCATCCTGAGCTAGAAAAGCAAATGGAAAATAATTAGCGTAGCTGCTGTTCATAACATTTTAAGCAAAAGATAATCATGCACATTTCATCTGATATAACAAGAGTACAAGCAATGCAATGCATTATGTGAATGCTTGTGTCTTTAATCTAGATTTAAACTGGGAAAGTATGAGCCCTGAGCATTATCAGGAAGGCTTTTCCAGAGTTTAGGAGCTAAAACGCTCTCCCTCCTTCGGTGGACTGTAGTGGATATCCTAGGTACTAGTTTTGTGAACAGCATAGAGATGAAATTGGTGTTATATGATCATGTTTTATTGAACTCTAGCAGCTGCATTTTGGACTAACTGTAGCTGGTTTATTGAGGATGCAGGACAAACACCTAATAATACATTACAGCAGTGGTTCCCAACCACATTCCTGGAGTAACCCCAACACTGCACATTTTGCATGTCTCCTTGATCAAGCACACCTGAATCAAGTCATCAGTTCATTAGCAGAGACTCCAAGACCAGAAATGGGTGTGTCAGACAAAGGAGACATGGAAAATGTGCAGTGTTGGGGGTACTCCAGGAATGTGGTTGGGAACCACTGCATTACAGGGTCATTCTGTGTCAACTTAACCAGAGGTCTCCGGCTCAAATTTTTAATTTTATTATTTTTTCTGTAGAAAGACAAACATAAATAGTGATGAAAGCCTAAACATTAAATATCACAAATGAATATTTATTGAGTAATCCTCTGTTTTGTTGAGGGGGTCAAAATGACCATTTTCACCTGAGATTTGGAGCCAATTTAGAGGGGTGTAAAAATGACTTTAGAAAGATGGCATAGCATCATTATTTTATTATAACACAGAGATTGGTAGGTCTATTAGTAAAATCTGTAGACTTTAGTAATCTTTGTTTCATTATATGCCAACAGTGACAGTTCAATGCCAAAAACAAACGTTTTCCCAAAGTTTACATGTCTTCAATTTAAGAAGTGTTAAAGATATCTAGATTATTGTTCTTATTAAACTTTTCTTTTGGAATCTTCATTTTTGAGGCCCATATGTTTCAATCTCATATGTTTCAATCTCAATGTGGTAATGTGTAGTTATGTGAAGTAATGTGAAGTTGTTCAAATAAACAAAATCCCTTCTTCCAAATATCACCAAAACTGATTCAAATATAGATTTTTATTAGGGGTGTGACGAGATCTCATGGCACGAGATCTCGCCAGACTAATATGTGACGAGATTTCTCGTCGAGGCGAAAAGTAGTCTTGTGATGTTGCCATGACAGAGTGTTAGGATGATTAGGAAAGAATATGCCACTGCTTCGTTTACATTACGCCTCCACTGTCGTTTTGCTTTGTATTTAAATAAAAAACATTTAATTCAGTTGGATAACGGTTGCCACCGTTCCATATTTACAGAGTTACGTGCGATCGCTAAAAAAGAAAGTAAACGCGAGCGCGCATTCAAACGCGATTTCAATACCCCGCATTTTGAAAGCGGCTCCCTGATGAATGCAAGTATCTCTCAATATGAAAGCTATTTTAAGCTGGGCAGCGTAGTTGTAAACATCTCTCAGCTCTGTATCAAAGAAAAATTTGGTCTTATTTGCACTTTGGTTGAAATTATTGTAAAGTGTTACCATAAAAAATGAATAACAGTTTTCTCCTAATCTTATTATGCACAAACAGTAAGGTTTCATTTGTTAACATTAGTTAATGCACTGTGAACTATCATGAACTAACAATGAATGACTATTATCTAACATAAACAAAGATTAATAAATACTGTAGCACATATATTGCTCATTGTTAGTTGATGTTGGTTAATTAATGTTAATAAATGAGACCTTATTGTAAAGTGTTACCATTTTTATTTATACTGTTTTTATGATCAGTTTGTGGAAAGGAGTTCAGTTAGGAGGTCAAAAGTTGTAGAAGCTCATAAATCATGTACAGTAAGGTCTGAAGAGACTGAAATCATACAGGAGAGAAGTCAATCAGTTGAGATTGTGGCAAAACCTTTTACAGTGCTTGAGTATTGTTGTCTTTTACTGCATATGATAATTCATACTAAGAAAGTAGAACTGAAATGACATTCATTACAAGATGATTAGTTAAAACATTTTAAAGACACCTGCAGAATATTTTTTCTAGTCATGTATTTCGCCATTGAGGATTTCTTAAAAATAGTGTGTAAAAATGTTGTCTCGTCTCGTCTTGTGAACTCAATCTCGAGTCTCGTCTCGTCTCGTGAGATACCTGTCTCGTCACACCCCTAATTTTTATAAATACACTTTTGAGAGCAAGTTAATGGTCCTCAACTGAACCATCTTCAGTGGATTTTTGGTACTCAGAGAGTTGTGTTTTATGCAGTTCTTTTGATAGAGCGAAACAAGATACAGTTCTAGTTTAAACACTATTTATTCTTCAGACATTCCTCTTTAAATGTAATAAGTATCAGCCGTGTGCAAAGTGATCCACATTTGGTTTTCGATCACTGAAAATGGGTAAAATTCAACAGTTTGATGATACAGTTGCTTTGAGATCCCCATATCTATGGGACTGAACTATATAAGGCCTTGAAAATGAAGATTCCAAAACAAAAGTTCATTAAGAATGAGAATCTAGAAGGATATTAAGATATCTTGAATACTTTTAGAGTTACAGGCATGCAAACTTTGGAAAAGGAATATTTATGGCACTCCGAAAGGTATGTTCTATGCAATTGAGTTGATAGAAAAACTCAAGATACATTTCTTGTTTCAACATTATTTGTTCTTCAGATATTCCTCTTTAAAAGAAAAAAGTATGAGCTTTGTGCAAAGTGTCCCATATTTGGTTTCTGACCACTGAAAATGTGTACAATTTACCACTTTACTCATGGAGCCACATTAAGATCTCCATATCTCTGGGATTGAACCATCGAGGACCTTTAAAATGAAGATACCAAAAAGAAAATTTGTTAAGAATGAGAATCTAAAAGGATATTAAGATATCTTTAATACTTCTTGAGTTACAGGCATGAAAACACAAGGCAAAAAACACAAGAAGTGCTTTTTCCCATTTTTGAACTCTTGGTATTTGGCATAAAATGAAACAAAGATTGCTAAAGTCAAAAGATTTTACTAATAGACCTACCGATCTCTGTGTAAAAATAAAATAATGATGCTGCCATCTTTCTAAAGTCATTTTTATACCCCAGTAAATTGGCTCCAATGTTTAACGTTTGAAAGCAAAAAATAAAGACATCTATGAATGTTAGTGTTGTAATTTTACTGATGTTCTGTAATATAAAAAAAAACAAATGATTATATCACAATAATTCTATTAATACTTTTGTAAAATTTTCATTATAACTCTATTAATATCTTCTTTTTTTGTCTTTAGGTGATCACATGCCTGACTCACTTAAGTGACTGCAATGTTTTTACAGAAAATAATTAAATTATTTTTGTTCTAATTATTGTTGAGCCGCAGGTTTAGGCTCACTTAAATGACTGCATTTATTTAATTTTATATAATTTTATTTAATTAAGAATAATTAAATTATTTATTTTAATTATTTAACCTGAAATATATGTTTACTACTTTTCCAAATATTCTATGTTGCTTAGAAATAAATATATTGTGTTCAATGGGGAAAAAAGTAGTTTTTTACCCAGACATTTTAAATAACACATTTTAGAGCTGTAATTGCAATACCATGATACCATGATATTTTTGCTTATGGTTATCATACTGTCAAAATCTCATACCGGCCTATGCCTATTTCATATCAGGGTATTGTTCAATCGTTTTGAGCTGTTGAGCCAATGTTTTGATGCTCATTGCTGGTCATTATGCTTTGTTATGATAAGCCACATTATCGCACAAGCTAGATAATAATCATTCCAGTCATAAACTGAACAAAACAGAAAATGTTTTTTTGACATAGCCTCACCAACGCCATAGTTTCCCATTTTATTGTTTTGGAACAGCCTGCTGTGCCCACCAGCAGGTTTGCAGTTTTTGAAAATATTATGACACGCTTATGTTTTGGCATCTTAAAATTGATTTTTTTCCCCCATTGTGTGCTATATATGTTTTTTTTTTGTTTTTTTTTACCTGTTGTAGTTCAGACTTTTACATACTGGTGACATTTGGATGGACCCTGAGGCAGTATGATTTTGGTTTTTGCTCTTTTTACAACATCTTTTAATGTGAAGTGACATATATAACATGTATTTTTAATAACAATATTAAGATTTGCTTTTTAGTTGAGTTTGTCTAATCAAAGCTGTTTTATGTCATGTTGAGATTACATACTCACTATAACACAGTAACCGCTCCTATGAAAACAGACACTTTCAGTAGTAAAATCAATTGAATCGTGGCTGACCTCGAATAGTGCATTTCTACAGTGGCAGCTGAAATGGCATTCACATTGCACAAAGTGATGTCCAGCCCAGAAAAAATTGACATCTTCACCCTTAATTCAAATATTATTAGAAATTTATTAAAAATTTTGTATTTTGCGTATTTATACTTGATGTCAATTGTTTTATTTGAGACATGCCAAATTACTGAAACAAAGGAAAGATTTAGGAAGGTACACCTCTCAGAAAATGTACAAATATAGATCATTTTAGATGTTTAATTACTATTTGGAGCATTGGGGTCGCTAGACAAGGGATTAATGAACTCATTTTTGCGAAAACCTTAAATTTGGCCAAATTTGACATTTTTCACTTCAATCACTTGTTTTTGTATGTCTTCATAACTTCATAACTTTTGCATGTCTTCATAACTAGTTTTTGCATGTCTTCACTATGAAAAATGTCAGTTTTGGCCAAATTGAGGTTTTTACAAAAATGAGTTCATTGGGCTCAGGTCTAACAATCCCAATGCTCCAAATAGTAATTTTTATTAAAATACGGTTTTTCAAAAATGCAATTTTTCTCCGCTTGCTTCTGGACGACTGGCGCTGTGCTTCCTCTCAGCACAAGTTTAGTATCGTTTTAAAGCTGTAACGAGGCGGGATTCAGGATCGGATGCATGTGCAAGCTTTATTAAAGCAGAGTTTGTAGTTAAACAGGCAAGGGTCAAACAGTGGCAAACAGGTATGGCAGAGAGCAGGCAGAATCAAGATCGTTGAACAGGCAGGGAATCAGGACAGGCAGATATCATTCACAGGTCAGGAAACAATACACAGTCCAAAGGCAGGCAGCAGAGGATCGTAAACTGGTGACAGGCAGACAGGATAATAACGCTCAGTAATGCAACACAAGGGTAAACAAGACTTCGCCATGAGGTGGTGTGTGTGTGAGTCTTAAATAGTCCAGACAATGAGCTTCAGCTGTATGTGGCAATTGGTGATTGGTGTGGGGTGTGAGGATTATGGGAATTGGAGTCCGGGAAGTGACAGGAATCTTGACAAAAGCGATATACACCTATACACAGAATTACAATATTTCAAAATATCTGTCTTGGCGAGTATTCAATTTTTCTTTTCTTACTTGTCTTGAATGCTTTTGTTTAGATGTAAAATGAAAAAAGTAAAGCACTGTTTGTGTCTTTATTATATTTGTTCTACAGTTTATTTGCATCTTTGTTCTTATTTTTAATAACAAAGATATAATTATTATTAAGAAAAGAGTTGGAAGAAAAGATGCAACGTGGTGCATCGAGAATTGTTTTATAATCGTATCGTTTCCCTCTGAATCGTAACTGAATGGAATCATAAGGCAAGTGAAGATTCACACCTCTTGTCGCATTAACGCTTTCGGTGATTGGTCAAAACACCCCATGCGGTCCATTGTGGTATCATGGGGGGAAAAAGTTGAACATATATTTTTCTTATAGATATGGGTTTTGACTTGGTGTGTGCCAAATTTGGCAGTATTACCAGGGTATGGTTGCAAGGTGATTTTGAATTGTTTAATAAAAAAAATGTTGACGTGTTCTGTTGAATACTTATTTCCCCAACTGTATATGGAGTGTAGTTCAGTTTTAATGTGAAGATCAGATCATCTTCTTCCTGGATTACACATCTCTGTATCTGTTCAGGTATTGTTCTGCTTGTGTACAAGGCCTCTGTAATAAAGCCCTGTGTTTTAGTCTTTAATGAGCAGCGCACTCGTATGAACAGATTTTTGAATATGAATGAAAGCAGCACATTTCAACCACCTACAGGATTTTTGGTGGTAGAAATGCAAGAGAATCCAAATGTGAAATTCAGATGTTTAGCTGAGATGTTGCTCACTACCAATCTGATAATGTAAGCAAGCGTTTTAATTATGAATATGGAAATCATACTTGGTTACTTGGATGATATACAGCATTCAAACTTCCTTGGTTGGCACTTCAGTCTATTTCTAATACAAAGTTCACTAGTTGACATTAGTTGACGTCATTGTTTAAACAGATTTATAGCTGATAAGAACTGGGCAGGCAAGAGCTTGTTTATAATTTTATTCTTTTTTCCCACAGGCTCTATTCTCTCCATACTCAACAAACCACTGTATGAATTGAATGCGTCTGGTGTCAATGGCTGCTTTTAAGAGATTTGTTTCACAGGAAAGCTGAACTCGACCTTCAAGAGTGAATGAGTTTTAGGACAGATTTTCCCAGTTAAGCAATACACTGGGATCAGAGTAACTTAGTAACCAGTTGTCAACATGAATCAGGGATAGGCGTGTGTGATTTCATGAGCCACATTATGTAAACGTGGAGAAATGGCTACAAGTTGGTGCAAAGGTTTTTCTTTATTAATCTGCATTCAGGAAACCCTTCACATTTACACATGCAGATATTAGATGGGAAAAAGAAGGAAAAATCACAGGGAATCAAAGTTCAAATTGTTCCTAGTGTAGAAGGATACAATTTGTAACCTCTTTTACATTTACTCAGAGAACCATTTTTTGCTTTCGTAATTCTTGGCTCCTTACATAATGCATGATACTCTATGAATAATTTTATGATAACGGTTCACTCTACTGCTGTGGTTTATTTCACATTTTGAAATAATAATATCTGGGTCAGGAGAACCTGAAACTAGCTGATTATACAGGCCTTCCTTATAGTCGACTACTCATGCAGGCAACTCACTGAATAGCTGATTTTGTAGTTTCACACATAGAGGAATCTAGTGGCTGCATCTTTATGCTTTTACATTTATGCATTTAGCAGATGCTTTTATCCAGAGCAATTTTCAAGGTACATGTTTTTATCTGTTCATGGATTTCCTGAAATCAAATCTGTAGCATTGGCATTACTGGCAAGTACTGTTTGAGCCCAATGGTGTGTGAAGGCCCTTTCACACCTAGCATGATTATTTGGCATGCATTTTGTTTTTTTAAAGATTTCGAATATAAATACACTGATATGGAGTTAACATCTGTGGCAAACATTATTATTAGGGGCCAAGCACCGAAAGTGTGGGCGTTCTTATTCTTCTGCTCTGGGAGTCTATGGCAGCCCATAGAACCGCTTGGGGGAAAGATATGAAATTTGGCACACAGATAGAGGACAGTCCCAACATTAACTACAGCAAATTTGGTGTCTCTAGATCAAACTCTGTAGCGCCACCACTTGTCCAAATTTTCACTCATGTTTATGCTAATAACTTTTGAACCATAAGGGTTAGAAACAAAAATGTTTTTCCCTCTGATGCTGTATTTTTTGAACGCATTAGTGTATCATTGCGAAACTCGGTATGGGTCATCAGCACGATTCCCTGAAGGAGCCTGAGAATTTTCAAAACAGCACCACCTAGTGACGAAATCAAATATTCTTATGCTCATGACTTTAGATGTGGCTGACTTATTTTCATGGGAGTCATCTCTTTAGATTCCTGAATCCTTGCCGAGTCCAATAATGCGTAACATGCTAGGCTTCGCCTTATGCTTTGTGCAACGTTGCGATTAGCGTTAAAAAAGCGTTTGCAAATGTCTTCAAAACTGTTAGTCCGATCGAGGCGAAACCACTGTATGAAATTCGGAAACATAGGTCGTTGGCTATATGTTATACCCAATTGCCAAAATTTAGATAAAAATGCAATCAAAGTCATGCATGGGTCATTTTTTTATGTACTCATACATATACATGTCTATAACTCCAAAACGAAATGAGATATTTTCACCAAATTTGACACACTAATTTGTGGGCACACTCTGAGGACACATAAAAAAAGTTGTAGGATTGCACCTGTTGGTGGTGCTATAACTGAACAAAATATTAAATTGCTACTAACTACAATAAAGTATATGAAACAAAATGCTATATTTTACTGATGATTTTACTTCTTGCTTGCTTATTTGTGCTTGGCCCCTTAATGGCTGCTTGCAGCTATATTTATTATAATTATTATATTTTATAATTTATATTATTTACATTTTTTATTAATTAGTTTAATTTTAATTAAATTATTTTTCCTCTCAAAATGGGTAGCATGTTGAATTTTGTTTCTTCATTCAACATTGAAAACCAACAGTCCGATAAGATTGCAGCCTCGTGTACCATTTCTGGAGGTCATACAGCAGTTATTTTTCTTCTCAATACCACAAGCATGAATGCACAGAAAGACACAAAATAAAATATTTAAATATCGGCCTAGATATCCTTTGCCTATTATTTAGTCTCAAATTTGTTCACTTTCTTTTTATGTGGCAGCAGAAAAAACCCTGCAAATTACAAAAAGTAGTGTTAAAGCATAATGTATTTTCATCAGCACAAATTAGTATCAGAAACCAACTGAAATCCAGGCCGCACACTATGCAGGGAACACACAGTCCTTTGGCTGGTCCTCAAAAAAAGCAGTTCCTCTTCACAGAAATGAGACCATTTACACAAGTCTTCAGCTCAGTTACTGCCACATTCATTATTGATTATGTCCTATCGATCTGAGAACCCACTCCTGTAGAGAGACATCATTCTGACGAGGCTGATCTATGTTTATTACTCACATTAGCGAGTGCTCTCATGGTCCGTTGGCACAGTAATAGTTTTACTGTAGAAGTGCAGATGCTTGACAGCAGACGCTACTAGAGTTATTCTAGCGCACAATGGAATGTAAACCACTTATATAGGCCACAGTCTGTTTTGGACTGAAGAGTTGTTTTCTGCTGTGACTTCAGCACCTTGATGGACATGAGCATAAGACATTTTAAGAACTCGATTGACTGTAAAACTGAACCTCAATTTGCATATTATGACTAGTGCATCCTAAACCATAGTATGTTGGAAGTAGTATTTTAAAAGTGCCTGAATGGTGTACTGTGTTTGATGGATTTTCTAAATAAGCATTCATAATATTCATACTGAACTAGGTTTGACCATGCTGGCTGATAAATGATTAATAGATACTGAATAAAAACAAACATAACACATAAAATAGTGCTGAACTTCAATACAAAAGTAAAAACTAAAACCGTAATGAACCATGAAAATGTACTGTACTGTGTTTCTGTTGGCTACATGAACATATCAGTTTGCTTTATCATGCCACTAGCTTTGGCGGCAAACAAACTGCTGTTCTTTTTCCACTAATGCAGCATCTTGTCAACAAATTAATTACTTTGTTTTAAATCCACATTTGAAGTGTCCTGCTCTGTGCAGCGAGCAGCCTCACGTGTCAAAACAAACTCCACAAACCATCAGTTATAGTTTGTATTTCACCTCTAGTGGCCGCTCTCATACTGTATAAGGACAGCAGACCCTGCTCAGCCACTCCGGCAATGGATGCAACCCGGAAAAACTATTGCTATGGATTTTTGCCGATAATCGGTTCCAGTAATTGGTTATGGGTGCCGATTAATCGGTCAAACTCTAATTTATACATGGTTTATCACAAATTGTTGCACAAACTGTTGCAAAGTTTTTCAAGTGTAGAAAAATGATGAAAAACTAATTTTGTTTCACCCTCATGTTGTTCCAAGCCTGTAGTTCTTTATTATGACTTTATTATAAAAATGGCTATTATGGTAATTTTTAGTTTTATTGCTTCTTAAGACTTGGAATATAGCGAACAAGTCATATAGACTACTTTTATGATATTCTTATGGTACTTTTGCATTCTTTGTGAAGTTTGAAAGTGTCAGTCAAGATCTGTTAAGTAATAATTCTTTAATTTTTATGCAGTTTAAATTATTTATCTACATGCTGAGGCTTAGGCCCTGTTTACACCTGGTATTAAGATGTGTTTTGGTCGATAGGATCACAAGTGGACGAGGGAGACACATTATGTTTATTGTTTTAATCCATCTTTTTTGTCCACTTTCAACCACTTCTGTCCTGATTTCTTCGTATGGGCTTTTTCAGATTTTTCTATCTAATGGTTGTGCTGAAATGGTCATGCAATTTACATATGATCGCGCAGAGATCTCGTTCTAGACTGTAACGATTAAGCTTTGATTGAAATTACGTTATACCATATTATTACCAAGCATTATTTGATAAACACAAATTAAGATTAAGGTTCATTTTTTTGTCTCGGACATCCTGGAGATGTTTCTCATCAAGCGCCCTGATGTAACTGATGTTACTCCACTCTCTAATGGCAGTTAAATTAACTTTCCCACCCGAGGGGAAGAGGCCCTCTCGGCATTTCACTCTGCCAAGCGGTTTAAGTAACTTCGAAGGGCGATGTTTAAAGCTTGTCCCTTCCTGAGTGTCTGCACTTGATGGATGGGGTCATTTCAAGTTTTTGGCTCTCTGTCTCGTAGGCCTGGAAGAATGAAATGTCCTGGCATCAGATACGAAGGTTAAGGAAGTGAAACAAAATGGGCTTTCTTTGAAGAGAGCAGAATATCCTCATGTAAATATTCTCAAAGTCAGAGGTTTGCGTGGATTTCTGATATTAGTAAGCTAAATCACTAAATATTGAGAATGCAACAACACGTATTATATATTATCTCCAAACAATTGTCCACTGATCGGAAGGAACCAACTGATAATCGCACATTTTTATGACGCAAAAGACGCCCGCATGCTCACGCTGTGAGAGATGAATATGAAAGGCTGAGCAGCAGGCTTGAGTAAAATAATGTTGTATTTTACCACTAACAATCAGTATGATTTTCTCTGAAGTCATCTACAAAGCACCATCACCACAGCCGTCAAAACACTGCTGATGTACAAAAGCATGATCACAGTGATCCTGTAATTATGCAGAATCCACAGGTTTATGTGTGAGGTGTTTTGGAGCGATTAAAAGACTGTATTTTGATTTGTGGTGTGTTACTCGCTCTCGGGTGTCTCCCAGAACACTGCAGTAAATGTTGTGCTTGAGGAAAAAAAAGAAAGAGACTATCCTGTGAACTATATGCTTCGCATTCACAATATTTTGAATGCAACTCCTTTTCCATTAGTCTAAATGGTTTGTTTACATTGAAATGCATCATTCTGCTACTCAGTATTCCTCATGATGAGAACCATGATAGTTTTGTGCAATGAAAGGATGTACACTAAAAGTTTGAGGTCTGTAAGATTTAAAAAATAAAAATAAAGGACAAATTAAATAGATCAAAAGTGACAGTAAAGACATCTATAATGTTATAAAAGATTTCTATTTCAAATAAATGCTGTTTTTAAATTTTCTAATCAAAGAATCCTGAAAAAAGATTAGAATGATTAGATTATAGAATGATTTCTGAAGGATCATGTGACAATGAAGACTTGCTGAAGAATGATGCTGAATATTCAGCTTTGACAGCACAGGAATAAATTAAATTTTAAAATATTCAAAAAGTTATTTTAAATTGTAATAATATTTTACAATATTGCTTTTTACTGTATTTTTTGATCAAATAAATGCAGCCATGGTGAGCAGAAGAAAAACTTTCCGACTCCAAAATATGAATGAAAGAATATTTAGCCCATTTATTTGTTGAATATCTGTTAGCTATCTTTTAGTTAACTATGAAAATGTGTAGTTGTTACTGTTACACACTGAAACCGAAACTAAAACTGAAAAATCTTCACAACAAATGGTCAAAATAAAAGTTTGGTTTAACTTCAAGAAATTATGACAGAAAAATATCACTACTGTAGCCTATGCTAAAATGAACTTCTCAAAGTAATAATAATAGTATGGTTATTTCTAAGGAATATCATACAACCAAGATATTTTTTTTTGCTCCCATGTTTTAATTTATACAGTTATGTTGTGCAGCATCTTATTGGATAAAAAATAAAAATGCAGTGTTTACTGCATTATGATTCGGTGTAAAATGTTTTCAAGTTGACCAAAAGTCGAGTCATGCAATTCTGTTTTCACATTCAATTAGAGCTGCACGATTAGTTGTAAAAAGATCGCATTCACAATCTTGATTCAAACACCCACGCAATCTTCTTTCTAAATGAAAACGATTTGGCTCTTGTCTATTAAACCTTTGACAAGTCACAGCAAACATTCAGGTCTGTGTTGTCGCTGCTGCTGAACCAGAGAGAGCAGTTGTCATGTATATGAAACAGCTTCACAAACAATCTTTTCAACCACACATTATTATTAATTGGGTCATTGATGAATAAGGTTTTTAAAAGTGTAAAAAAACATAATGGAGAATGTGAGAAAACAATGAGATTATGTGGTTTTTATAATCAATTAACACTGCTTTTGTCATTTTTTTTTACAAGATGGACACAATCTATTACCAAAAAAGTCATTCAGTTTAACCAAAATTTCGGTTTTACAGAATGACACTTTGGTTATACCGAATGATGATATTTTCAAACAATGCTAACAGGCTAATATCTAGCTAGTTAGCTAGCAAAAAGACAATCGAACATTTTATATTCAGTACAAGTTTTTAAAATATTACAACATTTTCCATGTTTTATAGCGGTTGTACCGAATGACCTGATGTTTCGGTGTATCAAGTGAAAACATGAATTTTTCAAGTAGTTAAGAGAGAGTTAGTTACTTTGCTTCACAACCATGTGGTCCTTTGTAGGTGTCTGAATGATGTCACATCCTGTCACATGATACTGACTGCATTACTTGATCCAAAATGGTCCCTTTATATTGGTTACTCCGAATGACATCAATGAAATTAATTTTTCCAGACATTCTTTCTCATAACAAAGCAACGACTTCTACACATAATTTTAATACCATTTTGCACATTTAATACCATTTGCATGTTGATATATGATGTTATAAAATCATGCCAGAATAAAAAATATATACATTTATTACATTTTAAGATATTTTAATCACAAAAGAAATGGCTGTATTGGCCTTTGGACAGTTAAACCGAATTACTTTTTGACACTTCAAAATCTTTAAAATACATTTATATGTAGCAAAATATAATTAAAACATTTTGGATTCAGTAAAAGAGATCTAGTTGTACTACCTTACATACTTTGGATGTCATATCTTTGTGTTTTATTGTTATTACCAGGGGTGCACATAACTTTTTTGGTCTGGTTCTCAAGGGAGTACCTGGAGATGTTGCTTGGTACTCACACTTTACACGACACATCCTAAAAGCCGTCCTAATCACTTTCCTCCTGACTGCTCTCCTCACTATCTTCTTTTCTCTCGAACATGGTAGATGATGATAATGATTTTTATTATTTTTTTACTAACATTAATGACAGCAAAGGCTGCTGTCACTTTAAGAAGGAAAGCACGGACCGAATAAATGACACACATCCGGTTTCTTTCTCAACACTTCACTTATGACATAACCGAGAGAATACTTGCCGAGACAGGTATTTTGACATAATTTTGTGTGTATGTTTCCTTTCAAGCGCAAGTAAACGCGAAAGCGGAATTAATTCGGTGTTCGAGCGCTGTCTGACTCTCATCATGCGCGCGTTTCGGGGGGCTGTGCGCACAGATTACAGTTCGCGAGTCCCGATTTTCGCCTCTTCTTCCGCTTTTATAGTCGTTTGAATGTGTTAATTGGCGAGACAAAACACGTCCAAATTACAAACTTTCACTCTATGATGGTTAAATATAGCAGTTAATCCGCGAATCACATGCGTGCCGAACCGTTGGACCTTATCCGTATGGATCACGGATTAACTGCGATCCGTTGCACACCTAATAATTAAAGAACACACATATTATCATGATTGCTATCTTACCAGAGATGGAGAAAAATCCTACTCCAGTAAGTAAACGTATCCCTGTGAACCGGTACTCAAAAGCGCTTCCCTCCATGTTTTCTGGTACTCATAGTTTATTTTTAGCGCGCATGCGTACCTGCGTACCTCTAATGTGCACCCCTGGTTATTACGGCCTCTGGACAAAAAAATGACCCTTCACATCATTGACCCTTTTATGTTTTACAATAATTCAAATGATCACTGGAGTACAGGGATAAAAGTTAAAAGTTTGAATATAAACGCTAGTGATGCTCCGATTGATCGGCCACCGATCATGATCGGCCGATATTGGCTAAAAATAGCTTGATTGGCGAACCCCAAAAGCGCCGATCAAAAAAGCCGATCACGTGACGTAAATTACTCGCGCGACTTTTTCACACGTGCATGCACGGTGCACAGGTACACAACAGCAGAGCGGAGCTTGTCAGTGGCAACATGAGTTCTCCCGTCTGGAAGTTTTTCAAAGTGTCCGATAAAGACGTAAAGTTAGCCGTTTGCAATGTAGTGCAGTGTAAACGAGGCTTCACACACAGTCGGCTGGTTGAGGGATGGGGATGTTGTTGGCTTTGGCTGGTTTAGTTTCTCATACTCGGCATATTCAGTTGTATGGCGTGTTCTAAGGTGCCTAATCATGTTAGTGGTGTTAAAATGACGTTGCTTGCTTCCACCTCGAGGGATTTCATCATGACATACATTGCAAACGGCTAACTTTACGTCTTTATTTTGTATTTGAGCTGCGCGTCTTGGACGCGGCGTCCGTCAAAAATAGGCGAGGCGCCTATCTTTAGCGAAGCGGCGCGGCTGGTGTAAACACGAGCATTGACTAGAGTGGCCGCGTATCGGCTCCGGTAGCTGCACCGCACACGCGTGCAGTGTAAACGAGGCTTGAGTGATGCATTTAAACGACGTGAACCATACAGCAAGGATAGTACGAAGATATCACGTTCAGAATTATGGAATTCATTTGGCTGGTAACTATCTGCTTGGCCTCCTTGTTTCTCTGCTTTGTTATTTAGGAAGGATGGCATTGGCATACAGTAGCTTACATTATTTTATTTTTTGGATCTGATATAGTTGGTTCCTCAACTATATCAGATCCAAAACTAAGTTTTTTTTCTCAATACAGTTAATTTAGAGTTAGTTTCTTTTCTACAAATGGTGCAAACTCTGCTAGATTGTAGATAAAAGATTACCATTCCCCTGCCATTCTGTGATCGGCAGTGATCGGCAATCGGCAGATCATGATCTTGGTGATCGGTAATCGGTGATCGGCCCCAAAAATGCTGATCGGAGCATCTCTAATAAACGCTGATGTCTACGGTACCGATCAAAAGAGAGCAAATAACTTTTGAAAGTAACTTGAAGCTTCAAATAAAGATTGTATCTATTACACCATTACGCCAGTAGGGGGTGACAAGTGACTGTTAAAAAAGGTATCTGTCATTGAATCATTCAAGAGATTCATTCAAAAATGCTGATTCATCCATCAATGAAACAGGTGAAGTCAGTAGGAGTGAGTCATTAAATCATTCATTCAAACAGATTATATATACAGGTGCTGGTCATATAATTAGAATATCATCAAAAAGTTGATTTATTTCACTAATTCCATTCAAAAAGTGAAACTTCATTACACACAGACTGATATATTTCAAATGTTTATTTCTTTTAATTTTGATGATTATAACTGACAACTAAGGAAAATCCCAAATTCAGTATCTCAGAAAATTAGAATATTGTGAAAAGGTTCATTAATGAAGACACCTGGTGCCACACTCTAATCAGCTAATTAACTCAAAACACCTGCAAAGGCCTTTAAATGGTCTCTCAGTCTACTTCTGTACGCTACACAATCATGGGGAAGACTGCTGACTTGACAGTTGTCCAAAAGACGACCAATGACAACTTGCACAAGGAGGGCTAGACACAAAAGGTCATTGCAAAAGAGGCTGGCTGTTCACAGAGCTCTGTGTCCAAGCACATTAATAGAGAGGCGAAGGGAAGGAAAAGATGTGGTAGAAAAAAGTGTACAAGCAATAGGGATAACCGCACCCTGGAGAGGATTGTGAAACAAAACCCATTCAAAAATGGGAGATTCACAAAGAGTGGACTGCAGCTGGAGTCAGTGCTTCAAGAACCACTACGCACAGACCTATGCAAGACATGGGTTTCAGCTGTCGCATTCCTTGTGTCAAGCCACTCTTGAACAACAGACAGCGTCAGAAGCGTCTCGCCTGGGCTAAAGACAAAAAGGACTGGACTGCTGCTGAGTGGTCCAAAGTTATGTTCTCTGATGAAAGTAAATTTTGCATTTCCTTTGGAAATCAGGGTCCCAGAGTCTGGAGGAAGAGAGGAGAGGCACACAATCCATGTTGCTTGAGGTCCAGTGTAAAGTTTCCACAGTCAGTGATGGTTTGGGGTGCCATGTCATCTGCTGGTGTTGGTCCACTGTGTTTTCTGAGGTCCAAGATCAACGCAGCCGTATACCAGGAAGTTTTAGAGCACTTCATGCTTCCTGCTGCTGACCAACTTTATGGAGATGCAGATTTCATTTTTCAACAGGACTTGACACCTGCACACAGTGCCAAAGCTACCAGTACCTGGTTTAAGGACCATGGTATCCCTGTTCTTAATTGGCCAGCAAACTTGCCTGACCTTAACCCCATAGAAAATCTATGGGGTATTGTGAAGAGGAAGATGCGATATGCCAGACCCAACAATGCAGAAGAGCTGAAGGCCACTATCAGAGCAACCTGGGCTCTCATAACACCTGAGCAGTGCCACAGACTGATCGACTCCATGCCACGCCGCATTGCTGCAGTAATTCAGGCAAAAGGAGCCCTAACTAAGTATTGAGTGCTGTACATGCTCATACTTTTCATGTTCATACTTTTCAGTTGGCCAAGATTTCTAAAAATCCTTTCTTTGTATTGGTCTTAAGTAATATTCTAATTTTCTGAGATACTGAATTTGGGATTTTCCTTAGTTGTCAGTTATAATCATCAAAATTAAAAGAAATAAACATTTGAAATATATCAGTCCGTGTGTAATGAATGAATATAATATACAAGTTTCACTTTTTGAATGGAATTAGTGAAATAAATCAACATTTTGATGATATTCTAATTATATGACCAGCACCTGTGTATATATATCAAATTAATTAAATTTTTTTAGTCGTGTAGCTCTGTATTCAATCATCGCTGTCACTTCTGAGTACTCGGGTGTTGGCATGTTATTCTGGAACAGGTGACATTTTAGGAGTCTTTGTGGAGCATTCATGTTTTTGTGGCCTTTTATTGAAACTGCATTGATGAATCAGTTCTTGAAAAGGTAGAATAGGAAATCATTCCCAGCTTCCCACCCGTCAACAACAAAATCCCACACAGTCATTGTTGTTATTTTATTGTTTTGTTGTTGTTTTTTACCCGTAGAGGAAAGGGCCTCATCATCGCTGTTCAGTTGGTCATGCCGCAGTATTGTCTTTATTCTCTGGGGAGGAAAAATGTCAGAGTGCTCATGCTGTGAAACTCTTTCATAAACCACTGTATTTTTACTCTGGTACACTGCAGGAAATTACCCTTCTGAGAGAACATTGAGTCTGTGACTGTGTTTTCTCAGATGTTTGACATACCGTGCTGTATATGTTCATTGAAGTTAGGGCTGGGCAATAAATTATATTATATATTGAGATCGCGATAAAATTTACGTTGATAACGATGATAAGCTCTGGACATTTTTACTTGATATTGATTAATCTAAGAGCCTATCACACAGCAGAAATAAACGCAACAACAGCCAGTCAGTGCATGACGCTAATGGGTGATTTCTGCCTGTCTCTGTGTGAATGAATGGCACGGTTTCGTCTGATACGCAAACTCACACACACGATGCTCACAGTGCTTTCAGTGTCTGCTATTTCAATATATGAGCACATGAACACATGAACTTCATCTCCAGAGCTGCTCTGAGAGACACTTCACAAGCTTTTCACTGTTTCATTTGAGAAAAACTACTGTCAAATACACACTGAAACTGAAACTAAAACCGAAAGGTCTTCTCAACAACCTGTCAAAATAAAAGTCCGGTTTAATTTCAAGAAATTATGACAGAAATATATCTCTACTGTATATTAAAATGTACTTCTCAAAGTAATAATAATAATATGGTTATTTCTAAGGAATATCATACAACCAAGATATATTTTCATCCATGTTTTAATTTATGAAGTTCTGTTGTAGCATTTTATTTGACAAAACAATAAAAATGCAATGTTTTGTTGTAAATTAATTGTTATATTTTCATTTAATTACAATATAAAAGCTTGATTAAATTGTTAAAATACAAATTTGTATTAAATCTTAAAACACAGAATCCCAAAAAATGAAAAGGAAAACAGAATTTAGGGAAAAATAAAATGGATTTCATGGGGACCTAAACTAAAATGTAGCAACTCTGTGGAGTTTACATGTTTACATTCGTTCTCAAGGTCTAACAAATATGTGGAAAACATTTCCTTCCCCATTAATGGTATGTGAATATCATGATAACTATAGATATCATATGATATGGAAAAAAAATATATTGTTATAATATTTTTGGCCATATCTCCCAGCCCTAATTGAAGCACATTTTTGTTCATTTAACTACTTTGCCTTGAATTTGTTTCTTTTAAGGATCATAAAATGAGCATAAAATGAAAAGGAAAATACTTTATGTTCTTATTAAGCATAAATTAATAATACATTAAACAAACAATCAGAAAATTCGAATCGTTCAGAAACATTTATGAAAATGTAACCCGCCTCTGAAATGACTTACTAGTTACTATAATATTGTATAATAATATGTATATGTGTGTATATATACACACACACACACCTATATATATGTATATATTTTTTATTTCAGCTTTACTTCAATTAACGAAAACTATTTTTAATAGTTTTAGTTAAGGATAATAACACTGGATGACATAACCAAGGCTGTGTGGGCAGGGAAAACAAATATTAACATATACAGTCATGGATGTTAGATACAAATTAGCTGAACTTCCCACTGAATATTCTGCTTTACAGAAGAAGAATTTTACAGTAATTCATTAGTCAATAGTCATCATAAAATCTGTGAGCAGTGCACATAAACATAAAGGAAAATATTTGTTTGTTTTTCATCAAAATGTAATAACCTTTGTAATTTTTTTTAATTAAATATCCCGTTTCACTTGGATATATGTCACATTATGGAAGTATAATGGATTACGAGTGGCAGCATGTAATCAGTAAACGAGTCAAGATGAGAGTCACACCACACCGACGTCAAGTTGATTTCACACTTGCTGCTCACCTCTCATCATGCGCAGTGATAATAAAGCACTACTGGATCCGTAATGGAGTCACGGTTTCCTGCTGCCTTCACTGACTGTTATTATCACAGGCACAGTGACAGCTGTGTTCAGTGATCATTATCACCACTAGACTCTCAGAAGCCTGTTGTTTCCATTGTATGTAATAGTTTGTAGTGAAACTCAGCCTCAGGTTACAAAGCTCACTTCATTCCTTCACTGACAAATGTCAGCAAGGAATTACAGGAATATTGCAGGTTATTTTTTTGTTTTGTGTCTATGGATCACATCTGTGGTGTGCTTTGTAACTTTGTACACATTATTAATGTGCTACTGTAAACACACCTGTATTTTGTTTTTACAAACTGATGGACGACTCAGAATTATACTAATTATACTACAGATGCAGTAAATAGACATTAAGTTTTTTTTTAATATAATGCAGCATTTATAGTCAGCCAGAAATTACAGTCTGTTAGTGTTTACATGACTGGAGAGTCATACATGGATAAAGAATTAGAAAAAATCTTTTATTATATTAAACAAATGGTGCATTAGCCAAGTATTTTGAAATATCAGCAGCATTTCAAAACATCAATCACATAAACATTTCAAGCATATATTTCTAGAGGAATTTCTGAAATTTCATGCATAATACAGGGGTTAGCTGTATTTAAAGGGTTAGTGCACCCAAAAATGATAATTCTGTCATTATTTACTCATCCTCATGTCGTTCCACACCCGTAAGACCTTCGTTCATCTTCAGAACACAAATTAAAATATTTTTGATAAAATCTGATGGCTCAGTGAGGCTTGCATTGCCAGCAAGATAATTAACACTTTCAGATGCCCAGAAAGCTACTAAAGACGTATTTGAAACAGTTCATGTGACTACAGTGGTTCAACCTTAAAGGGTTAGTTCACCCAAAAATGAAAATTATGTCATTAATAACTCACCCTTATGTCGTTCCAAACACATAAGAGTTCATTTTTGGAACACAGTTTAAGATATTTTAGATTTAGTCCCAGAGCTTTCTGTCCCTCCATTGAAAATGTATGTACGGTATACTGTCCATGTCCAGAAAGGTAATAAAAACATCATCAAAGTAGTCCATGTGACATCAGTGGGTTAGTTAGAAGTTTTTGAAGCATCGAAAATACATTTTGGTCCAAAAATAACAAAAACTACGACTTTATTCAGCATTGTCTTCTCTTCCAGAATCCTTTCCATTGAATTGATTCCATTGATTTGATTCCATTGAATTGATTCCATTGAATCCTTTCATCTGTCGGTGTTGGTAATGCACTTTTACGTCGTTGTTTTTGGTGATTAGGACATCTGCGACATGCACACTAACGCACCATTTTAAAAAAATATAGCAATACCAAAATACAAACAATGTAGAACAGCTTGAATACAGCGTGCGTCTCCCTCAGACTGTAAACGAAGCTCGGGCGCACCGAATAACACGTCAGCAGCGTCTTACATCAGCAGCGTCACTGCGGAGTCGTGAACCACACTCCGGAGCAGAAGGGGGCAGTAATGCACTAATAAGCTGGATGCCAACCGCCGTAAAACAGGAAAGAAGAAGAAGAAGCGGAGTCGTCAACGCAAATTGACAACAGACCCGGAAGAGAATACAATGCTGAATAAAGTCGTAGTTTTTGTTATTTTTGGACCAAAATGTATTTTCGATGCTTCAAAAACTTCTAACTAACCCACTGATGTCACATGGACTACTTTGATGATGTTTTTATTACCTTTCTGGTAGGGGTGTGACGAGATCTCGCGAGACTAAACTGTGACGAGATTTCTCGTCGAGGCGAAAAGTAGTCTCGTGATGTTGCCATGACAGAGTGGTTAGGATGATTAGGAAAGAATATGCCACCGCTACATTTACATTACGCCTCCACTGTCCTTTTGTTTTGTATTTAAATAAAAAACATTTAATTCAGTTGGATAACGGACGCCGCCGCTCCATATTTACAGAGTTACGCGCGATCGCTGAAAGTGAAAGTAAACACGAGCGCGCATTCAAACGCGATCTCAATACCCCGCATTTGAAAGCGGCTCCCTGATGAATGCAAGTATCTCTCAATATGAAAGCTATTTTAGGCTGGGCAGTGTAGTTGTAACCATCTCTTAGCTCTGTATCAAAGAAAAAGTGGGTCTTATTTGCACTTTGAATATTGAGAGAGTGTGATTATGGTTGCACTTATTGTAAAGTGTTACCATGAAAACGAATAACAGTTTTCTCTTAATCTTATTAAGCACAAACAATAAGGTTTCATTTGTTAACATTAGTTAATGCACTGTAAACTATGAACTAACAATGAATGACTATTTTTATTAACTAACATAAACAATGATTAATAAATACTGTAGCAAATATATTGCTCATTGTTAGTTGATGTTGGTTAATGCATTAATGTTAATAAATGAGACTTTATTGTAAAGTGTTAACATTTTTATTTATACTGTTTTTATTTCTATGATCAGTTTGTGGAAAGGAGTTCAGTTAGGAGGTCTAAAGTTGTAGAAGCTCATAAATCATGTACAGTAAGGTCTGAAGAGACTGAAATTATACAGGAGAGAAGTCGGTCAGTTGAGTTAGTGGCAAAACCTTTTACAGTACTTGAGTATTGTTGTCTTTTACTGCATATGATAATTCACACTCAGAAAGTAGAACTGAAATGACATTCATTACAAGATGATTAGTTAAAACATTTCAAATACATGCAGAATATTTTTTCTAGTCATGTATTTCACCATTGAGGATTTCTTATAAATAGTGTGTAAAAATCTTGTCTCGTCTCGTCTCGTGAACTCAATCTCGAGTCTCGTCTCGTCTCGTGAGATACCTGTCTCGTCACACCCCTACTTTCTGGACATGGACAGTCTACCGTACAAACATTTTCAATGGAGGGACAGAAATCTCTTGGACTAAATCTAAAATATCTACTATTGATAACTATTGAAATTTCGAAACACTTATGATGTAACGAAGCCTCTTTACTGAAATCACGTGACTTTGGCAGTTTAATACAAGCTTCGAACCACTGATTCGAAAAATTTGCAAAGCTTTGCATTTTCAGCAAATAATTAATTTCAGTGCGAGCCCAAAACATCCCACCGCTGTATGACCAGATGATACGCAAACTACGTTTTTCAGCTGGATAAAGCAAACCACCGTCTCACTAGTAAAGTTTTGATGGATGAGGATTGCAATTAAGGTAAAGATGATTGTGGTGACGTACAGGAGTCGTACAGAACGTAAACGTGAGTCTATATATAAGCTCTTTGCTGTTGCACACATGCTATACACTGTGAAATGGTTTTTTTTTCATGGTTGCTTTGGTGTGCATAAATTTATGTAATAACATTTGGTGTCTCCAAGTTGTTATTTAAAAAAACAAAACAAAAAAACAACATAAATTTACCTTGAAAAAAGCTTGCAGAAAATACAGTTTTGTGAGAATCATCCTTCAATCTGATTGGATGGATATAGCAAATGATGACAAAATAGACGTGTTAAACAAGATAAATGGTGTATGCTTAATTTCGCAATCAGTGCGACAAATTTTAATCTGTTTACAGCCCTAATTTATACGTCAATCAAAACCGAAAGTTGTTTCAGAAGTGGAGCAAATAATATTTTGTTGGAAAATGACATAAACATTGGTTTTCTGTGAAATTCTGTGTTTGTGCACAATAAAACCAGGAATGTGCATTAAAAAAGAAGGTCAGTTTTGATTTCAGGCTGACTTTAATCATACATTGATGTTTGTTTTTGTTTTTTTCATATCTAATGCATGTCACAGTGTCCTTCTGCTTCAAGGTTCTCTGATATTGTCATTGAGCAGTGTAAGTCAAAAGCAATACTGCCATATGAGGCTAATTTCCTTTGTGTGTTATGGCTAAATTTAGCCTGACCTAGTTGGTTGCTAGTGGAGTTCGAGGAAGCCACAGACTGACGTGATCATGGGTATCTTGTGTAAGAACCTTATTTCAGGGAGTCACCAGCTGTTATTTAGAAGCAAAAATTTAAATTTTTCATCCTTTTTTTTTTTAATAGCATGTGGTGTGATCTTAAACAGCATCATGAGCTTGTTTATACACCGATCAGGCATAACATTATGAGCACTGACAGGTGAGGTGAATAACACTGATTATCTCTTCATCACGACACCTGTTAGTGAGTGGATATATTAGACAACAAGTGAACATTTTGTCCTCAAAGTTGATGTGTTAGAAGCAGGAAAAATGGGCAAGCGTAAAGATTTGAGGGAGTTTGACAAGGGCCAAATTGTGATGGCTAGACGACTGGGTCAGAGCATCTCCAAAACTGCAGCTCTTGTGGGGTGTTCCCGGTCTGCAGTGGTCAGTATCAAAAGTGGTCCAAGGAAGGAACAGTGGTGAACTGGCGACAGTGTCATGGGCGGCCGAGGCTCACTGATGCACGTGGGGAGCGAAGGCTGGCCCGTGTGGTCCGATCCAACAGATGAGCTACTGTAGCTCAAATTGCTCAAGAAGTTAATGCTGGTTCTGATAGAAAGGCGTCAGAATACACAGTGCATCACAGTTTGTTGCGTATGGAGCTGCATAGACCAGTCAGGGTGCCCATGCTGACCCCTGTCCACCGCCGAAAGTGCCAACAGTGAGCATCAGAATTGTTTTTAAAACTACTCAAAACTCAACATTTCAAATGATTTTTTTCATGTTTGACTGACATTATCATTGTCCATTTTGGACTAAATGGCTGCAAATGTCCTGCATTCTCTCATGACTTTGTCGAGCTCTTTGATGTGTGTGTCGTTTCATCCTCCTTTCTTTAGATGTGTGCAGTGGCCGAAAGGACACAGCAGTAGTACTGCCTGAAAAAACATTAGGAGTGTTATCTGCTCAGTATCCGCTTGCTGTTGTAAAACAGCCGCCCAACATCAGTTCAGAGGGTCAGGTCAAATCTATTGTGTTTTATTAGACAGGAACAGTTTGTGCTGCTGTTATTGTGTGTTAACAGTAACACACAGAAAGCTCAGCCAGTGAAATATCTAAGGTCACCTCAGAATAAAACAGAGATAGATGAGCAGACCAAAGGCCTTGGGTTTGAAGGAAAGTTTTGTTTGAGGTTTATTAAAGTCTTAGGTCTAATATTCGTGACCAGAAGTCCATTTAAAGTGACATTACAGATGTGCAGATCTGTTATTGACCTGATTATGATATGATCTGCAGTCATTTTTGGCACTTTAAATTCCACTATGAAATTATAAAACCAGCTTTGCCTAACTTTGTGCAACATAAATTGACCAAAAAGCTGTCTGTTAGATAACTGTCTTAATTATTCTGCTATATAAACAAACGGCTGGATTGAAGTCATATTCATTTAACCGACACAAAACGAAAAAGATGAAGTCAGATGCCAAATTTTAACCTTTAACTTTGCAGTTTACACCCACAGTATTGTTGGTTTTATTAATGTTAAATATTAATTTGTATGGATGCAAAATAATTTGTATTTTTTTACACTATATTGGATTATCCTGGATAGAGTCTGCCATTTGCGTAGGTTTGAATGTCAGTCGTGTGTGTTTGTAACAGAGAGTGAGTGTGTAGGAGGATTATTCTGTTGTGTTCAACACAAAGGGTCCTGATGTTACATAATATTATTGAATCACTCAATTACTGTTAAAGTGAACATTAGTCTTCCTATATGACGTTCACTACAACACATTCTGTCTTCATACATCATCTTACACCATTTAGTTATGTCATATCCCCTTAAAACATCATTTCTGTTTTCTCAGTGGGGAAGTTAAGGACAGTTCTGAGATTTGACTTCTGTGTTGAATGTTGTGAAATGAATAATTTCACACCAGTTCTGGTGTGTCTATTTATTAATATAAATAAATATATATATATATATATATATATATATATATATATATATATATATATATTAGGGCTGGGCGATATATCGCATGCGATTGTCACGCGCATTTCGTCAGTAAAGCCGGTTCCCTGATTACCGCTAAATCGCCATCACCTGCTTTCAAATGGAGCGCCTTTTAATATACAGAGCCGTAGTTCACGGACAAGCCACGCAAAATCGCGTTCAGTATCGAAGATGAATTGACTTCGATAATGAACCCGATATTGCGTGGCTTGTCCGTGAACTACGGCTCTGTATATTAAAAGGCGCTCCATTTTAAAGCAGGTGATGGCGATTTAGCAGTAATCAGGGAACCGGCTTTACTGACGAAATGCATGTGACAATCGCATGCGATATATCGCCCAGCCCTAATATATATATATATAAAATGTATGCAGTGTGGCAGGGTATATTCTGACACTTGCGTGCCCATTGTAGACGCCTTTGACATTAGTGTCGCACGATATACTGGTACTAAAAAGGTATCGCGATACCCTGCTTTTAAAAACGGTCCGGTTCTTCATTTTATTAGTACCGGTACTTTGAGTGCCAGCTGTATTTCCTAATGTGCGACAGCAGGGGGCAGTGTGCGTGCAGCGCGCTGCTTGTAAGGCACACTGAGTGCGTGTTTATTCCTCTCAACTGCGCAACGGCTTTTATGGTGACGAAACGAGAGGTATGGTTGCAAATATAGGTGCTCTTGCAGACCGTCCACAAATTGTTGAGAAAGCAGATGCACGAAGCGGAATATGGCATTATTTTGCTTACATTGCCGACAGCCATGGCAAGCCCACGGACACCACAAAGCCCGTCTGCAAAAGATGTTACAAAATAACGCAAGCGAAGGGAGTCAAAAGCATCTTGCCGTCAAACATCCAGATTTGTACAAAGAATTTAAAGAGCGACAGGTTAGTGAATGTGATACCAGCATTATGTTTATGCTCTCAAACATTAAATGAGTGTTTTTTATTTATTTTACTCGTGCAAGCAGAACTTCGCAAAGAGGTGTATTATTGAGTCTAAGTTTAATAAGTGATATCTGGTTGCAAAAATAAAATTAATTTAAAAATACATAAATATGTGAAGGGTATATACATTTATTTTAAACCAATTTTGCTTTAATTATTTACAGTAATATAATTTTTACAATAATCTTACTGTCAAAAACACTTAAATGTATAAAAAAGCATAACAGCAAATAATTTACAATTTTATTGAGCGTGAAAATAATAAACATTGAAAATTATATTAAATCTAACTCCAACTTCACAGCAATGAAGCTCAAATCCAGAATTATCAGCCTGCCAATGGTGAAGAAAGAGTTCTGTCATGTTATTTAGTTACTTTTCCTGCTGTTTTAGGTTTTTGCCATAGTATCGTTTAAGTATCGGTATCGTGATATTTAAGTTGGGTATTCATTTAGAATAAGACACAGTAGGCTAATGAGTGAGTCATTGAATCATTCTTTCAAACGATTTGTTCATTCGCTGCCGTGTGTTGCTCAGAGATGCAAAACAGTCCTGTGGCTTTGTTTGGAACTATTTTCGTTGGCAATATTGTGTCTAAATGTAAGTCACTTAATATTAACTTCTTGTTTAGCCTATGTCCAATAGTTGTATAATGTATTGTTGTATTGTGTAATGTATTGTGTTGTATTATATGTTGTATAAAATCAAAATCACATTTGTAATCATGCTGATATTTGAAGAAAAAACGGCACACTTCATGTGATATTGATTAACTGTATTAAATTATATAAATATAAAAGACACAGAGGTAATTTTGCACCCTTATCTTGGATATTGGGGGCATACTAATGTATTTTAATAGACTGAATTACGCAGTGAAAGTGTGCACACTAAACCACTGACCTGGAGCAACACAGAGATACTCTGACCCAGTCGGCTTGCCATAACAATTTGGCTCTTGCTAAAGTCGCTGAGATCTTTATTTCTACCCATTTCTCCTGCATCCAACATGTTGAAAATGAGAATAGATTGTTTGATTACCATCTAATCTACCCAGACCTTAATATGTGGCCTTGATAGGAGATGATCAATGATATTCTTGAGTAAAGAAAACGCTGTGCTTATTGAAAGAACCAGTTTTTTATTTAGCCTTGCATTGCAAACAAGTAGACAATCCAAAATGTGTGTGGCACTTCATTCACGATAGAGGCCGTTATTTTACCGACAGTAATTATTATTCCCCCAGTCAGTTATTATGACTGCGGTTCATGGTGATGTCACTGCAGTTGTTGGGTATAGCTGCTAATTGGACAGATGACAGTAAAGCAGTTGCTACTTTGAAAGACATTATCACTCTTTCTATTCTGAGCCTCCATTTCACAAGGTGCCATGCTGCTATCTGTCAGTGCTAATTAGAGAGTGCTTTGCTATCCGTCATGTTTTTTAGTGCAGTTCAGGGGTTGGTTTGTCTGTGCTTTTTGTGGCTTTTCACCCTCATAGACGGAAACCTTTTCTTTTGACTTGTTGACTCTAGCAAACGTGTGCAGCGCTGAATATGTCTGTGACCTTAATTTAATTGCGTGTTTGTTTGTAAGAGAAAGTGCAGTGTGCTGGAGTGGGTTAGTGTCATCATGTCTGGACTTGTGCTGCAATTTCCTTCCTTATTAAATGGAAGAACGCATTGTTCATTCCTCAGTAAACTGAATGTTTGTCCATGAAGGGGAAATGAGAAATAGAGCTTATTTGTGAGACAAAACCTCTGTCTGCTTCTAATTTCACGAGTGGCAGTAGGTCATCAAACCATCACCCACACTGTCTGTCTGTCTATCTATCTATCTATCTATCTGTTTGTCTGTCTGTCTGTTTGTCTATCGTTCCATCATTCTATTTATCTACCGTTCTGTCTATCTATCTGTCTATCTATCTATCTATATATTGTTCTATCTATCATTCTATCTATCGTTCTGTCGATTGTTCTATCTGTCATTTCCTCATTCTATCTATCATTCTATCCATCTGTTTATCATTCCATCTAGCTATCATTCTGTCCGACTATCATTCTATCCATCTATTTATCTATCGTTCTATCTGTCTATCATTTCATTCTGTCCATCTGTTTATCATTCTATCCATCTATGGAGGACCAAATTACTCAAAATGAAATAATTAAATAAATAATGAATTCAATAAAACAACAATTTAATGGAACAGTTTATTCTGAAATAATTAAATAATTAATTGATTTAATTATTAATTCAATTATTAAATAAATCAATAAATAAATGTATCTTATTTATTTTGTAAAATTCCATAAAAACACAACATTTATTGTTTAATATATTTCACAATATCCTCTTTCACACACTGTTATTGTGTTCAAATATATATTTTTTTCATAATTAAATGTGCTTTTTCAAAAAGCTGTTTTTCATAATAATATGCTGCATTTCTTACGAATGACACCTATTTGACTAATCATGCATTTCCAAAGCACGATTTTCCCAAAGATTCTTTTCATAATACAGTTTTTCTCAGTCGCTTTGGTACATTTCTCGAATCAAACTCACAATTTGCAAAACAGTAAGTGCATTTCTCAAAACAATTTGTACAAATAGCAAAACACCATGGATAACCTGCAAAAGCCACTCTCTTACTCAAAATCCTTAGTTCATCTCTCAAAAGTAAATATCTGTGTCAATGAACATGTCAGTGCCATCAGAATGACAAGTCCTTGTGTCATTGTGTACGGATAAGACAGTCAAATTGTTTAGTCATGTTCTCAATATAACCGTTTACTCTGGAGGGACGTTCTGATGGAAACTATGGCTAAAGTTTTGATGACAATTATTGTCAATTATAAGTTACATCTTAGTGTATGTGTGAGTGTAATTGCAAGAGAATGGAAAAGATTCAAATTTACTCTCTTACTGTTTGTACTGTATTTTATTGACAGAACATGTCATTGAGTCATTGAGTCATGTTGTTATTGAGTCATGTCATGTCGTCAAGATTCACCTGGGAGCAATTTACCAATTCAGGACAGATTTAGAAAAAAGTCTAATGGAAATATAGAAAGTATAGAAATATGCTTGACATATTATGATAACTTGTTCAACCATTTTGCATGTAAAGACTTATGCTATGAGCTTGTGCCTAAATGTTGTGGGGGGTGAGACTATTCAACAGAGACCCAATATAATACATTTTGATCAACATGACATAAGCAACTGATAATGTAGGAAACAACAGAGAATTGTACATAATCATTTGCATGGATGTACCAAAGCATTTGCAACTTGTTCAAAGAAATGAGAAACTGCTTTTTTGATGTGCACAAGTGACACAATGATGTGAGAATTGAACAGGTAGTTTTGAGAATTTCAATTCTGATCTGAGAAATGTACTAAAGCGACTGAGAAAAACTGTAATAGAGGACATTTCACAAATGCCAATCAACAGGCAGTGGGCGGTGCTTGTCGCTAATTGGTTTAAAGTTGGAGAGCGGACAGACACGACAAATCGATCTTCGAGTGGTTGGTGACATTAGTCACGGAACGTCATGTTCCACCCTTATCAAGTTTTTTCTCCTCATTAAAATGAAATGATCAACAATGATGTGTATCAAGAGCAGGGACACGTTTGTGTGCATTTTGTTTTGTGATTACAGCATTCCGCCACTGATAACAGTGGCAACGAACACTCGGCATGATATCAAAATCAACACATCCCTGCGCCAGATCGCCTCTTTTTAACACAAATTAATGTCAGTTGGATATGTTTCATTTGCATTAGGTATATATACGTACAGTGAGATTAAAAAAAAAAGTGGTAGGGACAATATCGACAATGTGGTGGAGAGGGGACATATGTCCTACCTGCAAATTACGCCTGTCACATTACTAACTTAGGTACTCATTTACAAGAATTCTGCATTCAGTGCTGGTAAAGTGTTCCATATGTAGGCTAGTCATCAATTTCTAGATTTATTTAATGCACTTATTTCCACTAGCAGATCCCTTATGTCGTCTAATCCAGATACCAGAGCATCACCAAACAAAACATTCCCTTACTTTATCTGCAAATGAAAGCAGTGCGTTTTTAACTTGATCAAGTCCTACAACTATATTCATTCCCAAGGCTTGTTCGAGATGCATCGGCGCTGTGCAGGCCGATCGCAGAATGCGTTTGGAGAGCATGTGACTCGTTATGCTTTTGATGATGTTGATGTCATACACAGATCGGCCTGCACAGCGCCGATGCAGACCTGTGTAATTCATCCAAAAGGATTAGCCAATTAGCGCCAAGCATCGCCCACTGCCTGTTGATTGGCATTTGTGAAATGCCCTCTATTATTTATGAAAAGAATCTTTGGGAAAATCGTGCTTTGGAAATGCATGATTCGTCAAATAGGTGTCATTCGTAAGAAATGTAGCATATTATTATGAAAAACAGCTTTTTGAAAAAGCACATTTAATTATGAAAAAATATATATTTGAACACAATAATAGTGTGTGAAAGAGGATATTGTGAAATATATTAAACAATAAATGTTGTGTTTTTTTACGGAATTTTACAAAATAAATAGATACATTTATTGATTTATTTAATAATTGAATTAATAATTAAATAAATCAATTATTTAATTATTTCAGAATAAACTGTTCCATTTAATTGTTGTTTTATTGAATTCATTATTTATTTAATTATTTCATTTTGAGTAATTTGGTCCTCCATATCTGTCTATCTATCATTATATATATCATAAAAATTCCATTTATCAAAATAAATTTGATTGTTACAAAAACATCTTTTGGCAGATGTTGCATGTGCTGCTGTTTGAAAACATTCATACGGCACTGTTTTATTGAGATGAATAAAAATGCTAATGGAAATGTTCCAGCAGGTAACAAATAAAAATATATATTTTAATAAAGCAAACAAAAAATACCAAATTACAAACTATACACCAGTGATTCCCAGTCCTGTTCCTGGAGACACATCAACAGTGCACATTTAGGATGTCTCCCTTATCTGACCCACATATTTCTGGTCTTGGAGTCTCAATAATAAGGATAGAATATATATAGAATACTGCATAAGGATGTGAATTAGGACACAGCTATACAGTAACAGTTCGTGATATATTTTGAGACTTTATTTTGATAACCTGCATTTCATTAAGTGAGCCATCTGGTGCGATTCAGTCATTGAAGATCCTGTGATTGATTCAGTAAACTCTTGCCAACTATGTTGCTTATGACAATCTTGTCATTAGAAGCACGTTCTGAACAGCGTGAGGGTTTCATGTGGGTGTTTGAACAACCTCTGCTCACATTCACCAGTGCTTTAAAGAGAGAGAGTTTTGCAAAGACCCTCTGACCTCACGCCTTCATCTCTCGTGCACAGCAAACAAAACTGCCAACAGACCAACTACAACGTTAGGGCCGGTGTTGGTGAACCAGAGGCAGAAGTAGGTCAGGATTCTGACTCTGACAAGTGTGTATGTGTAAATGTAGGCCAATTCATACTTCCACAGTTGGTGCTTTGTATTACCAATGAGGAAAAGGCTTAGATAATTTCTGAGCTTAGATAATTGGAACAGTAGGTGTGGAAAAACTACACAGCTAGTTGGCAGCTTAATCAACTTGTCGTTCTTATTATAGAAGCTGTGTATAGTGAAGCAGGTGATGAATTGGAGTGTAAGATCAAAATCCAAACTTTTCAGGCATGATTTCAAAGATTTTTGAGGTTTGACAAAGATGCACGCATGCATAGTGAAAGGAAATGCATTTTCTTGTTCTGTTCTCTACCTATTTTACATCCATAATCTGACATGTGTGGTGTCGTATCCACTTTACACAGATATATTGAAGATTAATTGAATAAAATGTCTGATTTTTTTTTTTTTTTCCCCATTTTTTTCAATCTCTCACCGTGGCAAAAATGTTAACCTAATTTTCGTCCTGCAATGCAAGATATGTTAATCCTCTTAATAGTGCTGTTTAACTAGTCTGGATTATGTTTGGCACCACTTGATATGTGTCACCCGTTCACATATACTGAGATATTTGTTTTTCCTTTAGCGTGGCCACTCAGTGTTACATAATGACAGCTACTTTAGCCTAGTTGTGTGTTTCTAAATAGTTTTCTGAGTCACATCAAACAGTAGTGGACTATTTATTTAGTAAATGTCATAAAATGATATTGAGATTCTGGCTAATACAGATGAAATCAAGCATATAGCGCCATGTTAGTCAAGCTGACACTCAGCTGATCTATGTCTACCTATAGGAAAACGATGCCCATCACTATATAGTACAGTATATAAGTCGTCTTTTCAGTTATCCTTCAGCTGCTTTCATTGTGTTTCTCATCAGTTAAATACCCTCCACCATCCCCAGCTCCTCCTTTTGTCCACAGTCAGGATTTAGCCTCTGATATTCCTAATGTCATTGTCATCAAGAACAGGGGAGTTAATTGGGTATAGCAGGGTGTGGCGGCTGCCTGGTCAGGTCAATGTAAAGTAGTATTGCAGGATTAACAGAGTTATATTACTACGTGTAACATAATATGTAATGATTTAATAAAAGAGAAAAGCAAGTAAATTAAAACGATCTGGTTGTTATATTCGTGTCACGTAAGTTTAATGACACTGCAAATGTTTCTATTTACAACTTGGTTTTGCAGTGTTGAGTATTGTAGCCAATCACAGCCATTTCTGTTGAAAATAATGACCAATCAGAGGTGTTTAAGTTACCAGTAGTAAGAATCCTCTCTGTTTCTCTCAAAACACTGTACGAGTTTATCACTTTAAGTTTATTAAGTTTTATATGCGCACAAATCCTCCAATTATAATGAAGTTTAGTCTGATTCATTGATTAAAATGATTTATTGATTAAAATTAGTTTGTGCTAAACTGACTGACAGCTTCAGT
Organism: Ancherythroculter nigrocauda; assembly: GCA_036281575.1. NCBI lineage: Eukaryota > Metazoa > Chordata > Actinopteri > Cypriniformes > Xenocyprididae > Ancherythroculter > Ancherythroculter nigrocauda. The sequence continues at coordinate 56,110,780 of VTFQ01000004.1, forward strand.
GACTATAAAGGAAGCGCTCTTTACTCGCTGTCTGTGTAATTTCATTTGCAATTTAAAGAAAAGTTTTCATTTTTCATGAGAATTTGTGACCTTTCCTACAAATGTACTTCACACTTCATTACAAAAATGACAAAAAATAGACAAAAATGACAAAAATAAAATTTTAATGTTATAATAGGGATTTGATCATCTCTAAAAATAAATTCAAAAGCAAAATGTGTGAAATATATATATATATATATATATATATATATATATATATATATAATATATATCGTCGCTGCCCGATGAAACTCACGTATGTCCAAAACGGTTACTTTTCAGGAAGTGAAAAAAACACCGTATTTCAAAAGCAGTTGAATGTAGCGTTGTCATACTTGGTACGGCATCTTTACATGTAACCATATTCTTGCCAGTGTAATGATATAGTCCACATTTGACCAAAATTGAGTTTAAATGGACATACGTGCATATTTTACATTAACGGTGGTCGATACGCGTTCTTCCGATCATTAATTAGAATGGCCAAGTTGCGTTTCATATTGACAGATGAATACGCTCAGTTTATTAAATACTAGCAAGCAAACTAATCTGAAGAACTAGATTAGAACTAAACTGTGGAGAGCTTCAATGTCGTACTTTCGTCAGCCAGGTTCACAAATATAAAAATAAATAAAAATATTCTGTGACAATTACTTCGTCTAGACCATTTACCGATAAATAATAGTTGTGAATATATAATAAACTTGAGAACAGTTGTCAAAAACAAACGTTTGCTGATACTTTACCTCACAGTGTTATTCGGCTATCCAGTGCTGAGCTTCAAAGAAACTTCACGAGACCGGCGAGATGCTTCCACAGGGCGGGAGATACACGGCGTGATTGACAGCTTTGACACCAAATGGATATACGTGAAAATCAGATGACATGATTTCACAACTTTTCATTGGCCATTTAGATATGTGAAGCATACTGTATACGGAAATGAACCTGGACATTCAATCCGTCGAAAAATCTCAAAATCGGCAAAATGGACATACGTGGTTTTCATCGGACAGCAACAATATATATATATATATATATATATATATATATATATATATATATATATATATATATATATATATATATATATATCCTCCTCTGCCGCCATCTACTGGTTATACTTTTTAAATTTTAAAATAAGTGTTTTTTTTTCACCAAATGTTAGTTTTCCTAAATCGTGGAACTTTGTTTTACAAATAGTGACAATCTGTGAAAGATGTTTGAAACGTTTGAAACTTTTGGTCATCACATTAAAAATAAATTTAAATTGTATAATATTCAAACTTTTGAGCATTGAAGTGCTGGACAAGGTTGAAAGTCTTGAAAATCTAAACCTTGTGCTAATTTTCAGTTACCTTTGATGAAGTGATCCTGACAGAACTAATAATTATTTTGTACTTGTGATGGTTGATAACTTATAAATAGCTGATATTATAATTATCTTTAAAAAAAGTGATGTAGAGCTATATTTAAAATGGAAAGAAATAGTATCCAGTATCATCCAATAATGTCGGCTGATTAATAAATAATCTGAACCCATGATGTCAGGCATCATTTCTATAATAAGCTAAGATAGAGGCTCTTTATTGATTTTTACTTCCGCCCTCCCCAGTTTGTGCACAGGAAAACATCATGTGATTTCAGCCTGCCAAATGTCACTACTTCCTGTCCCTGATCTAATCTCTCTCTCTCCCTCTCTCTCTATGTTTCTAGTTATTAAGTGAAAAGATAAGCGGTGCAGAAGGGACAAAACTCGATGAAGACTTCACGGAAATGGAGCGGGTGAGAACTGCAAAAACGAGCCCCTTCTTCTCACCTGATTTATGTTACAAGCATGCATACTTTTACCATCTTTACTCTATTTATTCTTACTGCTTTTCAGAAAATAGAAGTCACCAACAAGTCTGTTTTTGAACTTATAACTAAAACCACAGAATACCTTCAACCAAACCCAGGTATGATTCAGAAATCAGAACGATTTATTGCACTTATTATTGCATTTAGTCATTCACATTACACCTGAAATGAGGAGGCAAGGCATGGTGTCTGAGTTAAAGACTTGTGGAACACCACGTAATTTACACTATCAACAAGTGACCAATGCAATAATAACACTATTTATTAAAACCAAGTCACATCAAAGTCTAAGCAGATACACACTACTGTTCAAAAGTTTGGGGTCTTTCTATCTTCAGTCGAAAAGAATATAAGGTTTTTGAGGAAAACATTCCAGGATTTTTCTCCATATAGTGGACTTCACTGGGGTTCAACGGGTTGAAGGTCCAAATGTCAGTTTCAGTGCAGCTTCAAAGAGATCTACATGATCCCAGATGAGGAATAAGAGTCTTATCTAGTGAAACGATTGTCCATTTTATGAAAAAAATAAATAAATTAAAAAATTATATACTTTTTAGTATCGCGGTAAGGCGAAAAACTCCATCTCATTTTCTCCTCCAACTTCAAAATCTTAAATTGTAAAACATCGTTGTTTTACCTTTTTTTGTAAAGGGCATTTGACTTAGTCTCTGCACGTTCGCTTTGTAAACACTGGGTCGGTACTTCCACCTACCAAGTGTGACCTTTCCAACGTGATTACGTAATGCGTGGCGCATAGCAGAGCAGTGCAAGATGAGCATTTGTGTTTAAAAAGTATATACATGTTTATTTTTTTTAGAAAATGGCCAATCATTTCTCTAGATAAGACTCTTATTCCTCATCTGGGATCATGTAGAGCTCTTTGAAGCTGCACTGAAACTGACATTTGGACCTTCAACCCATTGGTAACTGTTGAAGTCCGCTATATTTTCCTCAAAAACCTTAATTTCTTTTTGACTGAAGAAAGAAAGACATGAACATCTTGGATGACATGGGGGTGAGTAAATTATCAGGAAACTTTAATTCTGAAGTGAACTAATCCTTTAATGTGGCATGATGGCGGCAGACCTTCACTCATATTTTTAGTGTATTTCAATTATAAATGTAATCTACAATAGTTAATAATTCAACCACTCACCAATGTAATCATCAATTTCCAGCATTCAGACTGATTTGTGAACCTGATTGTCAAGTCACCTTTATTTATAGATATTTATACAATACAGATTGTTTCAAAGCAGTGATAACAGGAAAATGATTCATTGATGCAAACAGTGTTCATTTCAGCTGTATAGTTCAGTGTTGATTCAGTTCTGCTGTAAAGATCATCAATTATTAAATTAGTTCATTTCATCTATAAAGCAGTTCTGCAGAAAACAATGTCAACGTCCAGCTCAGTTCAGTTCTCATCCAATAGTGTCAGTGCAGTCAAATCAATAATATTGAGATGAGAAAATAACACTTAGAACTCACCTCCTCTGAAACTTCATCACTGTTGCACAATATTAATTTATAAAAAAGTGGTTTATCCGTATTTGGAAATTGTATTGTTTTGGTGTTCTTTTCCATGCATTATTTATTTATTTATTGAGTAGGCACTGCTTCTCTTTCCTCCTCAAGAAAAACACTTCTGCTGCTAAATTACTGTAATTTCACTTCCAATGACTCATGTTTAGAGTGCACTGTTGGCTGTATTGTTGTGCACTGTATGTCGTGTATATTGTTGTGCACTGTATGTCGTGTATATCCCCACAGCATCAAGAGCCAAACTGGGAATGCTCAACACCGTGTCTAAAATCAGAGGGCAGGTGAAGACGACGGGCTATCCTCAAACTGAAGGGCTATTAGGCGACTGCATGCTGCGATACGGACGGGAACTGGGGGAGGAGTCCACTTTCGGTAACGTCCGCACATACCAACAGTCAAGCACACACATGCACAGACATGAACCACAGGCAGACGGTTACGGAAATCCAGCAGCAATGCGAAGGAATGCTAGTCGATCTCTCTCGAGAACCACAGACTTGCACATCGTGCATTGTGAAACGTGCTTCCTGTCATAGGGCTGTCCTTATAGCATTTAAACACAAGTCTGACACCTTGTGGTGACTTGTTGATGCCAGTTATTTTGCATTGACTTCCATTGTGGCTCATCCAGTCAGAATTTAAGGCAGATTTATTTGTGTAATAAAAATTAGCTTTAGTGTTTTAAGTATTCTGATACAAAAATTTATAGCATCCATATCATTCATAAGAATCTTATCTTTTTGGCGAAATGCCTTTCAGTTGTAAAGTATTTTATCATTGGATTATCAAAAAAAATCATTCATTACACATTTTCCAATGAATTTATATAATATTTTTCTATATATCCATTCCTATTTGCAAAAACTTGCTTGTGTTACCCATTATTAAATCACAGTTCTGATTATTTGATTTTTATATGAAAGTCAAACGTTGCTTCAGTAGGTCTACGTCATCTTCTCAGGGGCTGCGCTGGTGGACATTGGTGAAGCCATGAAACAGATGGCCGATATTAAAGATGCCCTCGATATCAACGTGAAACAGAACTTCATTGACCCATTTCAGACTCTACAAGACAAAGACCTCAAAGAGATTGTGGTATGACACAGTTTCGTTCTTTATTAACACTTAATTTTAAAGAGTTACTAAAATAAAAATAAGATTTTGCATTTAAAAATGTTTTCTACTTAAATGTCTTTTGAAATGAGGTTTGAAAAGATCCAGGCATACCAGTGGCCTAGAAAAAGCTGCTTACTTGGAGCACGTCGCCCCCTCATGGTGGCTGTTATGTTGACCAAACAAATACTACTCAATTTATTTCCCTGATCCCCCATATTATCAGACACTGTCATTTACAGAATGAAGTTTGTGTTTAAGGTTTAACATCAAGCAGTTTGTGTTTAAGGTTAGTGAAATACAGCTATATTGACTAGGCTGATTAATTGATTAATGTTTGGTCATTTCCAGATAATGAGCATCAGTCAATAACTTTGCCTTCTTGGCTGATTTCTCAATGAAAGCATGTTGTGTGATTTCCCTGATAGCATCATCTGAAGAAGCTGGAGGGTCGACGGTTAGACTTTGACTATAAGAAGAAGCGTCAGGGCAAGATTCCTGATGAGGAGATCAAACAGGCTGTGGAGAAGTTTGAGGAGTCCAAAGAACTTGCTGAGAGGAGCATGTTCAACTTTTTGGAGAATGATGTAAGGGGAAAAAATTTTTTTTTTTACATTTAAAGTATTAAAGGATTAGTTCACTTTCAAATAAAATTTTCCTGATAATTTACTCACCCCCATGTCATCCAAGATGTCCATGTCCTTCTTTCTTCAGTCGAAAAGAAATTAAGGTTTTTGATGAAAACATTCCAGGATTATTCTCCTTATAGTGGACGTCAATGGCCTCCACTGTTGAAGGTCAAAATGACAGTTTCAGTGCAGCTTCAAAGGGCTTTAAAGGATACCAGATGAGGAATAAGGGTCTTATCTAGAGAAACCATCAGTCATTTTCGAAAAAAAATGTAAATGTATATGCTTTATAAACACAAATGAACGCCTTCCAAGTGGTTCCACCAAAACAGCACTTCAAAAGCTTACGCTGCATGTCCTACGCCTTCCCTATTCTACTTACGGAAAAAATGTAACTGCTGCTGCGTTCGTTCCGTCAGTAGAATAGGGAAGGTGTAGGACATACAGCGTAAGCTTTTTGAAGAATACGAAAGTGCAGTTTTGGCAGAACCACTTGGAAGGCGATCATTTGTGTTTATAAAGCATATACATTTACATTTTTTTTAGAAAATGACAGATGGTTTTGCTAGATAAGACTCTTATTCCTCGTCTGGTATCTGAAACTGTAATTTTGACCTTCAACCGTTTGGAGTCCATTGAAGTCCACTATAAGGAGAATAATCCTGGAATGTTTTCATCAAAAACCTTAATTTCTTTTCGACTGAAGAAAGAAAGACATGAACATCTTGGATGACATGGGGGTGAGTAAATTATCAAGAAAATTTTATTTGAAAGTGAACTAATCCTTTAACTAACATGAACTAACAGTGAGCAGTATATATTTTTTCTACAACATTTAATAATCTGTGTCTGTTAGTAAATACAATTGTTCATTGTTTGTTCATGTTAACTAATTAAAAAAAGAAAGCTTACTGTATATATAATCTGTATGTGTTGCACACTATACTTTTTTCATGTATATTGCACATATTGGCCCTCATTTATCAAACGATCGTACGCCAGAAAACTGCGTACGCTCGTTTCTACGCAAAATTTGACATTTATCAATATGAGCATGGTAGGAGCAATATGAGCAATATGAGTGGTGACTACGCTCAAATCTCACGTCAGGTCTCAGCTCGTGTACGCATGTTTTTGAGTCAGCGGGAGCTTGCTGTGCAGCAGTAAATCTGGAGAACTGTTTGTTTGTTTTATTTAACAAAATTTAAAACATAATACAAAAAAGTCCAAAAATAGACATACACATTTCAAAATTGTTGAGGATAAAATACACAAAAAAGCCTTAGGCTTATTTCCATTGTGGTCCTCGATATCATAAAAAAATGGACGAACAAATCATTTATGGAGTGCAACTTGCATCACGTTCAGAAACTCAATAAACATCAATGATAAAACAATCATTTTTTTACTTCCTTTTTAAAAATATTCTCATTTTGTATCTCTTGGATACATCTAGGTAATTTATTCCAAGCAACAGAACTAGTAAATAAAAATTTAATTTTTCCCATTTCACTCTTAAACCTATAAGGATATATATCATTTTTACTCGCCCTTGTAGAATGACAGTGAACCTCTCTTACAAATACATAATATTTTTAAAGATACTTTGGAACCATTTTCTTTAATATCTTAAACACCATTACTAGTTTTAAAAAAAATGACCCTTTATTTCTACTTTTAAAAAACTAATTTTCCTATAATGTTCTTCTAGCAAATGCATCTGTGGGTATACTTTCAAAATAACCCTTTTGAGCAGTCTGCAATTTATTTTTTAATTTCTTTGAAATACCGCTATACCAAAAAATTGCAGCATAATCAAAGTGTGTCTGCACTAGTGCACAAGCCAACATTTTTAAAGTTTCCATATCTAAAAAACCTGCCTGTCTTGCTAAAAATTTAATTCGATTACAAATTTTTGAGTGAGCTAAAACAGCCATCTTTTCTCCTGTCAGATTACAATCCAAAACACAACCCAAGTATTTTACTTCTCGTTTAGATGTAATAATTTGATCTCCAACCGTTACCTCAAATCTAAAACATTTTTTCAATTTAACAGCTGAGCCAAATAATATAGCTTCAGTTTTCCCCAAATGTAAAGACAGTTTGTTATGGCAAAACCACTTAGAGACCCCTTCAATCTCTCTACTTAATTCATATTCAATAACATCCTTCCTCTCGTGAGAGACAATTATTGCTGCATCATCTGCATATAATAAAAGCTTATTTGAACAAGCCAAATTTAAATCATTAATTGATGTTATGAAAACATTTAGTTTATTTTCCTGACTGACAATCACTAACCGATCATTAACCATTAAACTACACTATGAAAATGTCAAATTAAAATTAAATTAGAATAGATGCGTGTCTTGAAAAGCACAAATGTTTTTTTTTTCTTTCCAGGGATTTCGCTTTGTATGTGCAAATGGCTGCATCAACAGAACATTAGGATTCACACATCATGCACCTGCAATGCAGAGAAAAACAGAATATAGCCTAAAAAAATAGGACTACACGAAATATATTTCACTGAAATAATTAACAGATTTTTAAAACAAAAGAGAAAAGCTGTGCATCAAGTAGGGCTAGTCCAGGCTACGCTCTCGTTGTATTTGTTTTCTTTATTTTATTAAAATATTTATCTTTATTTTATTAAATCCAATTGATCGCGCGGGCGCTTCCCTCAGGCATGCAGACCCAACATATAATTTCTAGCGTTGCTAATTTTACATTTTAGCCATTTATCAGCAAACTAAAATGCAGACAAAGTTAACAATGCTCAGTTTAATGGTCCGCTATCCATCTGTACCAGTCGGTGCGCGCAACACCCAACCAAACACATTTTTTGCGCATGTGAAGGATGATGTTTTACGTGGATATTGAAACATAAGTGAAATAGAAAGCCTTGTTTACATAATGAACAGTAGTTCAGCAACCAATAAATGTTACATCGTGAATATGGAAATGTTTGGATTCCTCCCGAATGAGAGAGGTAGGCTATGGGAGCCCAATTCAGTTTTGCTTTAATTAAATTCATTTCTGCTTTATAATGAATGCCACTATAGCCTAATTTTTGTTTCAATTTATAATACATAGCTACTTATTTTTGTGCTTGTTCTGTTCTGAATTAAATAAATTTAAAGGATTTTCTGTGGAGTGAGCTACTAAAATAACAAAATTTATATATATTAATAATGTTTTTAAGTAGGTTATTTAGTTTTATTTAAAGGTATTTTCTTTTTAAATTAATTTTATTGGTTGAGGGGTGTTTTTAGAGTAAGATAAATTTCTTTTTCATGTGATTACTTCCTCTTCATGGCTGGGTTACGTTTCTCTGTGTCGTAAACTATAGGGCAAGACTTCTAAAATTTGGGGCGTGATATTTAAATGAAGACAGTTTTCAGCCGCCACATTTATCAACACCCGTCATTCGTGCGACGGAATTGGCCGCATACGAAAGTTTAATGAATCACACGTGAGCGTTGGCATAAGCTGATTTTTACCTTCAGATGTACGCTGGTTCCTACGTTCATTTGATAAATGAGGGCCATTGTGTTAATGTTGTCAAAAGTACCGATACTAAGTCGGTACTGAAATTTTAAACATTTGACACTTTGAGCGGATTCATAAACACCTCTGATTGGCCTTTGTGTTCACACGCTCATCAGATATCTCTGTGATTGGCTACAATGATCAACACACATGAGCGTTTGAAAGCAGGCGGTGAAGAGCGTCACTGATGACTATTTATAACATGTTTTTGAAGCGTTGATCATTGTAGCCAATCACAGAGATATCTGATGAGCGCATGAACACAAAGGCCAATCAGAGATGTTTATGAATCCGCTCAGTTTCTTGTATGTTACATAACTGTACTTAAAACAATTTCCAGTGCCTTGGCCGTATGGCAGTAAAGTTTCTGTTCAGGGGTTAAACGTCATGTCTTTCACTCACCTGTAGGTGGAGCAGGTGAGTCAGTTATCAGCTCTGATCGAGGCGGCTCTGGATTACCATCGACAGTCCTTGGAGATCCTGGAGGAACTCAACAGCAAAATACAGAACAGGTATCTTCAACCTCACAGGCTGGCAATTCAATAGATGGAGCTGAAAACAGCCTTTTATATCTACTGTCGGTCCATCTTTATTGGTAGGCAAAATGAATCTCATACATTCTGTAGCCTGTTTTGTTGATTTTGATTTTCATTGCTTTAGACACCCAACAAATGATGTTATCAAAGTGTTAAAAAGGTTTCTTGCTAATATACATTTGAGTTTATGCACATATATATCTGCTCTCGCAGGATATCTACCGCAAGCAGTCGGCCCAAAAAAGAGTTCAAACCAAAGTCGATCATGTCCAGTTTGGAGACCAGTGAGAACACACAGCACAATGGACTTTCCCACACCTCATCAGTCAAAACCACAGGTATCAACGAGGAAACATCCGGACAGCTCTCAGGAGGAGAGCTTCTTATGTGCTTCAGTCTTTTTTTTCTTTTTTTTTTTTTTATGTAATTATGGATAAAATTCATAGTTTATATGAAGTCATAGTTAATTGTTAGTAGCAAATATATATTATAATTTTTGCATATGGTTAGTTTGTAGCATATAGACATTTTATATATATATATATATATATATATATATATATATATATATATATATATATATAATGTCTAGATTTAAATAATAAATAATAATCTAATTATGGATAAAATATTTATTAGTCATAGTTCATGGTTAGTAGCAAATATCTTATATTATATTATATTATATTATACTATATTTTTTCTTGCCTTCCAGCCATTCACTAGTGGAAAAATCAAATTTTCTGCATTTATGGTCTTAATAGAACCATTTTTTGGTTTTGTGTTCCCCTGTTTTTTGTTTCATTTTGTGATATTTATTTATTTTTTCATTCTGACTGTCGTCATTTCTTTTTAAGTAATTTAAAATCGAGAGGTTCATAAATAGCTTTCATTGTGTGTTGCTCACATATTTCACCCCCATCATGTTTTCTTACATAATTCCTTCATATTCTTTTCAGATATCCAGATCAACCACACTGTAAATGGAAAAAGTAGGTGGTAATGTTTATCATAGAAATATTGTTTTACCTGTTTGTAAGAAGAGTAGGACTATTTATATTTCAGTTGCATGATGCATATGAATCAGACATGAAAAGACTTTAAAAGTAGAAGTATTGGGAAGATTTAAAACATTTTAAAACCATAAAGAGGATGGTGAAAGTTAGCAAAGTAAAAGAATCAAAACCAGACAGCCGTGCAATTCCCATCCATAATTCATAAATCACATGGTTGTTTTTTTGTGGTCATGTTCATGTTCATCAACTGTGTTTTATTTGCTGAATCATGTGTATGTGTCTGTGTCTCATGTTTGATCTCGTGTGTTTTTGCTCTCAGTTGATCAGTTCACACACACAGCATCCATGACTGTATCATGGCCTGAAAGCCCCAATGGTAATAGCAAACGTGAGTATTGTCCTGTAGGATCATGCCCAGACACTCACTGAATGTGAGGTAGTTGGCAAAACCCAGCCCTAAAAAAAAGCAGGAGATGTGCAGTATTTAGTCAGTAATGGCTGTAATTTGAATTCTGCAGAAATAAGTAGAGCTTTTGTTGGATAACTGCAGTCACAGATTTCATGTGAACCTACTCATCTCATCTACCCACACATCAACTCTCAAACTACATTATTCCATGATTTTCTGTTACTTTCCTCTCAATAACCTCGTGCTATTTTAACATTAGCCGTTCTGGCTGTTTGGAAGCAGCCCAGAGGTGTTAAATATTTTGTTTTAAACATAATTTTCTCACCCTCATGTGATTTAAGACTTGTATGACTTTTGTTTGTTCTTTGGAAAACAAAAAGAGAATTTCTGAAGATTTTTTCAACAACATTTCATAGTGACCGGCGTCTTTAAAGTTGCCAAAAAACATTATGAAAACAGTCCATGCAACTTGTTTGCAACACTGTTTACAAGTTAATGAACTATATTTGTGCATTATTATGCTTTTTTGTGCATTATGATGGAATTATATTTGATGGCTTTATATGAAGAACAGACTGAATGTAAATGAACATTAAGGACCCTATCATACACCCAGGGCAATGTGATGCCAGGCGCGAAGCAAGGTTTTTTTGCTAGTTTCAGGCTGACGCAGTTTATTTCACATCCAGCAGCATTTTGTTTAAATAGCAAATGCACTCGCACCCGTCTGTTCGCCCATGGGCGTGCTGGTCTGAAAACGAGGTGTGTTCAGGTGCATTGTTGGTGTGTTGCTATTTTGAAGCAACTGAAAACAACTGTGCCATTGACCAACAAAAACCTGGTTTAAAGTCAATGGCGCAGTATTTTTTTTGTTATTTAAAGAGTGCGTTAGTAATATGCACCTATATGCGGGTGCACAACGCGCGTACACACTGCTTATTACACACACACACACACACAGGATCACGTAGCAGCACACAAACATGCCAAATATAAAAAAATGAAAGGATTACAATGTAAAAGATTATTACAGTTTGCATAAAGATAAAAATGCTTTGGTGGAATCCGGCTTGTCCTGTAGATGGTCTGCTCTCGAGCTTTAACCTCGTGCATGAGCAGATCCGTTTCCTCGCTAGAGAAGCGTTCAGTTTTTCCATGTGCTTAGATCTTTAAAATAGGGCCCTCAATGTGCAGTATGTAATATTGACAGCTAGTGGTAGAAATGGGTACTGCAGTCCAAATTCAAAATATTGGAGAGGGTTGTTTCTCCCTCCTCCTCAGACTCGACACTCACGCGGGTTGCCAGATTAAGAACACTGCAAGTTGATTTATCTGTGTTTTAAAACACCTCTGGTCATAGAGCTTTTTAGATGGATGCCGAGGCTTTTTAGGTCGGGTAGAATCTGTGATCTCTGGCCCAGTTTGTTTGCTGGTTTTCGTGGTCACAAAACGCTGAGTTTTCTGCAAACTGGCAGTGGGCGGAGTCACACAGACCAAAACAGTAACACACATTCCGACACGGAACGCATATTTCAAAATAGAATATCTGGCTGTAGAATTTGTAGGTTGTAGAATTTAACATGTTTCCTAAATATCTGCAAACATATTATGGTATTTTTATGCTTTAGTACAGTAAAAAAAAAAAAAAAAAAAATTACATAAAGCACCTTTAACTGAAATAAAATATAATTTCAGCTAGTTCCCAAGGCAACATTTCTCATTTTCATTTAATGTTGAAATATTAAAATAACTAAAACTAAATTTAAAAAAATTACAAATAAAACTTTAAAAGCAAATAGACATATTAAAATAATAATAAAAACAATAAAATGACTGAAAACAGAAAATATAAAAATAAAATAAAATATAGATCAAAATATTAACAAAAACTATAATAGCGTATCAATGATACTAAAATAACACTGGTTTGACCACAATAGGACAAGAACATAAAATTATTCCAATGGAAAAACAAACAGCATATGGGTCTGGAACAACATAAATAATAAATAAGGACAATATTTTAATTTTTAGGTGAACTATTCTTTTAACAAATGTGGCATGATTGTGTTTTCTTCATTACAGAGATAGAGTCACACATGGACCAGCCCTGCTGTCGATCGCTCTACGACTTTGAGCCGGAGAACGAGGGAGAGCTGGGATTCAAAGAGGGCGACATCATCATCCTCACCAATCAGATTGATGAGAACTGGTATGAAGGCATGATTAACGGAGAATCGGGCTTCTTCCCCATAAACTACGTAGAGGTCCTAGTGCCCCTGCCTCAATGAGCCGAGCCGACGACCACGGGTCACTGACCACACGCCAAACTAGACTGTCTCAACCGTCCACTCACCCAACATCCTCTGCTGCATTCTCACCAATGAAAGCCTTGCGTTTTACCACAGACTATTTTGAAGCTTTTATGTTTCAGTATTTATTTCTTCTTATGTTTTCCAGGCCTCATGGTGCAACATCTAGACACTGCAAAAAAAATTTAATCCGTATTTTTGCTTTGTTTTTTAGTAAAATATCTAAACATCTTTAGAACTAAAACTGCAAAATATTTTTACTTAAACCTCATTATAAATTAAAAAAGGGCTGTCGAATTAACATGTTAATTTGGTGGATTTAATTAAGGGAAAAAATAAAGCGTTAAAATTATTAATGCTTTTAAATCATCCCAGCCCGGAAGCTAGTGATTCTAGTTTATAAAGTTATAAATATGGATATTTTTCTTACAAAACCCCATCGCTCCGCTTCAGAAGGCATTTATTGACTCCCTGGAGTCGTATGGATTACTTTTATGATGGATGGATGCACTTTTTTGGGCTTTAAATTCTCGAGCCCCATTCACTCCCATTATAAAGCTTGAAAGAGCCAGGATATTTATTAATATAACTCTGATTGTGTTCATCTGAATGAAGATAGTCATATACACCTATAGGACGGCTTGAGGGTGAATAAATCATGGAATAATTTTCATTTTTGGTTGAACTATCCCATTAATATCAGGTGTAAATGGGGTCTTACATATCATGCAGTTTAGAACAAACATGATGCAGTGCACTAACTGACTATGTGATAAAACCTATTTTAATGCAGCTAAAATGCCACAAAAATTAAAGATACGAGGCAAAAAATGCCCCGTGTGGGTTTTTGTCTTATATTTATATCATATGATATATAGTTTAGCAATATCACACGAGCAAGAGTGCTGTTTTTTCCCCCGTATATCTGCACGATTGCAAATGTGATATTGATTTTATACAAGTTCAATAAACAAGATGTTAATATTTTTAGACATTTTAGACACAGTATTGTCTGTTTTTGCCCAATTTCACCAATAAAATAGTTCCAGCAAAGCCACAGCAGAACTGTTGTGCTTCTCCGAGCAACACGCTGTTGTTCATTACTGAATGAATCTGTGGTTTTTAACTAATTGAGTGAGCCATTGATTCAATAAGACGGTCACTTGCTTCGTTCATGAATGAATCAGCCTTTTGAATGAATTACTAAATGACTCACTCATAAAAGGGTTAGTTCACCCAAAAATTAAATTTCTGTCATTAATTACTCGCCCTCATGACGTTCCACACCCGTAAGACCTTCGTTAATCTTCAGAACACAAATTAAGATATTTTTGATGAAATCCCAGAGCTGTCTGACTGATATAATCAACATTTTCAAGGTCCAGAAAGGTATAAAGACATCATTAAAACAGTCGACGTGACCACAGTGGTTCAACCTTGATGTTATGAAGTGACCAGCCAATAATGAGCTGGTGTTCTGACGTAGATCCTGGAAGCGCTGGACGTAAACAACGTATGAGAATGACACAGAAGAGAAGATTTGTTTTGTTTTTGCGCACAAAAATATTGCTTCATAACATTAAGGTTGAACCACTGCAGTCACATGACTGTTTTAACAATGTCTTTAGTACCTTTCTGGACCTTGAAAGGGTCGGTTAAATTGCTGTCTATGGACGAGTCATATACCTCTTGGATTTTATCAAAAACATCTTAATTTGTGTTCTGAAGATAAACTAAGGTCTTACGGGTGTGGAACAACATGAGTGTGAGTAATAAATGACAGAAATTTCATTTTAGCCCTTTAAGACAGTGACTTACCATCTCATTCTGGTGGTTTAATTTAATATTTAATTTAATTTTGCATTCATGCCACCTCTGAGCTGCATTAAACAGTCTGTAAATATACCTAAATGCCACTTCAGATGCTGCTTTAAAAAAAAAAAAAATTATGGCCACATTGTAGCCTTATAAGTTTGTGTAAAAAATTCAGTTGAATCAAAATATTTCCTTCTAAAGCTACTTTTTTATAATGTCTATCTAATGCTTTTCTCATCTAACACAATAATGACTTAAAATTTCTTAGAATAATTAGATAAAATAATTATTAGCTTGACACCCTATACACACGTCATTTATTACACAATTTTGCTTCTCCAGAAAAAATATTTTGATATATTTTAGGATGTTTAGCTATTTTTATTGGAAAACAACTAAAAACTGATTATGAAAGTCATTTTTTGCAGTGTCATTTCAATGCACGTCTTATTTCAGCTTCAACGCAGCATTCACCTTGTTCATTTGAAAATGTGTTGCATCCAATGGGGTGGATTTGTACTTTCGCTGTCTCCGTATGTTTTTTTTTCTCTCTCTCTCTCTGATATGGGGTTTACCTGCCTGCGGTGGTCTTATGTGTTTTTTGAAACACAATTTTTCTATAAACTGTGACTATCTTGCCTGCTACTCTTATGAATGTCCTCTCTCTCTCTCTCTCTCTCTCCCTGTCTCCGTTTACAGACTTACTGTGATCTTAGGCATCATAGTAAGCATCGCGGGTGTTTTAATGGGTTTCGCGCCTTCAAGTGCTTTTTTGAGCGGTGGCTGTATTGCACTAAAGCTTTAGAATAACACACCCATTGATGTGCACATTTTATTTTTGTGTTGTGTTTTTTTGGTTTTAGGACATTGCACTTTCTACTGTATCTCTTTCTGCCATGCCGAGAAATACAAAATTTGATCAGTCTTATCTTATGGAGTGATAAAATATATATATATATATAAAAATATATTGATATGGTTCACAACTTCGTACTGTATGTAACAAGAACTTTTTGCTCGCCTATGTCGTACTCTGAATGACATTTTAAAATTTGCAATGTAAATGAAACATTCTTGCCCTAGTTGAACCGTCCTGTGCTTATAAACTAAATCGGACATCTTTTGAATTCAGACCAATTTTGTTTGAAATGACAAAATTTGTCTCTGTGCTTGTCCACCAAAAATAGACTGTATTCTAGTAATGTCAAACATTATTTTTGTTACTCTGTGCAGAATGTTTCTTGTGCATGAAACTGAACTTTGAATGACTGTTTTTGTTTCTGTATTGGCCAGATACTGCCGTCCACCGTCACAAACGTGTCAGTCGTTTCAGACCGTTAACTTTTTGACTTGTCATTCCCTATTGTATCTTTTTCTGGCCAAATTAAGCAGTCAGAGAGCAAAAAGGGAAAAAAGAAAAATATGTTTGACACAAATTATACTTAAAGCTGCAATGTGTAACTTCTGCGCCACCAAACTTAAGTTGCCAAAAGTACTATATTTTTTGCATTTTTTAACAAAAATGTCAATCATTCAGGACTGTTCAGTTACAAGTTTATTTCTTAGTGTTACAGGTTGGTTTAGATCCCAAACCCTCAAAAGCCGTAATAATAGTTACACTTCCCTTAGCAAATACCTCTAAATGTTTTCAAATATACCTGGATAATAAAAATATATATATTTCCTAATTCGATTCAAATCACATTCACAAGCTCTTGATTTGATTAAATTTGATTCTAGTTCATTTGGATATATTTCGATTATGCAAGACGTGTGAAAGAAATTCTCAGTCAACATTCCAGATTGGTATATTACAAAATTATGATTTATTTTTTAAACAACAGGCACAATATTGTTTCATTGATTCGTTCGTTCATTAATTAGATTACACTGGTTTACTTTAGCTGTTTTTTGTTCATCCCAACTCAACTGAAAGATTTTTTTTGCAATTATTTCATGATACAGGAATGTTTTATCTGATCACATTCAATTCGTACTGCAAGCTATCAATTAAATATCACTTTTTTGCTGCAGATTAAGTAGCGGGGATGCACAGTTACTAAAAAGCAGTGCAGCAAACATTTACAAAGAATAAAGAGAGATTTTTTTCCATTCTTTGGACAAACGTGTTCTCCCCAGAAACGACTCCACTGGTTGAGCCAGAAGTTCATGTGTCAGACCACTATTGAGCACTATTTTGAAGGTGCTGCAGTGTTTACAATCCTCAGGAAGTCAACCTACTTACACGACCGTTCAAAAGTTTGGAGACGGTACTTTTTTGTAGACAAAAAAAGAAATGAATACTTTTATTCAGCGAGGTCACATTAAATTGATCAGAACGACAGTAAAGACGTATGATGTTACAAAAGATTTATATTTTTTTTAAATAAATGCTGTTCTTTTGAACTTTCTATTGATCAAAGAATCATGAAAAAACAGTTTCCACAAAAATATAAACTGTTTTCAGCATTGATAATAATCAGAAATGTTTCTTGAGCAGTAAATCATCATATTAGAATGATTTCTGAAGGATCATGTGACACTGAAGACTGAAGTAATGATGCTGAAAATTCAGCTTTGATCACAGGAATAAATTACATTTTACAATATATTCACATAGAAAACAGCTATTTTAAGTTGAAATAATATTACTGTATTTCTGATCAAAAACATTAAAAAATCATTAAAAGAAACAACCCAAATTTTGAACTGTAGTGTATAATTGTCTCAGCACAAAATACTGAAAAAAAAAACAACAACACATGGCAGCTTTAAATTCAAAAGTAAATAGATGTTCTAGTAAACTGAATGATCTGATTCTTGCAGAAATAGTATAGCACAAAAAACGACCTGATTTCTTTTAGAAGATGATTGTGAAAACAACAAGAAACTGTCAAAAGAAAACCCCAATCATCTCGATCTCTAGATATAGTATAGTTCTGTACTTCCAAACACTATTACTAACTCCTGAACCAATTTTACAGTGTTCTTATAAAATTTCTTCTCCAATGTTCATCACTACATCACTGAGTGAAAGGAAAGGCTGCGAGTTGTTTTCTTTTTGCTCTCTGGCGTAATTTATACACAAAGTGGTTTATAGATGTTGTAAATGAATATATTATTACACACTGTATATTGCATAAATAAATGATGTGGAAATATTGATTACATGTCATGGCTGATTGTACAGTTTATTATTATTATTTTTAAGCTCATCCAAACAAACAAGTAGCAGCTGCCTTCAAAAATCTCTCATTTACTAACATACACTAAAATGGCATTTTGTAATCAAATTTAAAGGATTAGTTCACTTCAGAATTAAATCTCCTGATAATTTACTCACCCCCATGTCATCCAAGATGTTCATGTCTTTCTTTCTTCAGTTGAAAAGAAATGAAGGTTTTTGAGGAAAACATTCCAGGATTTTTCTCCATATAGTGGACTTCACTGGGGTTCAACGGGTTGAAGGTCCAAATGTCAGTTTCAGTGCAGCTTCAAAGAGCTCTACATGATCCCAGACGAGGAATAAGAGTCTTATCTAGAGAAATGATTGGTCATTTTCTGAAAAAAATAAAAATGTATATACTTTTTAAATACAAATGCTCATCTTGCACTGCTCTGCGATATGCCACACATTACGTAATCATGTTGGAAAGATCACGTGTGATGTAAGTAGAAGTACCGCGGTAGAGCGAAAATTTTCTCCTCCAACTTCAAAATCATCCGACATCGTTGTTTTACCTTTTTTTGTAAAGGGCATTTGACTTAGTCTTTGCACGTTCGCTTTGTAGACACTGGATCTGTACTTCCACCTACGTCACGCGTGACCTTTCCAACATGATTACGTAATGCGTGGAGCATCGCAGAGCAGTGCAAGATGAGCATTTGTGGTTAAAAAGTATACAATTTTTATTTTATTTTAGAAAATGACCAATCGTTTCGCTACATGAGACCCTTATTCCTCGTCTGGGATCATGTAGAGCTCTCTGAATAGGATGACTAGATTTCTCATGGTGGAATACGGGACGGGATGGACAGGCACGCCACCCGCAACCCCATTTCACATATTTCATTGATATGAGAAATGTTATTTCATGATAATAATATATATATAAGAACAAAGAAGCAAATTAAAATAGCGTTCCAAATTAAAAAAAAAACATATTTAACATGCATACATTTATTTAAAATATTTTGTTGTTTGATTAACATTAATGACACAGACACGTATTTTAGGCTGCTTTCCCTTAACAGTGCTGCCAATTTAGAGGTTTTGTCACTAGATTTAGCGATTTCCCCGCCCCTTTTGAGACCCCCAAAAGCCTAGCGTCAAATCTAGCAACTTCTTGGACAAACCTTATCTAGATTCAGTGACTCACCCACTGATCTATATTTATATTAATATGTCATCTATAGCGACATTTAGCGACCAGTTTTAGCTACTTTCAACTGAAAGCAATTGGCAACACTGTCCCTTTAAAACCGAATGCTAGAGTTTACTGACACACATCCGGTTTTCAGTGAGCTGTATGGGCCTGTTGTTTTGGATTTCGGCCATTGGATTGGATCAAATCTTGAAAATGGGTTGTTCAAAAGGAAAAAGGGATTCTGAAATCAGATTAGATCAAGGAATCCAATCCTAGTTTTAATCTGGATCAAACCTTCAGTTTGTGTTGTTCAAAACTTGTCAGTAGGATTTGGATAACTTTTATCCAAAACAACAGGATTATCCTGATCCCAACAGGGGGCAGGATCCCAACAGGAGGAAAATGTAGTAAAACTTTAAAACTGGTCAAAAATACAACATTTATATCATGTAATATACCTACACATTTTTTT
Organism: Ancherythroculter nigrocauda; assembly: GCA_036281575.1. Classification (NCBI taxonomy): domain Eukaryota; kingdom Metazoa; phylum Chordata; class Actinopteri; order Cypriniformes; family Xenocyprididae; genus Ancherythroculter; species Ancherythroculter nigrocauda. The sequence goes on from VTFQ01000004.1 coordinate 56,130,448, forward strand.
TATTTTGCTCTTGATTAGTTTAACTGTTAAATAAATTAGAAGTAGACAATAACCTACATATTTAGCCTTTTGGTAACCTACTGTAAAGTAAAAAAAGATTGGTGCCATAAAACAATCCCCAAACAGCTGTAAATATCCAACAAAAATATTATATTTAATTCAAAACCCATATTCTCTCTATCATCATGTCCCTTTAGGGGCTCCGTAGAGCACTGGTAATCCAGATTTGGTAATCTGGAAAAGTGTTTTATCTAATCTAATTTTTCTTTGAAAAACCAGCATAAAATCCTGATCCTGGATAACAAAACATGGGATTTCCAAATCCAGATCATTCTGATCCAAATTAAACTTTTTGAACAACTGGCCCTATGCGTTCACTTAAGCCATAATCGACTGTATTTACGTGAGATACTCCACATGATGGCCGTTTTGACAACTGTGTCTGTATTTGACCACGCAGGTGCAAACTGAACTGAATCGGGATCGCGAGCTTCTGGTGTGTGTCATTCAGCTTGATACCACGTTGACAACTTGCTGTGCATAATAACTTGATAAACTCTTTTTAAAATTTCTTGTTTAATGTACACGTACGCTTCTTTGACATCCTCGCGTCTGACTTGATCTCCACCATGCTCTCTAATATCCCGCCTTCACGAACTGATAACAAATTGTGATTGGATGGTAATTTTGTTCTCCATAATATACTATGACGAGACTACCTATTCTCACGTGACAGAAGTCCGATACTTGCTTTTATACCTAGCAAAGACATTTTAGGAAAGAAGAATTACGGGACAAAACATGATTTTTTTTCTGGAAAAACGGCTAGTGCCATTGTGGTTAAAAAGTAAATACATTTTTAAAGTAAATGGCTGATCGTTTCACTAGATAAGACTCGTATTCCTCGTCTGGGATCATGTAGAGATCTTTGAAGCTGCACTGAAACTGACATTTGGACCTTCAACCCGTTGGTAGCCGTTGAAGTCCACTATATGGAGAAACCTTAATTTCTTTTCAACTGAAGAAAGAAAGACATGAACATCTTGGATGACATGAGTAAATTATCAGGAAATTTGAATCCTGAAGTGAACTAATCCTTTAAGACTCTTCAAATTGTCCATAATTGTTTATATCCAAACCTCAGTGCTCCTTTGTTTTGATTTTCTTTCTTTGCTCGGCTGCGATTTCCCCTTGAGCGATTGCGTTCCTCTGTAGGTGTCCTTGTCTTTCTTCGTCGAGCAGTTCCCAGCACAGATCCAGTCCGGCTGGTGGTCCACAACCAGATCTAGGGTAGGTAGCGAGGTAGTGCTGGTCACATCTCTGAAAGTCAGAGAGGCTATGGACTGCGAGTCTTGGTTTATAGCGCCGTATCCCCTCCAGGAGCTGTCCTTGATGAGCATCGACTTCTTGATCATCTTCCAGCCCAGATGATTGAGCTCCAAGAAGTTGAGGAAGATGCAGAAAACACCCACGCAAAACATGAAGATCAGGAAGATGGTTTTCTCGGTGGGACGCGAGACGTAGCAGTCGACCCTCTGCATGCAAGGAGACGCCGTGCACACGAAGTGAGCGGGAACGTGGAAACCGAAAAGGAGCCACTGCGCCACCACGAAAGCGACCTCCAGCACGGCACGGAAGCACACGTGGAAGATGTAGTACTTTGAAAGGACTCCCAAGGAGCCTTTGGACGGAGCGCCGATCTCCCGCAACGCCTGCGAGCTTTTCTGGGCGCTCTGGTTGGCGATCCCTTCGAGGACGTCCGCGAGACTGTGACCCAAGTGCTTGTGCGACTTGATGGAGCAGCTGTCCGAGTCGCAGCTGCGGTCGTACGCTTCCTTCGTCTGCTCGGCCTCTGGCTGCTTGGATAAGTTGTGCCAGGTGTAGATGATGAAGCACAGAGAAGGCGTCGACACCGTGATGATCTGAAAGACCCAGAATCGAGGCTGAGAGATGGGGGCGAAGGCGTCGTAGCAGACGTTGGGACACCCCGGTTGAAGGGTGTTGCAGACAAACATCTCCTGCTCGTCCGTGTAGACGTCCTCAGTCGCCACGGCCACGATGAGCAGGCGGAAGATCACCATGACCGTGAGCCAGAGGCGTCCGATCATGGTGGAGTGCTGGTGCACGGCGTCCAGCAGCCGCTTGAGCAGCGTCCATTCTGTCATGTCTCTACGCGCCGGCCTCCTGAAGTACAGCACTTGAAATAGATCCACTTTAGCTCTGTTGCCAGCAAGGACGGGTGTTTTCATGTTACAGCTCTGGCCAGAGAGCGAAGGTGCCATCACTGCTCCCAGCCATCCCTTTCTCCTTCAGAGATAAGGCCTCCGCTTGGGACCGTGCCGGCCACTTCACATTGGTCACATGGTGCTGTCGCTTGTCTTTAGAGTCCATTTACAAACCGCTGGAGAGATAGCGTCGGCAGATTGCGTCCTTTTCAGATTGCCGCCGTACACGATAGGATGGGTTGCTTCTGAAGGCCACGCTTTTAAAAATACGCCACAGATAGTGGATACGTCCATGTGCTAATCTGTCTTATACTTTAAACTTGGCATTGTGTGCTATGAATATTGTTGGCTCTTATGACAAATTGCTTATGTTCCTCCGTTGTAAGCTGCTTTGGATAAGTGTCTGCTAAATGGATAAATGAAAATGTGATAAAGTGCATAATTTTGTCCGTTTGTAACTTTGTAATCATTTTCAATTAGAGTTAAAAATGTCTCATATACCATTCAAACATTTGGGGTTGGAAAGTTTTTTTTTGTGTTTTAAGTGGTTACCAATTTTCAGCATCATTACTCCAGTCTTCAGTGTCACATGATCCTTCAGAAATCATTCTAATATGCTGGAATTTTTGATGAATAGGAAGTTCCAAAAGAGCATCATTTATTGTAAATAGAAATCGTTTGTAACATTATAAATGTCTTTACTGTCATTTTTGATCAGATTAATGCATCCTTGCTGAATTAAATTATTAATTTATTTAAAAAAAAAATCCAAACTTTATTTAAAAAACTGCCCTCCAAACTGCCCCCAAACTTTTGAATGGTAGTGTATGATAGCAGATGCCTTTCACCAGTATAGGATAAATATAGGAGAAGTAAAATGTTTCTAAAACTGATGAATGATACTGGTTGTTTACAAAAGTGAAAGCAGCTATTTTGACTCTTAAACTAAAATAGACATGATAGCAGTTATCTTAATGGTATCTGCTAACTGGCCCATGTTGATTATATGAGCCGTAAAAGGTCTGACACGAGCGGATGCTAAAAAAAAGCAATAACCATTGGGTTATTGGAAATGGAAATGTTGCTCTGTTTCCAAACAACTTAAAAGCCAAATATTTAGAAAGTAAGGCAGCTCACTATGTATCATTTTGAATGATTTGGAACGCTCTAGATTGCCAGCAGCTCCATGCGTCATACAACGAGCATTCCTTGAGCTCTGGAGACTCAACTCACAGTTAATTTCGACAGAGCTTGGAGTTGTTGTTAGCATCACGCACTTATACTGAAAGTGGTGAAATGGTCTAATTTTTCATTTCTTTTTATTTTACTTTTAAGTTTATTGTTAACTTAATTTTAAACATTTTTCTCACTTTGTTCGCCATCTTAAGTTGCCTTTTTAGCCCATCACAATGCATCATGGTATTGTCTTCTCTGAGAAGAATGCATCTGATTCGGCCTTAGGGTACGTTTACATAACAAAAAAACAGAAACGTTTTTACTTTGCACATATGACAACGTTGTCAAAGCGATCTCTGTTCAAGCAGATCCGCGAAAACAACTAAAAATGCTGTATTATTCATGCCAAGCCAGTAGTTGGCAATGTCGCTTTGTAAAGAAACACTATAGGCACCTGCGCACATACGCATTCTTGCGCAAAAAGCGCATGCCTATCCGCTTAAAGGGTTAGTTCACCTAAAAAATTTAAATTCTGTCATTTATTACTCACCCTCATGTCGTTCCACACCCGTAAGACCTTTGTTCATCTTCGGAACACAAATTTAGATATTTTTGTTGAAATCCGATGGCTCAGTGATGCCTGCATAGCCAGCAATGACATTTCCTCTCTCAAGATCCATTAATGTACTAAAAACATATTTAAATCAGTTCATGTGAGTACAGTGGTTCAATATTAATAATATAAAGCTACGAGAATATTTTTGGTGCGCCAGAAAAAACAAAATAACGACTTATATAGTGATGGCCGATTTCAAAACACTGCTTCAGGAAGCATCGGAGCATTATGAATCAGTGGTTCGGAGCGGCAAAGTCACGTGATTTCAGCAGTTTGACACGCGATCTGAATCATGATTCAATACGCTGATTCATTTGTGCTCCGATGCTTCCTGAAGCAGTGTTTTGAAATCGGCCATCACTATATAAGTCATTATTTTGTTTTTTTTTGGCGCACCAAAAATATTCTCGTCGCTTTATAATATAAATATTGAACCACTGTACTCACATGAGCTGATTTAAATATGTTTTTAGTACATTAATGGATCTTGAGAGAGGAAATGTCATTGCTTCCTATGCAGGCCTCACTTGGATTTCAACAAAAATATCTTAATTTGTGTTCCGAAGATGAACGAAGGTCTTACGGGTGTGGAACGACATGAGGGTGAGTAATTAATGACAGAAATTTTCATTTTTGGGTGGACTAACCCTTTAAGTCTGACGTCATGTGTCTCCGCTTCCGGGTCCAAACGCTCTAGATGCCCCAAGAATACAACAAATTGTGCTAATATACACTCATAATGTGATGTAATACTACCAAAAGATCATAATCCTACCCTTTTATCTCCATTCTGAAATCCCAGTGATTCATCTTTTATAAATCATTAAAATATTTGTGTCTGGGACACCGTGAACACAGACATGTAGTGTGCATCGCTAGTTTTTAAATGCTTGGCTTCACAATGTACTCAACTGTGTAGTGTATGAATTTTATAAGATTATTTTTTCATTCAACATTGGAATCTGAGAGCCCCCCCCCCCTCCACTATGTAATGAAAGCTGCACTTCTATATACAATCCTACGGTTCTTGGCTTAATTTGAAAGGTTTTGTGCCAAAAAAGGTTCTACATAAGGAAAAATGTCTTTCATGTTTAATGGGTTATTTCATTTTTTTTTTTTTTTTTTAAGAGCATAAAATATGTTTATGAGCTGCTTAATTCATAAAATTTAATTAAAATAAAAATTAATTGAAATAAAATATATTAAAACTAAATCCATAAGATGATCCCATGATGGGAACCCCTAAAAAGGTTCTATAAATGAAGCGGCAGACAGAACCCTCTACGGTTCTATATAGAACCTTTTCTTCTAGAGTGTGTGACATTACACACTTAAGACACACTTAACGAATAGCTAAAGCATTCTAAGACTGAGCTCAACACACAAAGACTGTTTCCTTCTAAATACTTACACACAGAATTGAAACAAACACCAACTGGCTCTGACTCGGTGCGTTTGGGCATGATCAGTCGTAAGTTTCAAATTACATTCATAATCGGCCTTACAATCGTTAAGTGTGTCCCTGGCTTTAGTTTTTTGTTTAATTTAAGTGCATCATTTGAAGTTCTCTTTTTCTTTTTGGAATTTTCTACTGTGGAGTCTCAATTTTTTGACGACTGCATGGATTACAGATTCAAGCTGCTTCTAGTCAGAGTCCTTGTGCGTTTCCCTTTATGCTGACAGACTAATTTATCAGAAAAATGAGTGAGTGGCATCTTTCATTTAATAACCAAAGCCAAATTCAAACAAAATGCATTTGGTTTCATGGAGTATTGAATTTAACAGATATATATGCAACATGACAAAACTACATCGATGCGATGATTGGGGATAACGGATATGTTGACAATTTTGCAATGCAAGTTATTGAAAATATTATACTTAAGTTACAGGCAAAAACATTGTTTTTTTATTGCACTGGTCAATTTTGAGATTTTGGGTTATTTGGCATTTTGTAACATGTTGTTTCAGACTAGTGGAAAGAAAACATCCAAAATATACTTTTAGGTGTTTATTTTATTGTATTTTTTCTGTTTGCATCAGTAGATTTCAATTACAAGGTCTTTTTTCTTAAAATGAGTTTTTTTCTCATGCACTTTTGACTGTATTTTCTTATTTATGGAGTGATAAAAAGAGATCCAAAATCCCCTCTGTATAAACCTTTGACTTTAATGTCAACAATATGAAACAAAAATTTTGAAACTGGCTTCATCCAATGTTCAAATTTCTGTTTTGGAAGTGCATATTTAATTACATACTGCCTAATTTGCATATTTAAACAACTTTTCAGTAAGTTTTCTGATCAGTTTTATAAGTTTTCTGATGATATCTACTAGTTATTTTTTACCCATTCATCTGGTTTCTTGTCTGAAGGCAGTATTTTAAAGGTATATTTTGACCTCACAGTATATTGTTTAGGCCGATATGTGTCATTGTTCTCCTCTGAACACATAAAGTACATTTGGCTCATAGGGCTGGTGATGTTGAAGTACTCACCATGACTAATGGCTTTATCAGTCACATTTGCAGTGATGCTGCCCCTGGCTATCAGACATGGATGCAGGTCTCAGGTCACTGTAGTGTGTGTGTGCGTGTGTTAATATGTGTGTGTGTTGTGTTTCCAGGAAGACTGTGCTCAGAGAGTTTCTGTTGATCTTTGATGAGCTGTCAACAGTGTCTGAAACTTTATCACTCAAGCACATGTGTAACCAACACATTTCATATTCACTTAAAGGTGCCCTAGAATTAAAAATTAAATTTATCTTGGCATAGTTGAATAACAAGAGTTCAGTACATGGAAATGACATACAGTGAGTCTCAAACTCCATTGTTTCCTCCTTCTTATATAAATCTCATTTGTTTAAAAGACCTCTGAAAAACAGGCGAATCTCAACATAACACTGACTGTTACGTAACAGTCGGGATCATTAATATGTACGCCCCCAATATTTGCATATGCCAGCTCATGTTCAAGGCATTACACAAGGGCAGCCAGTATTAACGTCTGGATCTGTGCACAGCTGAATCATCAGACTAGGTAAGCAAGCAAGGACAATAGCGAAAAATGGCAGATGGAGCAATAATAACTGACATGATCCATGATAACATGATATTTTTAGTGATATTTGTAAACTGTCTTTCTAAATGTTTCGTTAGCATGTTGCTAATGTACTGTTAAATGTGGTTAAAGTTACCATCGTTTCTTACTGTATTCACGGAGACAAGAGCCGTCGCTATTTTCATTTTTAAACACTTGCAGTCTGTATAATTCATAAACACAACTTCATTCTTTATAAATCTCTCCAACAGTGTGTAATGTTAGCTTTAGCCACGGAGCACTATCAAACTCATTCAGAATCAAATGTAAACATCCAAATAAATACAATACTCACATAATCTGACGCATGCATGCAGTATGCATGACGAACACTTTGTAAAGATCCATTTTGAGGGTTATATTAGCTGTGTGAACTTTGTTTATGCTGTTTAAGGCAAGTGCGAGCTCCGGGGGTGGAGAGCGTGAGCATTTAATGGGCCGCAGCATGAATCGGCACATTTCTAATGATGCCCCAAAATAGGCAGTTAAAAAATTTTTAAAACCATCTGTGGGGTATTTTGAGCTGAAACTTCACAGACACATTCAGGGGACACCTTAGACTAAAAAAAATGTTCAATGGCACCTTTAATATTTGAATATTTGCATGTCGTGTGCTGTAGATGTTTTGTTAGATAAAATATATGGCTGAAGATAAATAATTTGATACAATTATTGTGGTGAGGTGAATTAGTATTAACTTATTTATAAAATCTTACGTCTAGGATAAATCTAACTTTTCAGTGGTTCATCACTTTTTTCTAGATATTTTATTGAATATTTAAATTGTCTTGGCAGTTTACGACTAAAATTAGGGAATATTTTTTTATTCTGTTGCACCTTCTAAAATTAAAAACCAAAATGAAAGAATAGAGCACGGTATATATTTTATTTAAAGTATTTTTGTCTAAATGTTTGTCAAAATATCAAAAAATTCTTGAAACAAGAGAAATTAACTTGAAGCAACCAGAAGTTATTTAGACTTTCGGAGAACATATTTGTAATATATTTTGTATAGAATATTTTGTGACTCTGGCAGATTTCTTTCCAGTGTATTTATGAAATGGTTATATATGTATATATATATAATATATATATATATATATATATATATATATATATATATATATATATATATATATATCTGTCTTTTCCGATCCTTTCCTTATTGTTTCTCCTTTTATCTCTCATTATCAAATTAGAAATAAGAAGCTGCATTTGGCCGAGAGTGAATGCACAACAGCAGTCACACCTCACTGCATCCCACAACATTAAAGAGGAAGTTCTCTTTCGCCAAAGCTTGTTTTATTCCTGTGATAATCCCTGGTGTCTGGGTCTCTCCTGCAAGCGTCTAAGAGGTGTCAAAGGAATTATTCACCCCTTCACGCGGTTCATGAAGAAATCCACATTGATGTCCGTCCCCGCCGGCCATTCTAGCGAGCAGCTTGGCCATGAATAGCAGACAGGATTAGTGCCAACAGGACAGAAAGAAAAGCGAGCAGACAGAGGGAGGAAAGAAAGAGGCAGATTTATGGGGCGAGACTCAATGAGAGTGAAAGACCCACATATGACTACTTGTCTACAGTGTTTCCCCTCTACACTTTCATCTAAGCTAGACCTGCGGTATAAAGAAAGATATTATGAATAAATCAACCCTTTACTGCCTAATCTCTCATGATTGTCGCAGCTGAGTTTCTCACGTGTTCAAAGATCTGATTTTTTGTGCTTTATGCTTCTGTTGTGTCTGCGTCTACTCGCTTTAGGAGACATTTCTAAACAAATAATCTGACCTCCAGGCAGAGGCAATGTTCAGAGGTTTGAATGACAAGTTAAAAACAGGCCTGTACAAACACTCAAAACCACTCTGGACTGTTTGTTACTTTGATTTTTCAACAGGTACGAGGTGTTTTCTGCTTCATGTCTTCATGTTCATGTAATACTGCTTAACGGTTTAATTCTCTGTAATACACAGCTTATTGCTTTAATATTTTGATTTGGGTTTTTAATGCCAATATCTAGATACAATGTGTCTGTATGTATGTGAAGTATGCATGTATGTAATTAGGGTTGCAAATTGAATTGTTTTACACAATTATTTAATATTTTTAACTGAAAATTCCTTGAAAAATAAGAATACTGAACTTATATATTATATGATGAATATTTAAAAAATATGACAATGTTGCAATCACCTTGACAATACAGACACACAGATACATATATGTGTATATTAACATACACACAGACACAAACATATATATTTATACAACAGTTCATTCTGGTTCTCGAATCTGATTGGCTTAAAGGTCTTTCCAGCCATGTGATATTCTACCAGTATCGCCACGGGAACCGTTTCACTGTTTGAATCACTCTGCTGTCAGCATTCTCACAGCGAGTGTCATGGCGGAGCAAACCCACTATATTTTTATAGATACTACTGTTATTTTGTAGCGGAATGTAGTTTTAAGAGTTTTTTAGGTGAGAATATGGTTGTTTAGACCTCAGATATGCGATTTATATGTAAACATATTTGAAAATTTGTTAAGGCGCTTTCAGAGATGTGAGCTCCAGGCCGTCAGCGAGCGTTCAGAGCTCATGTACCCGCAGAGAACAGCTTCATCTCAGCCAGTCCTTCAGGAATTTGCCGCTGGCTCTTATGTAGAAAATGTTTAAACATGAGGTATAATTCGTATATCAAACAGGCAATCTTTGGCCTTATTAATCTATAACTTGTTCCAGAGCTAACAGATTTGACTTAAGTGCTATATTAAGATTCATAACTTTATATTTACATTGAAATTAAATCCTGCGCTTAAAGCGCTGCTTTTGTACGTTTGACTGAACTGTTTGCTTGTGTTTATTTCCTATTTTACTTCTTATACTGTTATAATGGTTATTGTTGTTCATTTAAATATTATTGTTCAATAAATAATATTTTATATAAATAACATGCCATATTTTTTGGTATTGAGAAAGAGTCCATTAGTGATTTCGACTTCAGTGAAAGTTACATTAATACGCCATTAGATGGCGTCAAAGACTGCCTTTATGAGTGAGTCAGTCAGTCGCAAAGACTTTTATATTGAAATGGACTGAAACAAAGAAACAAGGACATTGTTTTTACTTTAAACAACATCTTACGAGACGCAACTGACAAATGCATTGACTAGCGCTGTCATGGGAAATCCTCTTAAATGTTAAAAGGACAAAGACAAAGATATCACTTTCCTCAGTGGACATTCAAAATTTTGTGATTATGAATATAAGATTGACCTGAAGAATATCAGATGCATGCAATGCTCTCACTCAGCCGTTCTCTCTCTCATAATACTCTACATATGAACTTCAATGAAGCGACTCAATGTTCCTTCGTTACTAGTTCTAAAGTGACGTTTCAGAATTAGTAATGGAGGCTTGAGCTCAACTGTTAAACTGTCAACTTGAGATTACAATCCGTAGCAGAAGGAAGTAGTTCCTCACAAAATTGTTTTTTTTTTTTAAAGACAATCCGTTGTTGTTTCTTATTTATTAACGCACTTGTGTCATTTAACTGTTGTATAAATGCAATATCACACTCGTAGCCATGCAATATGGCTGTATATCAGCACGCTGTGATTACCCATGGCACTCGTGATATTGCTCCTTTGCGTACTGTGCAAAAGTCTTAAGCACTTTATTTTCAACAACAACAAAAATGTTTTTAAGCCAGTTATTTATATCTTTTGCTGTAGTGTGTCAATAGGAAATATCAGTTTCAATTTCCAAACATTCATTTTGCCATTAATTGTAATAATCCAGTGAGATTTTTGTATGAACAAGGAGTCTGGATAAGAGCCGGGATCTGATCTCACCATCATCAAGTCTGTCTGTGATTACAGAAAAAACTGAGACAGACAACATCTCCAAGACACTTGAAGAAACTGACATGAAAAATTATGTACAAGTGTTCCTGGACAAATCTGTTTTAAACGCAAAGTCACACCAAATATTGATATGATTTAGTTAATAGAAGTTTTAAGTCCATTTATGACATTACTTTTGAAAGCATCCTCACTTCACAGCATTTTTACACAAGTGCCTATACGTTTTCACAGTACTTTGCAGGTCGGTTTCTTCAAGCGTCTTGGAGACACGGCCACAGTTCTTCTGGATTTAGTCTGTCTCAGTTTTCAAGTAGCTAATTAAAAGATAAAAAGTTAAAAGATAAACGTCTATAAAATGTAACCCTATTTTATGATCACTACTTAAAAGATGTCTATTTTTTTTTTTTATTTAATTCATCTGCTACTCAAATGTATAGCAAATGGATTACACTGAATAACTGTTGGTACGTGTTTTGCTGTAAACAAGGATGGATAAAGGTAAATCTCTCAAGAACATTAAATGCTCACAACCATTTCAGACTTCAGTCTGTGAACGAGATAAAAAGGTGTTTAGCAAGAGATCAGGCCACTCTTAGACCAGCGGGCTAAAATTAGACCTGGTCCATGAGGTTTAGACAGCGCTAACACTTTCACCGTTTGTTGTTGTTATGTCTGCAAGGGTTTACAGCCGAAGCTCAGGACCCCGTTCGATTAGCATAAAGTTAGGAAAATGAAAAGCCATTGGTGACATCTAACTGGATTAAGGAAGCTTGAATGAGGAGCTGCCCGGAGTGTAACCAACGGTGATGTGAGAGGGATTTCCCTTTGTCGGCTCTGCCTGTGCTTTCCTGGCCTTCCAGCTAATCCTCAGCTATTCTCACCAACGACCTTGGACTCAATGCTAATCTGACCGTAGAGAGAGAGAGAGAAAGTCTACGTGTCTTTAAATCTTCAGAGGCTGATTCTGCTCATGTTATGGGGAGCTTGGATGAAGAACAGCGTCTGTCTGATGGTAAGTTCCTAACTTTTCTAAAAACTTTTCAGTTGCAAATGTTATAGAATAGTGCTTTTGAAGTTGTTTTAGTTGTGCATTTGGTAAAATGTTATGGTGGCATGTGTGCCTATATACAGTAGAGTTGATGTTGCTTCAGAGAACATTGTGAATCCATTGATGGTGCATCACAGTGGGGAAATGCAATGGTTTGCGAAAGTGATGCTACATCAAAACTTCAACTTTTAATGTTTGCTCTCTGACGTAAGCATCTGTTGATCAATTTCAGAGAGACAACTTTCAGAAAACTTATGATTTCAATAACCTGGCATGTCCCACACCCTCAGTGGATCTTTCACACCCCTTACAGTTTAGATTCAACCAGTTCATGAAGTCAGCTGTCCATCATTCAGTGGAATAAGTTCAACCCTTCACTCTCAGAAGGTACAAAAGGGGCAATACCCTTTCAAAAGGTACTGATATATACCATTTAGGTACTAAGACATTAATATGCACCATTAAGGTTAAATAAGGTACAAAGGTGTACCGCCTCAATGACTTATCATTATAGACCCATGAATCATGTGTGACCGAGCTGTAATAATTATCTAAAAAAAAAAAAAAAAAAACAGAAACATGCATTGAATGTGAATGATATATTGTTTGTACATGCAATTGTTGCAAATATGCATATTTAAATAGTCATCTTTTAACAAATATGGCCATTGCAATAGATTAAAGAGGGGAAAACCTGTCATTATTTACTCACCCTGATTTCAATCCCATATGCTTTTTTAATTTTGTTTTTTTTAAGAACCTGCACAGCTCTTTCTGTACGAGTTAATAGTGATGTCAGAATACAAAAAGGACAGAAAAAACAAACAAAAATAGCACAGTTCAAAAGTTTGTGGTCAGCAAGATTTTTCTTAATACTTTATTCCGCAAAGATGCATTAAATTGATAAAAAGTGACAGTAAAGTACGGAAGAGGATTAGGGCCAAGCAATAATAAAAAAATAAAACCATCTCGAGATTAAAGTTGTTAAATTTCGAGAAAAAAGTCGAAATAAAATGTTGAGAATAAACTCATTAAATTACGAGAAAAAAAACTCGTTAAATTTCAAGAAAAAAGTCGAGATAAAATGTTGAGAATAAACTCATTAAATTACGAGAAAAAAAACTCGTTAAATTTCAAGAAAAAAGTCGAGATAAAATGTTGAGAATAAACTCGTTGAATTACGAGAAAAAAGTCGTTAAATTATGAAAACAAATTCGTTAAATTATGAGAAAAATGTTAAATTTCGAGAAAAAAGTCGAGATAAAATGTTGAGAATAAAGTCATTAAATTATGAGAAAAAAGTCATTAAATTACGAGAACAAATTCATTAAATTATGAGAAAAAAGTAGTTAAATTTTGAGAAAAAAAGTCGAGATAAAATGTTGAGAAAAGTCATTAAATTACGAGAAAAAAAGTTGTTAGATTATGAGAACAAATTCGTTAAATTATGAGAAAAATGTAAAATTTCGAGAAAAAAGTCGAGATAAAATGTTGAGAATAAACTCATTAAATTACGAGAAAAAACTCGTTAAATTTCAAGAAAAAATTTGAGATAAAATGCTGAGAATAAAGTCATTAAATTATGAGAAAAAAGTCGTTAAATTACGAGAACAAATTCGTTAAATTATGAGAAAAAAAGTAGTTAAATTTCGAGAAAAAAAGTCGAGATAAAATTTTGAGAATAAAGTCATTAAATTACGAGAAAAAAGTTGTTAAATTACGAGAACAAATTCGTTAAATTATGAGAAAAAAAGTAGTTAAATTTCGAGAAAAAAGTTGAGATAAAATGTTGAGAATAAAGTAATTAAATTACGAGAAAAAAGTCGTTAAATTACGAGAACAAATTCATTAAATTATTAGAAAAATGTCGTTAAATTACAAGAAAAAAGTTGTTAAATTATGAGAACAAATTCGTAATTTAACGAATTTGTTCTCGTAATTTAACGACTTTTTTCTCGTAATTTAACAAGTTTATTCTCAACATTTTATCTTGACTTTTTTCTCGAAATTTAACAACTTTAATCTCGAGATGTTTTTTTTTTTATTATTATTATTATTGCTTGGCCCTAATCCTCTTCTGTAGTTAAGACTTTTACATTGTTACAAAAAAATTTAAATAAATGATCTTTTGAACTTTCCATTTAATAACAATCTTGAAAAAAAAATGTATCTGAAGCAGCACAACTGTTTTCAACATCAGAAATGTTTCTTGAGCAGCAAATCATCATATTAGAATGATTTCTGAAGGATCATGTGACACCGAAGACTGGAGTAATGATGCTGAAAATTCAGCTTTGATCACAGGAATAAATTACATTTTACTATATATTCAAATAGAAAACAGCTATTTTATTAGTGTGTTTACTGTATTTTGATTAAATGCAGCCACAAGACTCAAAAAATCATACCTACCCCAAACATTGGAAGGGTAGTGTGTGTGCATATATATCTTTTTCTTCTTCTTTCTTTATTTATAAAGCACTTTCACACAACGACTAGTTGATCCAAAGTGCTGTACAATACAGGTTGAATGAATAAGAAACAACAAAACATTGAAACACCACACAACAATACGATTAACATGGCTAGATAAAAGCTATTGACATACATTTTTTAAGCCGGAATTTAAATACAGACAGAGATGGTGCAGCTCTAAGAGAAGCTGGTAAATTGTTTCATAGATTAGGACCAGCAACAGCGAAGGCTCGATCACCTCTGCAATGGAACCTAGATCTAGGAATAGTTAGGAGAGCAAGATTACTGGATCTTAGAGACCTATTTGGTTTATAAATAGAGATTGCCTCAGAGAGATAAGGTGGGGCATGATTGTGCAAGGATTTGTAAACAAAGGTTAAAATTTTAAAACTAATTCTAAATTTAACTGGTAACCAGTTTAGTGAAATAAGAATGGGCGAGATGTGGTCGAACTTTCGTCTGCCTGAAATCAGTCTTGCAGCAGCATTTTGGACCATCTGTAAATGCACTATAGAAGACTGACATACAGTGGGTACGGAAAGTATTCAGACCCCCTTAAATTTTTCACTCTTTGTTATATTGCAGCCATTTGCTAAAATCATTTAAGTTCATTTTTTTCCTCATTAATGTACACACAGCACCCCATATTGACAGAAAAACACAGAATTGTTGACATTTTTGCAGATTTATTAAAAAAGAGAAACTGAAATATCACATGGTCCTAAGTATTCAGACCCTTTGCTGTGACACTCATATATTTAACTCAGGTGCTGTCCATTTCTTCTGATCATCCTTGAGATGGTTCTACACCTTCATTTGAGTCCAGCTGTGTTTGATTATACTGATTGGACTTGATTAGGAAAGCCACACACCTGTCTATATAAGACCTTACAGCTCACAGTGCATGTCAGAGCAAATGAGAATCATGAGGTCAAAGGAACTGCCTGAAGAGCTCAGAGACAGAATTGTGGCAAGGCACAGATCTGGCCAAGGTTACAAAAAAATTTCTGCTGCACTTAAGGTTCCTAAGAGCACAGTGGCCTCCATAATCCTTAAATGGAAGACGTTTGGGACGACCAGAACCCTTCCTAGAGCTGGCCGTCCGGCCAAACTGAGCTATCGGGGGAGAAGAGCCTTGGTGAGAGAGGTAAAGAAGAACCCAAAGATCACTGTGGCTGAGCTCCAGAGATGCAGTCGGGAGATGGGAGAAAGTTGTAGAAAGTCAACCATCACTGCAGCCCTCCACCAGTCGGGGCTTTATGGCAGAATGGCCCGACTGAAGGCTCTCCTCAGTGCAAGACACATGAAAGCCCACATGGAGTTTGCTAAAAAACACCTGAAGGACTCCAAGATGGTGAGAAATAAGATTCTCTGGTCTGATGAGACCAAGATAGAACATTTTGGCCTTAATTCTAAGCGGTATGTGTGGAGAAAACCAGGCACTGCTCATCACCTGTCCAATACAGTCCCAACAGTGAAGCATGGTGGTGGCAGCATCATGCTGTGGGGGTGTTTTTCAGCTGCAGGGACAGGACGACTGGTTGCAATCGAGGGAAAGATGAATGCGGCCAAGTACAGGGATATCCTGGACGAAAACCTTCTCCAGAGTGCTCAGGACCTCAGACTGGGCCGAAGGTTTACCTTCCAACAAGACAATGACCCTAAGCACACAGCTAAAATAACGAAGGAGTGGCTTCACAACAACTCCGTGACTGTTCTTGAATGGCCCAGCCAGAGCCCTGACTTAAACCCAATTGAGCATCTCTGGAGAGACCTAAAAATGGCTGTCCACCAACGTTTACCATCCAACCTGACAGAACTGGAGAGGATCTGCAAGGAGGAATGGCAGAGGATCCCCAAAGCCAGGTGTGAAAAACTTGTTGCATCTTTCCCAAAAAGACTCATGGCTGTATTAGATCAAAAGGGTGCTTCTACTAAATACTGAGCAAAGGGTCTGAATACTGAGGACCATGTGATATTTCAGTTTTTCTTTTTTAATAAATCTGCAAAAATGCCAACAATTCTGTGTTTTTCTGTCAATATGGGGTGTTGTGTGTACATTAATGAGGAAAAAAATGAACTTAAATGATTTTAGCAAATGGCTGCAATATAACAAAGACTGAAAAATTGAAGGGGGTCTGAATACTTTCTGTACCCACTGTATAAGGAATCTCCACATTTCATATGAGACCTGTAACTTATCCTTACACCATTTTCACTCTGCTCTTCTACAAGCCTTTCTGAGGCATCGAGTTGAATCATTAAACCAAGGCTGGGGTCTACTAACAATATGTTTATTTTTTAACTGGGCAATAAGTTTCAGAGTAGACAAACATTTTTGATTGAAAGAATAAAAAAGTCTGTTCACATCCAGCACAGGAGAGGATACATCAAGCACATGTGAATCAGTTGTATCATAAGAGGCTGCAAATCTCTCACATGATTGAGTGGAGAAATAACGATTCAAACGAGTCCCTGAGGGTGTGGCAACTGCTGGATCGGGAAAATGAGAGGAGAAAAGTACCATATATATGTATATGTATGTATGAATGTGACATAACTACACATACACACTGTGTGTATGTGTAGTTATGTCTTTGTAAATTTATAATTTTAAAAGATGAGTCATTATTCACTGAAATCCGTTATTCTCACGCATCTCACGCACATTCACGTTCATATTAAAAGCAGTTCTTCATGTAAATTTGCATAAAGGTTTATCTAAGCTCATCTCAAGAGTAAATAAGCAGCAGTTTCAGTCTGTTCCTCACACAAAGGATAAAGCTGACGCAAATGTCAGTGTCTCTTCATTGACTGATCACATATGCCGCATGTCTCTGTCTCTCTCAGCTTGCTCAGGTATGATCGTCCTCGTGTGCAGCAGTCATGCTCTGTGAGGAGTCGTCCGCTGGGATCTCTGCTGCTCTGGATTCTGTGGTTCGGCTGAAACCCGACACTGAGACCTCCACAGATCCTGTGCAGGAAGTCATTCACTGTAGCACTTATGATTCCTGTGTCATCCCTGCACATGGAGGCATCAGGTGAGTCTAAACCATTTAGCCAAGCGGGTCAGCGTATCCGAATACCCATTAGGCATTGGTGACATGTAAACATGTGCAGTCATGTGTTGATATTCTGATGTCAGAAAGTTGCAGTTTTGGTTTCAGTAAATGCTTTATTTTAACTTTTGAAGTAAATAAGTTACAGTTTTTGTAGTAAAATGAAGCTGTAGCAACAAATTTAAACTAATTTGCAACTTTACACCATTTAAAAGTTTGGGTTTTGTAAGATTTTTTAATGCTTTTGAAAGAAGTCTCTTCTGCTCACCAAGGCAGCATTTATTTGATCAAAAATACAGTAAAAACAGCAATATTGTGAAATATTAATTTTAAATATCTATATTCTATTTTAATGTTTTAAAAATTATTCCTGTGATCAAAGCTGAATTTTCAGCAGCCATTATTCCAGTCTTCAGTGTCTTTTTTTTTTTTTTTTTTGTGTGTGTGTGTGTGTGTGTGTGATACAAAAACAGTGATACATTTTTTCAGGATTATTTGATGAATACAAAGTTCAAAAATATTAATTCACCCCAAAACAACAACAAACATACTGACCTAAACTTATGATGTTGTTTAGTTCAAACTTTATGTCTCATCTTATGCATTTATTGATTATTTTTAACTTCATCTCAATTAACTTTTTTTTTTTTTTACTAAAGTACAAACATTCTTCCATACCAAACTGAAGTGCAATAATAAATAATATTAATAATGAAAAGAAATTATTCAAATAATGTTAATTTTAAAACAAACTACAAAAGACCATTTCAGCAACCATTTACATCACTTGATTTGGCCAACTTAAAAAGTCTTCTTTCAAAAACATGAAAAAATCACAACCACCCCAAAGTTTTGAAGATATATATATATATATATATATATATATATATATATATATATATATATATATATATATATAATTTAAAAAAAGAAATTTAAGTAATTATACACTGAAATCCGTTATTCTAACACATCTCATACACATGCATGTTCAAATACTGACCCCAAAATTACAATATTGTTTATCTCACAGTTGAAAATGTCATAAATGCATATCTCATAATATGCATTTTTCTATTATTTTTAACTGTATCTCACAATTAATCAGTGATGGGGAAAATTACTTTTAAAAGTAATGCATTACAATATTGTGTTACTACCTAAAAAGTTACTTTTTTATGGAAAGTAATGCGTTACGTTACTTTTCCTCATCTAAGCTGGGCTTTTAATAATAAAAAAGTAATATTTTTGGCAAATGTTAAGGCCCTTTCACACCAAAAGTGAAATCAATAAGCCTCAGGCTGAAGGAAATGCAAATTCACGCCTGTACAGTAGATCCTTTCAGCTGTGTTGCTAAAGAAAGTTCAACACTCTTGCTTCAGCAATCCCACAAAAAAAAAAAAGAAGAAAAGAAAAAGAAAAGAAACACAAATGTGATGTTTGCCTAAAGTCATTTTTGATTATTAATATGGTTGAATTGAATCATCGAAGACACTGGTTAATAAAGTGAGATTAAATACATGAAGTGTATTTGTGTTATTTAACATTTAATTAATGCAGGTTTGCATAATATTCAGAGTTTGAATTTCACTGTTTTTAATCATTTTGAGAAATACATGGGGACAGGAGAGCTGTCAGTCAATACATGGGAAAGCAAAGTAACTTTCATTGCTTTTTTGAAAAAGTAATATTTTGTTGTAATGTAAAAGTAATGCATTACTTTAGTAGTTACTTGAAAAAACTAATCTGATTACATACACTGCAATTAACATCTTTATTTATTACTAAGGTGCAAACAGGCTTCCAAACAACCATCTGCATCATGTTATTCAGCTCATAAATGTTTCATTTTACAGCCTGGAGTCCTGTGTAATCTGTAGTTATTGTTTCTCCTCTCAGTCTGAACAGCGAGGAGCCGTTCTGTCGTATCTGTCATGAAGGCAGCAGTGCGGGCGATCTGTTATCGCCCTGTGAGTGTGCCGGGTCTCTGGCGATGGTGCACCGTGTTTGTCTGGAGCACTGGCTCACGGCCTCCGGCACCAGCCACTGCGAGCTCTGCCACTTTCAGTTCGCTCTGGAGAGACTTCCCAAACCGCTCACGGAGGTACAATCCAGTCCAGTCGCATGATGCCATATACACTGTAAAAAATCTTTTTTGATTTTAGTAAACTAAACTTACAAATATTTTATTTTTAAATATAATGTTTAAAATTAAAATGTTTTTTTTTTTTTGCTGCCTTGCTGTTCAGACAAATTCAAGTGTTTTGGCAGTCATGCACAGATCCATAAAATGTATGCCAATAGTTATGTTACAGTAAGTGCCAGTTTGCACAATAGTAAATATTCAGCCGCTCTTGATTTTCAATGCAAAATTATTTTTTTAAGGTACTTCCATTGGCTATAATTTTGCACGTTTAGCAGGTGGTTAAACTGCATCTTAGGCACAGACTCTTCTATTTCTCCTAATTGTATCGGTGGCTATATGTTGCTATGGAAACGCAGATATTGTCTGACCTCAGCTGACACATAATTCACTACGAGTCTGTCAGTCTGCCCTCGCCAAGGACTTTAGAGTTTACTTAGAGACATAAAGAGATGTAAAACTGGACATATAATAACATACTCTCTGCAGTAGTCACATGGAATGTGTTTTAATCAACATTATCAGCTCCGTTCTCCTGCAGTCACTCACTCTTGAGTCCTGAGTCATGTCCCGGCCTCTCTTTAAGGCACACAGCAGATATTGGCAGGTCTGCTTTACCTCGGCTTCTTTTAAACACTAATCCACTTAGCAGGAAAATAAGATTAGATGAGGAGCGTATCCCTGTCGCTGCAGAGGCCCGGACATGCCGCTTTATTCATGTGCTTATCTCATGTTTGGGCCTGAGGACGAGATGATGAGTCCATGTGCATCATGACCTGTTGAGACGCAACAAACCTCGCCTGCCCTGTGAATGCTGTGACTTGAACCATTACAGACCGAGAGCAATGTGATGACGATACGCAATTACGCAATACTGATTTTCATTAGTTTTACTTTATTATCATTAGAATACAATAATACAATAAAATCTATCTATCTATCATTCTATCTGTCTATCTCTGTCTATCTATCTATCTGTCTATCTATCTATCTCTGTCTATCTGTCTATCATTTTATCTATCTATCTCTGTCTATTTATTTATCTATCTATCTATCATTCTATCTGTCGTTCTATCTGTCTATCATTCTATTTATCTCTGTCTATCTATCTATCATCTATCAGTCTGTCATTCTATCTATCTCTATCTATCTGTCTATCTATTTATCTGTCTGTCGTTCTATCTATCTATCTATCTATCTGTCTATCATTCTATCTATCTATCTGTCTATCTATGTATCTGTCTATCTATCAGTCTGTCGTTCTATCTATCTATCTGTCTATCATTCTATCTATCTCTGTCTATCATTCTATCTATCTATCTCTGTCTATCTGTCTATCAATTTATCTGTCTATCTTATTTATCTGTCTGTCGTTCTATCTATCTCTGTCTATCTATCTATCTCTATCTATCTATCTGTCGTTCTGTCTATCTATCTATCTGTCTATCATTCTATCTCTGTCTATATATCTGTCTATCAATTTATCTATCTATCTTATTTATCTGTCTGTTGTTCTATCTATCTCTGTCTATTTATTTATCTATCTATCATTCTATCTGTCGTTCTATCTGTCTATCATTCTATCTCTGTCTATCTATCATCTATCTATCAGTCTGTCATTCTATCTATCTCTATCTATCTGTCTATTTATCTGTCTGTCGTTCTATCTATCTGTCTATCATTCTATCTATCTATCAGTCTGTCATTCTATCTATCTATGTATCTGTCTGTCTATCTATGTATCTGTCTGTCGTTCTATCTATCTATCATTCTATCTATCTCTGTCTATCTATCATTCTATCTATCTATCTCTGTCTATCTTATTTATCTGTCTATCTTATTTATCTGTCTATCGTTCTATTTATCTCTTTCTATCGTTCTATCTCTATCTATTTATTTGTCTTTCTATCTATCTGTCTGTCTCTATCTATCTCTTTCTATCGTTCTATCATTCTATCTATCTCTGTCATTCTATCTGTCTGTCGTTCTATCTATCTGTCTGTCTGTCTATCTATCTGTTTGTCTGTCTGTCATGCATTTATTTAAATAAGTAACATTACCTGTTCAGATTGCTGTGAGTATTACACTCCTCTAATCAGCTGTTTTTCATGTCTCCAGTGGTTCACTACACCCTCCATGCAGCACCAGAGGCGGACGCTGTGCGGGGACGTGATCTGTTTCCTGTTCATCACACCGTTAGCGAGTCTGTCGGGCTGGTTGTGTGTGCAGGGAGCCCTGGATCTGTACTACAGCAACAGCATGGAGGCCATCGGACTCATAGTTCTCACACTGACACTGTTCACCATTTACCTCTTCTGGTCTGCTGTAAGTTCACTCTTGGTTTCAGTCTAGCTAAATGAAAGTGCACAAATGCTGCGTTCATGATATGTTGCAATTACTGTAATTACAAGATGACAGCCTGCGATTTTCTACTCTGAGATTTTCAAGTCCTCTGAATTTTGCACTTCTAGGGCAACACTATCAACAGCAAAACAAATCTGCAGCTGTCAGGTGGTACGAGTCGAAAATTCTGAGTTTACAAGTTGTAATTACAAGTTACGTTTTTTACACATCGTGATCTCAACATGGCGTGGTAAATGGTCATTTCAACATGGCATGAACACACCTAGACATTTTTAATTTGCAGTGTATGGAGCCCCTAAAGGGACATGGTGGTGGTGGTAAAAAAAAAATGAGATGGGGAGGAAAGAATATATTTCAAAACACTTGCATTCACTCGCAACACTTTTGCACTCATAATGGGTATGATAGAATCTGGATTATGGTGAACAACAAATCTGTAAAAGAGTGATTAAAAAGTCAAATAACAATACAATGGCTATAACTTTTCTGCATAATTTTCCTTTTTTTTTAACAGGTATCCCTTCGTTATCACATTCACCTTTTCAGGACGTGGAATACGACGAATCCCAGTGTCCGGCTACAGATTCCCCGCCCTGTGAAGACACATAAGACACCAAAACATCCAACATTGCACTTCTTGTGCAAATACAATAACAAGGAGACCATGGTGTAATGCCGACAACAGCATCAGGAATACATTTCATGATGTCTTGATTTTGAGAGAAGCCCTGATTCAGAGTCACACTCGGATTTGGGACTCACACTGAATTGAAGCGATGCCCAAATTTGGAGTGACACCCTAATTTCGAGAGCGATTCGGAGTGATGCCCTGATATTGAGAGACATCCTAATTTAGAGCAACACCCTGATTTGGAGCAACGTCCTGATGTGAAGTGATGTTTTTACTTTGTTTTGTAAATAATGGGAAACTTTTCAGTCATGAAATCTCATCGAAACATGGGAAAAGCATGTCAACCCACAGGAAAAGAACACACCTTCCTACATAAAGCAGAGAACAATGGTGTTGAGATGATAATAACTGAGCTATTTATACCTGCAGGTTTCACTTTACACGAGTGTTTCATAATTATTCAGAAGAATATATATCTAGGTGAACGTACAGTAACTAAGACAATCATACAGATCATTTCATTGTCATGGAAACACTTGAATTATATAGAAAAATGTGAATATTTAACCAAAAGACTAAAACAAATATGCTTTAAAATCTCGTGAACATTGAAAATGTCACATTGGAAAATCCTCACGAGAAAATATCGTTCAAATGTTTCGGGTCAATACGATTTTTTTTTTTTTTAATTAATACTTTTATTTACAGAGGATGAATTAAATTGGTCAAAAGTGACAGTGAAGACATTTAAAATGCTTTTAAATTTCTGTTTCAAATAAATGCTTTTCCTTTTTATTTTCAGGATTCTTTGATGAATTAAAAGTTCAATGTATCACGGTTTCCACAAAAATATGAAGCAGCACAACTGTTTTTAACATAAATAATAATCAGAAATGTTTCTTGAGCATCAAATCAGCATATTCAAATGATTTATGAAGGATCATGTGACAATGAAGACTGGAAATCACAGGAATAAATGACATTTTCACAATGTTAAAGCTTAAAATAAAGCCACAAGCTATAAAATGGTTATGAATTGTCAATTCAGTTCAATGCCATACAAGTCAAATGTCTCTTTTAATATTAAGAAACATTGTTTGTTGTGGACATAATCCTATTGTGAAAGTGAGAAACAAGCAAATAAAAACTATTTTTTTTTTTAACCCTTACATCTTTCTCTCTGCACGTACACATAACCTGGACATCTTTTTTTCCATTGAGATCTGAATCATTAGTGCAGATCTAATGAACTGGATAGCTTTCCCCATTCATTTCAGTGAGGTGAATGGATCTGCAGTCAGAAAAAGAGCAGTAACTGTTTTTCATGCTATAAGATGATTTATAAACAATGAATATAGTTCAGTGTTAGGCTAATGTGCACAACATAGGAAATTACATAGCCTACAAGCAGACTTACACTAGGTTAAATCACAAGTTTTACCCATTAGCAGTAAATCATAATGCTAACTATGCTAGAAGCGTCATGCATCACTGCTATTACACTTTTCTTTTTTTAGGCATTTTAAGAAAAATTCAGAATAGAAAGCCAATCTAGCATGCAAACCATTGGTGTCTTTGGTGTTAATAATGACAAAAGCATCTGCAGTAAGTAAATAACGAATAAACACATCTCCAATGTTTCTTGAAATAGATGGTGCAGCCGTGAATAACCTCGAGTCCTTCATTATGTTCCTGAAAACCACCAACTTTGGACACAAAACCGCAATTGCCAAGAAGTGTCGACAGAGGGCGCTGATCAGGCGAAAACTAAGAACTGCTACTGTTTACATACTAGTGCTTCTAAATAACGTTCGTCCCGAAACATAGTGCTTTGAACCTGTTTTTTCAAAGGTGCCTGGATGGTATACTATTTCTGGTGGATTTTGTGTGTTTTATATAAAGCTAATTGCACAACGTATATATGCTTTTTTAGGTGTAGAAAAGTGGCGAGCAATGTGAGGCAGAAGAGACTGCAGTGCTTTTTAAATTGTGCCTATGAACCTAGAAGATAAGTAAAATGTCATGCTAAACATCAGAGCAGCTATTGTTACATGCACATAACTTTTGAGTTTCTTGTCATCAACAGTAAATACAAATTCAATACTTATTAAACCACTTCCTGCTGTTCCTGCACTTTACCACAAGCAGGTCAGTATTGTGGATGGTATTTTTGTCCAAAATACTGACCTGATTGTTGTAAAGTGCAGGAACACAGGATTAAATAACTAAATAGATTAAACTGGTAAAGTATCAGTGTACTGTCAAATGGATAATAATAAGAATTAGCCTACTGTATACATAGTTCAAGTGTAAATATATTTTATTATGAAAAAGGGAACGTGGTGCTGGCTGAGTGCGACACAACGCCCCCGTCTAAAACTAACCATACAAAAGGGGTTATGCGCAATCTAACTTCCGTATTCTGTAAAACAGATCAGATCGCTTCCGGTTTAGGTCTTTTGTATGCTTCATGAAAAAATGAGCTGTTTTATTCAAGATCACTTAAAAGGAGCATAAAAAGATGAGCATAACTGATGTCCCCCGCATATACAGATTGATATTTAGCTTTTTTCATTTTTCTTCTTCACACTAACTTTTAGACAATATGTGAACTAGGTATTTTCGCTGATACCTTAAAGGGTTAGTTCACCCAAAAATGAAAATAATGTCATTAATTGCTCACCCTCATGCTGTTCTACACCTGTAAGACCTTCGTTAATCTTCGACACACAAATTAAGATATTTTTGTTTAAATCCGATGGTTCCGTGAGGCCTGCATAGCCAGCAATGACGTTTCCTCTCTCAAGATCCATTAATGTACTAAAAACATATTTAAATCAGTTCATGTGAGTACAGTGGTTCAATATTAATATTATAAAGCGACGAGAATATTTTGGTGCGCCAAAAAAACCAAAATAATGACTTATATAGTGGTGGCCGATTTCAAAACACTGCTTCAGGAAGTAGGGCCCTATAATTATGGATCGCGGACGGAATCGCGGAATCCATTCATAAAAATGGAATTTACTATATAACGCGGAAAGTCACGGAATTTGTCAAATTTTTGATGAATGAATTAAAAGCAGGTCAGTACACGGAAATTAAATCGCGATATAGACTAGTGACTGAATATTAAACCGCAAAAAGACTATTAAACATGAATCCTGCATGCCTGTGTGACTCTGAAATGAATGATGCGGAAGCGCGGTTTCATTTCCCTCACACCACCTCACGCACGCTGAAGCACGTGCGACGCTCGCTGTGTTTTCATCCTCTGTCGCCTCACTATATGAACGCACAAATTCATCTCCAGAGCTACTCTGAAAGTCACTTCATCAGCATTTAACCGCTTCGTTTGAGAAAACTACCGTCATAAACACAGAGAAACTCAAAGCTCTAGGCAAACCGTCAAAATAAAAGTTCGATTTAACTTGACAGAAACATATTACTGTTGTACAGTAGAATTTAGATAAAAGAATTTAACAATAAATTATTAAAATATATTTTAAACAATAATCTCAATGTTTCTCATGTTTGAATTTTAACAGTAGCCTAAAGCTCTGTTGTGCAGCACATTGTTTGACAAAAAAGTTTAATTTCATGATTAAAAGATAAATTAAATGGCATGCGTTCATTTGATTGCCAGAAAAATGTAAATACACAACAGAACTTCTGAAGGAAAAAAAAATCATAAAAATATATATTTTTAATTAATTAATATTGTTGTTTTTAAGAATTCAATTAATTAGACATGCTTTTTGATTATTAAAATGGAATTAAACCAATAAAATGGAATCCAGAAAACAGAATTTGGTAAAAATAAAATTTGAGGGGAAAGAATAAAACTTTTATTAAATTGTTGGTAAATTGGACAAGATTCATTATTTCAATAAAATAGACATGCTTTTTGATTACTAAAATTTAATTTAACCATTAAAATGGAGTAAAAAAATAAATAAAACGGAAAAAAACGGAATCCAGAAAAATTAAAATGGAAAAAACGGAATTTGGGAAAAAATAAAACGGATTTTATAGGGCCCTAAGGAAGCTTCGGAGCGTTATGAATCAGTGTGTCGAATCATGATTTGGATCGCGTGTCAACTGCTGAAATCACGTGACTTTGCCGCTCCGAACCGCTGATTCGACACAAAAGATTCATAACGCTCCGAAGCTTCATGAAGCAGTGTTTTGAAATCAGCCATCACTATATAAGTCTTTTTGCCGCACCAAAAATATTCTCGTCGCTTTATAATATTAATATTGAACCACTGTACTCACATGAACTGATTTAAATATGTTTTTAGTACATTAATGGATCTTGAGAGAGGAAATGTCATTGCTGACTATATGGAGGTCTCACTGAGCCATCGGATTTCATCAAAAATATCTTAATTTGTGTTCAGAAGATTAACGAAGGTCTTACGGGTGTGGAACGGCATGAGGGTGAGTAATAAATGACATTATTTTCATTTTTGGGTGAACTAACCCTTTAATGTAATAAACATCATATAATGGTGAAATAGGTTTTAATTAATCAAGACATCATGATAACAACTTCTGATCAGGCATTACTGGCTGGGTCCTAAAGGAAACCCAACTCGATTTCTCATGACACTGGTCAGATATTGCTTCCATTGAAGCACATGCAGATCATGCTGGAGAACATCATCATCATCATCGGGTTTTGCTCAAATTATTCAGCTTGATGGGATGGATCAAAACTAAGATTTGCTGAAATGCTTTAATTTTGTCTGACTATAATCTGCAAAGAAAAATGGTATTAGAAAATAGATGCATTTTCACTAGTGATCTCAGACTTTTATATCCCACTGTACTTAAACATCACACCAAAAAGCTGTTCACCATGTTCAAATATGTTTGGTTAAGTGCGACAGATGTCAAATACAGCCTATGATTTAGCTTGGACGTGAAATGTCTTCTAGTTTTGGAAAAGATTAATTGCTTCATATATGAGAAAAGAAGAGACTGTAAACTGCTGCATGATTTTCTTCAACAGCAGGTGGAGATAAAAGTCCATGAATCCACTAAAGTGATCCTGACTCCAATAACGCTGATGACTGATTCCTTCTGTGCTCAGAAAGCAAACACACATCCAGAAATTAGCATGAATATTTTATGGATGCACATTATTTATTGTACTTTAAATTTAAAATTTAACAAAAGCACACATCCATTGTTTCAATTTTCCACCTCACGTTTTTCACATTTAAACGTAACACTTGAACACTTCATCGTGAATCTGCTGCTAGATCAGAATAATAATGAACCCTACAGATCCAAGAGCTCACTAATAGACTCTTTAAAAGAATGAAAAGCTTTGCCCGTCCGCTGCTCACTTTGACTTCATCCAGGGCAGGTGAAAGCATATCAAAGCCTGTCGCTGCCAAACGCTACTCTGCACTTCATAATAAACAGATATGCTTCGCCCCAACAGGCTCTTTGATCAGGCGCAGGAGCACACAGAACCATACAAGCTGATGTGAAGCTCTGGGCTGCTCTCTGGAATCCATCCAAAAAGTATCTGAACACTTAAAATGTCTGAATGTCATTGAGTCAGATACAAAATATCAAACCAAGATTCCATTTCAAAGACTTCACTTTCCTTCTTTTTTTTTCTTTTTTGCTCAGTGTCTTTTGATCAACTGTGTTATAGTATTTTTTTTTTTTTTGTGAATCTTATGCCTCTTAGATATTTTTCTACTGTAGCTTAAATGTTCCAACAACTGTATATTATTAATGTAGGCTACTTTAATAGATAGAAAAGTCTCTTCTGCTCATCAAGGCTGTGATAAAAAATACAGGAAAAACAGTAATATTGTGAAATATTATTACAAATTAAAATAAAGGTTTTCTATTTTAATATACTTTAAAAAATAATTTATTTCTGTGATGTAAATCTGGATTTTCAACATCATTACTCCAGTCTTCAGTGTCACATGATCCTTCAGAAATCATTCTAATATGCTGATTTAATATTAATGCTGGAAACTGCTTAATATTTTTATAACCTGTGATAGATTTTTTCAGGATTCACTGATAAATAAACAGTTAAAAAGAACAGCATTTATTCAAAATAGAAATATTTTGTAACAATAAACATGTTTGAGGTCAGTAATTTTTTTCTTTCTTTTTTTTTTTTGGAAAGAAATTAATACTTTTATTCAGCAAAGATGTGTTAAATTGATTTTAAAAAGTGATATATCGTTAGAAAATATTTCTATTTTGAATAAATGCTGTTCTTTTTAACTTTGTATTCATCAGTGAATCCTGAAAAAAGTATCACAGATATTAAGCAGTTTCCAACATTGATAATAAATCATAATATTAGAATGATTTCTGAAGGATCATGTGACACTGAAGACTGGAGTAATGATGCTGAAAATTCAGCTTTGATCACAGAAAATAAATTATATTTTTAAGTATATTCAAATAGAAAACGTTTATTTTAATTTGTAATAATATTTCACAATATTACTGTTTTTCTGTGTTTTTGATCAAATAAATGCAGCCTTGATGAGCAGAAGAGACTTCTGTTAACATTAATATTTCCAAACCTTTGATCTGTACTATATAATTTAAGTCAACTTTAACTGAAAAGTTGCTGTATTCTCAAAACAATGGTATTTCTCATAAATCTTTGATTGATTTAAATGTATATAATCACACTCTAAAAAATTCTGGGTTAAAAACAACCCAAGCTGGGTTGAAAATGGACAAACCCTGCGATTGGGTTGTTTTAACCCAGCAGTTGGGTTAAATGTTTGCCTAACATGCTGGGTAGTTTAATTTAACTCAACTATTGTTTAAAAATGACTATATGGCTGGCTTAAAATGAACCCAAAGTATGTTGGAAATTAAAAATCAGACATAATTACTAGAGGCAACAATAATAATCAAAAGATGAACATTTATTAATAAGCAATTTAATGTTTATGGTTTAATTACTCATTAAACTTATTAATAAATGTTCATTTCCAACATTCTTTGGGTTCATTTTAAGCATGCAATACAGTAATAGTTGAGTTAATAAAATTACCCATCAGGTTGGGCAAACATTTAACCCAACCACTGGGTTCGTCCATTTTCAATGCCCACAAAAAAAAAGGCTCTTTAATTGCAAAAAAAGGCTCTTTAATTGCAGGTTCCATCGCGACAGCTTACCCCATACATTGTGACAACATGCCCCGCTCTAGGGGGAGCGATCTAGTCGCGTCGCGTCCGGTATGGGACGCCTAGTGGGCTATAAGCTCAGCACACTAACTTCTGTCAACTCAGTGTTCAGTACGCAGCCGTGCACTGAGCAGAGAGCAGAAACTCAGTCATTCGAGCTGCATTCAGCCTTTCTAACATCCGACTGACGGACGGACACACGCCATTCAAGTGAACAGAACCGGAGCTCGCGCGGTGATTATTGATTATTGGTGCGGCGCGCGCGTTTAATGGATTAAAATGTGAATCCGTGAGTTACTTTGCAGCAAAGGTAAGAGCTGATCATATAAACGCACGTCTTTTCTTGGCTCTGCATGACGAGTTTTTCTAGGATGATATCAGCTGGTGTTCATGTTTTCATATGAGAGTCATTTATAAAGCAACTTTGATCTGTCTGACAGAAGCTGTGCGTTTGCTCACAATGTCTGTTTGCAGCATCTCACACATGCACTAATCTGATCAAATAAAAGCTGTGTCATGTGAATATGGGCACATAAGACATTCACTGCTGCACAGAAACCTATCGCACTGCATTCCTACTGCTGTTGCATTATGCATGGGGAATACCTGAGAAAGAGGCTGTTCTTCACTGTCAGAGCAACATAGACAGGGTAATTAAGTCAATCAGGCCTGGCACTTTCAATCTAGAATCAACAGAGGTAAATAATCAAGCATCATTCTTCCAGCAGCAGCAGCAGCAGCTCTGTTTAAATGATCTCTCTCTGTCTCTCCTCAGGCTGATTTCTGACTGACATCATTCATCAGGCAGCTCTGGAACAGGGTTTGAAAGATGGACTTCTGGGTTTTGCCCATTTGTCAGATCAGCTTCATGTTGACACTGATGTCATCCGCTGGTCAGGTATGATAAAGGTCAAACATTGTTTTTGTGAAGATAGTTATCGCTCACCTCAGATTTTCTCTCTGCTGTATCAGACTTGTCTGCTGGCTGCTGTACTTTTAGTCATTTGTACAGCACTGACTCTACAGTTACATTTCATATAGTTCGTTTTATAATCGAACACGCTGTACTGTGACATTACAGTTGGGTTTAGCAGTTTTGAGACTCATTTGTCCTCTCTAACATGCTATTTTGCTGCATATATTGCGCATTGCAAGTTGTATTCAGATGTAAAGTAGATCATTACATGTTTTGACATTGGCTAATCATCAGAATAGTCCATAATACATCTAAGTGCAAGGGTTTATGGGCATTTTGACATTTTGTAAACCTACAATATAGCCTAATCTGATCATTTCTACAGTAATTTGTTGTTCTTACAGTATGTTGATATTGAAGTAAAAGTATGATTTTTGTGTTTTATTGTAGGGTCAAATAAGGTGTGCATTTTGAAGGTTTATTAAGTGTTAACAATGAGATTATGTGGTTTTTATAATCAATTAACACTGCTTTTGTCATTTTTTACAAGATGGACAAAATTTGTCACCAAAATAGTCATTTGGTTTAACCAAAATTTCGGTTTTACCAAATGACACTTTTGGTTATACCGAATGACGATATTTTCAAACAATGCTAACAGGCTGATATCTAGCTAACAAAAGGACAATCAAACATTTTATATTTAGTACAAGTTTTTAAAATATTACAACATTTTCCATGTTTTATAGCGGTTGTACCGAATGACCTGTTGTTTCGGGACATGTGTATGATCAAGTGAAAACATGAATTTATCAAATAGATAAGAGAGAGTTAGTTACTTTGCTTCATGACCATGTGGGACTTTGCAGGTGTCTGAATGATGTCACATCCTGTCACATGATATTGACCACATGACTTGATCCAAAATGGTCCCTTTATATTGGTTACTCCGAATGACATCAATGAAATTCATTCTTTCTCATAACAAAGCAACGACTTCTACACATAATTTTAATACCTTTTTGCACTATGTTGATATATGATGTTATAAAATCATGCCAGAATAAAAAATATATACATTTATTACATTTTAAGATATTTTAATCACAAATGAAATGGCTGTATTGGCCTTTTGACACTTCAAAATCTTTAAAATACCTTTATATGTAGCAAAACATAATTAAAACCTTTTGGATTCAATAAAAGAGATCTAGTTGTACTACCTTACATACTTTGGATGTCATATCTTTGTTTTTTATTATTATTAAGGCCTTTGGACAAAAAAATGAGCTGAAAAATGATTTCTGTGAACAAAATGGCGATAGAAAAGAGTGCATGAGATTTATGCTTTTGATGTTTGTTTTGTATAATGAGTGCATAATTATAATTGTGCACCTGTGCATTCGAAATTACACATTTTTTTATTTATATAGTGCTTTTTATAATCCATATTGTTTCAATGCAAAACAATCCCTCCAAATATTTGATAAACATATTAAAGCAACAATATTTAGTCTATATCTAACATATTGTATTTTATTAAAAGTTTTAGTGATTTAGAGTTAGTTTAGTGAGTTTTAGTGACCAATCAATTTCATATTTGATCATTTTCAAATAGTTTATGAATATTTTTATGTGTACTAAAGTATGAGGTTGGTGAGATTTTTAAAGTGTTTCTCATGCACCTGCATTTGTAAAATATTAGTACAACTTAAAGTAACTTTTCTATTTGAATATATTGTAAAAAGTAATTTATTCCTGTGATCAAAGCTGAATTTTCAGCATCGTTACTCCAGTCTTCAGTGTCACATGATCCTTCAGAAATCATTCTAATATGATGATTCACTGCTCAAGTGCTGCTTAATATTTTTTTGTGGAAACCATGTTAGTTTTTTTCAGGATTCTCTGATGAATAGATAAGGGAACATCGGATACTTGTAACCCAGTTCATCCTGTGATTTATTTACATATCAACTCAAATATTCCAGTCAAATGTCGCAGCTCTCTCTTGCAGCCTCTCAAGTCAAATTATAATCACAGACTCCATCACACGTCTAGAGGGAATCGTTGAACGTTTCTTTTTTAGTAAGAAACAGGTTATATATAGAGAGCTGGTGTGGATGTTAATGGAAGAGCTGGCATGAACATGGACGCCAGCCTAATCCATCGCAACAGGGCCACTCGATAACAGCCATTTACACCGCAGAGCTGCCACCTCAAGTGGCCAAATCTCTTTGTCCTACGCGCCGGTACATGAATAACGACAGCTGAAACCCAAGTCCTTCCTTTGTGGGATTCTGCCATGGCTGAATGAAATGCAAGTGGAAAGACGGAGCAGGTAGCAGGTAGCATTAGTGAAGCAGTGCACTCTGGGATAGAGTTACAGCCGGCCACATCGAGCACCTTTTCCATGCACTCACACCGTTTGGCTAGTGTCATTCATACGAGAGCTGACGGACAGCACCAGCGCTCTCTTTTACGCCACCAAGTCAGAATTTATAATTCCATTCTTGCTGACTGAAGCAGGTGATTGGAGTCATCCATCTTGGAGGGAACAGGTTTCTGCTGGAGTCTAAATTGAAATTTGATGTGCATTTATCCAGAGTCTCCATTAAAGCTCTTTGCAGTAATCTTTCAGAATAATATTTGTTCTATGGGCTAAACACTTCAGCGTGATTTATGCACGCGTGGGAGCCGCCGCTGGGACTCTTTAAGAAGCTGTGAGTTTCAGCACTGAGAGTGAAGCAGGTGTTTTCACTACTCTTTTCCCACATCTCCTATTTTCCTGCTTTTCCTATTAGAGAACGGCTCTGCTCTTTCACCTCCCTCTGGCAGTGCGCTCCGCCTGCTAGACGCACACATCTCGGCTCTGTCACTTTCTCATGGAGGGGTTTGCAAGGTCGGTTGTGTTAGATGTGGGATTTGGTGGGCAGATGTATTCAATTTTACCTTTTGTTCAGCCCAATAAAGTGGTCAAACTCACAAGGCCTCGGCTGAATCGGTGTATAGAGTGTTTATCAGTCTAGTATTAAGCCAGAAACATGTTTCAGCAAATACACAAATGCAGATGTGAATGGTTGGCCAGCGTACTGTAATTAAGCACACTTGTGTTATGGTGGCAGTGACAAACCTCAGAGGGGACGATGTGTTATGACTCGGGTGACTCAGTTCACCACAGTTCACTCAAAAAT
Organism: Ancherythroculter nigrocauda; assembly: GCA_036281575.1. NCBI lineage: Eukaryota > Metazoa > Chordata > Actinopteri > Cypriniformes > Xenocyprididae > Ancherythroculter > Ancherythroculter nigrocauda. The sequence continues at coordinate 56,164,440 of VTFQ01000004.1, forward strand.
GAAATTTCTGTCATTATTTACTCATTCACTCTTTCCAATTTTGTCCATGCAACACAAAAGGAGAATTTGTATAGCTTTGTTTGATGAAAATTAAGTCCATCCATCCATCCATCCATCCATCCATCCATCAGAAACCTTCACACTTTTACTATCTATCTATCTATCTATCTATCTGACTATTTCTATCTATCTATCTATCTATCTATCTGTCTGACTATTTCTATCTATCTATCTATCTATCTATCTATCTATCTATCTATCTATCTATCTATCTATCTATCTATCTATCGTTCCATCCATCCATCCATCCTTCTAGCGTTCTATTGTTGACAGATCTATCTATCTATCTATCTATCTATCTATCTATCTATCTATCGTTCTATCTATCGTTCTATCTATCTATCTGTCTGACTATCTATCCTTCTATCATTGATAGATCTATCTATCTATCTATCGTTCCATCTATCATTCTATCTATCCTTCTATCGTTGATCTATCTATCTATCTATCGTTCTGTCGTTCCATCCATCCATCCATCCATCATCCATCCATCCATCCATCCTTCTAGCGTTCTATCGTTGACAGATCTATCTATCTATCTATCTATCTATCATTCTATCGTTCCATCCATCCATCCATCCTTCTAGCGTTCTATTGTTGACAGATCTATCTATCTATCTATCTATCTATCTATCTATCTATCTATCTGTCTGACTATCTATCCTTCTATCGTTTATAGATCTATCTATCTATCGTTCCATCCATCCATCCATCCATCCTTCTAGCATTCTATCGTTGACAGATCTATCTATCTATCTATCTATCTATCTATCTATCTATCTATCTATCTATCTATCTATCTATCTATCTATCTATCTATATTTCTATCGTTCTGTCTATCTATCTGTCTGACTATCTATCCTTCTGTCATTGATAGATCTATCTATCTATCTATCTATCTATCTATCTATCTATCTATCTATCTATCTATCTATCTATCTATCATTCTATCGTTCCATCCATCCATCCATCCTTCTAGCGTTCTATTGTTGACAGATCTATCTATCTATCTATCTATCGTTCTATCTATCATTCTATCTATCTGTCTGACTATCTATCCTTCTATCGTTGATAGATCTATCTATCTATCTATCTATATATCTATCTATCTATCGTTCCATCTATCATTCTATCTATCCTTCTATCGTTGATAGATCTATCTATCTATCTATCGTTCTGTCGTTCCATCCATCCATCCATCCATACATCCATCCATCCATCCTTCTAGCGTTCTATCGTTGACAGATCTATCTATCTATCTATCTATCTATTGTTCTGTCTATCATTCTATCTATCTATCTATCTATCCTTTTATTGTTGATAGATCTATCTATCTATTCTGTCGTTCCATCCATCCATCCATCCATCCATCCTTCTAGCGTTCTATCGTTGACAGATCTATCTATCTATCTATCTATCTATTGTTCTGTCTATCTATCGTTCTATCTATCTATCTATTTATCTATCTATCTTTCTATCATTCTATCTATCTATCTATCTATCTGTCTGACTATCTATCCTTCTATCGTTTATAGATCTATCTATCTATCGTTCCATCCATCCATCCATCCATCCATCCTTCTAGCATTCTATCGTTGACAGATCTATCTATCTATCTATCTATCTATATTTCTATCGTTCTGTCTATCTATCTGTCTGACTATCTATCCTTCTGTCATTGATAGATCTATCTATCTATCTATCTATCTATCCTTCTATCGTTGATAGATCTATCTATCCTTCTATCGTTGATAGATCTATCTATCGTTCTATCGTTCCATCCATCCATCCATCCTTCTAGCGTTCTATCGTTGACAGATCTATGTATCTATGTATGTATGTATCTATCTATCTATCTATCTATCGTTCTATCGTTCTATTGTTCTATTGTTCTATTGTTCTATCATTCTATCTATCATTCTGGCTGTCTATCATTCTGTATATCCATCCATCCATCCATCCATCCATCCATCCATCCATCCATCCATCCATCCATCCATCCATCCATCCATCCATCCATCCATCCATCCATCCATCCATCCATCCATCCATCCATCCATCCATCCATCCATCCATCCATCCATCCATCCATCCATCCAAACTTAATTACAATTCTACATCAGATAGTGAATTTCAAAGGCATTTTCAGTTCATTTCTGCATGGCCAACAACCTGTTGCGTACAGAATTCTTTGGCTCTTAGTTAAACTGCAGTGCTTTCAACCCTTGTATTCTTAAATAGTTTGGTGCACTTTGGCATCAGGTTCTTATTAAGCTCTTAAATTCACTTGTTTGAATGAATCAGCACCTAACACTTTATCTCAGCCGAACAACCTTTATTCTGCCGGGACCCAAAGCATGCACTTCTTGTTCCTGAGAAATACAACATTTAAGGAGAAGCTCTGAGGTTAAATGAGTACATAGTCAACAATTACGAGCCAGAGTAGATTTTGAAATAGCAATTCTTGCTTGGCTTATACCATAGATTATGACAAGCAGATGTTGCTCTAACCCTGTGCCTGATTGCTTTTTATTGCATTCTGTTTTCAATAGTATTGATATTCTCAAGTTTTCAAATTGAAGCCATTTGTGCTCTCTTTTTCAATGTCACCATCTCCTCTATTTTAGGGAGTGTTCTCTTCGCTTTCCATTTTACACTTTTTTTTTTATTCCCAATTTACAGATTCGTAAACACTACTGAAAGGTTGCATTGTAGGCGGACTAACAAATGATCCTTTTGTTGTCTCTGCCTCTCAGAGACAGGAAATGTATAACAATATGCTCTTTCTATTGCATTGTGAAGTTTAAAATTTTTTGGGGATAGTTTTCAGCACTTGTTATTGACAGAGACCATAGAGAGATGGCCGGAAATTATGTGGCATTGAGAGGAGGAATGAGAATATGTTGAATTCAAACCTTTCGTTGCAAACAAATGAGGTACAGTATGTTATGCCGCCTACCTTTTGGATCAGCCACTGTGTTGGGAGCGTGTTTGCGATGCCTTAAAATGCGTTCTAGCTTGCAACAGAGCCAGTATGGTAAACAGTTATTTGTCATTTGAGACGTGTTCATCAACACAAAAGTGAACAGTCAGAAAAACAACAGCTCTATCTCCCATGTCATTTCTGGCTAGCACTCAACAGGCTCTAGTTTGTGTTTGCGTGTGTGTATATATAAATGAGTGAGCGTGCTGTGTTGGGCACTATGTGAAGTTTTCCGTGGATGTGTCAGGCAGCAGTGCGAGAGCTTTGGTTTTTCAGTGCTGTTGTATTGTGGGTCCAGAGACACTGCGGCTGCAGCTCCAGCCTGTTTGAACAGCTGACACCTAAAGCAGAGACAAAAAACTGGCTCCAGACAGCCTCATTGCTGTGAGCCGGGAATAGGTTGTGGATGTTTGAGTGTGTTTCAAGTAGGGCTGGGCAATATGGCCAAAAAAAATGATCACGATAAAAATGTTCATATCAGTCTATAATGATAATTATCACGATAAATGTCAAATCTTTAATTCTTTTGAAGTTTAAAGGTGCCATAGAACGTGTTTTCAAAAGATGTAATATAAGTCTAAGGTGTCCCCTGAATGTGTCTGTGAAGTTTCAGCTCAAAATACCTCATAGATTTTTTTTATTCAGTTTTTTAACTGCCTATTTTAGGGCATCATTAAATATGCGCCGATTCAGGCTGCGGCCCCTTTAAATTCTCATGCTCCCCTCCCCCGGAGCTCGCGTTTACCTTAAACAGCATAAACATAATTCACACAGCTAATATAACCCTCAAAATGGATCTTTACAAAGTGTTCGTCATGCAGCATGTCTAATCGCTTAAGTATGGTATTTATTTGGATGTTTACATTTGATTCTGAATGAGTTTGATAGTGCTCCGTGGCTAAAGCTAACATTACACACTGTTGGAGAGATTTATGAAGAATGAAGTTGTGTTTATGCATTATACAGACTGCAAGTGTTTAAAAATGAAAATAGCAACAGCTCTTGTCTCCGTGAATACAGTAAGAAACGATGGTAACTTTAACCACATTTAACAGTACATTAGCAACATGCTAACAAAACATTTAGAAAGACAATTTACAAATATCACTAAAAATATCATGATATCATGGATCATGTCAGTTATTATTGCTCCATCTGCCATTTTTCGCTATTCTCCTTGCTTGCTTACCTAGTCTGATGATTCAGCTGTGCACAGATCCAGACGTTAATACTGGCTGCCCTTGTCTAATGCCTTGAACATGGGCTGGCATATGCAAATATTGGGGGCGTACATATTAATGATCCCGACTGTTACGTAACAGTCAGTGTTATGTTGAGATTCACCTGTTCTTCGGATGTCTTTTAAACAAATGAGATTTATATAAGAAGGAGGAAACAATGGTGTTTGAGACTCACTGTATGTCATTTCCATGTACTGAACTCTTGTTATTCAACTATGCCAAGGTAAATTCAATTTTTTATTCTAGGGCACCTTTAAAGGCAGATTTTTGCCTTTAAAAAGTGAAAGTTGTAGAAACCAGACCATTAATTGTGGTCCATTAACAAAAATAGCTAATATTTGTAAGAATTGTAACAACCAAAATTTAAATATTCTAATTGATTGAGTTTTATTAAAATTAACCATTGGTCATAGCATACATTTAGATCATAATAACCACAGTTAAAACCACACATAAACATGGTAAAATGTAACTATGTGATTTCAATGGTATTTGCATGAAAAACTTTATCCTAAATACATTTAGTATAATTGCACAAATGCTATAGCTTATTTACATTATTACTCCTTTAATACACTTCTACAATACATATCTATATAAATAATATAATAAAATATATCCCATAATTCTGCCACAATGCCATGGTGCAGTTAGTGTTACTACAGTAAATACATGGTAAATGATGGTGATTTGTAGATTGAAAAGCCTTCTGACTGTAATCGTTGTGCATTGTTTCTCCATGTTTGTCAGTGCTGTTTCATCTGTGTTAAAACTAGTTTCAATCACCAAGACATTGGTGTTCTTTGCTGAATTCAAGCGCTTCTCACTGGATCTCACAGCGCTGTTCAGTGCTCGCATGACAGAGACCGATCAGAGAGTGAACGCATCTGCCCTAGTAAGAGCCGCAAGTTGTTTTTCATGTCCGCGGGTTGAAGTGACCCCAAATAACATGATATTTAGCTCCTGGAATGCAAATTTTACCAGGGGAACCCTGCCAAAAACACTGATTTTACCCCCCGGAACATGATTTTTACCGTGGGACCCTCCCCGAAATGCGATTGGACTAGTTTTGGGCTAGTTTTGAATAGCAACTGGGCGGGTTTTGTTGTGAAAACCTGGCAACCCTGCTGCCGTTTGAACTTTGTCTGTGTTCAAATGAGTAGCACTGTTTCGTTCCACTTTTGGTGCATAAACATTATATCAAACATTTATCGAACTCTTGATATCGTTTTATTGAGGAAAATTATATTGCGATAATTATCAATTTTTTTCCCGCCCAGCCGTAGTTTCAAATTTGCACTTGTATGTCAAGTCAAGTCACCTTTACTTATATAGCACTTTTTACAATGCAGATTGTGTCAAAGCAGCTTGACAGTGATAAATGGTATATAATTTTGCCTGCACAGCAGCTCTTAAAGAAAATGGTGTCAATGCAAGCAGATAAAAGCACTGATGAATATCAAATGTCAAGTCAAATGTATGCCTGTAGTTGTACTTTATGTTGGTCCTAAACCAGTTCTTTATGTAGTTGTAACAAGAAGGCTACAGGGTCCCACACAAAATATTTAGACCAAAAAGTCAAGATTTTAATATTTATTGAAAATGGCAGGTTTTGTATTTGACATCCGTATGAAAAGTGTTACACATACTGTAGTGTCACGGGAGGGCGACTTTACAAGGTGTCTAGGTAGCAAAAAATAATGGAATTTTGAGGTAGATCTCAAGATCTCTTCATAAAGTTTGACAGATTTTAAACTCTTTTTTTTTTGCTGCTTTGTACTCAGAAGACATCATTGATGAGGTAAAATCCTATGGTTTTATTCAGCTTTCATGTGTTCTACAGCTTCACAGTGTACTGATGGTTCAAAGGGTGTTAATGTTTTGATTCATTGGCCCATGCAGGGCCATAAATTCACAGCTGCTTTTAATTACAGTTTTATAGATAAACCCTTAAATCAGTGCTGCACATAAATATGTTACTCTGAGACAGTCAAACTCAGAGTGCAGGATAATCGTTCTGCAATAAATGATTGAATCCCAAATATTGATTTACATCTTTAAACTCATGCATGATGTAAACCTAGACGTAATTCCTGTAAGTGCAGATTTGTCTGTATAAAAAAGCACTTTGTGGATAGTCACGTCTTGCTGTTGTATAACAAAATATGTGAAAGCTGTCGGGTTTAAAGACCCCCTGTGGTTTTTAATGTTGTTTATGTGTTTGTGTAGAGACTCAAACCATGTGAAAATTCATCAGTCAACACCATTGCTGAGTATTTTCTCCTTAAAACTGCAGTGTACCGCCTCTTATATCCAATCCCATGTGGGGCTGTTCCTTTTCTGTGATTAATCGCATACTTATCGAGAAATTAAGCATACATCATTTATCTTGTTTAAACTATCAGATTGAAGGATGATTCTCACAAAACTGTATTTTCTGCAAGCTTTTTTCAAGAGAAATTTAAGTGTCTTTAAAAAAAGGATACTTGGAGACTCTAAAAGGACACCAAATAACTAAATGAAATAAGGAGTCCATATAACAAATAAGTTTATGCACACAAAAGCACCCATGGAAAAAAACAAAAAAAAATTACAGCAAAGACCTTGTTTACGACTCACCCGTGCTCACTGTACGATTCTTATACATCTTATACATTGAGTTTAACCATAACCAAACATTTACTTTTAGACAACTTCATCAAACTTTTTTTTTTTTTTTATTACTGAAGATGTCATTTAAGTGCTGGAATCCTTTTTCCAGATTTTCCCCCAGAATCAGCTCTGAAAATGCAAAAGAAAGTCTGCAGATTCTGTTTGAGCCTTCACATCAGTTATGCAAAAGGGAAAAGAGCTCTTATCTGTATGTTTTGACATATACTGCTCGTCGTGAATTCTCTCTCTCTCGATCTTCAGTGGGTCAAGTTAGAACTGAAAGGCTCATTCATACACAGTTACTGTGTGGCCATTCACTCTTACCAGCTGTAAACAGACTCACTGCTTTTTGCACGCGCTGCACTGCTAATCTTTTGGATGGGACCCTCTCTCACTCTCTCTCACTCTCTGACATGGCAAATTGGCTCTTGACACTAAGCCCTGGTACATATTTCATGAGCCATTAATGGGCCCAGTCAGCTTTTGATAGAGAGCATGGCATCATGTTTAGTACAGGACCTTAAAGGAATAGTTCACCCAAAAATTACAATTGTATCATCATTGACTCAGGTCCATGCCGTTTCAAGCCCTGTATTATTTTCTTCCATTCTTCCATTAAATGCAAAAAGAGATGTTTAGCAGAAATGAATGAACTGTCAAGCTCCAAAAAGCACACATATGAGTATCATGAAAGTAGTCCTTAAGATTCATGCGCCAGATTCCAGTCTTCTGAAATCGTACAATAGCTTTCAGTTGTTGTCCACTGATAATTGTCAATTGTCAAAATTTTCTGTGCATTCTTAAAACTAAAGCTTCCAAAAGGGGGTTTTCCAACAAATAACTTTTATTTTTAGGAGTGTGTCATGATTGGTCACATGACCAGAAATAATGATGTGTGTGCATCTAAAGAGGCGCTATTTTGGAACTGAACACAAACATGAATGAGATTTGGAATATAGCGCACAATGCAACGTTTATGATTTGATTTAATGTTGTTTTTTTACCGTTGAAATAGTATAAATCACCTTCCACTTTCACTATCTCAAAAAGAGCAGCTCAGATATTCTGTCTAGCATCTCATTTAGAGGTTTATAGAAGAAAGAAAGTAATATGAGATTGGAATATGAGGGCGAGTTTAGGGTGGAGGGATTTCAATTGAAATGTCTAAGACAATTAATTTGAAATGTAATCATATTTGATTTAAGCCTATGTGAACACTGATTGTGAGCTCTTGGTTTCCTCCTCATTTCACGAATCTTATTGTTGAAAGGACTTTGATCTCTGACTGACACCAGATCCTTTACTGTTTAAGGTAAGAGAACTGGTTTAGGACCAAGTTTACCAAATCCCAGCATTACTTTAGTATTATTTATATACTATTACCATATTTTTTTCATATTTTGAGCTTTGTATATTTTCAGTTTTTATTTGAATTTTAGTTTATGTTTTAGTAATGTTTTGTGCTTTTGTAGTTTTTATTGGTTTTAGGTTTGTTTTAAAGGAGTCATGAACTGCATTATTTTATTATTTTATAATGTGTCCTGGGGTGCACTTGTAATGGTAGTGTGATTTTTACATCAAAAATGATCATAATTTAGAAATAAAAGGCATTTTTCCTACCTTGATTTGAAGGGCGTGTCTGCTGTGAGACTTCAGTGTAAACGCCCACTGCTGTGATTGGTTGACATTTTGCATATGAATATAGCTAAGTATTACATCTGGAAAACTTTTAGCACATTTTTACTATTACAGCTCTCAAGGTTTACTAATCGTGAAAAGTGTTGATTACAGCATTATATTGAGATCATGGCATGAAAGGTTGCAGTGATGAGCATATAGCTTATGTTGAGTGCATGAATAGTTATTTCGTAATTGTAACTCGATTTCTGCACACTTACGAATGCTTTCATTATAACTAACAGTGCAAACACAATAATGTAAATAAGAGATTCGTTGAATGAGAGCTGAGTCTAGAACTCAGTCACTGATAACCTCGCTCTCTTTGATTGACAGCTCCAGTGATTGAAAAGAAAGCGTTCTTTGATCGCTTTCTATATATAATAGCACTAGCAGTGTTTTTGTCATTTGCGCCCACTTACCTGGGTGATAATATTTGTCTTGCGCCAATTTTTAGACCATTCTTAGATCTCTGACACCATATAATTTTATATTTCTTGCTCTTAGTTTCAGTTTGCTCTGCATATGAAGTTGGTCTTTAGCATGTTGTTCATATGCGTCACTACACTTGCAGTGTTTAATTCAGACATGTGGAATGCTTACCCAGCACTGAGGTGCTTCCTGTAGGAGGCTTGCTTTGTAAATACAGTAAACTGTGTGTTCTCTCACCTTTACTATTTATTATTCTAAGTAAGTATTTCAATCTCTGCACTGAAGCGCCTCAGGTGGCTTTTCGATTTGCATATGGTAGATATCCAGCAGCAGTTCACCTCAGTGTTTTTCAACCTCAATGGCATCTGTTAGCTTGTGCATTTTCATTTTATTTCAACAATAGAATAACACAATCAAAATGCAAGTTGATTGTGGAAGAGGTGGAGATCATGACTGTTCAGACTGACTGGGAATCATTTAAATTATATTTCATAACAAGTTCTGCTCCTCAGGGGCTTAAAGTCGTGACAATAGAAAACAAGATGATTCTTCACATCCACTCTTCATACTGGATTTTTTCTGTCCAAATAATCCTGTTCAGAGTGGATGATTTATATTTTATGTTTTTACCAGATGGTTTCTTATAAAATAGATTGCGTATGTTGAGTTATCCGGACAGATACAGTACAGCTACAGTACATGAATGCATGCTAAGCTAAGCTTCTGAAACCGTGTAAAGACAAATTGCAAATTTGCAGCTCAGATAATTGCTGTGTGCAATAATGAGAAATTTTCATTAAGATTTAATATTTGTAAAAGTAATTGAGTGCTGCAGGGATGTATTTTGTTGGCCAAAACCTTGGCAGAGTTGCCAGATTGGGTTGACGATTTCCATCACAAAAACCTCCCCAAAACATTCACTGCCAAAAGAATGTGATAGAATTCTATTGTCACGACAACCAAGATTTATAAAGACCAGTTATCTCCTTAAAACTAAATAATTATAGCAAAATAAAATTATAAAAATGAATCAACATCCAAATTAGCAAAGGAACAAAACATGGCAAGTACATTAAAAGAAAATGAGCAAAAATGTTTCTACCCAAACAGGTAGAAACTATTAAAGTATGTCAAATATTTGCATGTAACTCTCAGAACTTTAACGCTCAGAAACACATGCATCGTTTACAATGTCAACAGCAAAAACAAGCCAATTCAAGTGGAGACAAAAAAAGCATGGTAATCAGAATAAGCAATGTAATTGCAACAAACTCACGCACACACCATAACAGCTGAAAATGTGTCATTAGTGTTCAAAAAATGAACAACAATAATAATAATTGTAACATAGTCCACTGTAGGCAAGTTTGCAGAACCCAGGTGCAGTTTAGTGAAACAAAGTGACATAAAATATAATCCAAAACAGGCTTGACTTGACTATGGCTTGATGTAGACTTGATACAAAGGGCCATATCATGCGACGCCAGGTGCGACACAAGTGTTTTGTGCTAGTTTACAGCCTGATGCAGTTATCATTTTCACATTTGCGCCCATTTATGCGCCCATGGGCATGCTGGTCTGAAAACGAGGTGTGTTCTGATGCATTGTTGCGTGTTGCTATTTTGAGTCAACTGAAAACCACCATTGACCAACTGAAATCTGGTCTAAAGTTAATGGAGCGGTATTTTTTTTTGTTATTTAAAGGGTGCATTAGTAATATGCACCTATAGGCGGGTGCACAACATGCATTGTTACACACACAGGGACGTGCAGCAGCACACAAACATGCCAAATATTAAAAATGACACTCTGATTGGTTTATGGCATGTTATGCCCAAAACACACCCATGACTCATTAAGAGACTAGGTACAACCCTTTTGGACCATTTTTTTCCGTCGTTAAACTAACAAAAGTGGATTTGGACACGTCCTAAGTGCACCTGCCCCATGCACTTCAGACCATGTGCTTAGATCGTTAAAATAGAGCCCAAAGTCTTGGCATGAACATAAATACACTTACCAAACTATGTTTCATGAACAAAGCTAGACAATGAAACATGAGGGCTATTTATACACAAAACTAATGAGCAAACAAGGGACACCTGTGCACAATCAAACAATGATCCAATGAGAACAGAGCAGAGTATCACATGACAAGACAATCAATGAGATATAATGACACATAAGACAAGGGAAGCACAAGACAAGGGCTGAATCCCAAATGGCACACTAAACCCTCACGGTCTTCCTCCGAGTCCGCACTTTTGTGACGTAATGGCGCTTTGACTGTGGGGTAAAGTCCTCGGCGTAGCTTGCAAACTTGCAGGGCTCAGCTGAAGTGGTTTCGTCATGGTTTTTGTATAGGAAACTAGAATGATGCTAACTTCCGGGTTGGCCTTCAAAAATGCGTCATAACTACAATCCTCTATTAACATCATATTCACTAACTACCTGTTTTTTTATTATTTGATGTCTGCAATTTCTGCACCACTACCATCATTAAAAGGCAGAAAACAGCAGGAAAATGACTGTTTTCAAATAGGTTTTCAAAAGGCTCCCCCTGTCTGCTAATGAATGCATTTACATGCACATTCTTACAGTATTAATTAATGATGCAAAAAAATTTAAGGTCATGCAAAAGCCTTTAACTGTTATTGTATCAAATCAAGTCCCACCCACATTTTTTTTCTCTAGTTGAATATTCTGTTTCACTTATAAGGGAGTAAAAAAGGGCTAATAAAAGGAAGGAAGTTAATAAAATAGGTTGCAAATGCAGTTTCATGTTGACTTTGAGCATAATAAAGTTGAAAAGGGGAATATATTTTCTGCCTCTCAGCCCCCCACTTTATTTTGGGTGGTATGGACAAGTGTGAGTTATGGATTGTAGGACCATTAAATGCTTAGCGGTAAATCCTGGGCTTCCTGCTGAGCCAAGGCTGGACTTTTCCCACAGGCAGATGCCGTGGAGTCAGGATGGGGACTTTTTTTTTGTTGGTATTAGAGGTGGAGGAGGCAGGGTTAAGAGTTAGCCGAGGTGGAGTGGCGTTAAGCTGACGCGTTAAGGGGAGTGATTAGAAACAGAAGAGGTTTGGTCAGTGCCGAGCCGGGCTGGAGTCAAATGTGGCAGTGTTGGTGCTCGTAGGGGAGGGTGATAAGAACCGTTAACTGTTAAGGAGGTTAAGAGCAGACGAGGTGGGGTCACGGAATAGAGTAAATATAACAGTGGAAGGATAAATTATCTTGAGCTACTCCCAGACTCGGACATATTTCAGAAATGGAAATATTTTAACGTGATTAGCTGTGAAATATTGCAACAATGTGTACAGTTTGTACCGTCATAAATATTCATCTCAATTGTAGAGACGTTGCCTCAACAGGCCAATGTGAGCTAATTTTTATTTGTTTTGGTGAAAATATTAATGCTCCGTTTCAAAACCTAGACTTCTTTGATAGCATCCTTTATGTATTTTGTCCTGCTCCATAATTTTGAATGAACATTTGTTTTTCCCTGTTGTATTTTGAAAAAAAAAAAAGGCCTCTAAAGATTTCAAACAAGACATATTTAACAGAATTAGGACATTTATTTAAACCTACATTAAGTAAAAATATAATGGATATGCACTATTGTTCAGAAGTTTGAGGTAAATTTTGTTTTTTTTTTGTTTTTTGAAAGAAATTAATACTTTTCTTCAACAAATCAGCATTTTACAATGATTTCTGAAGGATCATAAGTAGTAATAATGCTGAAAATTCAGCTTGGCCATTCCGTGTCAATTCAACCAGAGGTCACCGGCTTGAATTTTTGATTTTGTTAATATTTTTTCTGTAGAAAGACAAACATAAATAATGATGAAAGCCAAAATATTAAATGTGTATTTACTGAGTAATCCACTGTTTTGTAGAGGGGGGTCATTTGGGAGATTTGGAGCCAAATTAGAGGGGTGTAAAATTGAATTTAGAAAGATGGCAGCAGCATTATTTTATTATACCACAGAAATTGGTAGGTCTATTAGTAAAATCTGTTGACTTTAGCGATCTTCGTTTCATTACATGATAATGATGACAGTTTAAAAATGGCAAAAAGCACTTTTTGTGTTTTTTTGCCTCAAGTTTGCATGCCTGTAACTCAAGAAGTATTAAAGATATCTTAATATCCATTTAGATTCTGGTTCTCAAACTTTCCCTTTCATTTTAAAGGCCCTCGATGGTTTAATCTCAGAGATATGGACATGTTAATGCGGCTCCATGTGTAAATTGGTAAATTGTACACATTTTCAGTGTTAAAAAAACAAATGTGGGTCACTTTGCATACAACTGATCTTTTAAAGAGGAATATATGAAGAACAAATAATGTTAAAACTAGAAATGAACCTCTTGATTTTGAGATGGGGAAGTTTCCGAAATTTGGTTGATTTGACATGGAATGACCCAGCTTTGTTATCAGACAAATAAATTACATATTTATTTTTTATGTTATTTTAATTTGTTATAATATTCCACAATATTACAGTGTTTACTGTATTTTGATCAAATAAATGCAGCCTCTGTGACCATAAGAGACTTCAAAAACAATATGTTAATTTTAAAGGTAACTGATTTAACATTTGTAATGACATTTTGATATAATTGATATTTTCTGAAAACTGAGACTTTGTTTTATTGAAAATTTTATTAATAATTATGAATAATTAATATTTATGAATAAATATCCTGACACATCAGAGCTTTATAATGGCAGTGATAGGTTAAAGAAAGTGCCTCCATCTACATCCATCCATCATAAACACGGCTCCGGAGGGTTAATAAAAGCCTTCTGAAGCAAAGTGATGGGTTTGTGTAAAAAGAAAAATCCATATTTAACACGTTATGAAGTAAAATATCCAGACCGGTTTCCGTATCGAACTTAGGAAGAAAGCACAATGCCTCTCGCAGTTTAAAAAGCTTATGCTGCGTTCTACGCCTTCCCTATTCAAGCGCAAAAAGCTTAACTGATGTGACGCCAGTTCCCTTTTTTGTATCTTGAATATGAAAGGCGGTCTGGCGGAAGCTAGATATTTTACTTCATAACTTGTTAAATATGGATATTTTTTACACAAACACATTTTTTTACTCTCCCTGGAGCCGTGTGGAGAAAGTTTATGATGGATGGATGCACTTTCTTCAGCTCATACTTGTTGGTATCACTCACTGCTTTTATAAAGCTCAGATGCATCAGGATATTTATCAAACTCCGATTGTGTTCATCAGAAAAAAGAAAGTCATATACACCTAGGATGGCTTGAGGGTAAGTAAATCTTGGGGTAATTTTCATTTGAAAGTGAACTATTCCTTTAGCCAGTATTATCTTAGGTAAGTACACGTACTGTAAAATAAAGTGCAACTATAACTATTTATTGATACCTTCTGGTACTGAATTATATATTATAGTCAACATTTATCATGTTTCCTTCACTATTTTTTGCCATCTCTGCTGCCAATAAAGAGGTTTCTTAGAAAAAGTTTACATTTTGTTACAGCCTATGCACCAATGATGCCTTAAAATGCTTCTCATTTAGGCAGCTTGCTAGGTTTTGGAACAGAGCCCATGTCCCTTCAAAAGAAATATCCTATTCAACAGAATTCTGTACAATGTCAAGGTACCCAAATAGATCAGGAACAGCTGTTAGCAGATCCTCACATTTACCCAACTCCCATTCTCAAGGTCAGCCAGACCCCTCTCAGAATTCCTCAACAGGATTTTCCCTGAACACGTCACCTGACCTCTGTGTACACGGCTCATGGGGTGGTCATCAATGCTGGAGGTAACTGTTGACTCAAGGGTTATTGTCCTATAACCTATTTTTATTGGTTTTTCATCACCTCAGCAGAGCACATAAGCCATCAATCACCATCTCACACTGGATTATTGGCTGGTTGTGGAGTCAATGGCTGACTCTGGTATGTTTTTAGAGACCTACTAATGTTCAGCTTAGTCCAGAAATGGATTAATGGATTGTCTGAAATTATTGGATGTACAGTGGGTACGGAAAGTATTCAGACCCCCTTAAAATTTTCACTCTTTGTTATATTGCAGCCGTTTGCTAAAATCATTTAAGTTCATTTTTTTTCCTCATTAATGTACACACAGCACCCCATATTGACAGAAAAACAGAATTGTTGACATTTTTGCAGATTTATTAAAAAAGAAAAACTGAAATATCACATGGTCCTCAGTATTCAGACCCTTTGCTCAGTATTTCGTAGAAGCACCCTTTTGATCTAATACAGTCATGAGTCTTTTTGGGAAAGATGCAACAAGTTTTTCACACCTGGATTTGGGGATCCTCTGCCATTCCTCCTTGCAGATCCTCTCCAGTTCTGTCAGGTTGGATGGTAAACGTTGGTGGACAGCCATTTTTAGGTCTCTCCAGAGATGCTCAATTGGGTTTAAGTCAGGGCTCTGGCTGGGCCATTCAAGAACAGTCACGGAGTTGTTGTGAAGCCACTCCTTCGTTATTTTAGCTGTGTGCTTAGGGTCATTGTCTTGTTGGAAGGTAAACCTTTGGCCCAGTCTGAGGTCCTGAGCACTCTGGAGAAGGTTTTCGTCCAGGATATCCCTGTACTTGGCCGCATTCATCTTTCCCTCGATTGCAACCAGTCGTCCTGTCCCTGCAGCTGAAAAACACCCCCACAGCATGATGCTGCCACCACCATGCTTCACTGTTGGGACTGTATTGGACAGGTGATGAGCAGTGCCTGGTTTTCTCCACACATACCGCTTAGAATTAAGGCCAAAAAGTTCTATCTTGGTCTCATCAGACCAGAGAATCTTATTTCTCACCATCTTGGCAAACTCCATGCGGGCTTTCATGTGTCTTGCACTGAGGAGAGGCTTCGGTCGGGACACTCTGCCATAAAGCCCCGACTGGTGGAGGGCTGCAGTGATGGTTGACTTTCTACAACTTTCTCCCATCTCCCGACTGCATCTCTGGAGCTCAGCCACAGTGATCTTTGGGTTCTTCTTTACCTCTCTCACCAAGGCTCTTCTCCCCCGATAGCTCAGTTTGGCCGGACGGCCAGCTCTAGGAAGGGTTCTGGTCGTCCCAAACGTCTTCCATTTAAGGATTATGGAGGCCACTGTGCTCTTAGGAACCTTAAGTGCAGCAGAAATTTTTTTGTAACCTTGGCCAGATCTGTGCCTTGCCACAATTCTGTCTCTGAGCTCTTCAGGCAGTTCCTTTGACCTCATGATTCTCATTTGCTCTGGCATGCACTGTGAGCTGTAAGGTCTTATATAGACAGGTGTGTGGCTTTCCTAATCAAGTCCAATCAGTATAATCAAACACAGCTGGACTCAAATGAAGCTGTAGAACCATCTCAAGGATGATCAGAAGAAATGGACAGCACCTGAGTTAAATATATGAGTGTCACAGCAAAGGGTCTGAATACTTAGGACCTTGTGATATTTCAGTTTTTCTTTTTTAATAAATCTGCAAAAATGTCAACAATTCTGTTTTTATGTCAATATGGGGTGTTGTGTATACATTAATGAGGAAAAAAATGAACTTAAATGATTTTAGCAAATGGCTGCAATATAACAAAGAGTGAAAAATTTAAGGGGGTCTGAATACTTTCCGTACCCATTGTAATTGATTGGTGCTCAAGAGGCTTCGTCCCTCCTCTAGTACTCTTGTTTACACATCTCCATGAGCAGCTCAAGCCATCAAGTGCCTTCTAATTGCTTTAGGAAGCAAGTTGTGTGTAATTGCCTTGTAAGTATGTACGTTTATGAATGTTTAGATATGTGAATGAGTGTTTGGTAACTGCCATGCTTTACCTTCGTTACCCAGAAACACTTGCTGGCATGCTGCGAGTACATTTGTCACAGGTGTCAGGTTGATAAAAGTGTTGCCATGACATGCACCTCCATCCTCTTGAGCTCTTGCTTATTAAAGTGCCTTCAGAAGATAACAGAGAGCTGGAACAAGCCAAACAAGGACAATCTTAACGTAAGACTAATGACAGAGTACAACTAAGGATGGCTGGTACTAGAGGTTTGCGATATGTATAGTCTACATAATATCCTAATTATTGTTTTAATGGTGTGGAATCTGACTTTATTGAGTGTGTCACTCAATTTGGGGGGTAAAAATCAAAAACACGCCTTTATGTAGCCTATTAGAAGGCCCCAAAAATTCAATATATGACTGCAAAAATGCCCCTGTTTGAGTCTTTGTTTTATATTTCTGTATGATATAGTTAAGCAGTATCACATGAGCAAGAGTGCTGTTTCTCCCGCATATCAGCATGATTTTAAACAACAGTTCAATAAACAAAAACTCAATATTGAGTTACATTTTAGACACAATATTGTCAATATTGTCTGTTTTTTCTCTATTTTGCTCACAAAAATAGTTCTAAACAATGCCGTAAATTGTGTCTTTCTCTTTAAATAAATTTAATTGCTATTAACATTTTCTTAAGGATAAAAAAAAAATCTATTATCTCTTCTAATGCTGTAAACAACATTCAGGGAGCTCTTTCTTGCACATGACTAAATTATTAAAGGTTACAAATAACAACAGAGTCCAAACTATTAGTTGCAATTTACTTTTAGATATAATCATCAACACCCAAATAAAAACAAAAGTGTAAATTGCACATAAGGCAGGTTTTGCATTAACTTCTAAATTTAATTTAAAAAATATGATAGTTTACACAGTTACTGTCATAACTTGTTTTCATGACAAATTTATTTAAAGATATATTAAATGATTAAAGGGTCCTTGATTATGAATTCACTTTTTTAACTTTAGTTAGTGTGTAATGTTGCTGTTTGAGCATAAACAACATCTGCAAAGTTACGATGCTCAATGTTCAATGCAAAGGGAGATATAGCTTTTTAAAGACTACAACAAACGGCTGGTAGGGATTACGTCAAGCTTCTTCCCAGGTTAGTGACATCACAAACCCTAAAATTTACATAAACCCTGCTCCCAAGAACACGTAACAAAGGTGGTGAGGCCATGTTGGGCTGCTTTAGAGAAGAGGAAGAGTTGTTGTAGTTGAGTTTTGTTGACATGTCGTCATTTTACACTGGACTGCTTCACAAAGGAGGGTCAATTCAATGCTGGATTTGCACAAAAGATGACGGCACATGCTAGTGGATGAGTTGAATCAACTCCACAGCAACTACATAAATTTATCCACTAACCATTCAGAAACGTCCAGTTTCATTCTAAAAGTTGTAACTTCTTCCTGAGTCTCTCCATCAGTGTCGACTCCGGTTTGAACAATGTAAGGCTGAACACCGTTACTGACAATCCTCATTTTGGCTGCGTGAGATTCTCCAGCTTTGTTGTTGTTGAGCAACTGAAGCATGAGCTGTTAAAGCTCCGCCCTCTTCTGAAAAGGGGGCCGGGAGCAGGAGCTCATTTGCATTTAAAGGGACACACACAAAAACAGCGTGTTTTTGCTCACACCCAAATAGGGGCAAATTTGTCAAGCTATAATAAATGATCTGTGGGGGATTTTGAGCTGAAACTCCACAGACACATTCTGGAGACACCAGAGACTTATATTAAAAAGGGGACCCCTTTAAGACATTAGTAACAAGTAAAATAAATATAATGAATATATGAGCTAATATAGTGCATATATTTAGTGAAATGCTTCATTTCTCTAGTGAACTAACATGCTGTGGACACTAAATGACTTGCCTGAGGTAAATGTAATGCTACATGAGATATTATTCTCAAGTTGTTTTATTGATGTCTTTCCGGGGTGAAACACTGGTTGAGAGATTACATGTAAACATATCTATGCATAGATCGTCTGTTCTTCTTCTTCTGCTCTTTTTCCTGTTGTGGCGGTTAGCAAACAGCGTTGCATTACTGCGTATGCCCCCTTCTGGATTGGAGTGTGAATCGCCTGTGACTGACAGTATTCGTCATCTGATTGTATGCACCGAACTATGATGTCCATACCGTGGCAGTTCGGGACGAATACATGTACCATTATACTCCTATAGTAGGTGAAAAACAGTATGTGAGCTGAGTAGTACGTTTAAATTCATAGTATTCATAAAACTGTAAGCGAAAAGTTTCTGGTTGACCTACTACAGTACTTCCGGCGAGATTCTGAAATGTGCAATCAATCGACACTGTATTATCCCATGATAATGCATGGGCAGAGGATTTGTGAATAGAAGTGAAGCGACACATGACAACGACAACATGGTGAATGTAGTACATCCAAATTTGAATATATACTACACACATTCATACTATAACATTCTTTTTTTTACGGTCGTGAAGTAAGTTTCAGACCAAATGTAGTACCTGTATAGTATGTGATTTCAGACGCAGCATGTGAAAGTGATGTGACGTGAAGACCAAGAATGGTAACCCATCTGCATTTAACCCATCCAAGTTAGTGCACACACATGAGCAGTGAGTAGTGAAGATGCACTCAATGACTCACTCATAATGCACCTACTGGTGGATTAAATTCATATTTAAAGTATCATTTTATTTAATTTTTCATGGACTTTTCAAAATATTTTTAAAACATTAAATTCATAGCATTATTTGTGTAATTGTAATTTTTGCAGTGCAAAAATAGATTTTATTGATACTGATTTTATTTGACAAATGCAACAAATCCCCTTAAAATATTAAGTATAATTTTATGTTTTTTTAATATCGCACACCCCTAGCTGATACTCTAGTATTTCGTAAACAACTCTGTTTTCTTTTATTGACCGTTTTGCTCAACAGAATTGACAGTGACGGACACTGTGGGTAGGAGGTAAGAACTTGAGGACGACACAGTTCCTCACATCAAGAACTTGAGGACAGCATGAACAAAGGGGTTTTTTATGCTGCTTGACCTCTTAGTGAGGGTAGGCCTGCTTTCATAATGAGATCAAAGATCTGGCACCATCTTCTAACACCTGCATTTGCTAAAACATTCAGCCTGAGGGTACAGTACTAGCAGAACGGTCCAGCAGCAGTGGCTAATGAAAGCACACAACGAACTTGATTACTTTGTACTCTAGGTATTTTAGCCCTGAAAGCTGTCAGTAGTCTGTATTGTGTTTACAACTTCAGTTGCTTCACATTGTATTCCAGTTGAGTTCATTCTTAAAAATAAAGGTTTTTGCAGTGATGCCATGGAACAGTGGTGGTCAATCCTGTTCCTGAAGATTCCTGAAGAACCCTGATCCAACGCACTTGTAATTAACAACTACTCCTGAAGAGCTTAATTAGCTAGTTCAGTTGCATTTGATTAGGGTTGAAGCTGAACTTCACGGGAAGGTAGATCTTCAGGAACCGAATTGGGCATCCCTGCCATAGAAGAACCATTTTTGGGTTCCTCAAAGAACCTTTCAGTGAATAGTTCTTAAAAGAACCATTTTTGTCTGATGTGGAGAATATTTTAAAAATCTTAAGAATATTTTCCCACAATAAAGAACCTTTTTTTGCAGTGGAAAGTTTCCATGGATGTTAAAGGTTCGAGCCATCAATCCCAATAAAGAACTTTTATTTTGAAGAGGATGTTGTGGACTAAATTCGATGAATAATGTTACTGAATCATGGTCTTTGGGTTGGTCATAGCCTTTAGGTTATGACTCAGCTTTTGTTCCAAACAATAAGCCACATATCCGCTCGATTAATCCCTGCATACCAACTGCTTCTGGTACGACAAAAAACACCAAGACCATCAAAGTATGGCCATAGGGAGCAAGCTGAACCCCGCAGGGCAGTTTTGCTCATGCTGATTGGAATATGTTCAAAGAGTCTGCAACATGCTGAGATTACACTGATGAATATGCATTATCCATCATGGGCTACAATCAGCAGGTGGGTGGAAGATGTTGTCACCAGAACCATCACCACACATCCCTACTGAAGGCTCTGGCTATATACACACTCCAGAGTTGCTGTCTTGCTGAATATCCAAATGAACTTATATTTATCATGAGTTTGCAGTGTGAATCAAATGTCCCATGTGCCAGTTCACAAGTATAAACAATCTCTCAAAAAGGATTCATCACTTAATGTATACTCTGAATCAGTTAGGGCGGCTCCTGAATCTGACTCATTTACTAAACTATAAGTTTTAATGACTTTCAGTGGTTTCGTTCTCAACATGAAGCAAGTTTTGTGTATTTGAGATTCGAGAATCTTAAATGCAAGTTTGTTTTGAAATGTAAGTATATACACTTGTTCAAAAGTTTAAAGTCAGCAACATTTTATGTTTTTGACAGAAATATATTATGCTCACCAGTGCTGCATTTACTCACAAAAATAGAGTAAAAACAGTAATATTGTTAAATATTATTGCCATGTTATAACTGTTATATTAGTCTTCAGTGGCATGATTCTTTATGAATCATGCTTGATTCATGTCAAGGAAACACTTCTTACCATTATCAATGTTGAAAACAGTGCTGCTTAATATTTTTGTGGAAACTGTGGCGTTTTATATAAGCAATATCTCATGAGCAGCTGTGCGATATGGCTGTATATCAGCACGGCTGTGATTCGGCCGTTGATATTTGAGGTCTAAATCGCTACATCCTCTACTAAAAAAACCTCTTAAAACTAAATTTCATGACATAAAAACAGTAGCAGTACTGGGGAATTATCGCACGGCTCTCTGCCAATCAGATTCGAGAAATGTTGTATAAACACACTCACAAAATCGTAGGCCAAATATTGAGTGGTCTTTTAATAGTCTTAACTATTTTAATCACAAATCACTGGTCCAGAAATTAGCAAGAATTCCACAAATATTGTAGATAAAGTAACTCATCATGGAATAACCTTCCCCAACCTGCTGACAGCTTTTCACAGGAAGAAGAGTCAGTATTGTTCCACTCAATGTCGATGGCTTCAAACTGTTCTTGAGTAGCTGAAAAATGTCCCCCAGTTCATTTGAGTTTAATGTGAGACCAAATATTCACTATAGGGTTTAAATCTGGACTCTGATCAGGCCAAAACATGAGCCTGATTGACTTGTTCTCAAGCCACTTCTTGTTGTCTTTACAGTGTGGGCTGAGCCGGAGCATTGTCTTTTTGAAAAATAACATCTGATCATTCCTCTTTAGATAACTACTTTTTATTTTGGGAAGCAAGCCATTCAGCAATATATTCTCCTGAACTCCAAAGCATTAAATTAATTTTCACAGTGAAGTAGCTCACCATTAACAACAGCTAAAATGACAGCTCTTCCTCCATGCTTCACTGTGCTAGAGATGCATTTATTATTATATTTCTCAGCAGATTTTCGTTGATGCCACTCTGGAGCATCACCATGCAACTCGTGTTTCATTGTGATTCATCACTCCACACACGACTTCCCATATTCTGTCAAAACCTTCATTCTGTCTTTGATGTTTTTCTGAGACTGCAGTTGCTTTTTAAGTAGTGCATTTGCTTAAATGTCGCTAATTTCCTGACCAATAAGACAATTAAAAGCTTAGTGCTTAGTTGGCCCATTGTTTTGCCCAGGAGTATATGTATATATTTGAAGTGCGCTATGAAAAATAAGTTGTTTTATAAGATAAGTCACAAGAATTTTGCAGCTGGCAGGATTCATTTATGACACTACGCGACTACGTTTCTAAGGTTTCTGCCAACGGTAACTGATTGTCATAAAAAAGACTCTGAAAGCATTTATCTGACGTCAGGGACATTTTATGATGGTCTTACAAGGGGTAATAGACTCAAATTGTCGTTGGCGCTTTTTCAGAATGATTTAGAGTCAGGATGCTTTTACCAACTCATGCTCCCATTGCTCAGGGTAAATGTTGAATCTTCATTGTCCCACTGACTTCAGAGCTGAGGAATGCTAGAGTGACCAGATGTTAACCTGGCCCTGTTTTAAAGAAGTTATGATCCAGGATTAGGTCCTCCTCTGACTGTACTGATCCTTGGCACCAAGTACTAAAAGTCAAAAGCTTAT
Source organism: Ancherythroculter nigrocauda (assembly GCA_036281575.1). NCBI lineage: Eukaryota > Metazoa > Chordata > Actinopteri > Cypriniformes > Xenocyprididae > Ancherythroculter > Ancherythroculter nigrocauda. The sequence continues at coordinate 56,187,435 of VTFQ01000004.1, forward strand.
CTAGGGTTAGTCCAGTCTGAGAAAAGGTACTGGCCTGCTGCCATTAACCCAGAGACCAGCTTGGAGAAACCAGCTGGAGTTTTCTCCACATTATTGAGTATACTCACTCTGATGGCGTCGTCATATTCCTTCGGTCAGAGCGGAGCCTTTCACTTCCAATCTTTGATGTTAGAACTCAACTTAGTGCTTTACTTATTTGGCACTTATGCCCTGCTGAGACAATGTATCTACAGTTCCCTAATAGAGTGGCTGATGAAACATCTTCTGGCACATGAAAACACGCACACCTGTGCCTGCTCTTGTAAATGCCAGTGGAAGTGTGCTGAGCCTTTAGTAATGAGCTTGTATGTGGCGCTAAGCTGAACGAAACCCAGTACGGTTCCTCCAATGCTGCCTGAAATTTAAGATGAATCAAAACCAGGTTAAATTACGGCAAGAGTTAAGGGGCGTACAAACTAAGGTTGATACTATAATGAAAAATATTAAGTTCAATTCACATATAGCACTTTTCACAATACATATCGTACTTTTCACAATACATATCGTTTTAAGGCACAAAGTACAAGGTTATGAGATGCTTTATGTGAATGCTTGGCTAAAGAGATGTGTCTTTAATCTAGATTTAAACTGGGAGAGTCTCTGAGCCCCAGCTATTCCAGAGTTTAGGAGCCAAATGTGAAAACGCTCTCACTCCTTTAGTAGGCTTAGATATCCTAGGTAAAACCAAAAGTCCAGAGTTTTGTGACCTTAAAGAGAGTGATGGATTGTAGGGCAGTAAAAGACTTAAAATACACAGGAGCTAAACCATTTAGGGCCTTATAGGTCAGTAGCAATACTTTGTTATCGATGCAGAACCTAACAGGTAGCCGGTTTAAAGCCATCCTAGGTGTATATGACTTTCTTCTTTCAGTCAAACACAATCAGAGTTATATTAAAATATATCCTGGCTCTTCCAAGCTTTATAATGGGAGTGAATAGTAACCGAGATTTTGAAGCCCAAAAAAGGGCATCCATCCATCATAAAAGTAATCCATACGACTCCAGGGGGTTAATTAAGGCCTTCTGAAGCAAAGCGATGCATTTTTGTAAGAAAAATATCCATATTTCTAAGTTTATAAACTAGAATCATTGGCTTCTGTATACAAGTCAATCCTGGAGGAGTGGTGAACTTTAAAATGACACATTACATATTGATGAACATGGAAGCGCAGAGGATAGTGCAAAACATAACACCGGTCATGAATTCAAAGTCTAAAACGAGAATTTTAAGAAATGTAGGAGGAGCTTGAGTTTGTTTCCTAGCCCTTTTTGTTTGAACCGCGAGAGGCATCTACTCTCACCTAAGCTTATGCTACGCCTACATCCTACATTATATGCCAGAACTCGACTCTTTCGTGAACGTGCGGACGGACGTTACCGGAAGCTAGTAATTATAGTCTTGTCTAGTCAAGTCATGTCATGTCACGTCTCATCTCGTCTCGTCAAGTCATGTCTCGTCAAGTCTCGTCAAGTCTCGTCAAGTCTTGTCAAGTCACATCAAGTCTCATCAAGTCAAGACTCGTCAAGTCTCGTCAAGACTCGTCAAGTCAAGTCTTGCCAAGTCTCGCCAAGTCATGTCTCATCAAATCAAGTCTCTTCAATCTCGTCAAGTCAAATCAAGTCTCGTCAAGTCACGTCAAGTCACGTCAAGTCAAGACTCATCAAGTCAAGTCTCATCAGTCTCATCAAGTCAAGTCTCGTCAAGTCAAGACTCGTCAAATCTCGTCAAGTCTTGTCAAGTCACGTCAAGTCACGTCAAGTCACGTCAAGTCAAGACTCATCAAGTCAAGTCTCGTCAAGTCATGTCTCATCAAATCAAGTCTCGTCAATCTCGTCAAGTCAAATCAAGTCACGTCAAGTCACGTCAAGTCAAGACTCATCAAGTCAAGTCTCGTCAAGTCATGTCTCATCAAATCAAGTCTCGTCAATCTCGTCAAGTCAAGTCAAGTCTCGTCAAGTCTCATCAGTCTCATCAAGTCAAGTCTCATCAAGACTCGTCAAGTCTTGTCAAGTCAAGTCTTGTCAAGGCAAGTCAAGTCAAGTCTCATCAAGTCAAGTCAAGTCTTGTCAAGTCAAGTCAAGTCAAGACTCATCATCTCGTCGTCTCGTCAAGTCATGTCAAGTCTTGTCAAGTCTTGTCAAGTCTTGTCAAGTCTTGTCAAGTCAAGTCTTGTCAAGGCAAGTCAAGTCAAGTCTCATCAAGTCAAGTCTTGTCAAGTCAAGTCAAGACTCGTCAAATCCCGTCAAGTCTTGTCAAGTCTCGTCAAGTCAAGACTCATCAAGTCAAGTCTCGTCAAGTCTCATCAGTCTCGTCAAGTCAAGACTCGTCAAATCTCGTCAAGTCTTGTCAAGTCACGTCAAGTCAAGACTCATCAAGTCAAGTCTCGTCAAGTCATGTCTCATCAAATCAAGTCTCGTCAATCTCGTCAAGTCAAGTCAAGTCTCGTCAAGTCTCATCAGTCTCATCAAGTCAAGTCTCATCAAGACTCGTCAAATCTCGTCAAGTCTTGTCAAGTCAAGTCTTGTCAAGGCAAGTCAAGTCAAGTCTCATCAAGTCAAGTCAAGTCTTGTCAAGTCAAGTCAAGTCAAGACTCGTCATCTCGTCGTCTCGTCAAGTCTTGTCAAGTCAAGTCTTGTCAAGTCTTGTCAAGTCTCGTCAAGTCAAGTCAAGCCAAGCCTCGTCAAGTCAAGTCAAGTCAAGTCAAGTCAAGTCTTGTCAAGTCAAGTCAAGTCAAGTCAAGTCAAGTCAAGTCTTGTCAAGTCAAGTCAAGTCAAGTCAAGACTCGTCAAGTCTCGTCGTCTCGTCGTCTTGCCAAGTCTCGTCAAGTCTTGTCAAGTCAAGTCAAGTCAAGTCAAGTCAAGTCAAGTCAAGTCATGTCAAGTCAAGTCAAGTCAAGACTCGTCAAGTCTCGTCGTCTCGTCGTCTTGTCAAGTCTCGTCAAGTCTTGTCAAGTCTCGTCAAGTCAAGTCAAGCCTCGTCAAGTCAAGTCAAGACTCGTCAAGTCTCGTCGTCTCGTCAAGTCTTGTCAAGTCTTGTCAAGTCTCGTCAAGTCTTGTCAAGTCTCGTCAAGTCAAGTCAAGTCAAGCCTCGTCAAGTCAAGTCTTGTCAAGTCAAGTCAAGTCTCGTCAAGTCTCGAGTGAAGTCTCAAGTCATGTCTCTTCAAGTCTCAAGTCTCTTCAAGTCACGTCACAAAGTCTCATCAAGTCACCAAGTCTCAAGTCAAGTCTCAAGTCGTCTCTTCAAGTCTTGTCAAGTCTTGTCACAATTTCTCGTCAAGTCACCAAGACTCAGGTCAAGTCTCAAGTCATGTCTCTTCAACTCTCGTCAACTCTCGTCAAGTCTCATCAAGTCTTGTCAAGTCACGTCACGTCAAGTCAAAAGTCAAGTCTGTATTCTGTAAAACTGCACATGGGTTCAAATCAACTTGCCTTCAGTGGACCTTTGTGACATAACTTTAGTGCTTTAACTTTATTGCAAAGGCAACATTTCTAATTTTCATTTAGTTTAAATTTTCCGATTAGTATTTTATTTGATTTCAGCTTTATTTCAATTAGCAGAAGTGTTTTTAATAGTTAGACACTAATATAGTTGTAGTTATTTTTCTTGTTGTGAACGGGCCTTTGTGCTCATTCAGAGGCGGCCGTCCAAGTATTTTCTTGTAAAATAAGAAAAGCCCAGCATTAACACTATTAAGATCTGATTTGTATATAAAAGCTGAGGTGGTGATTATAAAGGGGAGTTTGAAGCCTTCATCCATCCAAAGACTTATTTTTTTGTTTAGGGCACTTAAAGGATCATATGTCAGACTGTGAACATCCTCACAGAGTTTTGTGCAGCTCTCAGAACCTCCCTTCAGTTTCTATTCTTGGTCATGAAATGAAAGTCATTCCTGTTAGCCGTATTATTTTTGCTCTGTCAGGGCTGTTTCCTGTAAGAGATGATGAGAGATGGCTGAGCTGCTCGACTCTTTCCTTTGCTCGCACGTACAGGAGGGAGTTTGTTGTCGTAAGTCTGTGTGGGCCTCCGTGAGGTACCTTGGGGCCTCATAGGGAATTTATTGGAGAAGATGTCCCCAGCTAACACAGTCAGCACCTGAAGGACTGAAGTGTGTGTGTTTGGGGAACACAGATGGTAGGGTGTTTACAGGGGTGACAGATGAGACTTGTTTAGGCTGTAAACTGTCTGGATTGATGTTTGTGTTTGGGGACAGATTGCGAAAATGTACATGTCAAACATACACACAAACACATTTCTTATGCATACACAAACATTGATTGTGATCTTGCCATCATTAAAGGGTTAGTTCATCCAAAAATCCGTTCCACACCCGTAAGACCTTTGTTAATCTTCAGAACACAAATTAATATATTTTTGATGAAATCCGAAGGCTCCGTGAGGCCTGCATCGCCAGCAATAACACTCCCTTTTTCAATGCCCAGAAAGCTACTAAAAACATTTAAATCAGTTAATGTGACTACAGTGGTTAACCCTTAATATTATAAAGTGACTAGAATAATTTTTGTGCGCCAAAAAAACAAAATATTGACTTTTCAACAATATCTAGTGATGGGCGATTTCAAAACACTGCTTCATGAAGCTTCGAAGCACTTATGTTGTAACGAAGCCTCGTTTACTGAAATCACATGACTTTGGCGCTCCGAACCACTGATTCGAAACAAAAGATTAATAAAGCTTCAAAGCTTCATAAAGCAGTGTTTTGAAATCGTCCATCACTAGAAAAGTTGTTATTTTTTCGTATTTTTATTTCATTACTTTTTCACAAAAAATATTCTCGCTTCATAGCATTAAGGTTGGTCACATGAACTGTTTTAAATATGTTTTTCGTATTTTTTGAGGCATCTGGAAGTGTTAATTATCTTGCTGGCAATACAGACCTCCCTGAGACATCGGATTTCTTTAAAATGATCGTATTTTGTGTTGTGAAGATGAACGAAGGTCTGGAATGACACGAGAGTGAGTAATAAATGAAAGAATTTTCATTTTTGGGTGAACTAACACTTTAACAACAATAACAGGGTCTTTATTTTGACTTGATAAGGGTTTTTAATCTCAAATATTTATGCATCAGGGTTGCATCGCACATACATCACCATTTATATTAATATTTTCAGACACATTAAATTATATCGATAAGCAGTGCTGGGTAGATTACTTACAAAATATAATCCATACTGAATACAAATTACATGAAGAAAAGTGTAGTTAGTAACATACACATTTTATGTAATGTAATCTGATTACTTTTTTGTACAGTTTTTGTAGGAACTGCAGGGGGTTTGTAAATAGATGAAAAGCTAATGATTAAATTTTAAAAATGTTAAATTAAAATAAAATAAAACACTAAAACTATGTTACTTGTTTATGCTGTGTGGTCTCTCAACTAGTGGCCATTCTTATGTGTGCTTTTCCACAAAACTGGAAGACTTTCTGAACATATATAAACAATAGTATTTTTTAGAAAGGAAAATATAACAAAAATAAATAGGAGAAATAAATTATTAATTTTGTGAATTTTCATCTGTCATTACTCCAGCAATTTTGTGAATAGTAAGTAATCAACTGTAGTCTAATTACGAGTATTTTAAAATATAATATAATCTAATTACAAGTATTTAATTATAATTATACACTTTTAATTATGTAATTTTTTATTAATGATTTTTAATAAATCAGTACTTCCCTATTTTTCTCAGTGGTTAAAATTTTACTGTAAATATTTATTTCTATAAAGTTATATGAGGAAAAGTGTAGTGGTGCTGTACATATTGTAAAATTTTAAAAATTGATGGCTATATTGAATTCAATTTAGAAATAGATATCTAATCAGTTATTATGTGTGTTCTATATATAAGGAATGAAATAGACATAATTATTCAAAATGGTGTAATTTTTTTAGTTGTTTAGTTGCAAAACTTATATTAATCTAAAGAAGTTCCCCTGTGTTGTGACTGTGAATTTGGAGCCAGCTCTTGAAATTCTTCTGAATTCTTCTCAACCCTCACACACACACACACACACACATGCAGCAGGGCTGTTAATTCAGGCTTGTCAGTGAAAGTCGGTGTGGCTGATGAAAGCATGCCGGGCGGCTTCTCTGACCGTGTGCCAAACTCCTCTGCTCTTTAGGGCGTAAGTGCTTGGAGAAGTAGCCAGCGGTAGCATGTATCCATACACACTTGCACCAGCAGACACTCCCAGTGCTCGGGTATAATATTAGATTCATTTTTGATACCAGGTACATTTTGTTTTTAAGCTTCAAACACTTGTAAATAGTTCCCCATTTAATGAGAAGGGAGGGAAAAAAGCTTTTCAGGAGCTCGCTGTGATTTTATAACCTCTTTAACTTGCATAAAATGTTTATAAGTGTGTCACCACCAGGCACTTCTGAGAAACCCGTCAGCCTGGCATCAGCATGGTAAGCCCATGGTCGCCAACTTCAGATTGGTCTGAACGATTCAGGATTTGGTGCATGTGCTGCAGCTAATCTTCCTCAATAAACCTCTAAGACAAAAGGGAGTTTCACCGCTGAAAGACCCCGAGCTGCTTTCTTTTCTGTGGGCTTCTTACTATCTCACAATGAACTTTTAACAGTTGCATTTCCCCTTAATTTGTCCATGCTGTAGTTCTTTATTTTCTTTTCGTTTGGGGGATGTCAGAGATGGATAGCAGCTGGCAGGTTTCGAGGTTCATTCCATGAGTCAGGAATAGGATGATTATTTTTTGTACTATGTACGTTTTTTTATATCTAGAGAGTGGCTAATATATACACCGATCAGGCATAACATTATGACCACCTTCCTAATGTTGTGTCGGTCCCCCTTTAGCTGCCAAAACAGCCCTGACCCGTCGAGGCATGGACTCCTCTAGACCCCTGAAGGTGTGCTGTGGTATCTGACACCAAGATGTTAGCAGCAGATCCTTTAAGTCCTGTAAGTTGCGAGGTGGAGACTCCATGGATCAGACTTCCCACATCCCACAGATGCTCGATTGGATTGAGATCTGGGGAATTTGGAGGCCAAGTCAACACCTCAAACTCGTTGTTGTGCTCCTCAAACCATTCCTGAACCATTTTTGCTTTGTAGGGCGCATTATCCTGCTGAAAGAGTCCACAGCCACCAGGGAATACCTATGCAGCCCCATATGCAACAAACTGCGACGCACTGTGTATTCTGACACCTTTCTGTCAGAACCAGCATTAAAGGTGCCCTAGAATTAAAAATTGAATTTACCTTGGCATAGTTGAATAACAAGAGTTCAGTACATGGAAATGACATACAGTGAGTCTCAAACTCCATTGTTTCCTCCTTCTTATATAAATCTCATTTGTTTAAAAGACCTCCGAGGAACAGGCGAATCTCAACATAACACCGACTGTTACGTAACAGTCGGGATCATTAATATGTACGCCCCCAATATTTGCATATGCCAGCTCATGTTCAAGGCATTAGACAAGGGCAGCCAGTATTAACATCTGGATCTGTGCACAGCTGAATCATCAGACTAGGTAAGCAAGCAAGGAAAACAGCGAAAAATGGCAGATGGAGCAATAATAACTGACATGATCCATGATATCATGATATTTTTAGTGATATTTGTAAACTGTCTTTCTAAATGTTGCTAATGTACTGTTAAATGTGGTTAAAGTTACCATTGTTTCTTACTGTATTCACGGAGACAAGAGCCGTCTCTATTTTCATTTTTAAACACTTGCAGTCTGTATAATTCATAAACACAACTTCATTCTTTATAAATCTCTCCAACAGTGTAGCATTAGCCGTTAGCCACGGAGCACAGCCTCAAATTCATTCAGAATCAAATGTAAACAATATAACAGTATACAATACTCACATAATCCGACGCATGCATGCAGTATGCATGACGAACACTTTGTAAAGATCCATTTTGAGGGTTATATTAGCTGTGTGAACTTTGCTTATGCACTGTTTAAGGCAAGCGCGAGCTCCGGGGGTGGAGAGCGCGCAATTTAAAGGGACCGCAACCTGAATCGGCGCATTTGTAATTATGCCCCAAAATAGGCAGTTAAAAAAATTAATCAAAAAAAATCTATGGAGTATTTTGAGCTGAAACTTCACAGACACATTCAGGGGGCACCTTAGACTTATATTACATCTTGTAAAAAAACATTCAATGGCACCTTTAACTTCTTGATCAACCTGAGCTACAGCAGCTCGTCTGTTGGATCGGACCACACGGGCCAGCCTTCGCTCCCCACGTGCATCAATGAGCCTCGGCCACCCATGACCCTGTCACCGGTTCACCACTGTTCCTTCCTCGGACCACTTTTGATAGATACTGACCACTGCAGACCGGGAACACTCAAGTCAAGTCAAGTCACCTTTATTTATATAGTGCTTTTTACAATGCAGATTGTGTCAAAGCAGCTTTACATTGATAACTGGTACATAATTTTGGCTGCACAGCAGCTCTTAAAGAATAGTGTCAATGCAGGCAGATCAAAGCACTGTTGAATATCAAATGTCAAGTCAAATGTCAAGTGTCCCCAACTAAGCAAGCCAAAGGCGACAGCAGCACAAGAGCTGCAGTTTTGGAGATGCTCTGATCCAGTCGTCTAGCCATCACAATTTGGCCCTTGTCAAACTCGCTCAAATCCTTACGCTTGCCCATTTTTCCTGCTTCTAACACATCAACTTTGAGGACAAAATGTTCACTTGCTGCCTAATATATCCACCCACTAACAGGTGTCGTGATGAAGAGATAATCAGTGTTATTCACTTCACCTGTCAGTGATCATGATGTTATGCCTGATCGGTGTGTGTATATATATATATATATATATATATATATATATATACACGGTTACACGTTACAGACTTTTAAATCTAAATCTTACAATTACAGTTGCAAAATTATCAAATAGAAAGTTCAGCTTGATCTGTATGTACTGTAGTTGAACACTGTTAACGTTTTATATCATCTTTTGTACACTTACCTCATGCTGTGGTAAATGTTACATGCGCACCCCTAAATGACAGTACTTTTAGATTAGGTTTAATGTGGATGTTGTGGTTTTGTTTTACAGGGGTTAGCGAGCCAGGCGCAGAGTGCTTACTTCCTACCTGAATTTGCACTTTCTCCACAAGGAAGCTTTCTGGAAGACACAACAGGAGAGCAGTATCTCACCTATCGCTATGATGACCAGGTCAGAATCACACACAGAGTCCATTATAATATTCATCTGGATTGTGTCTGCTCAACTGAAATGATTTCTACCTAAAGTCATACTTGTCACTTCATATTGTGGTGGTTAAATTACGCGTTGTAAAACCGCTGCTCTGCGAAATGCTTGTGGTTCATTAGCTTCTTGAATTTAATACTAGCTAATAGGCTCTGTTGTAACACCTAGTGAGCTGCCTTGATAAAAATGTTAAATCAAATTTATTATTTTACCTAATATATGTTTTATAGTTTATATATATTTTATATATATATTTTTTTTTTATGAAAATGTAAATATATTTAAAATGAACTTTTTTCGATTGCCTTTGACCCAAAGAATTGTTATGATACATAATTATGCCTCCTACCATTTTGGAATAGTCCTTGTGTCAAAACTGCACCTAGGATGCTTTAAAATGCTGTCTAGGTAGGCAGTTCACTAGGTTTTGGAACAGATCAATAGATTTGTCTTTAGAGCTGCATGATCTTTCTGTAGATAAGTAAACTCAGTAAGAAAGTCTGATTGAATGAGTCAGTGATTAATTTCACAGGATTGCACAAGTTAATCATGAGTAATTTCTATCTGTGCATTTCCGTGCTGCACTGAGGGGAAAACAGTTGGAAGAATAATGAGAAATGATAGTTCTACATTTTAGTTTTAATTGTGTCATAATTGTGCTATGGGTAATTTAAAGACCCCCTGTGGTGAAAATCAAGTTTTTACTGTTGTTTATATGTCTATGTGGTGTTTTTAATATGCTTTAAGACAAACCATGTGCAAATTCACAAGTTAACACCATTGTTGAGTATTTTCTCTTTGAAACTGCAGTGAAAAAAAGACGGTTTGAAATCGCTGGTGTTTCTGACGTCACAAACTACCGTGTAACCGTCGACACGTCGGCGGGCTTTAGCATATCATTAACAGCGAACTAGCAGGGGAGTCTCAATTCATATGAGTCTCATATGAATATATGTATGATGAAGTATGATGTATATTATGAAGTTATGATCAACAATATGAATCAGCTGTCTGACTCTGAGATGGTGAACGAGAACATGGTTTGTGTAATATTACAACACATTATTAGCTGTTTGATAACGTAGTCAAGCAAAAGGCTAATCATATTAATTACCGTCATGTGTCCGACGCTGTAAAGAGCGAAACCATTGTGCAGCGTTTACTACAGTAAGTTGACCGAGTGGATCTCTGAGCTGGTGTGAGTGAGTGGAGGCGGGGCTAATTTTCATATTCATTGATCCACGTATACTAAATGAGGCAAGGGTGTAGAGTTACATTCAAGGCATGAAGAAATTTTTTTCACTGGACAAAAACATTTAAATATGTCATTTTGGTGCTCAAAGATGAAAAAGTTATTGACTACAGGGCGTCAAGTTCAGCCAGTTCTAATAATGAAGTTTTCAATTTAATTTTTTTAAATTTAAAATTAGATTTTTATTTAACCTTCCTTCATTGGTTAGGTTAGAATTGACCAATTTGTTTGTCAAGCTTTTTTTTTTTCATGCAGAAATGGTTGAAAACAATTTATGAAAGTCTATTGTGTATTTATATAAAATATAATTTGTTTTTTTAATAAACTCCCGTTCAAAGATTTATGGTCAGTAAGATTTTTTTAAAGGAATTAATACTTTAATTCAGTGAGGACTCATTCGGTTGATCAAAGGTGACAATAAAGACATTTATAATGTTAAAAAATATGTTTTTTTTTACTTTCTATTCATAAAAGAATCCTGAAAAAAGTGTTTCAATAAAACTATCAAGCAGAACTGTCTTCAACATTAAAGGTGCCCTAGAATTAAAAATTGAATTTATCTTGGCATAGTTGAATAACAAGAGTTCAGTACATGGAAATGACATACAGTGAGTCTCAAACTCCATTGTTTCCTCCTTCTTGTGTAAATCTCATTTGTTTAAAAGACCTCTGAAGAACAGGCGAATCTCAACATAACACCGACTGTTACGTAACAGTCGGGATCATTAATATGTACGCCCCCAATATTTGCATATGCCAGCTCATGTTCAAGGCATTAGACAAGGGCAGCCAGTATTAACGTCTGTATTTGTGCACAGCTGAATCATCAGACTAGGTAAGCAAGCAAGAACAATAGCGAAAAATGGCAGATGGAGCAATAATAACTGACATGATCCATGATATCATGATATTTTTAGTGATATTTGTAAATTGTCTTTCTAAATGTTTCGTTAGCATGTTGCTAATGTACTGTTAAATGTGGTTAAAGTTACCATCGTTTCTTACTGTATTCACGGAGACAAGAGCCGTCGCTATTTTCATTATTAAACACTTGCAGTCTGTATAATTCATAAACACAACTTCATTTTTTATAAATCTCTCCAACAGTGTGTAATGTTAGCTTTAGCCACGGAGCACTATCAAACTCATTCAGAATCAAATGTAAACATCCAAATAAATACAATACTCACATAATCCGACGCATGCATGCAGTATGCATGACGAACATCTTGTAAAGATCCATTTTGAGGGTTATATTAGCTGTGTAAACTTTGTTTATGCACTGTTTAAGGCAAGCGCGAGCTCCGGGGGCGGAGAGCGCGAGCATTTAAAGGGGCCGCAGCCTGAATCAGCGCATTTCTAATTATGCCCCAAAATAGGCAGTTAAAAAAATTAATTAAAAAAAATCTATGGTGGTATTTTGAGCTGAAACTTCACAGACACATTCAGGGGACACCTTAGACTTATATTACATCTTGTAAAAAAACGTTCGATGGCACCTTTAATAATAATAAGAAACATCCTGAGCAGCAAATCAGCATATTAGAATGATCTTCCTGGCCCCAAACTTTTGAACGATAGTGTATTTAATATATTTTTATATTAAGTAGGGATGCACCAAAATGAAAATTCTGGGCCGAAATCGAAAATTCTGGATGCTCTTGGCCAGAAACCGAAACCGAAAATGCTTTTTAAAAGATTTTTATTTCATATTTTAAATTAAATAAATTAAAAGGCTTTTTTTGTATAATTGTATTAATATTAGACTTTTTAATAAAATTCAATAATTTTAATAATACTGAATTTAAAAAATACAAGCCAATAAAATACAAAAAAACCCCACTTTTATTAGGAAGTAACACTAAAATTAGACAGAAAATATATTAATATTAAATATCAATATATTATTCTTTATTCAGATTTATGCAACAGGTGAAATTTCGGTGTTTCTCTAATATTAAGCAATAGGTTATGAGAAGCTGTATTATATTGTGAATATAGTGACTGCTGAAAGGCATGTTTCACATCACAGCTCTTACTGTTGTGTGTATCTTGACTGGAATGCTGTATTGACCAATCAGAAGCCAGGAACTATCTGGTTTAGGACTATGAAATTGTGAAAGTGTTAAGGTTTGTTCTAGTGAACTGTGAATTGTAACGCACCTTTATTGAATATTGGAGCACAAGACCTGTCAATAATGTAGATACTGATTTTTGAATGATCATGAGTCACAGAAATAACATAACTCTGTGTTAGCAGCGGTTGGACCGTTTCCACTCGGTACAATCAGTTAAGACTTTCAGATCAGCCCCTCGGCTTAAGGGGAATTTAGGCCAGGCCGTCTCGGTAAACCCTCCGTAACAGGAAAGTCCAGGTAAACCCAAAGTTTATAGGCATTACAAAGCTCTGCCTGACTGTTTTCTTTTGAACGCCTGCCCTGGGAGCCATTAACCCAGACACACTCTGTGCCACTGAACTGTTTTGGGGCCTGTTATGGAAACCTTGGTTCACTTTAGTTTAGCACTGATGTCTGTTTCCAGGCCAGTTGTTATGTTTGTGACGTGTTGGCATGCATGTCCAGGATGGCTTTTATTATGGTGATTTAATACTGGAATGTGGCGGTGGCACAGCAACCATGCAAACACATGCTGCTTCCTGTTGTTATGACAGACTTCCAAGTATTTCTGTTCATATGGGCTCATACTAATGCACTGCTGTTGTATATCAATCCTGATAGGTGTGTGTGTGTGTGTGTGTGTGTGTGTGTGTGTGTGTGTGTGTGTGTGTGTGTGTGTGTGTGTGTGTGTGTGCGTGCACGAAAACATACTCATTGGCTCTGTTTGCAATAGCATTCTACCTACTACTCTTACTTTTGCTGCAGTATATTTATAGTATATGTGAATTTAATTTTTTCCCCCAATTTATTATTGATCAATTTAGCACTGTTTTCACTCTGTTATTGTTAGTATTATATATATACATATCTATATATATATATATATATATATATATATATATATATATATATATATATATATATATATATATATATATAAATAGTAGTTACACTGCAGTTGTTTCACTTATTAGAATATACCATATATCAAAAAAAAATATTATTATTATTTTTTTTTTACTTAGTTTTGGAGTCATGAAAAAATATTTTAGTTTAGTTTCATTTGTTCCTTGTTTTTGTTTTTATTTTTAGCAGTATTTTTTTTATTTATTTTATTTATTTATTACATCTTTTTTGTGATTAATTACCAGTCATGAATTTTCACACAAAATTGAATTGGAAAAAAAAAACTTTTTTCACTCAATTAACTTGGTGTGGACTTCTGACAACAGGTAGCATTTATTTTAGTATATTTTTTGAAAGGTGTATCATTGCACATTTTTTATATATTTTTTTAATATAATTAAATTAAAATTTTTAACTCAGTGTTCAATTTATTTTTTTTAAATATGTATATATATATTTTAATATTTCTATTTAGCTTTAATTTATTTTTATTTCAGTTTTAATTTTAGTAATTCAAGTTCAACTTATTTCAGTTAGTCTCCAAGGAAACATTTTTAATTTTAATTTTTTTAATTAATTATTTTTTTATTTATTCAATTAAATTACATTTTTATTTCAGTATGCATTTTAATTTTAAAAATATTTTTTTAAATATTTCTATTTAGCTTTAATTTATTTTTTAATTTTAATTTTAATTTTTTTGCAGTTAATATTCATATTATATTTTATTTGCAAAAATAATTTTTAACAGTTTTTGTTTTAATTAATAATAACAACACAGTAGGCAATATTTAAAATATATAATATATGTACTTTTGTCTACATCTCTTTACAGTTTATATACAGTACAGTATCTCACAGAAGTGAGTACACTCCTCATATTTTTGTAAATATTTTATTATATCTTTTCATGTGACAACACTGAAGAAATGACACTTTGCTGCAATGTAAAGTAGTGAGTGTACAGCTTGTATAACAGTGTAAATTTGCTGTCCCCTCAAAATAACTCAACACACAGCCTTTAATGTCTAAACCGCTGGCCACAAAAGTGAGTACACCCCTAAGTGAAAATGTCCAAATTGGGCCCAATTAGCCATTTTCTCTCCCTGGTGGCATGTGACTCGTTAGTGTTACAAGGTCTCAGGTGTGAATGGGGAGCAGGTGTGTAAATTTGGTGTTAACGCTCTCACTCTCTCATACTGGTCACTGGAAGTTCAACATGGCACCTCATGGCAAAGAACCCTCTGAGGATCTGAAAAAAAGAATTGTTGCTCTACATAAAGATGGCGTTAGACTATAAGAAGATTGCCAAGACCCTGAAACTGAGCTGCAGCACGGTGGCCAAGACCATACAGCGGTTTAACAGGACAGGTTCCACTCAGAACAGGCCTCGCCATGGTCGACCAAAGATGTTGAGTGCATGTGCTCAGCGTCATATCCAGAGGTTGTGTTTGGGAAATAGACGTATGAGTGCTGCCAGCATTGCTGCAGAGGTTGAAGGGGTGGGGGGGTCAGCCTGTCAGTGCTCAGACCATACGCCACACACTGCATCAAATTGGTGTCGTCCCAGAAGGAAGCCTCTTCTAAAGATGATGCACAAAAAAGCTTGCAAACGGTTTGCTGAAGACAAGCAGACTAAGGACATGGATTGCTGGAACCATGTCCTGTGGTCTGATGAGACCAAGATAAACTTATTTGGTTCAGATGGTGTCAAGCGTCTGTGGCGGCAACCAGGTGAGGAGTACAAAGACAAGTGTGTCTTGCCTACAGTCAAGCATGGTGGTGGGAGTGTCATGGTCTGGGGCTGCATGAATACTGCCGGCACTGGGGAGCTACAGTTCATTGAGGGAACCATGAATGAGCAGAGCATGATCCCCTCCCTTCGGAGACTGGGCTGCAGGGCAGTATTCCAACATGATAACAACTCCAAACACACCTCCATGATGACCACTGCCTTGCTAAAGAAGCTGAGGGTACCTAAACCCTATTGAGCATCTGTGGGTCCTCAAACAGAAGGTGGAGGAGCGCAAGGTCTCTAGCATCCACCAGCTCCGTGATGTCGTCATAGAGGAGTGGATTCCAGTGGCAACCTGTGAAGCTCTGGTGAACTCCATGCCCAAGAGGGTTAAGGCAGTGCTGGAAAATAATGGTGGCCAAACAAAATATAGACACTTTGGGCCCAATTTGGACATTTTCACTTAGGGGTGTACTCACTTTTGTGGCCAGCGGTTTAGACATTAGTGGCTGTGTGTTGAGTTATTTTGAGGAGACAGCAAATTTGCACTGTTATACAAGCTGTACACTCACTATTTTAAATTGTAACAAAGTGTCATTTCTTCAGTGTTGTCACATGAAATGATATATTAAAATATTTACAAAAATGTGAGGGGTGAACTCACTTCTGTGAGATACTGTATGCAGTCCCAATGATTTCAACACAGTTTCCATTCTTATGCAGGCACACAAAATGCCCTTGCTGAAAAAAGCATCCCATTTCTGTCCATTATGGAAAGAAAGAAAAAACTTCTTCTTCCTAATCTTTTATACCGACTGACATTTCATATTCAGAATATGTCAAAAGATTGTGAATACGTCCCAGTTGTCCCGTCTGCAAGGTAAAGGCATCAAAAGTAAATGCCACCGGCCCCAGTGCCGCTGCTTGCGTGCTGTTTCTCTCCATAATCCGTCTCCCTTGCCAGAAAGAAGGTGGATACCATCCAGGCCTGTGCCTGCTGAGGTTAGCCACAGATGGAGGGCTTTCCCCTACAGACACGGGGCTTAAACTAATAGATAATGCACATGTTCCCTTTGGGCATCTCCCTGGCCAGCCGAACCGCCTGACAGACAGGCCCATAGTATAAAGCAGCTTTCCTCAGAGAGCCCCGTAAAGCATATCTAATGGTTTTTTGTGTTGCACTACCTGCTTGAGACTTTGAGTTTAGCCAGCTGGAGTTTTTTGGCTCCGGGCAGAACGCTAGTGCCAGTGTTTCCACTTACAGCCAGTCCAGTCCTCTCTAAAATAAGTTCTCGTTTGAAAAGACGTGACACTGTGCAGGCAGAAGGCGGATTTTTAATGGATGGGTTTGGAGTGTGTTGATTAATTTGGGTCAAGGGGCATGCAGCGGTCGGGAAGATTTGAGCGTCTGGATTTGAGAAGGTGTTCACCTTGGGAAAGCCAGTGCCAGGTTTTATCTTTGTGGTCTTTGACAGGTTTTTTTATAAGACTGGCCCCCGTCTGTGGTGCGCCGATGTACTGGAATGGAGATTTTAATTGGGAGAGTCGGGCTCAGCATGGCTTAAAAGAACTCAGAACTTAAATACTAACTATCACTGAAGTGAACAATAATGAACAAAGCAGGAGGGTGTTGTACAGTATTTGAGCTATGAAGTGTGAGAGGCCTTGGTCTATACTCTATCTGTCTCTATCTGTGTAGTGATGTATGAAGTAGCTGGTGAATGGATCGGAAGGTGGTCTGGCGGACGCTAGACATTTTAGAACTTGTTAAATATGGATATTTTTCTTACACAAACACATCGCTTCGCTTCAGAAGGCCTTTATTAACCCTCTGGAGCCGTGAGGAGTACGCTTATGATGGATGGATGTGCTTTCTTGAGCTTCATACTCTTTGTCTAAGCACAGTTTTTTAATATGTAGTGACTTATTGTTCAATTTCATATATACAGTATAGAGCTTTTATGTATTTAAATCGCAAAATGACTGGTAAAATATGTCATCGGCTGGTGAAATTGAGCTTTTATGTGGCTGAAACACAAAAAAGTTAATTTCCTTCCTTGCTTATAATGCCATATAATCCCATGTGATGGACAGAAGCATTGTGGTCCTATATTAACGTCATGCTCTTGTGGTTCCAAACGGCTCTCAATTCTCAGAATGCACCAAGTAATAATGTGGAGTCTCATTACATGCACTGGGTTACTGCAAAGTGATGCACACCTCGTGCTGTATACAGCCATCATTAGAGAGTCGTTTCCTACTGTGCAGAAATGAGCCACATTCAGCAGCTGCTTCTGTTGAGGGTAGAAGTGTAGTGGATGAAGCGGGCAGCATGTATGCTCAGGACACACAGCAGGGATCGTGGTTTTCCTCGCTGGAGTGTTTGGTGCAGTATAGCGGTTATAGATCTGAGCTAGTAGCTGAAAGATGTTCGTTTTACTGCACAAGACTTGATCCATCAGCTGCTGTGGTTATATATATATATACGATAGGTACGAGAGGAGGTGGGGTAGTGATCTATGTGGACATGAGTCTCAATTCCAAATAATTTTGAAAGTATTTTTGTTAAAATATCATTTCATGCCAATAAGTCATTAATTGTGGGTAGTATTTATAGGCCCCCCTCTGCTCCAACTGACTCATTGTTAAATATCCTAAATACAATTGGCTCATTAGACAAAAGCAACACAAAAGAATTAATAATTTTAGGTGACTTCAATAGAAATTGGCTTGACCATTCTTCTACTAAGGACAAGAACTTAATTAAAAGTGTAAATTTAGCTCAGCTAATTAATGAGCCTACCAGGGTTAACGGCCAATCATCATCACTTCTGGATTGGATTTTGGTCACTAACCCAGAATAAATAATTACTTCGGGGGTAATGTCGGATTGTATGAGTGACCATTCCATTGTATACTGTGTATGGAAAATTAAAGTACCAAAATGACTACCTAAATTTATAAAATTTAGGCAATGTAAAAAACTTAATCTAGACCACTTTAGAAATGACTTACTCAATATACAATGGGATCGTATGTCATTAAAGGATTAGTCTACTTTTAAATAAACTTTTCCTGATAATTTACTCACCCCCATGTCATCCAAGATGTCCATGTCTTTCTTTCTTCAGTCGAAAAGAAATTAAATTTTTTGATGAAAACATTCCAGGATTATTCTCCTTATAGTAGACTTCAATGGGCACCAAACAGTTGAAGGTCAAAATTAGTTTCACTGCAGCTTCAAATTGTTCAACACGATCCCAGATGAGAAATAAGGAATTTTTATATGCAATATGCTAGTTCAATAGTATATAAAAATTAGTTCAGACTTTGACCTGTGGAGGGCAGTAATACACTTAGAAGTGTCTACACTGCTGGAATTCTAATAGAGGAGAAGAAGAAGAGAGCTAGTTCAAGATGAGCATTTAAGGTTAAAACTTATAGAATTTTCAATTTTTTTCAGAAAATGAGCGATGGTTTCTCTAGATAAGACCCTTATTTCTCATCTGGGATCGTGTTGAACAATTTGAAGCTGCAGTAAAACTAATTTTGACCTTCAACTGTTTGGTGCCCATTGAAGTCTACTATAAGGAGAATAATCCTGGAATGTTTTCATCAAAAAATTTAATTTCTTTTCGACTGAAGAAAGAAAGACATGGACATCTTGGATGACATGGGGGTGAGTAAATTATCAGGAAAAGTTTATTTAAAAGTGGACTAATCCTTTAATCCCTTCAATTGATAATGCCTGGTAATTTTTTTTATTCTGAAGTAATGAATGTGATTGATAAACATGCCCCATATAAAATTCAAATGGTTAAGGGAAGGACTCTGCCATGGTTGAGCTCTGATATACTGAGCCTTTATAAAAGCATGGGATAAATATCATAACAGTAAACACCCTGATGACTGGGTGGTTTACAGGCGCCTACGCAATGACTGCAAAACTAGGACTAGAAATGCTCAATCCAATTATTATAAAAATAGCCTGTCCCAAGAAACCAATAACCCAAGGCAATTTTGGAAAAAGCTAAATGCAGTTCTTAATCGGAACAAGAAAAATCTGATTAAACAGATCTGTGTAAATGATGGTTTTATCTCTAAGCCAGAAGAAATATCCCATATTTTTAATGAACATTTCTCAAATATTCTCACGACCAACACCGTATTGGAATACAGCTTACCAAAATGAAACTCCCTCACATCTTTTTTGTTTTAAAATGACTTCACCACAGGAAGTGCTTAAAGTTATAGGTAAAATGAAAACCAATATGAGTGCTAGGCCTGACGGCATTGAAGCAACATTTATAAAATATGCTGACTATATTCTTATGTATCCCGTCAGAGCTTTTTAACTTGTCTTTTGTAACCAATTCACTGCCATCTATCTGGAAATGTGCCAGAGTAACACCAGCGTTCAAAGGGGGGGATTCTACAGATATCAACAATTACAGACCTATCTCAATTATATGTGCTGTCCAAAAGATATTTGAAAAACTAATCTTTAATCAACTATCATCATATGTCAACAACAATAATATTTTATTTCCCTGTCAGTCAGGGTTTAGATATAACTACTCAACAACAACAGCTTTACTTAATCTCACCAATGATAATTATATAGGTTTTGATAAACAAGAGTCTACCGGTGCAATTTTTATAGATTTCACCAAAGCTTTTGACACTGTTGACCACTAGCTTTATTCAATTGGTGCCTCCAGAGAGGTACTGCTCTGGTTCAATTCGTATCTACATTGTCGAAAACAATTTGTCATGGTACAGGGTAAATCTTCAGAGACTAACATAATTACTAAAGGTGTTCCACAAGGCTCATCTCTGGGGCCCATAAATGATATGTCTAAAATAATTGAAAAATGTAAAATCCATCTATATGCTGATAACACCGTTATCCATAGCTCAAATGTACATAATATACAAGAGTCACTTCAGTTCGATTTTAATCAAATACAATCTTGGCTCACTCAGCATAATCTTATTTTAAATAATAAAAAAATCTTTCAGTATGCTTTTTTCAAAGTGCCCGGGTCAAAATCTGCAGAGCATGACCGTATATTTATCAGATGGAAAACAACTCGAAAGCACAAACTCTTTTAAATATCTGGGGGTGTGGGTTGACCCAGAACTTACCTTTAAACCACACATTGATTATATAACTAAAAAAGTCCATGCATGTCTTGGTCAGATCTACAGATTAATCAATAGTTTTACACAAACGATTAGGAAAAGAATAGTACAGCAACTTATTCTGCCAATAATTGATTATGGGGATGTAATCTATCAAAATGCAACAGAATCTGCTCTTAAACCTATAACTATATTAACCAACTCACTATGCAGATTTGTTTTAAAATGTCATTACAACACTCATCACTGCTTAATGTATAACTCTCTTAATTGGCTGCAGCCGAAAGAAAGGAGAACATTCCATTGGTTAATCTTAATCTTTAAGTGCATTTATTATCATTTTCCTTATTATCTGAAACAATACCTGGTACCATTTAGGTCTTCACATGCTCTTAGAAATTTAACATCTCCTTTCTTTCGAGTTCCTTCAGTTAAAAGAGAAACTGGAAAGAAGGCCTTTGCTTTAAGGCTCCGTCAGATTGGAATAACTTGACAACTTGACAACAATAACTTGATTTAAATATGCCTTGCACTTGCTATTGATGTGCCACATCAAATGTTATTAATATCATTATTCCCATGTTTGGTATTCCTACTACAGATGAATGTCTATCTTGTATATGTATCAGAAGTATTTATATGTTATATTAATTTATACCAAATAACTTGTATGAATTATGTGAAATCTTACAAAGGACAGTGACTTAATGTTTATCTAATGTAAAAGAGATTATGTCACCATTAAAAGGTGAGGATTCTGAGGGAACAGGGTTGGGGACGTGTTAAGCAGGACAATTGTTAGTCATTTATTGGGTATGTGTTTTTGTTATGTGTTTGTTGTATAATGTGGGATGTATTGTGATGTTGTACATGTAACAGCTATCCTTGTGCTTTAGGACCCCCTCGAAAAAGAGATGGATCATCTCAAGGGGCTATCCTTAAATAAATAAATAAATAAATATGTCTATCTATCTATCTGTCTATCTATCATCTGTCTGTCTGTCTATCTATATATCTATCATCTATCTATCTATCATCTGTCTGTCTGTCTATCATTTATGTATCTTTATCTATCTATCTATCTATCTATCTATCTATCTATCTATCTGTCTATATATCTATCATCTGTCTGTCTATCTATCTATCATCTGTCTATCATTTATCTATCATCTGTCTGTCTGTCTATCTATCTATCTATCATCTGTCTGTCTGTCTATCTATCTATCATCTATCTATCTATCATCTGTCTGTCTATCTATCTATCTATCATCTGTCTGTCTGTCTGTCTGTCATTTATGTATCTTTATCTATCTATCTATCTATCTATCTATCTATCTATCTATCTATCTATCTATCTATCTATCATCTGTCTATCTATCTATCATCTGTCTGTCTGTCTATCATTTATGTGTCTTATCTATCTATCTATCTATCTATCTATCTATCTATCTATCATCTGTGTCTGTCTGTCTATCTATCTATCTATCATCTGTCTGTCTATCATTTATGTATCTTTATCTATCATCTATCTATCATCTGTCTATCTATCTATCATCTGTCTATCTATCTATCTATCTATCATCTGTCTGTCTGTCTATCATTTATGTGTCTTATCTATCTATCTATCTATCTATCTATCTACACTAAAAAAATAACATTTTGATTCTGTTCACTTTATTTAAACAATTTATTTTGATTCAACACCATTGTATCAGGTTTCTGGTTTAAATGTAATTGATTCATATTAACTTGATATTTTGATGTTTTCATATTGAAATAACATGTTTCAATCAAGTAACCCAACCAGGAGTTAATCAAACAGGACTTTTACTTCCCATCATGCTTTGCAAAGGGGCTGAACTGAGAGAGTAAATGTTGAAATAAAGTGTTATTTTAAGCCTTTTTTAGCAAGATGAGAAAATGGAGTGTCTTTTTAATGATTACTGTTCTGTTATGTTGGTTTTTAAAAGTTTCTGTTATGCTAATGGTTTTGGGGTTACCATTGTGGTGAAGTGTAGAGCATGTGCTTGAATTAAAGTTGTTTTAATAATAAAAAACAATTACTTTGGGCATGCCGTGGATGCAACAAAACTGTCTTCTGGCTAACGCCTAACAATAAAAGTCTTTACAGAGTAAAGCTTTTGTTAAAGTATTATTCTTAGATAACTTTTGTAAAAATTGGTCTTGAATGCATTCACTAAATAAACTAATCAATTAAACTGAATTACTTATTTTAGTTTTTGTTTGATATGAATTTTAGGATAATTGAACTTAATAGTTTTGGACAAATTAAGAAAGTTAACCTGATTCAACTAAATGGCATTGAATTAACCTTATGTAATAAACTTAAGTTTACTGAAATAAATAATGTTAATTAAATGCAACATAACCCAGTTATGTGGAACCTGTTGACATAAAATCTGTCTGTCTGTGTGTATCTATCTATCTAGTGTGTGTGTGTGTGTGTGTGTGTGTGTTCATAGCTGCTCCTAATTGTCTCTAATTAAAGCCTGAATTCTTTCCAACTGCTAAAAACATATTTCATCACCCCACTGCCTGCTAATGCTCATAACGTCTTTTTATGCAATGACACCCTTGATCTATTTTTAATGTGGCATTTCCATAAATTCGCATCTCTGAATGCCTCTTTTGACTTTCAGGTCCGTGTGCCAAAGAGGATGTTGGTAATGCCAAGGCTGGGATGCTAAACAAGACTCTCTTAGTTATATGGGACGTCTAGTGTTTTACCCTGAGCACTTTCAGTCGAGGGTTGTGTAAAGTCCCATTTGCCTAATCCTCAAGAACGCCCGAAAAGATGTGGCTCAGTTATAGGCTAATGCTTGACATTTGAAATTAGATAGCGATGCGCGCTTTCAAGTTCACTGTTGGTAGGCAGATATTAGCTGCAGATGTTTTGTTATCAGAGGATTTAGTGCTGTGGAAAACCAGCGCGTTGATGCCAGAAACATTGACACGTTTGGGGTCAGTGAGGTTTTATTTTTATTTTATTTTTTTTGAAAGAGTCTAATACTTTTATTCAGCAGAGATGCATTAAATTGATAAAAAGTGACAAACAACATGTCACAAGTCTTTTGAATATGAAAAAACTGTGGTTTACTGTGAGGAACAGACTAAAATAGATGTCTTATTTACTGTCAATCTTTCCCTTTGGCTCAGCTGTAAAATCTCAATTTCAGATTCAAAAATCAGGTTTGACGTAATCGTCTTTTTTGACTAAGCTTTTGATAAATCCAAGGGAAAAATGTGTCCTCATCTACACTCACAAAGTTCAACATGAACTTCAACATGACACCAAAACCTCCTGTGTGAAATGAAATAGTTTTTATTGAAAGACATTTTATTCATTGTTGCCAAGTCACTTTCACAGTTACACCACAGATAAAATTATCCTCAGACCTTGATGTGTCAAGTTGTTGATAAGACTAGAATCAAGATGGAGGGGAAATTAAACATGTTGGTATTGGTAGAGGAAACACGCCAGGCACGTCTCGTTCTGGGAGCGCTGAAATATTTTTATCCTTTTCTGAAGTCAAGAGTTTTCTTTGCAATATTTAATTGAAATATTTTAACCTCAACTGCCCCCAGCACAACAATAATAGCAGCTAATGTTACAAGAACCCAAATTTATCATTTCATTGTTCCATTCACCGTATCTAAACCACTTTATTAATAGTTATTCACAGCCATTTCGTCCAAATGAGTCATATCATGAGTCATTTTAATTTTTTATTTGCTTTTTGGTGTTTTTATCTTCATTTTGGAGCTTGATATTCATGGTAACTACAAACTATGGGAAAATAAATTGGAAATATAAAAGCGTATGAGTTTGAAACAACATGAGGGGGCGTAAATTATGACATTCATTTTGGGGTGAACTATTCCTGTTGTGTGGCTTAATGCTGCTATTTCCCTGAGAAAAACACAGGGTTACAGTATGCAGACCACATGACGTTAATATTAACTTAGGAGACATAATTGTGTAACTTCATGTAGATTGGTCAACCGTGAAGGCCCTGCATTACAACTGCCATCAATGATATTCAGGAAAAGTGTGTGTATCCTATCAGCTTTTCTCTCCACTGCTATTAATCAAATCTGGAAAACTTCTGTAATTTAACCTCTGCTGAAATGACTGGATGTTTTTGTAGGGCACATGTTTTTGCTCGCAGAACAGGGCTTTTTGAGGTTCTGACTTCTGCAGGTTGGATTGTGTATAATTTGCTTTGAAAAGCACACACACATACACACACAGAAGATATAAGCTCCGTTCCAAAACATAGTTTAGGACACAGGTCAATGTTGGTATCGGTAACAAAAACTGTTAAAAATAGGGTAAAACTTTACAATAAGTGTAAGGTTTTATTTGTTAACATTACTTAACTACATTAATTAATATGAACTAACAATGAACAATTCTGCAGAATTTATTAATCTTATTTAATGTTAAAGGGTTAGTTCATCCAAAAATGAAAATGATGTCATTAATGACTCACCCTCATGTCGTTCCAAACCCGTAAGACCTCCGTTCATCTTCAGAACACAGTTTAAGATATTTTAGATTTAGTCCGAGAGCTTTCTGTCCCTCCATTGAAAATGTTTGTACGGTATACTGTCCATGTCCAGAAAGGTAATAAAAACATCATCAAAGTAGTCCATGTGACATCAGTGGGTTAGTTAGATTTTGTTGAAGCATCGAAAATACATTTTGGTCCAAAAATAACAAAAACTACAACTTTATTCAGCATTGTATTCTCTTCCGGAATCCTTTCCATTGAATTGATTCCATTGAATTGATTCCATTGAATCCTTTCATCTGTCGGCATTGGTAATGCACTTTTACGTCGCCGTGGTTGTTTTTGGTGATTAGGACATCTGCGACATGCACACTTATGCAACATTTTAAAAAATATAGCAATACCAAAATACAAACAATGTAGAATAGCTTGAATACAGCGTGCGTCTCCCTCAGACTGTAAACGAAGCTCGGGCGCACTAGATAACACGTCAGCAGCGTCTTACATCAGCAGCGTCACTGCAGAGTCGTGAACCACAATTCGGAGCAGAAGGGGGCGGTAATGCACCAATAAGCTGGATGCCAACCGCCATAAAACAGGAAAGAAGAAGACCCGGAAGAGAAGACAATGCTGAATAAAGTTGTAGTTTTTGTTATTTTTGGACCAAAATGTATTTCCGATGCTTCAAAATGTCATGGATGTCCTAATCGCCAAAAACAACCACAGCGACGTAAAAGTGCATTACCAACGCCGACAGATGAAAGGATTCAATGGAATCAATTCAATGGAATCAATTCAATGGAATCAATTCAATGGAAAGGATTCCGGAAGAGAAGACAATGCTAAATAAAGTCGTGGTTTTTGTTATTTTTGGACCAAAATCTATTTTCGATGCTTCAACAAATTCTAATTAACCCACTGATGTCACATGGACTACTGTGATGATGTTTTTATAACCTTTCTGGACATGGACAGTATACCGTACATACATTTTCAATGGAGGGACAGAAAGCTCTTGGACTAAATCTAAAATATCTTAAACTGTGTTGTGAAGATGAACGGAGGTCTTACGGGTTTGGAACGACATGAGGGTGAGTCATTAATGACATAATTTTTGGGTGAACTAACCCTTTAAACTCAACATTTACTAATACATTTTTAAGATCAAAAGTTTTATCTGTTAGCATTAGTTAAAGGGGTAGTTCACCCCAAAATTATGTCGTTCCACACCTATAAGATGACCTTTCATCTTCAGAACACAAATTAAGATTTTTTGGATGAAATCCGATGGCTCAGTGAGGCCTGCGTTGCCAGCAAGATAATTAACACTTTCAGATGGCCAGAAATCTGCTAAAGACGTATTTAAAACATGTTCATGTGACTACAGTGGTTCAACCTAAATATTATAAAGTGACTAGAATACTTTTTGTGCACCAAAAATAACAAAATAGTGACTTTATTCAACAATATCTAGTGATTTCAAAACACTGCTTCATGAAGCTTCGAAGCTTTACGAATCTTTTGTTTCGAATCAGTGGTTTGGAGCATGTATCAAACTGCCAAATTCCCATGAACTATTGAAGTTTCAAAACACTTATGACATAACAAAGCCTTGTTTACTGAAATCACGTGACTTTGGCAGTTTGATGAACGCTCCACCACTGATTTGAAGCAAAAGATTCCTAAAATGACACATGGGACACCGTATATGCTCTCGTGGACTTCACGATTACACGCACACTGCAGCCATTGTAATTCCATAAGTGCATATGAAGTGTGCCATTTGGGACAGGGCCTTAGAATGCACTACATAGGCGTCACACAAATAACGCTCTTCATGTGAAGGGCACAGGAGACTCGGCTCAACTGATTTTGGTGTAGTTTGACATTTGCATTTTGCTAACTAACAGTGCTGTAGAAGAATCCATTTTTTGATATTTTACAGCATTGAATGAACTAAAAGTAGTTTATAATCAGTAGTTTTTCAGCATTATCCACCATGTTGAGTGTATTTTTTACTGAGCATATGGCATTGAATTAAAGTTGACATGAAACAGAAGATCTTCCCTATTGTGAAATGGCTTCTGAAACAAGAAAAAAATGCATGTAAGGCTTGATTTTATCCATGGGGAATTGATTGGATGTCTGGATCATTGTGGTTTGCTATTGGTGGATCTGATGTGAGTGACAGGTTGCCCCGCCCTCGTGCCAGTAAACACATCATCAGAGAAGAGAAGAGATGTCGCTGCAAGAGGGAGGGGATGTTATTTTAACTAAAGATTACTAAGGCACATAAATAAAAAATAACAATGATGTGCATGGATAAATGATTTTTACTAAATACTGCAATATTTCATAAAAAAAAAAAACAAGAACTGTCAAATTTCATTTCATTGTGAATTTAAGGATAAAAAGTTATTTTACTTAGCCAACTTGGGTATTAGCACATATATGATGCCTTAAAATGCTGTCTAAGTAGGGAGCTCACTAGTTTTGGAACAGAACTATTTACAGTTAATTTTTTACTGTCACATTGATTTAGCTCATGTGGGGGATTTCATCTAAAATATTTAGCTGTTTTTGTCATTAAAACTTCAACTTGTGTGTGTGTTTTGCCATTCCTGCTATGTGGGGGGCTGTAGCTGTTCTCAGATCAGCTTGTTTTAACTGCTTAAGGGACCTGCACAGGCTGCACACCTGTTGTGTCAATTCCCTGCATTCAAGTTCACTCAAGGTCGTATTTTTAACACGGTGGCCACGTTTGAACACATATGCGAACTGCGTTATGTTTGTGTGTGCGCGCACGTCTCCTGTCTCACCCCCCCGGACAACAGGTGTGGCCCTGGAACAGAACAACCATCTGGATCTCGTTTGCCTGTCTTCTGAGAGCACGCCGATTTAGCAATCGCCTCATTTTGCGGCCTTTTTTCACGTTCTCTGACATGCGGTTCTTTGGTCGCGGCTTAGCCTTAACACATTACGGCAGCGTCCCCTCACAGTCACCGCGGCTGCAGAATTACGTTGAATTTGGGCAGCGGTTGAGTTTACTTTGCAGGATGCCAGCACTGACCGTAGGGAGAAGATTGCGCCGCTAAGAATTTATTGCTCTGTGAGGAATTCCACTGGAACAAGAGAGTTTGAGAAGCAGGAACAGATAACAAAAGGATAGATGATGCCAGGGTTGTCTCTTGGGTTGTGAAGCAGAGGTTCAACAAGGTTTAACTCAAACAGAGGCTTCTTTAATACATTCTTAACATGCTGGAGAGATCAGATATTGTCCTCCCTTTGTGCTTTATGTGTCTCAGTAAGGACTTTGCATGAAACGCTGGTCTAAATTAAGTTGTTGCAAACAAATGGAACACAGGGACCTTAGAATGCAGGAAGAAATATTCAACTCGGCAAAAGCAATTACCTGCTAAATCGAATGAGGTCAGAGAACGTCTCGCTCCTGCTTCACTGCTTCATTCACTTACATTTTATGTGTGAGCACAATCAAAAGGACACATTTTCTGTGGAGAAGTGAACTACATCTTTCTAAAGATGTAATGAGAAAATGGTTTTCAGTGTAAGCTGGTGCATATTCATTTTAGTTTTAGGTGTTTATTTTAGTTTGAGTGGTGCGTTGCAACTCACTTTCCCTGATTTTGAAGAGAGTCAGATGCATATACAACCTTTACTTGTGAATTTACAGTTACATTAAAGACTTACCAGGTGAAGTTTTGGAAGACTCTGGCCTCCCAGTGGTCAGAGCCGAAATTTATTGAGTGCTTAACTACAACTAGCACATCCTTGTGGAGCGCCAGTGCTGATTGTGCGGCTGTTGAATGTGAATTTTCCCAGCCTCACTAGCTGCTGCCTGTCTGTCAGGAAGTTGTTTCACTGACAGATGGAGGTGGACACAGAGAACTTGGTTAAGGTTGGCCACACATTTGAAGATTTTAAGCCTGATTTTGGGCCCAATTTGCAACTCCCAATGATCTGGGGGGTGTGGCCTGATTCGAGGCTTCTTGCAACTGACTTTTTGTCCAAAAATCCTCAATTGTGGTGTATCATTACCATTATTTTACTGCTTACGGTAGCGTTGGAACCCACACAATCCCAAAACGATTGATATTTACGACTCTTGATCAGACTCCTATAGCTGAAACTTGGCAGCCACAAACATGTCATAAAAGTGGAGTATTGAGAAAGAAGATCACCCATATTCTTTTTTTATCCTTTGTTTTTCTTCCCGTAAAACAAAACTCGCTCCAGGAGAACCAGCTGAAAACGTTGATTGTCCTCCATTTGGTTTTCTTCTCAAGTCACGTTTGATCTCGCAAGTCTCTGTGAGATCTCGTCTCACTGTGAAAAAGTTACTAAAATCGACAGGTGTGTGGTCTCGAGGTATGGACGAATCTTCTAGTGTGTGCTTTCAGAGGATTATAATGCTAAATATTGGTTGAAACTGCCCTTATGTCTGTGTCTCCCACAGGTTTAAAATCATCTAGTGTGTCCCAGGCCTTAGTTAGTTTGGACAGGAGGAGGTTCAGAATGATAGAGGCCGAACTGAAGTCCACAAACAGGAGTATAAGTCCCTGGTTTGTCCAGATGTTGCAGGATGATATGCAGTCCCATGTTGATTGTGTCATCCATGGACCAGTTTGCTTGATAAGCAAACTGAAGGGGGTCTAGCAATGATGTTCTTCAGGTGGGCCGGCACCAGTCTCTCAAATGACTTCATGACCACAGACGTTAAAGGTACAGGTCATTCAGTCCTGTGATCTTGGGTTTCTTTGGGATGGGGATGATGGTGGAGCATTTGAAGCAGGAAGGGAATTCACACAGCTCCAGAGATTTGTTGAAGATCTGGGTGAAGATGTGTGACCTCTGGTCTGCACAGACTTTCAGACAGGTGAGTGAGATGTTGTCTGGGTCTTGTGCTTTCCTGATCTTTCCGACACATATCCTCTACACTGATTCTAAAGCCCTGTTTCCACCTGGTATTAAGATGCGTTTTGGTCAGTCAGATCACCAGTAGACGAGGGAGACACATTCCCGTTTACACCTGGTGTTTTAATCCATCTCTTTTATCCACTTTCAACCACTTCTGTCCTGATTTCTTCAAGGAGAGGGTCTATGGGTGGGTAAATGTATGGACTTTTTCAGATCTTTCGATCTAATGGAGAAAATAAGCTTGCACAATTTACATATGAACACAGCCATGATGATGGAAAAATATACAGAGAGCATCAGCTTCCGTTTCTGCTCTGACAGCCACAAGACCAGCCGAACGCTGTGAGTGTGTGTTAGAAATCAGGAATGGTGAGAAAACATTGTGCTTGGTATGTTTTTTCTCTTTAAAGGTGCCCTAGAACCACCAGTTTTTACAAGATGTAATATAAGTCTAAGGTGTCCCCTGAATGTGTCTGTGAAGTTTCAGCTCAAAATACCCCATAGATTTTTTTTAAATAAATTTTTTTAACTGCCTATTTTGGGGCATCATTAACTCTTTGGAGTCGGGTAACGCGCCGGCGCGTTTTGCAGGATTTTTTTCACATTGCAGCAAAACAGACTTAAAATACTCCTTCATTTCTTGTCATAGACACATAAGTAATATATCAATTGAAACTATAGAATATCTTCTTTTATTTGTGTACACTCAGAGTAAAAACACAATGTTGTGCTTTTTGTAAAATAAAGAAAACTAACATGATGCGTGATCTCTCGTCTCCCTCTGAACAAAGTCCAATCTGATAGTTCTCAGAAAATGAACTGTACCTAAGTGAATACTAATGACTAAAAAATTAGACTTATGTCTAAAGAAACGTTGAAATGTCAGGTTTTAAATCATGCAAGTCAAATCGAAAACAAACATTCTGTGTTTATGTAATCTGTATGAAAAGAGAGCCATGTCAGAAGTCCGTGATTCAGCTCATTATCCGCTAATGCGGCCACGCCCATGGAGCCAGCGCAATTCAAACGCAAATTCAGAGGCAATACTTGCATGCATTGTCTCAATCGTGTATTTATTGTCTTGAAAAGTGTTTATCTGGATGTTAAAGCCATGGTTAGCGATCTCTAGAAGACATGCCGTTAGTTCCTGGTTCTTCTTCTTTTTTATATGAATTTGTGGCCTAAAGGTGTACAGAACGCCCTCCGGCTGCAAGTATGAATTGAAAACACAGTATCCAGCGCTCATAGTGATGACAATAAATATTGAATAAATGTTACTCCTCAATATAGAAAATTGACATAAACATATAAGAATCCATCAATATTTCTTCAAATGTGCATGCTTTTAAGCTAAAAGCCTATATGAAATGCCATAGAGGTAACATAATTGTTCAGACACTTTGCATCACAGAAATACAATATATTTTAAAGAATATAATAGAATACCATTATTTTAAATTGTAATAATATTTCACAGTATTGCTGTTTATGATGAGCTGAGACATGTTTACAGAGGGTTTTTTCACAGCCTACCTGACTGAAAGGCCTCATTAATATGCAAGTCATTTCAGGTCATTATTATGCGATTCTTTTGTCTTCTCAGGTGAGAATGACCCATTATTCATGATGATTCACGCCTCCACGCATACTGTGTTTCTTGACAAAAAGTGTCTTACAAAAACTAAATCAATATATTGTTTTATATGAACAAGCAGGCAGCATAATCTTTACCTCATTTAGAAGCACAAACTCTAGTCTACAACCTCCACTACCCAGAAGTCTTGTGAACACAGATTTAATATACTTTTTTTGGCCGTATTTCAGTGACTTAAGTTTTTTGTTTTTTCAATAACCACGCATAAACGTTATTCCTTCAAAAATACAAACATGTACATACATGTTCTTCACATATTATGGTAGCCTAGTTTGTGCTGAATACAGTGTAATGACACTTGTGTCATTAATATGTTTATGAACAACTGAAAAAAGCACAAATGTCAGGGCATGTCAAAAC
Source organism: Ancherythroculter nigrocauda (assembly GCA_036281575.1). Taxonomy (NCBI): domain Eukaryota; kingdom Metazoa; phylum Chordata; class Actinopteri; order Cypriniformes; family Xenocyprididae; genus Ancherythroculter; species Ancherythroculter nigrocauda. The sequence continues at coordinate 56,219,352 of VTFQ01000004.1, forward strand.
TTCTCCAGGCCCCAAATCACCCTCAGACTCCAGAGGGTTAACTATGCACCGATTCAGGCTGCGGCCCCTTTAAATCTCGCGCTCACTGCCCCCGAGCTCTCGACTATAATACAGTGCATTTACAAAGTTCACACAGCTAATGTAACCCTCAAATGGATCTTTACAAGATGTTCGTCATGCATGCTGCATGCATGTGAGTATAGTATTTATTTGGATGTTTACATTTGATTCTGAATGAGTTTGATAGTGCTCCGTGGCTAAAGCTAACATTACACACTGTTGGAGAGATTTATAAAGAATGAAGTTGTGTTTATGAATTATACAGACTGCAAGTGTTTAAAAATGAAAATAGTGATGGCTCTCTTGTCTCGTGAATACAGTAATAAACGATGGTAACTTTAACCACATTTAACAGTACATTAGCAACATGCTAACGAAACATTTATAAAGACAATTTACAAATATCACTAAAAATATCATGATATCATGGATCATGTCAGTTATTATTGCTCCATCTGCCATTTTTCGCTATTGTCCTTGCTTGCTTACCTAGTCTGATGATTCAGCTGTGCACAGATCCAGACGTTAATACTGCCTGCCCTTGTCTAATGCCTTGAACATGGGCTGGCATATGCAAATATTGGGGGCGTACATATTAATGATCCCGACTGTTACGTAACAGTCAGTGTTATGTTGAGATTCGGCTGTTCTTCAGAGGTCTTTTAAACAAATGAGATTTATATAAGAAGGAGGAAACAATGGAAACATTTCCATGTACTGAACTCTTGTTATTCAACTATGCCAAGGTAAATTCAATTTTTGATTCTAGGGCACCTTTAAACCAAACTTGGGTCTTCAGCCGACAAAGTTTAAATCCTGTTTGGTTAGAGCGCTTCCCATAATGTTTACACATTAGGTCAGTAGATGGAGAGTAGATTGTCTTTTGTGGCTGTTTGAACACATTTGACCACATGAGCATTTTCACCAGGAAAGCAACCCGGTCTAATGTGTTTTCAAGTACCTCTGGAAGTGATCAAAAGTGGACAAGCCCAAAATGTTTTACATCCCATTTACACCTGTATTTAGCATCGTCCACTTGTGACTGATCGACCAAAACACATCTTAACACCAGGTGAAAACAGGGCCTAAGTGCAGGTTGAGTAGTAGGAGCAGGAGTAAGCAGGAGGTGTTGATGGTTGTGTGGAGTGAAGGACAGAGTGGGTATAGGGTACGAGACAGCCTTTGTCAAAAGGACAATAGAACTCATTCAGATCATCAGCCAGTTGTTGATTCCCAGCAGATAGAGGTGACGATGTCTTGTAATTGATGATGTCTTTGAGGCCTTTACACCTTCTCTTAGGTCATGTAGTGTGAGCAATAGCAAGCCTTAAGACATTATTGGAAGATTTAGATACTCATGCATAGGGCTTGAATGACGCATCGATGCAATCGATTTTGTCGATTACATAAATTAGTCTTTTAAAATGATGCACGTCGCTTCATTGCACTGTTTATGTTCCCCAATGATGGTTCAGGCATACATACTCTCAAACATACTCTCTGCAACCAGTTGCAAAGCATTTAATGCTGTTGTTGGTTATTTAAAGTATCTAATGGATGAGCTCGCACCTCAATAGAATTCATTTATTTAATTATGCACTGTCAATCATGTTAAAACCACGGTTTTATGGACACCTCCATGTTTGATACCATCGCTACGGTTAGTTAAAATGCGGTTGTGAATAAAAAATATAAATAATTGATAGAAAAAATAATCAGTTTTAGCCCTACTCATTCATTTTATGTAAGTAGTCTGTTATACTGCTATACTCATTGACATTTTGGCCATATAAATTTAATTTTAGTATCATTTTATAAAACATTGTTTTTGCTCTGTTTCCGGCCTCTATATAAACCTGAGGTGATTTTTACCATATCATACTCACTATATTATATTGTAAGGGCTGCCTGATGTATCAAATATGATACAAAACATAAAACACATGCAAACTTTTTTTATTCTAGATTTTCTTTTATATTTTGTCTAAAGATTCAATAAACTCATTTTTATTGACTATCCTTTCATATGTCAGGATTTACAGGGTTAAAAACACATTTTCAGTTGGTTATTTCTTCAGTTTAGCTAGATATAACTTCAGGTCATACAGACAGAACAAGCAAGCATGCATGTTATTGTTGATGCTTCAACAGCTTTATACTCAAATTCAATTAGATTAATTCAAGACCTGAATTTGATAAATATTAATTTTTTTTCGAAATCTGATCTGTCCTTACCATCCCGTCATGCTCGCAGATCCACACCCCCAAAAGGCTTCAAAAATGAACGAGATTTAATCGAGGTGGGCAGCATTGGGTAACCATAGCTACAGGAGCCGTGTTATCCCAGCCGAACTACGGCCCGCTTGCTCATTCCTGGACGCAACAACCAGTCTCTAACTTTTATTACAGGGGAGCTCAGATGGATTAGGCCTGAATTGCAACAAAGAAAGGCTGTGCATAGATTTTACGCCACGTTACCCCTTCCTGGGAACTGCCCGTCACCGGCTTTGTTTGAGAGTGGACGTTTTTGGAGAGCTGTGTATACACCTGCTTTGTGTCTTGCTACTACACACACACACACACACACATGCACAGCACAGGTTCATCCTTTATTCAACCCCATAACAAAATGGAACAAGACAATGCATGCTGCTAAACTGTGCAAAAAGTGGCCTGTAAACCATTTTACTTGTATAATATTTAAGAGTTTTGGTGAAGGATTACAAAGACAAATGTGTTGTTTCTTTGGAATAGCATGCACGGATGAGTCATGCACAATAAATAACATGTACTGAGAAAATAAATAGGGTCAATTATGATTTCATGTTGACTGTTAAAGCCAGAGGTCATCTGTTGATTTGATTTTGGCTGATGTTTTTTTTGTTTTTACTGAGGTCATTTTGTTTGTTCTGGATGGGATGAGCCAGTGTGTCGCGCTGATCAAAGGCTCGAAATAGCCCAGGATGAGTGTATATGTGTATATGGTCATTCTGAACCTAGTGTTTGATATTCAGTCCAAATACAAATTAAAGTAAACATTTAAGTGCTTACACAGCATCCAATTTTTTTTTTTTTTTTTTAGATCGTTATTTTCTCTTTCCTTTCAACTTTGCATAATTACACTTCTGAGAATATAGCAGAGATAACTGCGGGATACAGCAGGAGACCAACTTTGGCAAGTTGCTTGTTTCTTGTTCAGGATCGCATGCTATAATACTATACTTCTACACTATTTAATATGTATAGTGTGCTCATGCTATTTACTTTACTTTACATCAGCTGTGATCTCTTTCATGACTCGTTGTTTGATCAGTCTGCCAAAAGTTTAGGCATTTTTATACCAAAATAAAAAATAATTACATTTATTAAGTGCACACCACTTGACGAATTTAGGTTAACTTGATTAAGTTACTAAAATGTGTGTAAAATGTTCCTGAAATACACATGCCGGGCAAACCACTTAGCTGACATCATATTTTGCATTTTATTAATATTATGGCCAACAATAATATTAATATTTTGAGTTTTTTGTCTAAAATTGGGATATTTTTTATTAATATTTGTATACAATATATGTAATATATTTATATTTAATGTTTATTTTTATTTTATGATTTTATTTTATGAATTATTTGGGTAAATGATTTTCCCAAAATACGTACACTGCAAAACCACTTAGCTGACATCATATTTTGTCTTAATTAATGAATTAATAGTAATATTTTGAGAGTTTTGCATTTTAATTTTTTAAAACAATTTTTATTATAATTTTTATAAAATCCATGTAATATATATATATATATATATATATATATATAATGTTCCCAAAATATAAATATATATAAAAAAATATTGAACCAATCATATCTTGTTACTATTTTTAATATTATTATTTGATATTATTATTATTTTTTATTATTTTTGTATTTGATAGTTTTATTTAATTTTTTTAAATAATATATATATATATATATATATATATATATATATATATATATATATATATATATATATATATATATATATATATGATATTCCCAAAATATAAATAAAAAAATAAAAAATATATAAATAAATGAAACCACTTACATTGTCATATGTTGTTGCTATTTTTATTTTGTTGCTATTTTTATTATAATATTAATATTAATGCAAGTATAATAATAATTAATATGATCTGTTATGTTTTTAATAAATATATTTATTATTTTTGTATTTGATAGTTTTATTTTTAAAAAATTATATATATAAAATGTTCCCCTGCTGGTTTACACTGCTATATTAAATCTAAGAGTTGAGCAGCAGCTCACAGACGCTGATTACAGAGTTCAATTGGGCTTGTGTTTTCCTGTGTTGAGATTTGGGCTGTGAGCCCAGATGCTCCGTGGGGTTCTCCTCCGTTCCTCCTCCGTTTCTCATGCGCTCTCATCCTGTGTGTGTACTTGTGTTTTTGGACTGGTTTGCGATATCGTAAATCTGATAACCATGTAGTAGTGTTGTTACCTGGGAAACCCACCCTTGGGATGTTTGCTGTCGGGTGGCTGGAAGAGTGTGTTATTTGGCACATCAGAGCGCATTCCATGAGATCTACAAACACTGCTACTAATGCATACAGACACACACATCAGCATCACACCGTTAGATAAACCTTCACCACTCAGACAAATACTCAAACTGTCACCACGCCGCTGGTGTGTTGTAAGTCTGATCGCTTAGAAAAGTAATAGCACACTGCTCAGTTTGAGGTGTAACTCATGTCCGTTACACACTCAAGTTTAATGTGTGGGTTTAAGGGTCTGATCACTAAGCATTAGTCTCTGTTCCCTTTCTACACTAAAAAACAGTGTAGAAATAATGTTCATGACTCAGAAATTTCACAAACAAATGGCAAGTAACACAGGGAATTAAATTGAAGTAGAAAAACAGTCTATTTTTAGTAAACTCTCTCCAATAATCAACTTTGAAAAACAGGAAGTTGCTAAAAGTTCACCCCACTTAATAAAGAAAAAGGAAAATTATGCTCATTTTTTGCTTTACGACATATGCTACTAATAACTTTTTAACATGTTGTATAAATTAACATTAGTTAATGAATTGGGAGTAAACGTGAATTAATAATAAACAATAGTATAATAACAACATAAAATGCTGTTAAAATGGTTAGTTTTGTGATATTAATACATTAACTAATGTTAATTAATTGAACCTCGTTGTAAAGAAGAACTTTATTTCTCATTAGGAAATCACTGAGAAACATGCGAGACAAAATTGATACATGAAACAAAGCAAAGAGAACTGTAATGTAAAAAATGCAATAAAATAGACAGTTTAGACAATTGTTGGGGTTGGTAAGATTTTGTAATTTTTTTGTAATTTTTTGTCTCTTATGCTTACCAAGGCTGCATTTATTTGATCAAAAACACAGTAAAAACAGTAAAATTGTGAAATATTATTACAATTTAAAAGAACTGTTTTCTATGTGAGTATATTGTAAAATGTAATTTATTCCTGTGATCAAAGCTGAATTTTCAGCATCATTACTCCAGTCTTCAGTGTCACATGATCCTTCAGAAATCATTCTGATATGATGATTTGATGCTCTGATTATTATCAATGTTGAAAACAGTTTTGCTTTTTGTGGAAAACCTTGATATACCTTTTTTTTTCCCTCTCAGAATTCTCTGATGAATAGAGAGTTAAAAAAGAAAACAGCATTTATTTGAAGTATAAATCTTTTGCAATATTATACATGTCTTTACTGTCACTTTTGATCAATTTAATTCAATTTAATCTGTCCTTGCTGAATAAAAGTATTAATTTCTTTAAAAAAAAAGATCATACTGACCTCAGACTTTTGAAAGGTAGTGCACAGTAAATGTATAGTGCTGTAAAATGAATGTGAATAGCATCGCTCACATTTGGTCTTGGAAGAATTAGGTGAGATTTCTGACTTTTTGACTGTGGACTTTGGTGTCTTGGCAAATTACACTGTTGAGATCTCTTTTGAAACTCTACATGTTACAGAGGTCTTTTTCTCAGGAGTCAAATCTGATTCACTCGGCCATTCTCTATCGGAGAAACATTTGAGATACTGAAGAGATTTCACACTGATAACAAGATTTGTCCATTGTGTCCTCCTTCTTTCTGAAATGCTGCTTGGATTCGTGTTGACTCAGTGTGACAGTGGAAATTCCCCCAGCATTACCCGACAAGGTCTCGGCATCTGGCCAGCGCGGACCCACAGCGGTCCACTTGTTGAATAGGTCAGTCGGCCCTCAGGGAGCGAGGTGGATAAGAATAACTGAATGTCATGGAGGGCTTCGGCGGACTTAACTTAATTAGGGGACATTTTTAGATGAAAAGCCTGCTTCACAGCTGCTGCAGCCCTGCAGGTACATGCAACAGGGGGGCTCTGAGCTTCCATGTGCCTTTCCTTATTTAACTACTTCTTCCTGATATAATGCTGCTAAAAAGGCCACCTGGCATTCCCGCTAAATGATAGAAGCTCTCTGAAGGATTTGTGGGGTGACCTCCACAACCTGATGATATTAAAGGAAAGATGGGCTCAGATGGAGAGCTCTTTCAAGCTGAAGAAAGGTGAGCCAGAGGTGAATATCCACAGAGTCTTTTTTCACGTATATCTTTCAAGACAGTAGCTCTAGTATGCATTAGTCGTGGAATTCGTTGTTAAGCTCACCCGTATTAAGTTGCATAATCTTCTATGGTTAGTTTGCGCTGTCATCTCTTTATATTCTTGTATTCATAGAGACTGTAGAGCAAAGAATATCTCATAAAGCATATTGACAGCTGTAATAAGACCAACTGACCATCAATAGGATCATGCATTATAAGGCTATTTATAATTAATCATACTGTACTGTATATATATATATATATATATATATATATATATATATATCATATCATATCATATCATATCATTGATGACTTATGCAGCCTTCAAATGAGACCTCCGGAGGACACAACCTCTGAAGTGAGACGCAGAGGAAAATTCTGTCATTAATTACTCATCCTCATTTCGTTCCACACCTGTTTGACCTTCATTCATCTTCAGAACACAAATTAAGATATTTTTGATGAAATCCGAGAGGTATGTGACTCGTCCATAGACAGCAATATAATCAACACTTTCAAGGTCCAGAAAGGTACTAAAGACATCGTTAAAACAATCGACGTGACTGCAGTGGTTCAACCTTAATGTTATGAAGTGACGAGAATACTTTTCGTGCACAAAAACAAAACAAAAACAACGACTTTATTCAACAATATCTTCTCTTCTGTGTCATTCTTGTATGTTTAAGTCCATGTTTAAGTCCAACACTTCCAGGTTCTACGTCAGAGCGTTGACTCATTATTGGCCGGCTCCTGCATCAGCGTCACACGCATGCGTCGTGCTGGTCACGTGATCAGCTTCGGGCAATACTGAGCCGGCATTCGGACGTAAACACTGAAACCTTCACTGTGCTTACTGCGTAAGGATCAGTGTTGGGCACGTTACTTTAAAAAAGTAATTAGTTATAGTTACTAGTTACTTCTCACAAATAGTAACTGAGTTACATCAATATAAAAGTAACTAATTACCAGGGAAAGTAACTATTGACTTACTTAAAATAAATAAATAAATAAATAAAATAAAAAATCAAATATGTCAATTAATTTGGATGCCCCCAATATTAAATATGTCTAAAAATAAATTATTATTTGTTTAATGTTATGTTTTAAATAATCTATTTGATTATGAAAAGTGAACAACATGAGTAAGATAGGATACATCATAAGATGCGCAATATATCGAGAGAGATGGAGTGGGTCACACATGATTTTGACCACTTCATTAAGTTTTGTTTTGTAGAAAGCTTTTCTTTAAATTGAATTTTGTTTAGTAAAAATTGCATCTTAATTTTAATCAATGTTTCATCATTTAATAAATAAGAAGCAAATATAGCAGAAAATATAATCATGACAATATAATCATGGCGCTGGCGCGATCACTTGCACGTGAACTGGAGCACGTCTTACAGGCTAAATGATCCGAAACTCAGAGGCTGCTTGCCTCACAGACATGAGAAATATATCTATAGAAGGCTTGAAATGTCTACTTTTAAATGAAATAATTCAAAACGAAAAGAAATAGGTTACTTTCTGATTATGCAGTCCGAATAAAATGTGCATTTTCTCTCTAAGCGCGTCCACGGAGATGATGAGAGTCAGCAATGTCAACTTCATCTTTGCAGCCGACACAGATTCAGAAAACATTAGTTTATTAATAAACAATTAAAATGTCTCCTTGCTGTTTTTGTCACATTCATAATCATTACTTTTGCCGGTTCTTTATGGCAAGCTTTATGCGTGCACTTGAGTGCTATATAGCCTATATTACGTAAACGCTCATTATTATGGTTTATTCTCTCCAGTATTTAAGAAATCAAAATAATATAAATGTGATTAGTCTACTAATGGCTTAAATGAACAACTACTAGTCCAACACACACACCAGAGAAAAACTTTGCAGGTCCTATGGCTGAGAGAGAGCTTACTCGGATGAAAACCGCTTCAGTGAGCTTAATTATAGTAACGCGGCATTTTTTTTTGTCAGTAACGGTAACGGCGTAGTTTAATTCCGCGTTACTGAAAAAAGTAACACCGTTTATTTATAACGCTGTTATTCCCATCACTGGTAAGGATAATGACAGGGAAGAGAAGAGAAAAATAAGTCCATATTTTTGTTTTGATTTTATGCAAAAAAAGTATTCTCGTCACTTCATAACATTAAGGTTGAACCACTGCAGTCACGTCGACTCTGCTCTGCAGGACTAGCCTACAGGAAACATTGAACCAGAATGTTGAGCAAGTAATCTCATTGGCTGCAGGATCAGCAGAGGCCAATCAGCTTGTGGTATGCGGTAATGCTTGCAGATTGCATGTAAAGGACCGGTCAGCCTGCGCCCTCTAGAGTTTCATGACTGAACTAGATATTTAACCCTCTTTAGCCACTTATACATGCAAAGTTGTGTCTGTGTAGTTGATTCTCGTACAGACCTGACAGAAAACAACACATATGCTCATTGTCATGAAATTTTCCTCATACAGAAGCCTAATATACCAAATCTGATCTATTATTTATGCTGCTATTTAGTTCAGGAAATGCATAATTACTTTTTAATTGTAGCTAAGATGATGTGACCTGAGATGATTTTGGCATTTTTTTCTCCCAAGCTAATGATGTTACTGCCATCTCTGCTCCTCGTAGCAGGCTGATCTTCAGCAGGGACTGATGGTTTACTCATGATTTCATCTGCAGCCGTATGAGATCCGCCTGCCTTTAGGCAGCTGATTAACTGATTGATGACATTAGGCGGTCGAGCTCGGGATAGACGCACACATCAATGAGAGAGCCGAAAAGTTTGGTTAGCTGACTCTTTTCTTCACACACTGCTGGGAATTCATTCAGGATGGGAGGATTTTCATAGCTCTGCATCTGTTTCTCTCTGATGTGTTGCTTGATGTTGTGCAGATTGTCTTCACTGTGTCTGTGGTTTTCCTGAACATTGGGATGTATCAATCTAGCTTCAGAAAAAAGACATGATGCTTTGCACTATCACACATCTCACTTAGTTTTGCCCTGGAATTCTGCTGATATATATATATATCATATACACATCATATACACATCATATATATATATAATATGTATTTGTTTTAATGCATTTATCTGAATAATAAAATACCAAGTTTAGGTTTTAATGACAAAATCTGTAATTTTCTGTTGCTGTTTGGAGGTAGTAAAACACCTAAATCAAGTTGCAAGTCGCAACTACCTTTTGTACTTGTGAGTTTATATCTGACAATTAGGGGTGTGATGATACACTCATGTCACAATTCGATACAAACCACGATATTTTAAGCCAAAAATAAAGAATTTTTTAAAATTATCCTAACTTTTCAGTAGAAGTTAACAAAAAATATTCTGTAGATTAAAAATTTGGTATGGACTTGGGCTGGTAGACTTAAAGGATTAGTCCACTTTCAAATAAAATTTTCAGTCATTTAAAAAAAAAATACAACTGTATATGCTTTATAAACACAAATGACCGCCTTGCACGTGCTTCCGCTTTCTGTATTCTTCAAAAAGCTTACGCTGTATGTCTTACGCCTTCCCTAATCAACTTATGGAACGAACGCGGCGCCAGTTCCGTTTTTTCCGTAAGTTGAATAGGGAAGGCGTAAGACATACAGCGTAAGCTTTTTGAAGAATACAGAAAGCGGAAGCACGTGCAAGGTGATCATTTGTGTTTATAAAGCATATACATTTGTATATTTTTTTAGAAAATGACCGATCGTTTCTCTAGATAAGACCCTTATTCCTCGTCTGGTATCATTTAAAGCTCTTTGAAGCTGCATTGAAACTGTAATTTTGACCTTCAACCGTTTGGAGGCCAGTGAAGTCCACTATAAGGAGAATAATCCTGGAATGTTTTCATCAAAAACCTTAATTTCTTTTCGACTGAAGAAAGAAAGACATGAACATCTTGGATGACATGGGGGTGAGTAAATTATCAGGAAAATTTTATTTGAAAGTGAACTAATCCTTTAAATAGACTTGAACTTGGTCCTGGTCCCCAATGACAGTTAATAATTGCAAAGCATGTCAAAATGACTATTCCCAAACTTTAAAGGGTTAGTTCATCCAAAAATGTTTTTTTTGTCTCCATTTACTTACATGTTGTTTTCATGCCAATCAAGCATTTGAACATCCATATTTACTACATTATGCGCGTCGTAAATCTGTTCATCATATAAAGCCATCGTGTCTCTTCAGAAGATTTGTATTTGGATTAGAGCACTCGATTGATTATTTTTACGATGCCTTTATGACATTTTTTGGATCTTTTAAAGGGGATGTCTAATGCTATTTCATGCATTCTGACTTATTTACACTGTTAAAGAGTTGGATTCTTATGCTAAACATGGCCAAAGTTTCAAAAAACGAGTTGGATGTGACAGAGTATTTCTGTGCCAAATACACTACTTCAGGGTTCGTATAAGTTTTGAGTATGTCCCTGTATGATGGAATAGCATGCACAAATATCAACCAGAGCGAGAGCAAAAGCACGCCCATCAATGTGCTTCAGGGATAATGCGATGATGTATTGTGTGTGTCGTGACTCTTTAGCTCCGCCCACCACGGCACGCCTCCAGGAGGTCAACTGTTTTCGGAAAGAATTGGTACAGCTGTATCTATCTTTTATAAATCTGATAAAACTAAACACTCTTCTGGGATATGAAGGATGCAATACTACTCTATAGGTACTCAAGATTAACATGAGATTGGCCAAAACTGTGTGTGTTATGTACCCTTTAAATTTTAGAGGAATGGATTTTAAATGGAAGGACAGAAATCTCTCAGGTTTCATTAAAAAATATCTTCATTTGTGTTTGGAAGATGAACAAAAATCTTGAAACGACATGAGGGTGAGTACATGATGACAGAACTTACATTTTTGGGTGAACTACAACTATAAATACAGTAAGCTGAGCCTTGGATAAAAATATATCGCGAATCATATCGTTTACATACGGAAGAGGTTTAGGGCCAAGCAAAAATAAAAAAATAAAACCATCTCGAGATTAAAGTTGTTAAATTTCGAGAAAAAACTCGTTAAATTTCGAGAAAAAAGTCGAGATAAAATGTTGAGAATAAACTCATTAAATTATGAGAATAAAGTCATTAAATTACGAGAAAAAAGTCATTAAATTATGAGAACAAATTCGTAATTTAACGAGTTTTTTCTCATAATTTAATGAGTTTATTCTCAACATTTTATCTCGACTTTTTTCTCTAAATTTAACAAGTTTTTTCTCGAAATTTAACAACTTTAATCTCGAGATGGTTTTATTTTTTTATTATTGCTTGGCCCTAATCCTCTTCCGTATTTACATCACCGTACATATTTATATCGATATAACGATGCGTCGTCACACCGCTACTCACAATTCTAGCTTTTCTCTCAAAATTGCATGTTATAAAGTACGAAGTGCAAGCTATAAACTCGCAATTGCGAGAACAAAAGACAGAATTGTGATAAATAAGTCGCAATTATCTTTTTACCAAGTTTATATCTCACAATCCTGACTTTTTTCTCAGAATTGTGAGATATAAACATGCAATTGGAGGTTATAAACTCAAATTCTGATGAGAAACAAAAGACTGACTCGCAATTCTGACTTTATAACTCACAATTGAGAGTTTATATCATGCAATTCTGAGTCGCAATTACCTTTTTTATTTAGTGGTGGAAAAAGGCTTTCATATCTTCCTAAAAAATGGTTATTGAAATCAAAAATGCTACAAAAAGCACAAAATAATTTGCGAGAACATGCACCATCCTAGAGCAAAACAGGCACTGTTTTTGGAAACAGCACCCCAAAATTAGTAAATAGGAAACAAGTATTGGAATTCATTCAGTAAATAAGATGCCAGAGCGGTGTTATTAATTCAGAATAATTCATGCTCAACAAGGGTGTGTAGTGTAACGTGTCTAGCACACATTATCCATCCCCTGCAACTGCCGTTCGTCAGCTGTGACGGGCTTGTCGGATGTTGAAGTCTTCTCCTCCACACACTGCAGACTGTGGTCTTCACAAATGAAAGAGTGAGAGTGTATGTCCTCCAGCCAGGCAGTGGTTTCACCGAGCTCTCCACATAAAAGCTGTGGAACGTGTCCAGAGCACTTCATTACTGACAGGGACCTGGGTTCATTAACCTTACGGGACTTACACCTTGATTAGTTTCCCATCAGGTCTAGCTCACGGTAATGCAGCCTGATACATCTGCGGCACCGCTTGAATATGAGGTTTCCATGGTAATGCTGTGTGGATATAGGCTGGTGTCAATGTAATTTGTGAACATTTTAACAGAAGTCTCCTAGTAGACTCAGTGGTTTTAAAACTGGTTTTACTTCAGGATTCAGATTTTACATTAGACATCAAGTGGACATTATCTTATGTGTTTTGGTTGCATTAATGCTTTGTGTCTGCTTTGAAGCCTAATTTATGTTAATTATGATAGAGGAATTGAACTCTGTAACAGTCGCACACACTCAGTTTTGGGTTAGAAGAGCAAAACAGCAATAGATATTTTTGTTATGCATGGATTTTATGTTCAGAGAATTAGGACAAAGAGCGTGCTGCTTTTGGCAGATTGTTTTCTCCTGCAGGTCCAATAAAAAAGATGGATAACAAATATACTGTATATATAACTTGGCATAATAAAGTGCAGCTATTTCCATTCCATTTCATTTGTCTCCTTAGCATTAACAGTTTTCCATTTGCTGGGTTTGAACCCATGCTTTATCAAAATACATTTCAATTCACATTTATTTGTATAGCGCTTTTCACAATACATAACGTTTCAAAGCAGCTTTACAGAAAATACATGTGTCTACATTCAAATTTAGAGTAATTGTTCGCCAAAGGAGAACTGGCCCCCCGACTAAGCCTGGTTTCTCCCAAGGGTTTTTTTCTCCATTCAACACCTATTTGCCACTTGTTTGCCACCTGATGTCACCTGTTGGAGTTTGGGTTCCTTGCCGCTGTCGCCTTTGGCTTGCTTAGTTGGGGACACTTGACATTTGACTTGACATTTGATATTCAACAGTTTTCTTGACATTTATTCAACAGTGCTTTGATCTACCTGCATTGACACTATTCTTGAAGAGCTGCTGTGCAGCAAAAATTATGTACCAGTTATCAATGTAAAGCTGCTTTGACACAATCTGCATTGTAAAAAGCGCTATATAAATAAAGGTGACTTGACTTGACTAATCTGTTAACAGAGGTGACTGTGTCCAGTTAGCTAACAATGTATTAATTTAAGCAATGTATTAATTTAAGGTAGGAAAGCTCATGGAAGTAATGAATAAATGTAATTGGCTGAGAAGATATTTGCATTAACGAACAGTTGAACATGTTTACTTTTTACTTTCTAAGTTTACTTAGCGAATGTTGTTCCAATGTTGTATACCACGAAACCGGTACAATTTGGACTTACACATTTTTAGATTTTTTTGCCAAAATGTTTTACTTTTCTGAACACCCCACAACAATAATGACATATTTAACTTCCAGAAAAACATATTTTCCCATCTCAGACATCAAATCCCTATTATTATTGGTCATTATTTTAAGTTATGGGCACTATGGGAGATTTCTGAATATTATTATAAAATGTATTTGTGATAAAATCAACATTTTCCTATTAATCAGATGTCTCTCACACTAATTCTGTAATTGCAAATATAAAAGTTACATAAAATCTCACACTTTTGCTATACTAAAAGGACAGCAACCTCATCATTTTTGATCAAAGGCTTAATTTCAGAAATTGAACTAAATTCAGTATTCTTATGATTGCTCTGAACATTTCAGACAGAATTCAACTGACTTTAAATAAATTTTCATAAACTTAACAAAAATAAATAAATAAATAAATAAAAATGTAGGTGTGACGGGGTTGTGGTTTTTTTGCCCAAATTGTCCACTGCTCTAAATCTAGTGAATAAATGGAGAGCACATGGCATGCATGATATTAAGAAATCATGAATAATGTTGAAATAACAGAGATCATTTCCACAAGTAATAGTTTTCTATCTTTAATTGATGTAACGGGGTTGAGTCGTTAAGCTTGACAAACACAATTTCACAACATAATTTAGTCATAATTATTAAAGAAGGTGGTCACTTGCCTGTGTCTGCTCACAATGTTGTTCAGAAGACTTCTGTGATGTCACTTCCTATTAATGATGTCACATAAGTATCAGTTCATTATTTTTATAGGGGGAGAATGGTTTGTGTAACGGGGTTGAGGGGTTACTAAATAATGTGATTTTAATGAATAATCATGAATTTACTTAGAAAAAAAAAAACATTCCCAGCAAAAAAGCACAGATGGATATTTATGGGAGTGACAGAATAAATGGGCTTTTTTCTCATTTTATTATTCATATCCCAAGTACACTTTCATAGAAGGCCTTGAGGGACGTGACAAAATAGGTGGTGTCGACTGAAAAAAACTAAATAATTTCTAATATGAAGATAAAACGTATGTCATGTTTTTAAACATTATTAAAGGAGGCATTTCAATTAATACAAAAAGCTTTTAAAAATATGTTTTGGTGACCCAATAGATAAAATACACTGAAAAAGGTCAGAAAGACTCAAATCGTACCAGTTTCGTGGAATGACTCACTTGCTACTCATGAAATCCTGTCATTGCCACTGTAACGATGGACAAAACATGATAAAAACTTGCAGCTCGGCAATTTAAAGACGGCTCAGACGCACACCGTCATTCATCTTGAAATCATATGATTGGATTTGTAGAGGCTTTTGCTGATGAATTAAACATGGTAGCTTTATATATGGTAAGACACTTACATTTGTCATTATATTATTAACATTTCACCAAAATCAAGCTCAAATGGAGTTGCAATGTTTTTTTGCCAGTGAATTTCAAACAGGGTTAATTCAGTTTTATTAGGTCACTTTTTCCTAGGCATCTCAATGGCAAAAAGTGTCCCAATCAACCTGAACTCACCCTAAATGCTTTGTCTGTCATTAGAACGGCTTCATCTGAGCCAAGAAGTACATCGCATTACATTTTCATCAACTTACATGTTATAAAGATTACTGTAGGTGCTCAGTTTGGCCAAAATCTCATATTATAAAAGATGAAGTGCTTCACACAGTCCATTTAAGACCGTATTGGCTATAACTCGACAACAAATGCTAGACACTCTTCTTCACCCCTCAAATACATCATTAGTCTTAATATACTGTATATATATATAGAGAGAGAGAAGAGAGATCAGATGGACAGATTGCATGTTTAGGACTAGTAAACTACCTAAACCAGCTTGCACATGCTTGTACATCAAGAAAACTATGAACAGTATAATATGTAAGTAATAATAATTGACGACAGGCAATGCATAATGCGGCCATTTCCCTGAAAATAATTGTACACCTTAGAATGTTGGTCAACCAGTCAGATTTGATTATTCAACAGCCCTGTAGTATAAAAAAAGCAGAGGTGCATTTCTGTTTTTTGGTGTATGGTGCTGTTTTTCCATGCCGGCCTATTATTGTCGTGTCGTGGATTTCTTATTCATCTGCCCTTGTGGTTGGCTGCTTCTGGGTTAATTAGATTAATTATAAAAATATTTTAAATATTATATATTTTGTATTATCTTGTCCAGGTTTAACACTGGTTCAGAATTGATAAGTTGCTGGATTATCAAGTTTTGTGGTGGTCTGGTGCATGTGGTCTTTATCTCATGTGTTTCAGTTTAGTCTTCATATTAGCCTTAAATCATATTATGCAACTTTTGTTAGTCTTCTGAGACCCTTTTCAAATATGAAATAACAACCTCTCAAACCTCAATTACTGCTGTTGCCTCTAAGGGAGCGGTATAAGTATTGCAGTCAGTGGTTTCCAATTGATGAAACTTAACTCACTTCATTTCTTGTTTGTTATTGGGATGCTGTGGCTTCTGGTAACTAGAATAGAAACTCTTAGTAAAAAAATTATTTAGACTTAAATTCGATTGGTGTATTTCACATCAAATCATAATGCATCCCAGTCACTTTAAGAGCATGATGAGTCATTATTATCTGTTGGGTTTGTATATGTTGTAGAAGTGCGTTGTTTCAGCAAGAAATCCAATTGTTTTGATTCGTTTTCATTTTGTTTTTCATTTTAAGTAGAGTATATTTTGGGTCTAACCCTTTTTTTGCAGAACGAGGTTTACCATCTAGACATGATTGTAGATCAGAGGGTTTCTGAGATTGATCTGTAACTGGTACAGATGCTGACTTCACTTGAGTAATCTGAAAATCTTCAAGACATTAATCATCGGAGACTCTTAAGACAAATATAGCTTGAATGTTTTTTAGTCCATTTGTTTATGTCTATTTTCTCTCTCAATTGATCTTCTGCTTTCTTTTCGACATACACAGTTCCTCTCGCTCCTTCCTCTAACACTGCTTTTCCCCAACTCTGTGAAAAGCTTTTTAATCAGAACAAATGAATCTCTCATCCTCTCGTTTATTTGTACTTGAGCTCTCTTTTACCTTCTTTCCAGCTAACAACTAGCTTCATGATCAAAGCTAACATCAAGGAACGTAATCATTTCCCCTGTTCCAGCCAAACAAAACCAGGTCATACCAGCTTAAGGTGGTCAGAGTCCTTCAGACTGCTTGGAAATATGGTTAATCGACTAAGTTGAGCCTCCTCTCCCTTAGCCAGAGTTTACCAGTCTTAATCATGCAATTAATCCATGTGATCAACCATCTAAACCAACTTGGACCAGCTAATTACCATCTTAGACCATGATATTGTATATACACAGACAACCTATTATTAATATGTGAAATATGGTGTCTTTTATATATTATACATGGTTTCTTGGTAGTCTAAGTTGTTTATTAGCTGGTACAAGTGGGTTTAGGTGATTTATCAGATCACCAAAGTGGTTTACCGGTCTCAAATCAGTCTGATCAACCAACTTGGACTAGCTAATGACCATTTAAGACAAGCTAAAACCAGCTATTGTATCTTCAGATGCTGGTTTTACTTGAATTTGACTGGACACTATTTGTAAGTATCTAGCAAGCCCTACACATGTTTTTCCAGACAGATGTTCACCTTTGTCCCGTCTGAGAGCGAGAGAACCCATCTTTTCGTGCCTGTTTTATCTTATCTTGATCTGCTGTGCATCAGCCAGGTTTCTGACGTGCCTCTTGGCTTGCTCTATGATTAGTTATTAAGACCATTTTTCAAACTGAAAAGTCCACCCTGCTACATAGCAAGAGTGTACAAATAATCTCGCCTGGGACGTGTCCCATCTGTGCTCATAGCCATCCATGTATTTGGCAAAGAGAGACGGCAATAAATCAGGACAACCTGTTGTGAAGTTGTGAGAAACTGTGGCATCTTTAAGTGGATGTACAACTGATGGTCAGTTATACAAAAGAACTGGGGAATATATGGGCTCTGCTCCAAAACCTAGTGAGTTATCTACAGTCTACATAGACAACGCAGCCCTGTATCAGCAGAGATCGAGTCGACTAGATCATCCATTGTGAAGACATCATCAACACGACAGCCAGTGCCACAGTTTCCTCAAAATTATAATCACGATTATTAATCATGTTTATTCTATCAAAAGCGTAATGTAACTATGGCTATTTTGCAAGTTCTTTACCAACCTACACTTCACCCAAAAGGCCTGTAGGTGGCACAAAGACTTAAATTTAACCAACTATGATAACTTCGTTAGATGGTAAATCAATACAAAACATGGTTTTGGTGAACGCTTTGTAATATGTATTCACATTAGATTTTAAAGCAACACAATTCATTTGCAATAAGACAAACCAGATTCAAATTGCCCGGCAAATTCGTAAAGCAAAGAAAAATCATTTCTAGCTGATCAACATTATGAAAACTGGTAAAACCTTTAGGAACTTCAAAAGATAAAACAGCGAAATTCCTAATATTACTTCCAATATTTCCAAATTATGTTCATTTTCATAGAGCGGGCCAATATCGTGACGATTATTTAAAATCAATCGAGAGAAGCAGATATCGTTATTGTGATAAATTACGATTAATCATGCAGCCCTAATTTAATTTAATTTGACTTGACATTTGATATTCAACAGTATCCTTGACATTTATTCAACAGTGCTTTTGATCTGCCTGCATTGACACTACTCTTTAAAAGGAAAAATTATATACCAATTATCAGTGTAAAGCTGCTTTGACACAATCTGCATTGTAAAAAGCGCTATATAAATGAAGGTGACTTGACTTGACTTGACAACTGCCTTCTAAGGCAGCATCATAAATGAAATGGCATCTTGTAAGTGACACATTTGCATGATGCTAACCTATGGTCTTCATTGGCTGCCCATGAACAATGATTACTTTTAACCAAATTCAATTAGGGCTGGGCGATATACCGCATGCGATTGTCACGCGCATTTCGTCAGTAAAGCCGGTTCCCTGATTGCCGCTAAATCGCCATCACCTGCTTTCAAATGGAGCGGCATTTAATAGACAGAGCCGTAGATCACTGACAAGATACGCAATATCGCGTTCATATCGCAGATGAATCGCCTTCGATAATGAACGCTGTAGTTTTGCTGAGGCCTGGAAGATTTTGGTTTGTGTTGTCAACATGTTGAGAAGATGTTTTCTGCGCTGTGAAAGCAAATTCACTTTGAACGCAAAGGATCATCCAAAGGATGAGGACTCACACTGGAATTGATACGGTTAAAGCAACGCCAACGTTACTGTTCGTATCACTGTGCATGCAAGTGCAGAGAAAGATCTGCAGCTGAAATTCAGATATTGTAATGGGCGTTTAGTTTCCAAAACGTCAAGTCACCTTTATTTATATAGTGCTTTTTACAATGCAGATTGTGTCAAAGCAGCTTTACAGTGATAACTGGTGAATAATTTTGTCCAGCTTAAGTAAATTCAGTACTGATTCATTCAGTTGTAAAAATCAATAATTAGTTAATTTATCTATATATCAGCACTGGAGAAAACAGTGATGTCTTCATCCAGCTCAGTTCTGTACGCATACAATGGTGTCAATGCAGGCTGATCGAAAACATTGTTGAATATCAAGTGTCCCCAACTAAGCAAGCCAAAGGCGACAGTGGCAAGGAACCCAAACTCCATCAGGTGACATCAGATGACAAACAGTGATAAGAATGGAGAAAAAAACCGTGGGAGAAACCAGGCTCACGCACAAAATGTGCTGTAAGAAGTAGACCAATCACAACAGACTGGGCCATCTGACTAATCAGAGCAGAGTCTACTAATTACAAGAGACTGGGCTATCTGGGCAACTTTTAGTAATTTTAGCACTTCGACATAAACGTATTTCAACTGAAAACAATTTTTAGTTTTAGTTAACCATAACAACACAAAATCTAGAGCGTGCTTATAATTCCTTTAAAATTCTGCCTACATGGCAACTCGTTCGGCTTTTGAATAGAGCCAGTCCTGGGCTGCACATTCAGATCAGGCAATGTGTGTTTAGTTTAGTTGGCAGTGACCGGACAGGAATCTAGGCTAAATATGGCATGCGTCTGTATCTTTCATTAGATTTTGAACCATCAAATGGTTTTTGAAATCCAAGTTATAATAGTCACTTGAAGCATATATATATATATATATATATATATATATATATATATATATATATATATATATATATATATATATATACACACTACCGTTCAAAAGTTTGGGATTGGTAAGATTTTTAATGTCTTTAAAAGAAGTTTTGTCTGCTCACCTGAATTTATTTAATTAAAAATACAGTAAAATCAGTAATATTGTGAAATATTATTACAATTTAAAATAAATGTTTTCTATTTGAAAATATTTGAAAATGTAATTTATTCTTGTGTTGGCAAAGCTGAATTTTCAGCATCATTACTCCAGTCTTCAGTGTCACATGATCCTTCAGAAATCATTCTAATATGATGATTTGCTGCTCAAGAAACATTTATTGAGTACAATTGTACAAAATATTTGTGTACAATATTTTTTTTCAGGATTCTTCAAAAGAGCAGTTCAAAAGAGCAGCATTTATTTGAAATATAATATTTTGTTACATTTTAAATGTATCACTTTTGATCGATTTAATGGCTCCTTGCTGAATAAAAGTATTAATTTCTTTAAATTCTTCTCAAAAAAATAAAAATAAAAATTCTTACTGACCCCAAACTTTTGAACGGTAGTGTATAATGTTACAAAAGCTTTGTATTTCAGATAAATGCTGTTCTTTTGAACTTTCTATTCATCAAGGAATCCTGAAAAAAACTGTTTTCAACATTGATAATAATAATAAATGTTTCTTGAGCAGCAAATCATCATATTAAAATGTTTTCTGAAGGATCATGTGACACTGAAGACTGGAGAAATGATGCTGAAAATTCAGCTTTGATCACAGGAATAAATTACATTTTATATTATATTCCAATAGAAAACTGTTATTTTAAATTGTAATAATATTTCACAATATTACTGTTTTTACTGTATTTTTAATTAAATAAATGCAATCTTGGTGAGCAGACAAAACTTCTTTTAAAAATATTAAAAATCTTACCGATCCCAAACTTTTGAACGGTAGTGTATATTGCATAGTTTGAATGTGGCCGAACTATAGTTTGTTTTGCTGGGTTCTCTGAATGAAAAAAAAAAAAAAAAAAAAAAAAAATAAAATACCTGCTATGCTACTAACTTTAATGATATTTCAGAGGTGGTATTTCTGGTATATACAACCACATCCTTACTGGTTTTCCTGGTTAGTTCTGGTTTTATGCTGATCTATCTGGTATAGTCATTTCTCCATGAAGAAAACTGTAACAGTGTACAGTATTTGAACAGGTTTTATAGACTGAAAATCGTGCTGATTCTTAAATCTGAAACATTTCACATTGCAAACCAAATCTGAGCGTTAGCAGCGATCCGTTCCACCCATAGGGAGGTGTACAGCAGGACATATTGGGATAGAGCACTGTGGTCCTCTCATTTCTCAGTTCCCAGACCTGACAGTCGTCAGGGTTCAGCGGTTGCTGCGCAAGCTGATACGGCTGTAATACGTTCTGCTGAAATTTCCAGTTGTGTTGTATTTCCTGATTCGGGGAGATTTACAAGCAGAGCCCTGCACATCTGTATTAGTGTGCTGTTAAGAGCTGGGGCTGGAAGAGAAGGACTGCGGCTCTTCTCCAACACACACACTGTTGGCTCTGCCTCTGTTCTCCTGACTTCTTGTTCACTTATGGTTCACTTACGAACTTGTCATTCTTCCTGTTTCGGTGAAGCGTGTATATCTGTAACGAATGTAACTTAAGAGGTTTTATATCTTGCTAGAATTAAAATGCCATGGATCATGTGGAAAGGTTATGGCACACGGTGAATACACTGAATGAGAGGACATGATTTTGCTCAATCGCAGTCCATTTACATTTGAAAAACAGAAGTTTACTCAATTCATTTGTGTTGGGACTTCTTGAATAATTTCCATTAGTGTTAACGTAGCATTACTGAAACTGGGCAGATGATTTGTAGTTCCCAGCATGGATGGGGAGTGTAAATGTTGAAATTAGGTGCTATTTTATGTGTTTTTGAGCAAGCTGAGAAAAGAGGGAGAGCTGTTGGAGTTTAATGCTTTGTTATGTTGGGATTTAGAGGAGTTTGTTATGTTGGAGTTTTGGCGGTTAACGTTGTGAAGAGTAGAGCTTGATTGTGCAAAATGCCTGTAGGTGGCGATATGCAGTAAGATTGTACAGTAAATCAGCATTAGTCAAAAGAACAGGCAGGCTTGTTTTTGTTGTTTTACTCAAAAAGCAATTCATGATCAAGTAAAGCGGAATACTTCACCTAGTCTTTTTACCACTAAAGACAAGTAATGATATGAGACAAGTAAACAGTAATTTAAAAAGAACAAATAAACAAATTAGCAATTGCACAAATAAATACAACTGGACAAAGGTGCAATTGAAATAAACAGTGTTTTAAGATTTTCACATATTCAGGTAACAGAAACTGGAATCAAATGTAAAATAACACTGCACTTTATGAATATACATTACAAATATAGTTACAAAAGTTATTCAGTCAAGATCAGCAAGTGAGTTTTCTTTGTCTTTAGTTGTTTGGTTAACGTTATTATAGATACGGCAGCAGGAATATTAGGCTGCTGTCACTTTAAGAGCTGCACTGATCCAATACACTGTTACACATGCGTTGTCTTTGTCAAATGTTATGTTCACTTGAGACAAAACTGACTTTGTTGACAAGGTTATTTTGACATTTTTGTGTGTATTTGTCCTTTCAAGTGCAAAAAGAAGTGGAAGAGAACTCAGTTCAGTACTAGAGGTGCATACAGAAAGCCGCCTCTCATACTGAATAGTGCGCTATCACTATTATTAATTTTAATTTTATAACAAGTATCCGATTCCTGACCTTAAGTATTTGATTCCAGAATTGGAATCGATTTTCGATTCCCAACCCTAGGAGTACATAAGAAATTGTTAAAAGGGATCTATAATGCCCCTTTTCACAAGATGTAATATAAGTCTCTGGTGTCTCCAGAATGTGTCTGTGAAGTTTCAGATCAAAATACCCCACAGATCATTTATTATAGCTTGTCAAATTTGCCCCTATTTGGATGTGAGCAAAAACACGCCGTTTTTTTGTGTGTGTCCCTTTAAATGCAAATGAGCTGCTGCTCCCTGCCCGCTTTCCAAAAGAGGGTCGGAGGGTCGCGTTTCAGTTGCTCAACAACAACAAAGCTGGAGAATCTCACGCAGCCAAAATGAGGATTGTCAGTAACGGTGTTCAGCCTTACATTGTTCAAACCGGAGTCGACACTGATGGAGAGACTCAGGAAGAAGTTACAACTTTTACAATGAAACTGGACGTTTCTGAATGGTTAGTGGATAAATTTATGTAGTTGCTGTGGAGTTGATTCAACTCATCCACTAGCATGTGTCATCATGTTCATCTTTTGTGTTGAATTGACCCTCGTTTGTGAAGCAGTCCGGCGTAAAATGACGGCATGTCAACAACACTCTACTACAACAACTCTTCCTCTTCTCTAAAGCAGCCCAACATGGCCTCGTCCCCTTTGTTGTGTGTTCTCGGGGGCAGGTTTTGGGGTTTGTGATGTCACTAACCCTGGAAGAAGTTCATTGTAGTCCCGACCAGCCTTTTTATGCTCAAACAGCAACATTACACACTAACTAAATTTAAAAAAGTCAAATCATAATTAACCACCCCTTTAAGAAAATCAGTTTACAATGTGTCTGCAGTTGAACTAAGTCTGTTGTTGCTTTGCTTGCTTTACTAAATACTGGTAATAACTGCAGGGCTGATATATTTTCTCTGCGATATTTAATATTTAATCACATTTGATTAATGGTATTTGCTGTGTATGCTTTCCACATGCCAGCATATAAGTAGATGACTGTGTATGTTTGACACTTGGTTGTTCAAGGACTATTTGAGGTATTTTAGCAGTTGAAGAGTGTTTGTTATTTCTCATGTCTGTTGAAGAAGTCATTGGACTCTTTGGAAGTATCTGTTTGTGTATAGAGCCTCAAAATGATTAGCACCAGCGATACTGTCAAGTACTGTATGTTTTCACGAAGACTAAGTTGTTGATATATATTCAAAACGCAGATGTCCTCGTCTGAAGTGTGTGTAAACCTTAGATTTTGGATAAATAGGAAATGATGGTTTAATGTTTAAGACACGAAGAGAAAACAATTGAATTGCACATCAAACAGAACGTCCACTCACTCTGACAGCATGTTAACATACTTTATTTATGATATCAGTTCCTCTTCATGCTAGGTGCTGGAAAGTCTCTAATGCAGGAAAGATGTTCTGGTCTAGTTGAACCGTGGTAACGATGAGCCAGCTTTCATCAGATTCTGTGTATTCTCAAAACCACCTCCTCTTTAGACAGACTCCTTCTAAATTCTTGACACATGTATTTGGTTGTGCTAGCAACCCTTAATTTTCCCCTCAAAACCCACATTCAAGCCTGGGCAGCATCGAGCATCATCTTGTGTCAGTGTTATCTTCCATTCAGTGATTGCTTGGTTATTCCCTGTGGTATGTCTTATATATCTGTAGTGAAGCCTTTGTGGAGAGTGGAATGAATCATGACTTCTCTTAAATATAAATGGGTTTGAAGCTCGAGGCCATAGTTAAGAACTTACTATGATGCCATAGGAGAACATCAGTTTATATGATGACATTACCAACAGATTCAAACAACTTCTCTCCTGAACCACTAAGATTCCAAGTAATGAGTATTGAGAAAGCAAGTATTTTAAGCATTTTATTTTAAATTTAAAACTTACATCTTTTACTTAACATCATATTTCTACTTTAATGTTGCAACTTTATTCCTAAAGTTTTGACTTTATATTCAAAACTGACTTTTTTCTTGAAGAAGTCCTATTATGAGATTATTTTCAAAACCTTACATGACTTTATTCTTATCATGCTACAAATCTTTCTTTATTTTAGATTCTTTTATAAACATGGCACATAAATGCCATTCTCTACTAGCATTTTTGTCATATTAATTAATAAAAATATTTTAGTTGCATCTACTTTTATGTTTTGCATATTTCATGATTATATCAGAATATTCCCAGTCTTTAGAGGAATCCTTTGAGCTGAGGAATGTCATAAGAGCATGTTTTTGTGTCATGTATAAGTCAACATATAAGTCAATATTTCTCTCATGAGATGGCAAAGTCATATGCCAGTGTCTTAAAGTGATAGTGCACCCAAAAATGTAAATTCTGTCATCATTTACTCAGTCTCATGTCGTTTTAAAAATGTAGGCACATAAAAGGAGCTGTTTTGAGAAATAAGAAATATGTGTTCTGGAATTCATTGGACTCTAATGTTGTTATACAGGTTTGGAACAACATGATTAATGATGACAGAATGTTCATTTTTGGGTTGAATATCCATTTAGGTTCCATATGATGCCATAGAAGAACTAATTTGAGTTCTAGTGATGCCAAAGAACAGCGATTCCTGTTTGTCAGGGGACCCCTATTTTACAAGTCAAATGTTTCACGCTTTATAGTTGTTGCTTTTTAATCTATTAGGTGCCATTCACATAGTGTTCTTGCATTTTAAAGACGGATTAGAACAGAATGCAGGAGTCTTGAGACGTTAAACCTTCTTTATTTTTCTCTTTATGATTAATTAATTATTTTTTCACTGCTAGGATGGATGTTTCTGTGTTTGTGAGGCTCTTGAAGTTCCTATGATGCCATAGGAAGTTCCAGAGTTCCAGTTAACTTATGCCAATCAACAACTTGCTTTTAATATCCACAAAACCATATAGCCAACTCAAGAAATTAATAATGGTGTTCCTTGCTAAACTTAATGTGTTGCAACAACCACTATTATAGAGCTTTCTTTCTTTTTGACAGTGTTGAGAAGACAGTCGTGAGAATGTAAGTCAGTGTACTGAGAGTGTCTTTGAGACCGAGCAGATGTTGTCAGGCAGTAACTTCCCCTTGACCAGATGCAGTTTTAGTTCCAAAGCCAACAGCATTACTAACAAAAAAGGGCTTATTGTCCCTTAGATCAGCCCCTGAGACTCAGCCAAAGACCATCCACCAGTGACTGTCTACTCCTTATTATCCTCATAAAAACTCAACTGCGATTGCCAACGAGCGTTGCTAGGGTGCAGCAACAAGCGCAGGGTAAAGCCTGAAGTCTCTTAAACAGCCTGTGTCCGTAAAAACAACTGTAGACTTGCTCCATTATTTTTCTTGGGGGGTGACCCAAGTTTGTTGAAGGAACCATGAACTTTGTGATGGCAGTCTACTATTAAAGGATTAGGTCACTTCAGAATTAAAATTTCCTGATAATTTAATTCCTGATAACCATGTCATCCAAGATGTTCATGTCATTCTTTCTTCTATTGAAAAGAAATCTGTTTGAAAGAATGATTCAATGACTCATTCGTTAAGAAAAAATGCTTTGTTCCTGAATGAATGAGCCGTTTGAATGAATCGGTTGAAACTCAATGACTCACTCATTAGCAGTGACTTGCTGCCACCTACTGGTGGTTTTAATTTCACATTTAAAGTATCTCTCCATTTTTTAAGTCATTTCAAATATCATAATTAGTGCTGTCAATGTTAACGCGTTAACGCATACCATTATTTTTTTTCCAGTTTATTTTTAACTCATTTAATAGCAGTCTTAAAAAACGTCTTAAATGAACTTAAAGAGTTGTGAGAAAATGAGATGCGCGTCAGATCCTCATCATGTTCAGCAGCGGCAGCTCTTAAAGTGACAGCAGCCTAATAAATCAGTTGCTGTGATGATGTCTGTCATTAATGTTAATCAAAGAACAAAGGGAACAGAGAAAATTACTCACTGCTCTTGACTAAAGAACTTTTGTAGCTTTAATAAGAATTAATCTATATTTAATTTATAATTTTCATAGAGACATCAATAGCAGTATTAGTATCAGTAATACTTGCCTTCATTCACACAAAGATGCCATTAAACACGTATTTAAAATATACTGTCTTTAAGTAATTTCTACATTAATTTGAAGATTAATTGTGAAATTATTACATTATAAAATATATATAAAAAAATGTATAAACAAGTGTTTTTAATCACGATTAATCACAGAAAAAAATTGTGATTAATCTCGTTAATTTTTTAATTGATTGACAGCACTAATCATAATATGTTTAAAATATCAAAACGTTATTTATTCATTTGTAACTGCAGGTTAAATATATTCATGTCCCCTCTGAGCTGCATTAAACAGTCTGCGTAAATACATCTAAATGCCACTTCAGATGGAGCAAATATGATTTCATATACTGATTTCATTTGATTGGTAACAGCCCTATTGTGTCTGATTATTCTAATTGAACTTATTGATTAAATGTAAGAATTTGACATGATGATGCATGCATTTAATTAGGTTAAAAAAAGGCCTATATTCACTATAAAGCCAAGCTTCTAAGCCTTAAAATGACACCTATATTATGTTGGTTAAGCAAGTGGTTGTTAAAGGGTTAGTTCACCCAAAAATTAAATTTCTGTCATTAATTACTCACCTTCATGTCGTTAAGACCTTCATTCATCTTCGGAACTCAAATTAAGATATTTTTACTAAAGACATATTTAAAACAGTTCATGTGACTACAGTGGTTCAATTTCAAAACACTGCTTCATGAAGCTTCGGAGCTTTACGAATCTTTTGTTTCGAATCAGTGGTTCGGAGCGTATATTAAACTGCCAAAGTCACGTGATTTCAGTAAACAAGGCTTCATTACATCATAAGTGTTTCGAAATTTCAATGGTTCACCACTTGGGGGCGTGACTTTGGCAGTGTTTCGCGATCCGAATCACTGATTTGAAACAAAAGATTCGTAAAGCTCCGAAACTTCATGAAGCAGTGTTTTGAAATCTCCCATCACTAGATGTCACTAGAAAGCTACTAAAGACATATTTAAAACAGTTCATGTGACTACAGTGGTTCAATCTTAATGTTATGAAGCGACAAGAATACTTTTTGTGCTCCAAAAAACAAAAATAATGACTTTATTCAACAATATCTAGTGATGGGCGATTTCAAAACACTGCTTCATGAAGCTTCGGAGCTTTATGAATCTTTTGTTTCGAATCAGTAGTTCGGAGCGTATATTAAACTGCCAAAGTCACGTGATTTCAGTAAACAAGGCTTCATTACGTCATAAGTGTTTCGAAATTTCAATGGTTCACCACTTGGGGGTGTGACTTTGGCAGTGTTTCGCGATCCGAATCACTGATTTAAAACAAAAGATTCGTAAAGCTCCGAAACTTCATGAAACAGTGTTTTGAAATCGCCCATCACTAGATGTCACTAGAAAGCTACTAAAGACGTATTTAAAACAGATCATGTGACTACAGTGTTTCAACCTTAATGTTATGAAGGAACAGGAATACTTTTTGTGTGCCAAAAAAAAACTAAATAACGACTTTTCAAACATATCTAGTGATGGCCGATTTCAAAACACTACTTCGAAAGCTTTACAGATCTTTTGTTCGAATCAGTGGTGTGGAATGCCAAAGTCATGTGATTTCAGCAGTTTGACACACGATCCGAATCGCTGATTTGAAACAAAAGATTCGTAAAGCTCCGAAGCTTCATGAAGCAGTGTTTTGAAATCGCCCATCACTAGATATTGTTGAATAAAGTCATTATTTTGTTTTTCTGGCACACAAAAAGTATTCTCAGGTGTAGAACGACATGAGGGTGAGCAATTAATGACATAATTTTCATTTTTGGGTGAACTAACCCTTTAAGAGGTTGGTTAGTGATTAAGCGCTTAATTTAAACAACGATCGATTATGGGGATTTATGCAAATTGTCATCCCTGGTGGGAACAATAGTAATAGTAATGCTTGTCAGTTCAGATGTAAACCTTTAGCACCTGATATGTCCCTTCTAATTGTACAATACAATAAACCTTAAAGATAGTTGTCACAGATCCAGGGTTTAATTCAAGAGGAACTACATGATTTACGTTTATTTTAAATACTGTATGTCACTTTAGATACAAACCAACTTTCACGTAACCCCTCAGAAATCACATTACCCAGAAATCTCTCTCCTCCTCGATGTCCCCCTGGCTTTAGCACCTAAGAGGAAAAATAACAGGCCTAATGTCCTTGTGCAGTGACTTCAGGATATCACATCACTAGGGAAGTGTAACCTAACTTTCTGCTTATATTTAATAAATGGCAACAAACGCTGACGACATGTGCCAATTGAGGTCATATCATCGTTTGCTGCTGCTGTTGAGCTGTTTTTGGCTTAGATTTGCATAAAACCGGACTTTTGGCATTTAGAAACATGAAATGGAATGGGTGAGCAGCTAATGTATTTGGGCCATGGGGTAAAGGCAGCAGGGGACTGAAGGCGACCCTCCCTACACTGTGTTTTACTTTGCGGTACCGAGTCTGATTCTGGGTGACACATGATCATTTTTGGTTTTCAATATGGCAAGCATCACTACTAATGCATTAATACTTGGAGTTAAATATATGAATACATTTTTGCCTGTAACTTCAGATGAATTTTACCTCAAACCATGCATTTTTTTCAAGAGAGGTGTGCTATTACTTTTTAGACTTGCGAATAGACTTACATTGAAGTATCTAGTTTGTGTTGTTTTAGTTATGTGAATACTTAAGGCAGTAAATATCTTTATATACCCTCCAATAGGATGTATTATTATATATGTTGCTGCATGTTTGAATAAATCTACTAGTTTACATTACTTTTTTTGATTTAGTGCTTTTGGCACAGTTAAATGCATTATTCACGTTGGTTATTAATAATCCAACAACTATTACCAATAATTAAGAAATGTTTAAGTCAAGTTATCTTAAAAAAGATTAATCGGCAGTTAATTGGCTTGATTGTAATAGTCATAAATCTTGTTCATTGTTTTCAAACTTCTTTGCAGGCATCGTTAGGTGTCAGGAAAAACAGTCTCATTAAGATTGCCTTGCACTAATTATGGCTGATTATCCTCCGACCTCTGTCATTAGCTCAGCGTTGAGAGCCTGACACGATGAAGGAGAGCGTGTGTTGGCCATTCATTGTTTTAATTCAGATGCTTTTCAGCACTGTGTGGTTTGGAGATCAGCCAAATGCTGCGATTTGCACTCTCTCCGACCCGATCCACCTTATTCAGGAACTGAGACGCACATAAAAGTGAACATTTATATACAAAGTAAAGATCCATTGCCATTTCCATACATTTAGGTTCAGTAATTATTCAAGAATGCATTGTGTCATTAGACTTTACTGAATGTCCAAAACAAAGAAATAAATGGCCACCACATGAAGCCATGTTTCAGATGATTAGCAACCATGCACATAGCAATATATATATATCAGGCAAAACATTATGAGCACTGACAGGTAAAGTGAATAACACTGATTATCTCTTCATCACGACACCTGTTAGTGGGTGGGATATATTAGGCAGCAAGTGAACATTTTGTCCTCAAAGTTAATGTGTTAAAAGCAGGAAAGATGGGAAAGCTTAAGGATTTGATCGAGTTTGACAAGGACCAAATTGTGATGCTAGACCACTGGGTCAGAGCATCTCCAAAACTGCAGCTCTTGTGGGGTGTTCCCGTTCTGCAGTGGTCAGTATCTATCAAAAGAGGTCCAAGGAAGGAACAGTGGTAAACCGGCGACAGGGTCATGGGCGGCCAAGGTGGGGAGCGAAGGCTGGCCCGTGTGGTCCGATCCAACAGACGAGCTCCTGTAGCTCAAATTGCTCAAGAAGTTAATGCTGGTTCTGATAGAAAGGTGTCAGAATACACAGTGCGTCACACTTTGTTGCGTATGGAGCTGCATAGACCAGTCAGGGTGCCCATGCTGACCCCTGTCCACCTCCGAAAGAGCCAACAGTGAAGCATCAGAACTGGACCACGGAGCAATGGAAGAAGATGGCCTGGTCTGATGAATCACGTTTTCTTTTACATCAAGTGGATGGCCGGGTGCGTGTGCATCTCTTACCTGGGGAACACATGGCACCAGGATGCACTATGGGAAGAAGGCAAGCCGGCGGAGGCAGTGTGATGCTTTGGGCGATGTTCTGCTGGGAAACCTTGGGTCCTGACATCCATGTGGATGTTACTTTGACACGTACCACCTACCTAAGCATTGTTGCAGACCATGTACACCCTTTCATGGAAACGGTATTCTCTGGACTCTTTCAGCAGGATAATGCTCCTGCCACAAAGCAAAAATGGTTCAGGAATGGTTTGAGGAGCACAACAACGAGTTTGAGGTGTTGACTCCAAATTCCCCAGATCTCAATCCAATCGAGCATCTGTGGGATGTGGGAAGTCTGATCCATGGAGGCTCCACCTCGCAACTTACAGGACTTAAAGGATCTGCTGCTAACATCTTGGTGTCAGATACCACAGCACACCTTCAGGGGTCTAGAGGAGTCCATGCCTCGACGGGTCAGGGCTGTTTTGGCAGCAAAAGGGGGACCAACATAATATTAGGAAGGTGGTCATAATGTTATGCCTGATTATATATAATATTTAATGTTAATGTTGTTTTATTTGAATATAATTTAGTTTGTTTTTATACATGTAATTATATATTTAAAAGTTAAAAATATGTATTTGCATTTTTATGATATATCATTCATTCATTCATTTTGCACTGGAAAGTGCACTTTTTTTCTAGGCTTTGAAAAATATTGTTCATAATGAATTTTCCAAGTGGCGAGTTTGGTGTAGATGGAGGCTTAGTTCGTTTTTCTCGCCAAATAATTCACGGCAGACTCATATTCATCTCATCTCGTTTACGTTTTTGCTCTCACTTCCAAAATTACATGAGGATTAATTAGCAGCATGGGAATTAGTATCACTAAACTCTTTCACAGCAGGCACAGGAAGGGCCAAACGCTGAGCAAATGTTTGGATCCGCGGGATTAATGATCGCTGGTGTGTTTAGCTTGATGTAGTACAATTGGTGTCTCTGGACTCTGGCAACTTTTCTCAAAGATAAATGGATTTGTTTTAAAAGTTGCTTGTATTTATATATTCAGCTGCATATGATGTTTTCGCTCTCTCGCTGATGTTTTATGGCATGTTTTTCCTCATATACGACTCTTCCAGCAGGAAAACGCCTTCAAACAACAAGTTCATGAGATCGCTTGGGGTGAAATTGATATTGACGCAGTGCGCAGGTCACTTGGTCTATTCAGGACATTAAAACATCTGGTTCTGTGCTGTCCCTCTTACTTAACCCGTGTCACCACTTTCAAGTATAAATGGATCATTGACTAATGTAATACTCATATTTTAGGAATTTCTATAAACAGACAGTGAAGCACCAGCTGTTTGTGCGATTTAGTAGTCTCACTCAGTTTATTATTACTGTGACTACCCTTCTGAAGAGACTAGCATTATGTTGTGCTTTGACTGTCAGTCGTAAAGAAATAAAATGGGTTTGAAGGGACAGAAGAGAGAGGACCTGATGGAAAGCACTAGCGCTCTGTATTTACCCATTTACTCAGAAGAAGGGTGCGAGATGTGAGCACAGTTGTATATAGTGTGGTCTATGATTGCTAACAATATGCAGTCAATAATTTCATTATTTCTATGCACAATTACAGTTGCAAAAATGCAACATTATTCATCTCTCATTTCTCGTTCCACTTGCTCTGCTCTCAATCCCACAATTCCCATTGCGAGCCTGCTGCTCATCAAGCCTC
The DNA here is from genome assembly GCA_036281575.1 of Ancherythroculter nigrocauda. Taxonomy (NCBI): domain Eukaryota; kingdom Metazoa; phylum Chordata; class Actinopteri; order Cypriniformes; family Xenocyprididae; genus Ancherythroculter; species Ancherythroculter nigrocauda. The sequence goes on from VTFQ01000004.1 coordinate 56,252,325, forward strand.
CTACAGCATATAGCAGTGATTCCCATCTGGTTTTGCTTCAGGAAACATACGGTACCAAATGTTTTTTCTAACAAAACTGACCTTAAAATGAAACACTGGTAATCCATGCATGAGGCACTTCGCCAAAACAGATGCAAAATGAAAACGGAAGCATTTTAGCCTCCCTTATACAATTTTTTTCTCTGTAGTTGGCTATAAAGTTAATTAAATGTTGTTGTTTGCATTTAGCACTGTTTCTTTCTGCGGTCAGCAGCCAACCAGAAACAGATCTGACCCATTTTTAAGTCATAACTGACCATTTCAGAACCACTACCACAGGGAATGAATTATAAACGGGCGTTCAGCTCAGCTCACTCCACATCCGTGCACACCAAGGGTAAGAACTTTACTTTTAATGTGTCAAACATTTGAACATGCTGATATATTCCATCTTTTGGATCCAGGTCCAAGCCGTGACTTTTGTATTCCTCTTTTGAAACACTGAACTTGAAATCTGAATGTACGTGAATGAGCTCTATATTAGAGAGCAGATGAAGCTAGCACACACTTGCCAATGTAAATATTGAACCTGCAAGATGTTTTCCATTGGGTGCCTTTGAGCCAAGCAAGGAATCTCAAAGATGAGTTTAATAAGGTGCTTTCACCGAATGGTAATGGTGATGGAAAGCATGCAGTTTTATTCACCGGAACTAATCAGCTAGCGGTTTCCTTTGTTTCACAATTTCCTACTATTTCTGTACATTATATAAGTATAATTGCTCGTCAGAGTTTGCTGCCATATAATCAGCCGTTGAATTGGTGCTACTTTGAATCCATATATATATATATATATATATATATATATACACCAATTAAGCATAACATTATGACCACCTTCCTAATATTGTGTTGGTCCCCCTTTTGCTGCCAAAACAGCCCTGACCCGTCGAGGCATGGACTCCTCTAGACCCCTGAAGGTGTGCTGTGGTATCTGACACCAAGATGTTAGCAGCAGATCCTTTAAGTCCTGTAAGTTGCGAGGTGGAGCCTCCATGGATCGGACTTGTTTGTTCAGCACATCCCACAGATGCTTAATTGGATTGAGATCTGGGGAATTTGGAGACCAAGTCAACACCTCAAACTCATTGTTGTGCTCCTCAAACCATTCCTGAACCATTTTTGCTTTGTGTCAGGAGCATTATCCTGCTGAAAGAGGCCACAGCCACCAGGGAATACCGTTTCCATGAAAGGGTTTACATGGTCTACAGCAATGCTTAGGTAGGTGGTACGTGTCAAAGTAACATCCTCATTGATGGCAGGACCCAAGGTTTCCCAGAAGAACATTGAACAAAGCATCACACTGTTCCCTGATGCACCCGGCCATCCACGTGATGTAAAAGAAAATGTGATTCATCAGACCAGGCCACCTTCTTCCATTGCTCCGTGGTCCAGTTCTGATGCTCACGTGTCACTGTTGGCATGGGCACCCTGACTGGTCTGCAGCTCCATACGCAACAAACTGTGATGAACTGTGTATTCTGACACCTTTCTATTAATTTTCTGGAGCAATTTGAGCTACAGTAGCTTGTCTGTTGGATCGGACCACACGGGCCAGCCTTCTCACGTGCATCAATTTCATCTTTCTGTGTGCGTGCGTCGGGTGTGTGTGCTCAGAAAACCTTATATCAGATATATAGCTTTAAAATGCATGCAAATAATAACTTTCATGATGATGAAGAACTGAGATGATAATCAGAACTAAACAGTATCTGAGGCACGAGCTGTAGGCTCTGCCCTCTTCTGGGGCGGGGAGCAGCAGCTCATTTGCATTTAAAGAGACATGCACGAAAACAGCATGTTTTTCCTTCCACTCAAAAATGGGTATTTACAACATGGTATAATAAATGATCTGTGGGGTATTTTGAGCTGAAACTTCACAGACACATTCTGGAGACACCAGAGACTTATATTACATCTTGTAAAAAGGGGCATAGTAGGTCCCCTTTAATAATATATTATATTAGCCTTTCCCTGGAAAAAAAAGTGGTAAAATGTCTAGCATTTTTTTCTAGCTTGTTCCGTTATAGTGCTTTTTTGACATTTTTGAAGGTTGTCATTGTATAACGAGCTGTGAAAGGATTGTGAAAAGCCTTTTTTTATGTCAGAATAGACTGTGTGTGGTGTTGGTTTACACTTCCGTTATGAATTAATAAGATCTTAAGTGACAGAAAAGTGTTTTTTATTACCTAGTATTACCTTGTTCTACTACCTTGCTAAAGATGAGTGAAGTTGCATTCGGGTGAAACATTATAACTCAAATGTGGTCATGCAGATGTGCTTTTCAGAGATGGTAAGAACATTTAATGTCTATGAACTGTGAATTTTAAGCTTTATTTATATCTGCCATCTTGAGTTGGCGCAAGATGTCTCGGTGCAATCTTCTATATGAGAGAGGGGTTGTGTTGGATCTGATGGAGCCCGTCTTGTGTTTTCTCATATGTGAGTGTGTGGTTGTAAGCGATATCCTAGAGGGAATGTCGGGAGGGAGAGAAGAATGAGGTTTTTCTTGTTTAGCTTTTTCATCACACTGATCTTGTCTATGATAAAGAGTTATTAGTTTGGAAGCCCTTCCAGCTTTATTTAACCTTGCGTTGGATAGGAAGAAATCGTTTAATCAAAACAGACCTCCCAGTCTGAATGGTTTGATGAGCATATTTGGAGCATTATCCAGATTCTTGTCGACTAAGAAGCAGAGAAGTTTTCGCATTTTTAGCATTTCGTTACAGCAGGGGTCGACTTTTTGGCGTCCAGGCTTGATTTGGCACTATGATTGGTTTATATATTTTTCACATCATGATGAATGAAGATTTCTGTGGTTTTTATGCCTCAGTGATATCCACAGGACAGTTAGCACCTGCTAATGCTAGCCATTAACTCTGCAGGAATTTCACGTCGCATTTGAATTCTTTCCTTTAGCGAATGCGTCACGGCTGTCTTGGATCGCAAAAGATCGCCAAATAGGTCAGAAGAATTCATCTAATCTGTAAATCTTGATTTCTCTGACCTCAATTCCCCTAGCTGTCATGGATCATGCTAATTAGCTTCATGGTGAGACTCAGGCGGTCAGTCCTTTTAGAGAAGATATAAATTGCACCATTAGGACGTCTTATTATGATCCTAATGAGAATTCCGGATTTTGCCTGAAGTGAGAGTTGTGAAATCAAGAGGGGAAAAAGAAAGCATTTAGATTCGCATTCGACCAGTCTTTCAATCATTTTTTATTTTATTTGGTTATTATAATCTACAATCAACACTTAATTTATTTAGAATTGTTTTGTAAGACAGGGATATATACCTTTTTTTGCATACATTGTCCTGCACTGTTTTTGCTATGGACATGAATGATCATTCAAATCATATGGCATTTGCAGTTTTTGCCTAGCTGACAGTAAAACTGGTGGAAAAATCATACATATTTACCCAGGAATATCAGGCTCTTTTGATTTAACCACCTAGAAACCACCCTAGCAGCCACATACCATCATGCTAACAACTTCTCAGAACACCCTCATAACTACATAGAAATTATCTGGAAACCACCCAGAACACACTAACTTTGTGGTGGTGAGTTTTACACAGGCATGCACCACCAGAAAATGTGAAAATCTTGTATAATTTACATTTATGCATTAGGTAGATGCTGTTATCCAAAGCAACTTATGTTGCATTTAGTACATTGCATTCCTAGAAATCAAACCCATGATTAGCACCATATTCTGCTGTTTGAGCTACAGTGAATTGTTCTTTTGTGGTTGACACAACTGATTTGACAGTGTGTTTACCATTAAAGGTGCAGTAAGCAATTTCTGAAAAACGCTGCTGAAAGTGGATTGGACCTAGCACCGCAACAAACTTGTTGTGACTCATGATGGGGGAGGAGAGAGAGTGAGCCAATCAGCAGTAGGGGGGTTTGTCCACTCATGATGGGGGAGGAAAGAGAGTGAGCCAGTCAGCAGTAAGGGGTGTGTCCACTCATGATGGGGGAGGAGAGAGAGTGAGCCAATCAGCAGTAGGGGGTGTGTCTACTCATGATGGAGAAGGAGAGAGTGAGCCAATCAGCAGTAAGGGGGTATGTCCACTCATGATGGGGGAGGAGAGAGAGTGAGCCAATCAGCAGTAAGGGGGTGTGTCCACTAATGATGGGGGAGGAGAGTGAGCCAATCAGCAGTAAGGGGGTGTGTCCACTCGTGATGGGGGAGGAGAGAGAGTGAGTCATTCAGCAGTAAGGGGGTGTGTCCACTCATGATGGGGGAGGAGAGTGAGCTAATCAGCAGTAAGGGGGTGTGTCCACTCGTGATGGGGGAGGAGAGAGAGTGAGTCATTCAGCAGTAAGGGGGTGTGTCCACTCATGATGGGGGAGGAGAGAGAGTGAGCCAATCAGCAGTAAGGGGGGTGTGTCCACTAATGATGGGGGAGGAGAGTGAGCCAATCAGCAGTAAGGGGGTGTGTCCACTCGTGATGGGGGAGGAGAGAGTGAGTCAATCAGCAGTAGGAGGTGTGTCCACTCATGATGGGGGAGGAGAGAGTGAGTCAATCAGCAGTAGGAGGTGTGTCCACTCATGATGGGGGAGGAGAGAGTGAGTCAATCAGCAGTAGGAGGTGTGTCCACTCATGATGGGGGAGGAGAGAGAGTGAACCAGTCAGCGGTAAGGGTGTGTGTCCACTCATGATGGGGGAGGAGAGAGAGTGAGCCAATCAGCAGTAAGGGGGTGTATCCACTCATGATGGGGGAGGAGAGAGAGTGAACCAGTCAGCAGTAAGGGTGTGTGTCCACTGATGATGGGGGAGGAGAGAGAGTGAGCCATTCAGCAGTAGGGGGTGTGTCTACTCATGATGGGGAAGGAGAGAGTAAGCCAATCAGCAGTAAGGGGGTGTGTCCACTCATGATGGGGAAGGAGAGAGAGTGAGCCAGTCAGCAGTAGGGGGGTGTGTCCACTGATGATGGGGGAGGAGAGTGAGCCATTCAGCAGTAGGGGGTGTGTCTACTCATGATGGGGAAGGAGAGAGTAAGCCAATCAGCAGTAAGGGGGTGTGCCCACTCATGATGGGGAAGGAGAGAGAGTGAGCCAATCAGCAGTAAGGGGGTGTGTCCACTTGTGATGGGGGAGGAGAGAGAGTGAGCCAATCAGCAGTAGGGGGTGTGTCCACTTGTGATGGGGGAGGAGAGAGAGTGAGCCAGTCAGCAGTAAGGGGGTGTGTCCACTCATGATGGGGAAGGAAAGAGAGAGAGCCAGTCAGCAGTAAGGGGGTGTGTCCACTTGTGATGGGGAAGGAAAGAGAGTGAGCCAGTCAGCAGTAAGGGGTGTGTCCACTCATGATGGGGGAAGAGAGAGAGTGAGCCAAACAGCAGTAGGGGGTGTGTCTACTCATGATGGGGAAGGAGAGAGTAAGCCAATCAGCAGTAAGGGGGTGTGTCCACTCATGATGGGGAGGAGAGTGAGCCATTCAGCAGTAGGGGGCGTGTCCACTCATAATGGGGGAGGAGAGAGAGTGAGCCAGTGAGCAGTAAGGGTGTGTGTCCACTCATGATGGGGAGGAGAGAGAGTGAAGAAAGACTGTAGAAAGAGACATGGCTAACACTGTGTCCTAACCAGACGCGACGCCGCGACACAATAAAAGGTATCATTTCCATGTTAATCTGAGTTTTTGTCCTAACCAGCCGGCTGAAACAGCAACACAAAGTATGACAATGATAATCTCAGGTACTGTTTATGTGCTTTATTTCATGTTAAAAGCATCTAATCTGAGTTAGAATATCATTCTGTGTTCCCAGCTTTTTAGCTGTAATGAAAACAGCACTGGCTAATTCACCTGTGAGTAACATTGGTTTTGAGTGTGTGTTGCTGGCGACTAACTAAGAACTCTTGCTTGTATATACTCGTGTATTGTATGTTAATTTTTTTTTCTTCCTTGTCGTTCGTTCATCAACTTCACTTTATTTTTTGTGAAGCATTATTTTGCTTTGCTTCAGCTTTGATGAGACATCCACTCTTGCATTGCGTGCTTGTACACTTTGGGGGCGGAGCAATGAAGAGAGGGGTGTGTTCGTTTGGGTTGATTTCAAATATCAGCAGTGTTTCTCAGAAATCGCTTACTGCACCTTTAAATGTATTTTGTAGAGAGTGCTTGACTCTTCAGTAATGTTACATATGAAGTATGTTATGGTTTGCTGCTCTATGGAGCGCAGCTGTCTAGGTGTAGGCCCGATTCCATATTAATCAGTCAATTAATATTAAGAGCTGAAGTGAGCTAATTTTAGGTCCTGTTGATAGCATGTGCTCTCCTAGGCACTGACATAGTGTTGCATTAATGTGCCAAGTCTTCGATGAAGAGTCCTATTTTGTGGTTTTGCTCTCACCTTAATGAAAACATGAGACGCCCTTCGCCAAACCAAAACTATGTCTCATATGTGCTGTTTGGTCCAAAGCCCTCAACTAAAGAACGTACTACTGTAGCAGATAAAGTTCTTCTTGCATGTGTGAAGTGCTAAAAAAAGGGTCATTTTGTTTCTTCTAATGTGTATAAAGATCATTATTAATGTATGCATTAACAGATGCAAAAAAACAAAACAAAACAAAACAAAAAGAACACTGAGATGAACTGATTTCATTTCTAGTCCAAAATGGAGAACATGAAGCTTGTTTGTGTTTCGCTGCTCAGAGAAACATTGTAAAATTGTAAGGCAGCATCTGTCACTGGGAAGATGATGCCATAATGCATTGCATTAATGAAATAAAATGAAGTTAAAGACCCCCTGTGGTGAAAATGAAGTTGTTGTTTATGTCTATCTGGTGTTTTTAATATACTTTAAGATAAACCATTTGCAAATTCATAAGTCAACACCATTGCTCAGTATTGGTTGCCATGAACCAAAGACAGTCTCAAACCCACGGTTTGAAATCGCTAGTGTTTCTGACGTCACAAACTACCTTGTAACCAATCACGTCAACGTGTGGGCAAGCTTCAGCACATCATTAACTATGACCGCTCTGAAGCAGGGGAGTCTCCAGAGAACCCAGGTTATCCCGGTATATTTTTCTGTTGATATGAACAAGCGTGTAGCAATACAGCGGGTGTGTGATGTATATTAGGTTTTTGTGATGTATATTTTAGGTTTTTCTCCACTGACGTTCTGAGTTGTTAAAGCATTTGTAAGGATACTGATTTTCAGAAGTCAGCAGTCTGACTCTGAGATGGCGAACGAGAACGTGGTTTGTGTAACATTAGCAACACATTATTAGCTGTTTGATAACGTAGACAAGCAAAAAGCGGATCATATTAATTACAGTTGTAAAGAGTGATATCATTGTGCAGCGTTTACCTTGTTGACCGAGTGGATCTCTGAGCTGGTGTGAGTGAGTGGAGACGGGGCTCATTAGCATATTCTTAGATCCACATATACTAAATGAAGCAATGGTGTAGAGTTACATGCAAGCTATTTTAAGGCATGAAGAATTTTTTTCACAGGAAAAAACTTGTAAATATGTCATTTTGGTGATCATAGATGATTTTTAAGGGATAGAATTATTAACTACAGGAGGACTTTAATCATTTAATAAAAGGTTTAAAATAACAGGGCCCTATGAAACGTAACAAAGTTTCGTAGTTCAGGAAGAAAGAGGCGGGAACCAGCAAAACTCTTTCCCCACCGTTGATGGAATTTTCCAGCTTTCCATGTTTTCACTGTTATATTGTAGGGGGCGCTATTACACATCTTCTGAAAGAGTACAGATCAAAACAGAAGAAGGAGCAGAAACAAGCAATAAAAGCATTGCTCATGCATGTTGTAGTCTCTGAAAAAAAAAAAGAAAAAAAAAAAGATTTTCTCAGCTTTTTGTTCTTTTTTTATGAAACTTACCCAGATTCAAGTGTTGAAAAAAAGAATGCATGAAGCTAGAATTAAAGAATTGTTTGTTTGTTTGTTTGTTTAAAAGCAGAGGCTCTGTTATTTCTTTTGATATATTGCATGTTCTAGGTTATGTGAAATTTTTGTGAAAATAACCAAAAAATGCTGGCGGTGGCGGGAAACTTAAAAAAAAAAAAAAACGCTGGCAGGGAAAGAGTTAACCCTCAGGGGTCTGAGGATTTTTGGGACCCTGGAGAAGTTTTGACATGCCCTGACATTTGTGCTTTTTTCAGTTGTTCATAAACATATTAATGGAAAAAGTGTCATTACACTGTATTCAGCACAAACTAGGCTACCATAATATGTGAGGAACATGTATGTATTTTTGAAGGAATAACGTTTATGCGTGGTTATTGAAAAAACAAAAAACTTAAGTCACTGAAATAAAGCCAAAATATATATATTAAATCTTTGTTCACAAGACTTCTGGGTATTTGAGGTTGTAGACTAGAGTTTTTGCTTCAAAATGAGGTAAAAAATATGCTGCCTGCTTGTTCATATAAAACAATAGAGAGATTTAAATTTTCTAAAACATCTTTGGTCAAGAAACACAGTATGCGTGGAGGCGTGAATCCTCATGTATAATGGGTGATTCTCACCTGAGAAGACAAAAGAATTGCATAATAATGACCTGAAATGACTTGCATATTAATGAGGCCCCTTAGTCAGGTAGGCTGTGAAAAAACCCTCTGTAATCATGATTCAAATCTCATCATGGTGTAAATCAAACATACAGAAAAAACAGCAATACTGTGAAATATTATTACAATTTAAAATAATGGTATTCTATTATATTCTTTAAAATATAATGTATTTCTGTGATGCAAAGTGTCTGAACAATTATGTTACCTCTATGGCATTTCATATAGGCTTTTAGCTTAAAAGCATGCACATTTGGAGAAATATTGATGGATTCTCATGTTTATGTCAATTTTCTATACAGAGGAGTAATATTTATTCAGGATTTATTGTCGTCACTGTGAACACTGGATACTGTGTTTACAATTCATACTTGCAGCCGGAGGGCGCTCTGTGCACTTTTAGTCCACAAATGCCAATGCTAAAGAAGAATAGGCAATCCAGGAACTAACCGAACTAACAGAGGACAGAGATCACTAACTATGGCTATTCAAAACAATTTTCAAGACAATAAATACACGATTGAGACGATGAATGCATGTGTTGCCTCTGAATTTGCATCTGAATAGCGCTCCCTCCGTGGGCGTGGCCGCATTAGCAGATAATGAGCTGAGTCAAGGACTTCTGACATGGCTCTCTTTTCATACAGATTACATAAACACAGAATGTTTGTTTTCGATTTGACTTACACAATTTAAAACCTGACATTTCAACGTTTTTTTAGACAGAAGTCTCATTTTTTTGTGATTAGTATTCACTAAGTTACAGTTCATTTTCTGAGAACTATCAGATTGGAGTTCGTTCAGAGGGAGACGAGAGATCATGCATCATGTTAGTTTTCTTTATTTTACAAAAAGCACAACATTTTGTTTTTACTCTGAGTGTACACAAATAAAAGAAGATATTCCACAGATTAAAATGGTGTATAACTCTTAATTGTATGTGCAACATTAACGGAGTATTTTGAGTCTCTTTCACACTGGTAAGAAAAAAACCACGGTGGTATCGCCGGCGATACCCTCAGACCTCAGAGTGTTAATCACAAAATAGACATAAACAACAAAACAAAAGTAAAGTGACATCTCCTCACAGTTGTTCCCACGGCTCTCGGCCATTCTTTCTGTGTTGTCTTAATTTTTTCTGGATTTATGATTTATACAAATGTATTATATTAAAAAAAATAGTGGTAGTGAAATGGAGACATACAATATTTACAATTGGATTAATCTTTTGAGAATTTAACAGTTAATTTTATTTTTTGGCAAACAAAGTGCTGCACAACAGAAGTTTACTGTTGAAATTAAAACATTGAATATACTGTATATTACTATTATTATACTTAATACATACATTATATACTTATATTTCTTAAAGTATTTATGTGCACCTTGTATGTTTTTTCGCTTATTATTAAAGTGTTGTATTGTTTGCAAAGCAACACATTAATGCCAGACTCTATTCAAATGAATTGCAAGTCGAGTCTCCAATGCGTTTCATGTGTTGATTTGTGGTTTCATGAGTAGAATGTTCCAAATCAGTCACTTTATTTCAGTTAAATGCCTGTGTAGGCAGTAGGTGGCTCGGCAGCTCACTAGGTTTTAGAACGGAGACATGAAGTCTTGGGAGTTTAGTTTTATTTATTTATTTTACCTCTAGCATTGTTTTTCTCTTCATAACTCTGCTTGTCTGTCTTTCATCCTGTGTGTCTCTGTGTCTATCGCTATGAGATTGTGTAGCACCTCTACAGTCTCACAGCGATGCTGAGAACAGGCCGCCAGAGACATGTGGCGCACAGGAGAACAGGATCAGTGTGTCTGCTATTTCTCATTTCAAGCATCTTGCGAGAAGAGGAAGCTGCAGACAGCTTATCATTTTGCCTTCTCCCGTCAACAGTACATCTGTAGCCAATGCTGTTATTTTCTCACAAACCTCCATACCTCTTTTCTGCTTTTTCTGATTTACAGATTAATTATTTTGGTTAAGAAAAGATTTGATATATAAATAGCATTCAAAAGTGCTATGTTTTTTGTTTTGTTTTCGAAAGAAGTCTCTTTTTGATCATGAAGGCTGCTTTTAATTGATCAAATATACAGTAAAAATAGTAATATTTTGAAGTATTATCACAATTTGAAGGAACTGTTTTTTATTTGAAAATATTTGAAAATTAAATTTATTCCTGTTATGCAAAGCCGAATTTTCAATGTTGGAAACAGTTGTGCTGCTTAATATTTTTTACTTTTTTCAGGATTCATTGATGAATAAAAGGTAAAAAAGAACTTTTATTTAAAATATAAATCTTTTGTGACAGTATACACTGCCATTCAAAAGTTTGGGGTCAGTAAATCTTTTTCTTTCTTTTTTATTGAAAGAAATTAATACTTTTATTCAGCAAGGATGTGTTAAAAATTGATAAAAAGTGATAGTAAAGACTTGTATTGTTCGAAAAGATTTCTATTTTGAATAAATGTTGTTCATTTTAACTTTGTATTCATCAATGAACCCTGAAAAAAGTATCACAGGTTGTAAAAATATTAAGCAGCACAACTGTTTCCAACATTGATAATAAATCATCATATTAGAATGATTTCTGAAGGATCATGTGACACTGAAGATTGGAGTAATGATGCTGAAAATTCAGCTTTCCATCACAGAAATAAATTATATTTTAAAATATATTGAAATAGAAAAGCATAATTTTAAATTGTAAAAATATTTCACAATATTACTGTTTTTTTTGTCCTGTATTTTTGATCAAATAAATGCATCCTTGATGAGCAGAAGAAAAATTAATGTTCCAAACTTTTGACCGGTACTGCATTTCGGCTGTGCTTGTCACAGTGCATTCTGGGATTGTCTTATGCACAAAAGATACATCAAAAACTGCATTTGAATATGGTTAAATATGATATGACCTGACAAGGTTTTGGAAGAGAGTTATAGTGTCAAAAGCAGAAAAATGTATAATCAATTCAACTAGTTGATATTATAAACTTAACAAAAATCCTGCACAGCTCTGGAAGACAAATTAAGTTGTAAATATCAAACACTGTGCATTGCATTAGGAAAATTTCACGCTTTTGCTCAACACCTCTAAACATTTGGCTTTAATTTCTGTCCCTGCTGAAGATCAGACAGTGGCTGATTATGTTGAGAGTTTGGGGCCGTACATGCGTTGGCCATATGGCTCACTTCCCTGACAACTTTGATCTTCACATCACTAGCAGAACGCAATTGTGTTTGTCACAGCTTGTTAGAGTAACCAGCCTCTTGGATGAAATTGCAAGCAAACTTCTGAAAAAAGAAACAAAAAAAGCGGAAAGAACATTTTAGCAGGGTGACTTGGAAGAGTGTGTGTTTTGCGTCTGTTTGAGTGATATCATTCCCACAGATAAAGACTGTGATAACAGGGTTCGATTCACATTTAGCAGTTTTTTTTTTTTTGAAAACTTTACATGTTTTATAAGCACTTTTGTTCCTTAAATGGAAAGTTTATCCAAAAATCTGTGATTTACTGACTTGTCTGGTCCTCACATGAAGTTTCCGCATGGCTTCAGAAGACTCTATAGTGTATGTGTAAAATGGACCACTTTTATAGTACTTTCTTTTATTATTACTTTTTTTTTTATCTTGACAGCCCCTTGTCACATCTGCTTTGTTAGCAAAAAAATAAAAATAAAATAAAAGCTGTTTTGACCTCCTTTTAGAGCTTGTCACACTGAGCTTATCTTTATAAACCTATGGGGCATGTTGTCACATTTCACTTCCATTCTTTCGGTGTAGGTCAAGAAAAAAGTATACACAGTATAAATGAAACAAAACCACATAATTGTATTGGACATGTGAAATTAAAGTGGGAAAAAATAAATACTCTGAACCCCAAGTCAATTTACACAAACTGAGAAAGTCAAAAAGTGTTACTTTGTGCCCCGCTCTCCCCTAAAACATGTAAATATCTTGAGCTTGTGTTAACCACAGACCTTATTTCAGGCATTTAACCAAAAACTTAATCGTTCTGATTTCAGTAAAAACTTAATCTTTCTGACTTCAAGTACAGTGTGAAATCATGACACATGATGATGAAAAACTAAGATAATTACTTTCCAAGTGTCAAGTATGAAAAGTATGAAACATTGAACAAGATGTATTAAAAAAGAGCTTGGTTTGCTGGTCTTAACTGGTCTTCCAACCTGCAGCAGTTTGCGGCTTTCGTCTGTTTGTTTGGAGAAATTATTCTTAAATCAGCTAAAATCAGGGTAGGAGACCAGCTAGACCAGTTTTTCTCAACTGGTGGGTCACAAGACCGTTTTGAGTGGGTCGTGGAGTGTGCAGTCAAAGAAATGGCAACAAATGTAATCCTTTGTTTTTCTGATGCAAGACTTTTATTTTGAAAGACGTGTGAAAGCTGTTAAATAAAACATCTCGCATCTCAGAAAAACATAATTTCCCGTCCTGTCAGCCGTTATCTGTGTATGTAGGGTACAACGGGGCTAAAGGCACCTTTGATTTTATTTTCCTCTAAACCACTAGATGGCACAACAACTTGCCGCAGCACTTTCCTAAATATCCGCTTTTCAAAATGCACGTGCAAATTTGTCTGATTCTTGACGCGATCGCGGGCAGCAACGCAAAGTTGATTCTGAGGTAGTTTGAGGTAATATTTCATGTTTTTTTAAAATGTTGTTGATTTAAGTAGCAAATAAGAATCTATTAAATTAATGTTTGTATTTTCAGACAAAGGTCTTCTTAATGATTTTCAGTTTTGTTTAAGGGAATTCAAGCAACAGTTTTTCAATAACGGAAGAATATGTAAAAGTATGGTATTTGGGGTAAAAAGCGCCGCTGATTTTGGGGCAAAAGACACAATAATTAACATGATAATGAGTAGCTGGCTGACTTTTCCATTTATTGACATGACATGGTTAGATTCAGATGGCAAATATCATATATCAAATTGGGTATCCATCTTAGAGATAATACCCATATTTAATGAAACAATCATATTTAATATATATATATATATATATATATATATATATATATATATATATATATATATATATATATATGTATGTATGTATGTATGTATATATATATATATATATATATATATATATATATATATATATATATATATATATATATATATATATACATACATACATACATACATATATATATATATATATATATATATATATATATATATATGTATGTATATATATATATATATATATATATATATATATATATATATATATATATATACATACATACATACATATATATATATATATATATATATATATATATATATATGTATGTATGTATGTATGTATATATATATATTAGGGCTGTCAATCGATTAAAATTACTAATCTAAATTAATCGCATACATAATTTTTGCTGTGAAAGTATTACATATTTCAATTCAAATAAATCAATGTATAATCAGCATTAGTGACATTAATGTTCAAAAACTCTTTTATTATTATTTTCACTTTTCAAATAATGGCCATAACAATCAACAATATGACCTTATATGCTAAGGAAATAAATTCAAAAGTGCTTCAGGAAGAAGATTTGATGATGTGTGCCGTAACACCAAGGTAATTGTGATTGCTAACTGACGTCCAGTGATTTACATGTTAAGTCAATGCAAAGACGCAAATAGACATCCTGCGGCAGGCTTCGCGCGAATTGAGTGTTTCAGGCGTTTGACACGCGTAACGCGTGATTCGCGCGAAACACATAAAGGAGTGGGAGAGCCCCTCTCATGATGCGAATTCGCGTCTGTTGTGAAGTGAATTTCACGAGCGAATGAAGCGAGTAAACTCAAAATGTCCAAGCGTCCAACTACGCGTAAATAGCGCGTTTTATTCGCGCAAGTCTGGTGTGAACAGTCGAATGGTGGCTAGAACGGCTCCAGGTTTAAAGGTCAATACGGAATGGATTAATCTGCGTTATTTTTTTTAACGCGTTATTTTTTCTCAGATTAATTAATCGAAATTAACGCGTTATTTTGACAGCCCTAATATATATATATATATATATATATATATATATATATATATATATATATATATATATATATATATATATATTATCATTTCATAATAAAATATCATTTATTGTTACTACTGTAAATCTATATTAAATATTATGGGATCTCCTTCAATGCTTTCAGAATCTTTACTTTTTAAAGTAATTTTGTTTCTGTATTTTTAAAATATATTTTATATTAACATAGGCCTATTTTAATGACAGTATATTTATTGAACACAAATGAATTCTTTTATTTATCAAAATAAACAGACAATAGTACAAACTTTGCTAAAGTGATTCTTTTGAACAAGTATTACCTAGTCATTATTAAAACCATATTATTTTAGCTAAAGTATTTGTATAAATACTGTGTGCCTTTTACCCCATGCTTCACCACCTCATACATTTATAATATTTTATACAAAATTAACCACTTTAATGATTTATTTTCACACGAAATCTGTTGATCCATCAATGTTCAATACAAACATATTTTTTCTGCTATCATACACTATGGGAGTAGTGAAAAGCAAATTTTGTCTTAAGGTGTGCCTTTAGCCCCGTTGTACCCTAACACATATTCGGTGCATGCACTATATCACTTTATTATAAATAAAGTGCAAAATAAATTACGAGCATGCAACCTTTTAGCGCTTTAATTCTTTAAATGCGTGTAGGTTTCGTGCATCTCAGAGCGGCTCCGTTCACAGTAAACGCTGCTCCACATGAACTGTTATCATTTACATGTGTCTCAAACTCCATCTCTACATATGCTATGAGTTTGTGTTGCTTATAACGTTCATCTAGGAACGAAATTGCACCATTCCATCAGACTTGTAACGTAAATCATTAATAAATCTATGCTAACACGGGAGAATACATCAGTATGTTTCTATATATATGAAGAGTTGTTCATCGCGATTTCAAAATAAAAGTTGATAGACTAACCCTCTGGGGTCTGAGGATTTTTGGGGCCCTGGAGAAGTTTTGAGCTGACTCACGGACGTCTGACGTGTCTCTCTTTTCATTCAGATTACATAAACAGAGAATATTTGTTTTGAATATTTGACTTACACGATTTAAAACCTGACATTTCAACGTTTCTTTAGACATAAGTCTCATTTTTTTGTAATTAGTATTCACTAAGTTACAGTTCATTTTCTGAGAACTATCAGATTGGACTTCATTCAGAGGGAGACGAGAGATCACGCATCATGTTAGTTTTCTTTATTTTGCAAAAAGCACAGCATTTAGTTTTTCCTCTGAGTGTACACAAATAAAAGAAGATATTTCACAGATTAAAATGAAGTATAACTCTTAATTGTATGTGGAAAATTGACAGAGTATTTTGAGTCTCTTTCACACTGATAAGAAAAAAAGCAAGGTGGTATCGCCGGCGCGACCGCCAGCTCGAGGGGGTTAAACGCTTGCTCTGAGTTTGCATGTTTTGATGTCCACATATTCTTGTTTAAGAAATTACATAATGTAAATAAGATGATTGTTTATATTACATATATTATATTATGTATTTTAATAGTGTTGTTCTATAAAACCATATGATTACTTGCTTTTGATACTTTATTTGAACCAAAAACGATTGTATTATTCTTATTATATATGTACTTTAAGTCATTTTTAAAAAGGCTGTTCTTTGCTTAGGTCTATTTTTATTAAGATTAATCATCAAATTAATCGTCAAAAATAATTGGCCGATTATTCGATTATTCGCCGTGGTAACGTCATAGATATATGTTAGCTGGGAAGGATTGCATGCAGGTATGATGTTCATGCTATTCATCAGGAGCAGTATTTATAAAACTTGTTCATATTTTTTTTAGGAACTAGGTTAAATTCATGGCCAAACCAGTTCAGAACCACTGAGCTAGACCAATCTACGTCAGCTTAAAACAGCACAATAGCTCAGGCCAGTTTAAGCTGTCATTTTTTCAGCTTGGCGAGTGTGAAAAGCCCTTTTGTGTTCCACGAGTTTTGAGCGACATGTGTGTGATTAGATAATGACAGAATTTTCATTTTTAGGTCAACTATTCCTTTAAAGTCTCCTCAAACCCTTTTTCCCCGCTCAACACACACAGTTTGTGTTCGGCAGCCAGCTCACCCAGATGTTAAAGTGTTGTTTAGCCGCGTCCCTGAACGCTGCTGCTTTCCATCCAAAGTTTGACGAGAATCTCATGGACCTGTTGATCCATCCGTCGCCCCCACATACACACACACACACACACACACACATCTGGAGTTAGGAGAGATATGATTGATGAGAGAATTCCACTGGTGGTCTGTGGGAGACTCGGAGGAGGTCATGTCCCACTGGAGAGGCTCTAGCCGAAGGGATGCTTATCACCTTCTCACACCCACTCACTGTCCGACCAGGCCAGCCACTGTCTGCTTGAGTGTGTGTTTGTGTAAATAGGACATTTACGCATTTATATTTACGCATTTATATATGCATTTGTGAGATACTTCTATCCAAATGCTTTACGCAAGTACGCAGACACAAACACTTGATCCATTTGAACACATTTGTTTTGATCTGGCGATACATTTGATATTTCTGGTCACACTTTAGTTTAGGGTCCAATTCTCACTATTAAATAATGGTAACACTTTAGTATAGGGAACATGTATTCGCTATTAACTACGTCAATAAACTCCTAATTTACTGTTTATTAATAGTTAGTAAGGTAGTTGTTACGTTTAGGTATTGGGTAGGATTAAGAATATAGCATAAGGCATTAATATGTGCTTAATAATCACTAATAAAGCCAATATTCTAGTAATATGCATGCTAATAAGCAACCTTAAAATAAAGTGTTACCTAAATAACTATTAACTACAACTTTTGCCTCAATAAACCCCTAATTACTGCTTATTAATGGTTAGTAAAGTTGTTAAGTTTAGGTATTGGGTAGGATTAAGGGTAAGGTCATGCAGAATAAGTCATTAAAGGATTAGTTTACATAAAAATAAAAATTATCCCATGATTTACTCACCCTCAAGCCGTTCTAGGTGTATATGACTATCTTCGTTCAGCCGAACACAATCAGAGTTATATTAAAATATATCCTGGCTCTTCCAAGCTTTATAATGGGAGTGAATGGGGCTTGAGATTTTGAAGCTCCAGAAACGTGCATCCATCCATCATAAAAGTAATCAGAGTTAATAAAGGCCTCCTGAAGTGAAGCGATGGGTTTTTGTAAGAAAAATATCCATATTTAAAACTATAATAACTAGCTTCCGGCAGACGGCCGTATGCATTGATTTACGGTGAAAGAGTGACCTCTGAAGCGACCTAGGAGTATCGTAAGTTTAGACGCCTCTCGTGGTTCAAACAAATAGGGCTGGGCAACAATTTCAAGCTCCTCCAACATTTCTCTTTCAAATTTCTCGTTTTAGACTTCTAATTCATGATCGGTGTTTTGATCTATCCTCTGCGCTTCCGTGTTCTTCAATACGTCATGCGTCGGGTCAGAGGTCACTCTTTTGCCGCAAAGCGATTCTTACGGCCGTCTACCGGAAGCTAGTTATTATAGTTTATAAAGTTTTAAATAGGGATATTTTTCTTACAAAAATGTATCACTTCTCTTCAGAAGGCCTTTATTAACTCCCTGGAGTCATATGGATTACTTTTATTATGGATGGATGCACTTTTTTGGGCTTTAAAATCTCATGCCTCATTCACTACCATTATAAAGCTTGGAGGAGAGAAAGAAGATAGTCATATATGCCTAGGATGGCTTGAGGGTGAGTAAAGCTTGGGATAATTTTCATTTTTGGGTGAACTATCTCATTAATGCTTTATAAGTACAAATAAACAGCCAATATCCTAATTTGCATGCATATTGCATATGAGAATTGGACCCTAAACTAAAGTGTTACCATATTGCTTTATAGCTTTAATTTATTTTCATTTCAGTTTTAGTAATTTTAGTACAACATAAACTTGTTTAATGTTAGTTGCAAAGGCAACATTTCAAAATTAAGTTTTCCGTCTAATATTTATATTTGACTTTATTTCTACTTTATTTTAATTATTTTCAATATATATATATTTTTTTGAGCAAGCCATAAATGCAATGCGACTGATCACTCTATATTATCATTTCCATTTCATACAGTTAGAGCAGGGGTCTCAATCTCAAATTGGCTGGGGGCCGTTGCTGTGATTGACACCTCATAGGAAGGCCATTTTAACATTCAAGAACAAGCAAGCACAACATTTCTGAAAATTTACTTTCCTTTGCATTATTTCTCATTTACATCAAATGCCTTTATTAAAATATTTTTGCCATACTTAACAAAAAATGTAAACAGCAGAGTCTCTATCATTGTTACATACAATAATAGTGTTTAACAGTGCAAATATTTTCCCTTACTTTATTTTAACTTAAATAACATCAAAATCTTGCACTGAACAACACTGTACTGAACAAATGCAATCCCTGAATATATTTGTACACTCTTCTATTTCTTGCCAGACACCTGACAGCGCTTCTGCTCACACAGCTGAGCCACATTTGTCCAAGATGCCGTTTGAGCATCGGTAACGCTTATTGGTAGCATTGGACGCGTTTCGGTGGCTTAAATCGACGCTCGCGTCTTGCGCAAGTTTTTTACTGTAATTTAGGCAAACGTGCTCATTATAGAAACATTGTGGTCGCGGTGCACATGCGGTGCGGCACGCTCGTTTTTCCAGGTGCACCTATGCCGCGGCGAGATGAAAACATCTCAACTTTTCAGAATGCCACAAATGCACCGCAGGTCATGCGACAAGGACCAACCAAAGAGCTTCAAATGGCCGTAAATGGCCCGCGGGCTGGCAGTTTGAGACCACTGAGTTAGGGGCTTTCCAAAAAATGTAAAATCTATTTGAATATATTGAAACTTTTGCATTCTATATGCTGCTTGAAAAAAAAAATATATATATTGAATGCGTAGCTACTTTTTTGAATGGCCGTCAGTGGATTGTTGATGCTAATTTCTGCTTTATGCTGAGAACACATACAGTACTTTCATTGCATTATGAAGTATGGTCTGATGCATCTTTTGTAATGTAGGAACTTATAAAATCGAGTTTGTAGTGTCAGAAGCATACTTCAGTATATTTTAGGACTTGCAGTGCAAACCCACGACCATGCTAATGCTAGCAGTGCTGTTCTAACAGTTGTGCTAGCAACAGTGTCTGGGCCAAATCTGGCTTACATTGGGTACTTCTAATTTACAACTAATTAATCTTAAGGAGTTGTGGGTGACCTCTGGGGTGGAGATGGTTGAAGTTTGGCTCTTTTCCGACTGACATCTGTGGATTTTGGCACCGTTTAGGGCAAGTTATGGCTGATTTCTGGGGAGATGGAAGAAGTTGTGGGTGAGTTTTGGTCTGCTCCTGGCACTGATCTGGTTTTCTTTTGGTAAGCAGCTTTTGGGCCAATCTTGGACTGTAATTCGGAGTGGTATGTAGGCCAAACTCACAGCTGAAATTCAAGCAGAGTCAGCCAAGAATCAATTTGCTGTTTGGAATGAAACATCTTGCCCAGACAAATCAGCCTCCCCGTTTTGAGCAGTATGTTTGTATATTTTAAGGTAAACGTGTGGTAATGATAGACAATCAGGATAAGCTACTGTTAGCAAGTGTTTGCATTTAGCTGTATTTACCCTGTACATTTGTGTGATTTGTTTTGGCAGAACAAATTGAGGTAAACTGAAACTGATTTTTCCCCTCCCATTCAACAGTATGCTTTAGACATGGTTCTATTTTTCAAATTTGTTGTATGTTTGCACTAAAAATGTTTACTGTGGGAAGAAGACTGATCAAGTCATGTGGGAATGATTGTATTTACAAGATACACGTGGGGAATGTTTTTGAGCCCCTTTCCAAGTTGGGGGCTAGTCAATTTAAGAAAGGCGGAAACTAACTGCTATTGATCATAAGTTGTAAATGTTGTATAATTTTATTACAGTTTAGTTTGCACTCATAATGCTCGAATAGCTACTGTATGCATACAAACTTAAAACAGAATAGCTACCACAAAATATCTAGGCTTTCAAAATTCATCACCATAATGAGAGTTAAAACAACAACATCCTTCTGCAGTGATGTTCTGATAACAATATATTTTTCCTGTTATCATGCCATTGCTAACAGAGTGATCACGCAATACATATTATTATAGGCCAAACTTCATGTGTTCATTCAGAGACAGTGCTCTAGTGCACATTTCAAAGTCCTGGATGTAGAGTCTTATACAATGTCTTATTGGCAAAATTCACTGCGTTCAATCCAAAATATGTGGGCTGAGGGAGTTTTTGATTTGATTTTAATATGTAAGAATTTTCATGTATTAATTGCTTTTTATCGCCAATGTGTGAACGAAACTTAAAAATTAGACCTTCTCTAACTTCCTAGGTTGAAAGCCTGAAGGCTGATTTTTATGTGAAGGACTTGGAACGTTTTTGCCGGGAAAATCAAAAGGATGTGACATCTATGTGATCTCTCTTCTGTCCAATGGGGCTCATTCATGAAACTTTCGAGCAAATTCAGAGTAATTTGCGCGTAAAATAGACCTTTACGAAAACTCTCCTCCGGATTCGCAAATGCTTCGGTAGTTAAACGTGTGTATATTAATGAATTCCAAACATGAGTAACATTCCAAACATTCAAAAATACAGTAACCAGCAATATTAACTTCTCCATTGTTGTCCAGTTATTGTACAAGTAGGATGATTGGTGGGTATAGTATTTGTCCTGCCCCTCCTCCACTGTGATTGGACGGCTGGGTAAAAAGTGACAGTGACAAGCGTTAACAGTTAAATCAAATCATCTCGTGAAATGTATCAAAATGCAGTGTCATCGGTTTGCCTAAATTAGAACACAGAACTTTCTGTTTTATGCACCATTTACATGTGGCAGGGAGCAGGTTTAATTTTCTTTCTTACTAACTAACATTTTGAAAACATGTGAATCCAAAAATTTGTGTCAGAACGGCTTTATGAACGATTTACACAAAAATTTGTTTTGCTCGTGTTTCATGAACGAGGTCCAATGACACATAAAACGAATGCTTATACAATGTTCAGGATAATGCCTAAAGACTAAGAGTTATTCTGTAATAAATACTGTGTAAATGCAAACATATCCATATAAATATAAACATATAAATTGCTAGCTGCAATTCACTTAATGGCCACCGGTGTCGCTAATATCAAGAGTTTCTGAATTCTAAATTTTTTTCTTTTTGTTGTGTGTTTATTTTGTCATTGAGAGGAAAGAGCACAGCACATATTTACATATTCATCTAAACTTCACTCTCAGCAGCGTCGGGATGTTCGTTAACAGTATAGATATATCAAATATCTTTTTATGTCTTAGCGAAGAATGAAAAAGAACTTCGCTGTGAGTATATCGGGGCATCGAATCATGTTCAGTTTCTTGTATGTTACATGTGCACGGATACGAGCGTGAGCAATAAATTGCTAGCTGCAATTCACTTAATGGCCACCGGTGTCGCTAATATCAAGAGTTTCTGAATTCTAAATTTGATTTAATCATTCAAAGTTTGATTTATTCCTATGTAATGATTTATTTGCACTCATGATGTGCACTAGCAGCACTAGCACAGGCTCTCAGGACTGACAGAAAACAGGCTCTGATTCATTAATACCACATAATGTTCCTTTAATTCATAATTCAAAAGTACATATTGAGCATGCAAGACATGTGTCGCTCCGCTGTTATATTTACTACAGTTTTCTCATTTTCAGTGTTAGAGATCTGACCAAATCATTCAAGAATCTTTGCAACTAATTGAATATTATTTTATTAATAATTTGTTAATTGCATACGACATTTATTTAAATATGATCAAACAATAGATTGTATTATTTAGGTTTTAGGTGAGTTTGAGTTTGCGTATGTCATGAGTTTGCAAGTATGTTTTTTTTTTTTTCCTTCGCTAAATAAGGTCCTTACTTGTACTTATTTAATTGGGTGAAAGCTTTGCACCATAAACCTCAGACTAACTTTTCAAACTAATGTTGCAATATTGGCTGAAAAACGTCCATTGCAGAGTATTTTTGTCCTTGCCATAAACTGATCCATTAAACTGATTATAGTAATTCATCTAGTGACTATTCGGCTACACAAACCGTGATTTGTTGCATCTTTGTTTGAAAGTACTCTTGGAGGAGAGAACGTAAGTGACAAACAAACATGATCTATCTAACAAGCATATTATTTGTTACAACGAAGATCTTTCCCAAGGAGCAGTCTTGGCAATCAAAGTCTTTACCTAAACTGACAAGTATAGAGGAGTTATATGAGGTCACACAATATTCTGGAGAGCTCTTGTCCAACATATACTTTCAGCTCACTCAGTTCTGAGTCTTGACAAATCAAGAGAGACATGGGAATATGAAGTGAACACCACTATGGACCAAATGCTTTTTTTTCCCCAGAACAATGCAGTGACATTGGCTCTGACTGGCTTGGTGAATTACCTTGCTGTCTAGCTACTGCGTTCTCACTAGAATTTGGATCAAACCCATTATTTGAATCAAGTCTCGATTCAAACTCACTTACTGGATTATATACTAACCATATTACACAGCGTAAAAGCTGAATAGTTATAATCCAGAAGTGAAATATTTCAGATGTGGCTTAGAAAGTACATTCTTGCATTCTCCAATTGGGTGCAGTAAAGTTAAAAATGTTGGCAAGAGGTTAGAAGTGCAGTGGCCAAAATATTGGACACTCCATTTCCAGTGGACTCAGAGCGTTGTCTCTTAGGAAATTGCACTGATTTTAATCTCAGACACAACCACCAAATAAAATATACAAACACTGCCTTCACTGTTGCTAGGAACTGCATGAACTCCCAAAATGCATCCCTCTTGTAAAAAATGCATTGGGTTAAGAAAACAGAATGATGAATTTAGGATGATTTTATTGACTACCTGCTTATGATTTGTTTTCTTGCATTCTACCATTTTTAATAAAATGTATAGGTCATCGTTGAGATACCTGTAATATATCAAAATGGACTTGATTTTCTAAAAAAAAAAGGAAAAAGAAAAAAAAGTGAGATGTGCTGGATCAACGGAAAATATGTTGGGATGTTATGAGTGGTTGCCAGGGTGTTGCTTAACAGGGTTACACTTTATTTTGATGGTCCACTTTAGACTAACTATAAGTAACTTTGCAACTACAGGTCAACTAACTCTCAGAGTGTTAGTAGACTGTTAGGTTAGGGTTCGGGTTAGCAGAATAAGTTGCCAAGCAGGGCGTGACATGAACTTTTTTGCTCTCCAGCCACAGTGTCTAGTGGTTTACCAAAGTTACTAGCCACTCAGCATTTACACTGGTTACAATTTACACATTATACCATGGGGGAAAACTGCCATATAGATATTTTTAATATTATCTCATAATTTGGCAGCAGGTTTATTAGGCTGCTGTCACTTTAAGACCTGATGCACGGATCCAATATACTGTTCCACATGCGTTTTCTTTCTCAACTGTTTACGTTCACTTAAAACATAACTGACTGTGTTTACATGAGTACTTGCCAAGACTGGCATTTTGACATTATTTTGTGTTTATTTGACAGTTTAAGTGCAATAATCAGCGAATAAGAACTTAATTTAGTACTGAGAGGCGGCTTTATGTGTGCGTGAGCACAAAATCTGCAGGAATGAGTAAAATTATGTGTGTCGACTCACTGTTGGAGATATGAGAGAGAGAGAGAGAGAGAAAGAGCAGCTGGTATCGTGTATCTATTCTGAGGAAAATGAGTATTGAAAGCATTTCAGATATTTCAGTATCAAAAAATAGATCAAATCGATCGATCGAACATTGCAACTACATTGCACTTAATTTATTATTTCAGATGGCTGTTTAAAAGAGTACAACTAAAAACATATATAAATTCAAGCCACCAGAGTGGCTAGTAGGAGTGACTACGTTACACGCCACTGCTGAAATACACCTGCATTTGCCGGGTGTTAATATCAAGCGCTGTTGACATGTACTTGCAAACACACTTATAGTCAGTAGAATGTCTGTTATTGGACCATCATAATAAAAAGTGAGCAGATATTAAGCAGACAGTCTACTAACCGAAGTTACTTATAGTTAGTAGATAGTAGAAAGTTGAGCATCGAAATAGTGTAACCAAGCTGTTCTGAAGGGCTTTTAGTGCACTGCTATGCAAAATAATATTTCTGGTTGGGGAATTTAAGAAATTCCTCTCTATTCCAAGTTTTAAACTTGGTGTAACACTTAGTATGAGAAATAAATACCTTATCAATCACCATCATTTTTAAAAAAATGTGGTTTAGTGTATATTGAGGTCCATTTAGACATATGTACTTGCACTCAAAACACTAAATTGTCATAATGATCGTGAAACATTTAGATTGTGTTTATTTAGTAATTTTCCTTTCATTAAAACAATACAGAACAATACATAAACAACGGAATGATTGCAGGCAGGTGTTGGACACAGGGAATAATATGGAGAAGAAGGAAAATTCCCACACACTGCTGTAGCTGTCAGTAAATCTAACATATTTTTAAAGATTATTTGGCCTTTGTTAGACAGATTTTTTTTTTCACTTCATTAAACAAACACCAAAAACATAAACGGGGTTCATTTTCAGGTGTTTAATGTGAAGTATTTAAATAATGACATACATTTGGCATTAATGAGGGTGTGCAGTGCATCTGAATTATACGAATATTCAAGTCAATATGAAATCATAATGTAAACAAAGACTGTGTGACTGTGTGCTAGATCAGAAATCTGTGAGTAACCTGAGAGAGGTGTTTGGTTTTCCTCTTTTGCCAGACGCACCGGTCTGGTGCGCTGCATTAGCCAGTATTGTGAAACGACACCTCTGTAGCCGCTCAGTCATGAGATGCAGTAGAGACGTCTGTGTGCGGCTGCCAGCGGAGTCTGCCATCTTTTGCTCTTATTTTCTCAGATTTTCACTGAGTTCTCTGGTGTGTCGTTCATGTGCCCAGTAAATGAGAACCCAGTGAATATCGTGGATTTTCTGAGTCACACATTTGTTACGTGGTCCTGCTGTCATTGAGTTTCTCTCCTTCCTTCTGGCTTCAAGCATCTTGCCGTACAATTGGACTGACCTTCATGCTGTAAAAATGAATGGTAACACTTTATTTCAATGGTCCCCTTTAGACATTCTGTTGAATATAAGTAGCTTTGCAAGTACATGTCAACTTATTCTACCAACCCTAACCCTAGCTCTAAAAGTCTACTAATACTAATACTGTAATGAGTTAGTTGACAGGTGCACATTATGTATAGTCAACAGAATGTCTAAAGGGGACCATCAAAATAAAGTGTAACCAAATTTATGGTCTTTTTTTGTATTTATTGTATTGTAATTTATTGTATTTTCCTAGTTTAGTGTTCTTACCCCATGATTTGTGTTATTTTAGTATTATTTATATGCTATTGTAGTATTCAATTTATTTCAATTTTATTTTAAGTTTTAGTAATTTTAGTTCTGAGTACAGAGGCTTTAAGTTTTTCATGCAATTTATATGTTATTTTATTTCAGCTTTATTTCAATTACCAGCAACTATTTGTAATTAGTTTAGTTTTGTTTAACAATATCAACTCTGATTAGGCTGATTACATTTTTAAAACTGTTCAAATGAAGGATCATGTGACACTGAAGACTGGAGTAATGATGGTGAAAATTCAGCTTTGATCACATGGAATAGTGCTGTCAATCGATAAAAAACAATTAACTAATTAATCGCACATTTTTCTGTAATTTGTCGCAATTAATCACAACTAACATTAAAGTTTTTCTTATATTTTTATATTGTAATAATTTCACATTTAATCTCCAAATGAATGTAGAAACAACATAAATATTTTAAATACTTGTTTAATGGCATCATTTTATGAATGAAGGCCAGTATCACTGATACTAATACTGTACTGATCAATTTTATCCATTAATTGTAGCCATTCAACATAACTGAAAGCTTTCGATCTTAACATTTATTAGGCTTTAAAAAATGTAAGAACTTTTAATTTAAGATAACTTAAAACAATCTTATAAATGTCACATTTACCTGGGCCCTTCAATAGATCAAGGCTTAATTTTTTTCTTTTGGCCCAGTCAGACTGGTTCAGATTTTACTTGCCCTGCCAAAATGCACAACAAAAAAGTTATTGTTTTCATTGTTTTTGACCTATGTAACCTTGTAAACTGTGCTTTAAGATTTTCAGGTACTTCTAACAGGTAAGAAAAATACAGAAATTGAATAAAGTTATCGAACACGTCAAAATCTTCACTGCAGAAATTATAAATTAAAAATTAATCCTTATTAAAGCCACAACGAGAGCAGTGAGTGATTTTCTTTTTCTTTTGTTCTTTGATTAACATTAATGACAAATAGCAGCAGGTAGGCTGCTGTCACTTTAAGAGCTGACGCACATGACACGGATCTGACGCACATCCTATGTCCTCACAACTCATTACAGTCATTTAAGATTTAACTTATTTTACAATTGAGCTTACAAGGATACTCGACAAAACTGGCATTTTGGCATAATTTTGTGTGTTTTTGTCCATTCAAGCACTCTGAAGCGGCTTTCTGTGTATATCTATGAGATGCATCGATATAATAATCGGCCAATAATCGATATTGCCTGATAGTTTGAAAACACCTGATAGTCAAGGCTGATATATTCTGTCAATCAAAAGAGGGCTGGAAAATGCACTGAAATTGTGCTTTGTGTAAAGAAAATGCTAAAAATCCTGTTTGATGTTCAATATTAACAGTAATTTTATGAATTAATTACATTCAGAAAGTTCAGAAATATTAATTTTATCTTCAGAATTTAGTTAATGTGTGTTAATATTAATTTGAGGAATGTGTTCATGTTTATAACTGATACCAGTTACTCTGAAACAAGTTGATGAAATGGACAGAATGAAGTTTTTGCATTTCTTTCAAAATATAATTATATATAATTATCATTAATAAAAGGCAGAACCCCCAAACTACACTGTAACCCTGAATAAGTTAGGCTCACTCAAAAATTGAGGTAATCAGTTACATTTTTAAGTAATTTTTAACAATTTTAAGTAAGCAGAACTATCAAGTTTTGAGTAGTACTCATGCATGTTAATTCCTCCTAACTTGAAGTACTGAGTTAGCTAACTCATACATTTTGATAGCAATTAACATAAAATATTTAGTTAATTCACTTTTTTATTTAGAGTTCTTGTAAATCAAATGAGTTATTTACTTCACTGTAAACCCTAAGGAAATACAGAAAATGCCAACTTGCTAATTTTCTTACATGTTAACAATAGCATGGTATAGGGGTGTAACGGTACACAAAACTCACGGTTCGGTACGTACCTCGGTTTTGAAGTCACGGTTCGGTACAGTTTTCGGTACAGCAGGTGGAGAGAAAACTAAACATAAAATTGCTTTTTTTTATTATTAAACAGAGGTTTACTGAACAAATTGTGTTTTTGTCTTTAAATATATTAAATTAAATTAAAACTAAAAGTTTCTTAAGGATAAAAAAAATGATCTCTGCTAATGCTATAAACTATGTAGGGAGCCCTAACTTGAAAGAAGCCCAAACTATTAGCCTAAATTCAATTGCTTTTTATTTTTAGATAAAATAATCAACACTCAAATAACAAATTGTATGCAAACCTGTAAGCTGCACCTAAGGCAGTTTTTGCATTAACTTCTAAATGTTTTTACTCCAATTCGTTGTTGAAATATAATCATTTCTACACAGTGGCTGTTATTTTAACATCAGATTTATTTAAACATACATTAAATAGCCTAATCAGGATATCACTAAAAGATTAAGTAAAATAATGAATATATTGGCTAATACAGTGCATATATTAAGCGAAAGAGTTCATTTCTCTAGCGAACTAACAAGCTGTGAACACTGAATGGCTTTTCTGAGGTAAATGCATCATGACATATTGTTGAATACGGACGCTTTCATTGATGTCTTTCCACCGTTGAAACACTGAATGAGCGATTACATGAGATATGACCGTTTCAGTAAGTTGTACTGAATCTTGCAACATACCTTCAGATGTTCTTTCATGTTTATTCTGTAACTAGTATTAAGGAGGAAGAGATGAACACATTCACTTGCGCTCCGCGCTCGCGCTGCCGGTTGAACTGAGGCGCCTGTACAGTGATCTGTCACCCCACATCAAAGCACGTCAAAATGGCATTTTCTGTTTAAACTTCATGATTTCGTGGACAGAATTTGAAGGATGACACTTTGTTTCTTATCGAAAGTAACAAAACGCAGAGCTTATTGCGGTTATTGGTGGTGAATATTGGTTGCAATGTAATGCTTCTGTACACACGTGCACCGTACCGAAAGCCCTGTACCGAAACGGTTCGGTACAAATACGTGTACCGTTACACCCCTAGCATGGTATAACACTTACTGAACAAGTACAGCAACTTAAAACATGTAACTTACCTGCTCTCAAACCAAGCCACATGTGTCACTTGTCATCATGATGGTAACTCTCCAAAAACCCATATTAACAGAAACTCTTCTAAATTAGCATAAAACATTAATCCCTTATTAATCCCTTACCATTAATTTTGCACAAAAAAACATTATATAACACTTAATTTTAGCATTTACTCTCCCTTTCGAGTGCCATGGGCAAAGCATGCTGGGGCATAGAAATCCCAGCCCAGTTTCAGTTAAACTTAAAGGGTTACTTCAGGATTTAGCATTAAGCTTTGTATTAGTAGAATACCACTAGTATTTTCGAATTAGCGTGCTTTCCCCCTTCATATCAGCCCGAGATGAGAGATTTATGCATTTTTATTCTGTAAAAAAGCCTCCGATGACGCAAAAATCGTCATTTTGCGTCATCGGAGGCTTTTTTGGCCAGAGGCTTAAAACTACAGCCAGTAATAGCAAGTAGTTCCGCATTTTTTCACCACGCCCATACATATGCGCGTTTGAGGTTACTCACGGACATAGATCAAAGATTTTATCAAAAGTGGGTGTCAATTATATTTTTAAGCTTACAGTAATTAACTTTATTTTGTCTGCACTACATCAGTGGTTCATCTCGCAAATGTATCGGTCTCTGCAGTCATCTCAACCAATACAGCAACAGGCTTTGGTGGTAACGTTAGCATAAATAGATAAATAAACTCAGTTTTACAGAACAGTGGCTTACTTTGATAACAGTCAACTTATATGCAACTTATATGTAATTGTCTATCTAACGTTACGTTGCTAAGTTTGCAGTTTTACTGCTACCTACAACACTACATATAGGCTACTGTGTTATCAGTCTAGTATCAGCGAGTCTTACCTCTAAGCGAATACGCTTAGTGCCAGATGCCCAGGCTGTTCGTCCTCTGGGAAAGTGAATATCGATGGTATCGCGGTGTCCTTCAGAATGGTTCTCTTCATTGCAAAGATATTTGGGTCGTAGTCCTCGTGCTTGAAATGGAGACTACATATTCTGCGGTTTTTTAGGTTTTCTATAACGGTGTCATCTCCAAACTTCGGGTGTTTGATGGCCCGCAGCCACTGTTTACATCGCTCCAAATCTTTAACTTAATCGGAAAATGATGGAAACTTACTTGTCCTTTCCTGGTTTTGGGTGTACATCCAGGTACAAAGCAATTTAGCACCATTTCGCTGTAAATGTATGAACTAACTCACGATTTATTTGTTTGAATTTTCCTGGTAATGCCGCCTGTAACCGATAGGCGTGGTTTGGGCGTGGCCTCGCAAGGGCAGCAAAACAAGTGCATTCTGGGAGTTGTTGTCTTTCATCCACATTAGTCAAAAATACATTTTCTGCCTTTTCTCAGTCTAGAAAGCTCCAAATTTAAAAATAATTTCACATTTCTACTACATAAATGACCAATTTTAAATACACATTCATCTTTCCAGGGGTGAAGTACCCCTTTAAGTTAGTCTAAATTAAAAGAAATGAGTTCATACAACTCAAAACAATAAAACAGTTCCGTTTACTTGAAATATGTCAGTGTTGTGAACTCAAAAGAAAAAGAAAGTTCTAAATACTCACAGCAGTTAATTTAACTGAACTAATTTGTTCAATTTAAGTTCGTCCTACTCAAACCAATTAAGTTTTTTGAGCGTTCGGGTTTACAGTGTATCAGTATTGTTATCGGTAGATATCACTCTGAATAATGAGCTATTGGTATCGGTGGAGAAATTTAGCATCGATGCATCTCAAATACACACACACACACACACACACACACACACACACACACACACACACACACACACACACACATGTTTGTTTTTGTGAATTGTGGGGACTTTCCATAGACTTCAATGCATTTTACACTGAACAAACTGTACATTCTATCCCCCTACCCTGCCCCTACCCCTAAACCTAACCCTCACAGGAAACTGTGCAAACTTTTACTTTTTCACAAAAACTCATTCTATATGATTTATAAACCCATTTACATTGTGGGGACCGCTGGCTGGTCCCCACGATGTAGGTGAACTCAGGTTTATATTACATCATGGGGACATTTGGTCCCCACAATGTAATATAAACAAAAGCACACACACACACACACACACACACACACACACACACACACACACACACACACACACATATCTATCTATCTATCTATCTATCTATCTATCTATATATATATATATATAGATAGATAGATAGATAGATAGATAGTTTATATATATAAACTATAGATAGACAGTTTATATATATATAAACTGTCATAAACTGTAGCTGAAAATTAATATCTCAGTTCATGTTTCATTAGCCATGGTTGTCAAGCCCTAAGCTAACCTTTAACTAGCATTAGCCAACAGACTCCTCAGCTGCAGCGTAGATGCTAAATGAGTGTTGATTTCTCCTCTAAAGCGTTGATGTGATCTCTTCCAGTCCCATTTTCATGTGAGAGGTTTGTGATGAGAGGAGACAGGAGTAAACTGGGTGCTGTTCTACCTATCGAGCCTGGAGAAAATCCATAAAGATTGGCTGCCCATCAGGAAGTCTTATAGAAGAAGAACCTGCGATACTAACTTTTAAAACAATAGGGATTTGAAATTTAATCTGAGGCCAATTTACAGAATAGCTCTTGACTGGAAAGTTTAGTCTTCAGGGAGATGGATCGGCGTTAGATCATTGTAAAAGCTGACATCCCATCACCGCTGCGAGGTTAGCTAGTCAAAGCCCACCGCTGCTAGTCTGTTTTCATTGGCAATCGCTGACGGACTGTTTAACTAGGACTGCGGTCCAACATGTGAAATTAAGAAAGCCTCTACACACACATTCATGGTAATAGAACTGAACAAGCAGAGATGTTACATTTTCCAAACGAAAATGAGCAAGAATTTGCAGAATGCAGGAAGAAATCTGCCTTTCCCACAGAACAACTGCACATTATCCTTTTTCAAATGGAGGTACACTACTGCTCAAAGGTTTGGGGTCAGTAGGGTTTTTATTTTTGGAAGAAAGGATTCATTGATTTGATGCACAAACTCTTTGAACAACAAACTGAAATATTTGAAGAAAATTGGTTGTTATTCACTGAAAATCTTGTCCTCCACTGCTGCACATGAATCTCATTCAATGCATATTTAAAATGGCACTGTGTGATGTCACACTCAGATAAATCTGCATGTAAATGAGATTTCAGAACAGAGTTGTTCTTAGTCAGAGTCTCTCGTGTCTTATTGCTTCATTACAGTCTTGGCTGCTTTTAGATCAGACATATGGGAGGTTGAGGTCAGTAAATGTGAGCTTCAATAGATTTGACACCAAATAAAAAGGCAGTCAGAGCTAGACGTTAGTATATTTTGCTCTATGAATTGTATCAACACACATGAGTTTGAGTGGGTAAAGAAATCAAGCAAAAGTATTCTGGAACGCAAGGAGCTCAGCTAATGTTCAAGGTCAGTGTGTAGCTGGTGTCCAAGTGGGATTTACTGGTGGGAAAAGTGAAGGAACACCATGGATAGGTGGGTGACCGAACATAAATAAAACTGGAGAATGAATTAATGTTTTTCTTCTAAAAATGTTTGTCCAGTAATAACATTTACAGCTGAGAACGATGCGATTTTCAGGTCAAAAGTGGAGAAACCTGAGATCTACAAGTAGAGGGCATCATTGAACAGCGTACTATGAAATTTCTTGCCTTTGTCCTTTTTTTCATCGTCCACCGGTCAAAAGTCTCTTCTGCTCACCAAGGCTGCATTTATTTGATCAAAAATACAGTAAAAACAGCAATATTGTGAAATATAAGTACAATTTAAAAAAAACTTTTTTTATTTTAATATCTTTTAAAATGTAAATTATTCCCATTAAAGCAAAGCTTCATTTTCAGCTGAATTGACATCAGTGTCACATGATCCAGAAATACTGTAAGTAGCACATGTTGGTGTTTTTGTGTCTTATAGTCCTCAAGAACGACCCGCTCAGATGAGGAGAGGGACACTGGTTGGGATGCCTGGGGCATGTGGAGTGACTGTTCTCGTACCTGTGGAGGCGGAGCCTCATATTCTCTACGCAGGTGTCTCAACGGAGTGTAAGTGAGCATGTGCACACACACACACACACACACACACACACATGTTTGTTTTTGTGAATTGTGGGGACTTTCCATAGACTTCAATGCATTTTACACTGAACAAACTGTACATTCTATCCCCCTACCCTGCCCCTACCCCTAAACCTAACCCTCACAGGAAACTGTGCAAACTTTTACTTTTTCACAAAAACTCATTCTATATGATTTATAAACCCATTTACATTGTGGGGACCGCTGGCTGGTCCCCACAATGTAGGTGAACTCAGGTTTATATTACATCATGGGGACATTTGGTCCCCACAATGTAATATAAACAAAAGCACACACACACACACACACACACACACACACACACACACACACACAGATGCATTCATATCTTTCTGACTTGTTGAACACCAAGCCTTACTTTAAACCGATTGTGTAAAAATGCTACATTAAAAACCTGTTAAAACCATATACTGTACAGTGAAAAACATTTTTGCTAGTAAAAACTATGAATTACCATATAAATTACAGTGATAAACAGTAAAATGACATTCCTAGAAGTCCTTATGTTCCACATCACATATTTAAATTTGTTTTGTTTCTTCTTATTTTTGCTATCAGTAATGCATTAAAGGTTTAGTTCACCCCCCGAAAATGAAAATAATCCAATAATTTACTCACTCTAGGGATGCACCGATGTATCTGCCGCCGATATTAATCGGACGTTTTTTGCTCACTTTACAACCATCGGCCTATCAGCTATAGCAGGAAAAATACAGATATAACAAACCTATGGTTTATTAATTAACTGCATTATTTAGAAGATGTAGCTATGGTGAGTTTAGCATAAATGACAACAAACAAAGTTAAGTCTGACACAGAGAAAGGGACCAATATGTAGGGAAATATGTAGATTTCACGTGCTCATAACTTCATAAAAAATGCACAGATCATAGAAAATGCACATCATTGTTTAAAGCAGATACTTACGATTCTTACGAAATGAATCCAAAATCAACATAATACATTGCATTGTTCACAAGATGGTTGTACAGAGGGAAACGTGTCTCATCTTTCCGGGATGCAGTGTGTATCCAATGATCCCGGACCCATCCATGTTCATTTTCCATCGTGGAATAATACAAAATAAGTATCATCTTAAATCTCCTAACGAGTGCTGAGAAGTGCCTTTTAAACCCGAGTTTACCATCTGTGGGCGCCATCTAGCTGTGAAAAAAACGAATAACACTTTATTTAACTATACTTTATGCCACAAAATTTGAACCAGATGCAGCTCACATGTAGGAGAGCATCACCAAAAAATAATTTTTCTCTGATCTTATTGCCTTCCTGAGTTATTCTATGTCATGAGTTATGAGTCTTTACTTTTGTGTTTGTCGCTCAGAAAAAACCCCCAAAAAAACAAACAAAAAAAAAAACGTTAAAAAAGCCTTCAGGTCTTAAAGGGTTAAGAGACATCTCAAGGCATTATAAGGTATTATCTATAAGGTAACAATATAATAAGATAACCTTGTTTGAAATGGGTTTGGCTAAAAGAAAATTTTGGTTTCGTCTATACTACTAGGTACGTATACTATACTGACTGAGTTAAATAGAATTGCATTACTAAAAAGAGACTAAAATACAATTTTCATTGACTAAAACTAGACTAAAATGTCATCCGTTTTCGTCGACTAAAACTAGACGAAAATAGTCATGGATAATTCTGACTAAAATAAGACTAAAATGCTCAGACTTTTAGTCGACTGAAACTTGACTAGACTAAAAAGAGTATGAACGTGACTAAAACTAATAAAAACTAAAATGACCACTTGACACAAAGACTAGACTAAAACTAAAATGAAAACAGGCTGCCAAAAACAACACTAGATGTAGCAATAAAACTGCTAGTATAATTTAATGCATGTGAACTTTGCAAAAAAGATTAAAATACTATATATTTTGATGACAAAATTTCAAATAAGAGAGGAAGTGACAAATATCGGTATCGGAATCGGCCAATAATTCTTTGTTAAAATTAGTATCGGTATCGGCCCCAAAAAATCCTATCGGTGCATCCCTAACCTCAAGCCATCCAAAATGTATATGACTATCTTCTTTCAGTCAAACACAATCGGAGTTATATTAAAAAATATCCTGGCTCATCCAAGCTTTATAATGGGAGTGAATAGTATTTTGAAGCCCAAAAAAGCGCATCCGTCCATCATAATTGTAATCCATACGACTACAGGGGGTTAATAAAGATCTTCCGAAGCCAAGCGATGCATTTTTGTAAGAAAAATATCCATATTGAAAAATTTATAAAATATAATAACTGGCTTCCTAAATTGTAGTCTTGAGCTTTCTTCCGGGAACAAACACGTCACAATATTTCTCATTTAAAATGTTCCCGGCCAAGATATACGCAAAAAAGTGTGTTTAAACTCGTGGTTATGATAAAGGGCTTGACATTTCCCAAACACACTGGAACCATCCCATAATACCTGAAACAGTCACTACTGTATTTTTTACTGTGAATTTCTGGCAACCACAACTGCCTTTTTTGTCTTTTTTTTTTTTTTTTTTTACACAGTGTACAGTTGCTCCAAAAAGTATTTGGACATTTCAGTTTTAAAATTAAAACAAATCAAGTGGCATCTGCAAATAAATTATGCTTTTTTGAGAACTAAATTCACTTTTCTTGTTTAGAGACTGATGTCTTTTGGCCAGGTTTTTCCAAATACTGCAGCTCTTTCCACAGACAAGAGCACAGTAAAATTATCTGTTTGTTATATTGAACTGTATGTCGATTTCAGTCTTCAACAGGAAGATATGTCATTGTGATGTCAGGGCGCTCGCTGTTATCGCTGACCTCAGTGAGAGGACAGAGAAGTGCTTCGTTTCCAGAAAGAATGGAAAACATGACAGACACTTTGGATTTAAGTGTCTTTCTCTCTCTCTCCTTGTAATTCAACTTCTATTTCTGTCTTGTTTTTCTCCTTCTGAAGCAAAGAAGAGGTTTTGTTCCTCAAGTAATAATGTTAGTACACATAGCATTAATTATGTATGTGCATAATTTACATGATTTAGAATATATTAAATAAGCCATTGTCATTAAAATGAAGCCGAGAGAATTGAATGATTCATGGATACAGAAAAGTGTATTTTTTAGGTATAATATTCATCTTGAAATGCTAATTGGGTTGTTTTGTTTTTAGCCAAAGTTTAACTTTGTTGACTTGTAAAAAGTAAATGAACTTTGCAATTGTAAACTTGTCCTTTTTTGTGTCAAAATACTTTGTCCTATCCCAGCTTAATATGACATTTATCGGATGTTTCTCCTGAAAAGTGTAAACACTGTGGCACTATTAAAATATTGACCCGCCCAACATGAATCTGGCTCAACCAATGGCACTAGGTTGGGGCGGGACTGTCTGTTTTTCTCAAGTTATAGTTACTAGTAAAGTATTTTGGATTATATGTGTGTTCTTATGGTGTCTTTAGCCAGTCGATGCTGCCATTATGTCATTTACTGCTCCATAAGGATTAGTCACATGCTATTTACGGTTCAGGTGATTGGCTCTAGACCCGAGAGCGAAATTGAGTACTTTCTGCCATTGAAATGAATGGGAACGCTAATGGATAGCTCTCTCCAGGTGTGTCAGACCTCACTAAGACAAACAGAGCAATGTTTTGATAGCGCTACAGTGTTTACACTCTTTGTGGAAATCACTCAATGAAAGGGTTGTCTCTGCATATTAAAATTGGGATAGATATCTGTTTTTTTTTTTATCATTTTGGACACAATTATGTTTTTTTTTTAGCTCATTGCCCATTACTTCATTGCTGGAGGGTAGATGCCAAAAGCTAAAGCAATACTCATATAAAATGGAAGTCACGCGCCATTTAAGCCACAATACTCATTTAGAGCTAATTGACCGGTTAGATCCAACTGAAAACAAGAGAAAGGGCCAATTACGCTTCGGGTCTCATTGGAAATGCTTCTACTGATCCTCAACGTAAAATTGCCTTCAATGATTTGCATTTAACTGCTTCCTGTGTGAGGATTATTTTTTCCTGAGAACATTCAAACAAAATGCAGATGGGTTTTTAAGTCACTTTGAATAATGGTGCCTGCTAAATGGATCAATGTACAATACCCTTCAACAGTTTGGGGTCTGTAGGATTTTTTTCAGTGTTTTTTAAAGAAGTCTCTTCTGCTCAACAAGGCTGCATTTATTTGATCAAAAATACCATAATATTGTGAAATATTATTACAATTTAAAATAACTGTTTTCTATTTGAATATATTGTAAAATGTAATTTATTCCTGTGATCAAAGCTGAATTTTCAGCATCATTACTCCAGTCTTCAGTGTCACATGATCCTTCAGAAATCATTCTAATATGATGATTTGATGCTCAAGAAACATTTCTATCATTTTTATCAGTGTTAAAAACAGTTGTGCTGCTTAATATATATTTTTTTTATTACTTTTTTCAGGATTCTTTCATTAATAGAAAGTTCAAAATAACAGCATTTATTTTAATAAACATCATGTCACTTTTAATGTGTCCTTGACAAATAAAATTATTAATTCTTTCAACAAAACAAACAAAAATAATCTTACGGACCCCAAACTTTTGAACAGTTTTGACATGCCTTTAGTCAAGTTTTTCTGCATGTAGCTGTAGTAGCTCTTAGTTTTATAGGGTTCTTGAGTTTGTTTGACACGTGGTTTGGGGATTTATACCAAAGAAAATCTTGTATTACTCAATCAAAGGTTGTTTTTTTTTTTTTTTCATATATCAAATTCAATAACAAATTTGATTTGATGCTTTTTCATCCACAGAAAAATGTCTTGCACAGATAAAGTCTTTGCGATATTAAACAGACCATCATGAGTTTGCTGTGTGCTACTGGAATAACCCCCGCTCTCTTCCTCCTTTTGTTTATTGTCAGTAGAACTTTAGAAGCGCTCGAGCAGCGGGCCAGCTTATGTTGTGATTGGGTTCTGCTGATTACAAGAAGATCTGGAAGTGATTCCACAGTTGATTATGTGGTCAGCGAACAAAGGCTCTCTTTCTGAGTTGTAGCATCCGAGCAATATCGCTTGCACACAGGCCTGAGCACCTGTTAAAGAGCACTGGAGTAGAAATAACAGACATCTATGGTTTGGAGTGGAGAAAGCTCAGGCCGTAGTTGACCTGGAAGAGAAGACTGAACGGGGATTAAGAGTTTAAGCTAATAAAAACACATACTTGTGGTGCATTATGAAATACATCGCAGTAATCCTTTTATTCATATACTATAATATAATTAATACTTTTATTCAGCAAGGACAAATTAAATTGATCAGAAGTGAAATGCTTTTGTACGTTCTATTCATCAAAGTATCCTTTAAAAAAAAGTTTAAAGAAATGTTTCTTGAGCAACAAATGATCATATTAGAATGATTTCTGAAGGATCATATGACTGAAGACTGGAGTAATGATGCTGTAAATGATTCTCATGATTGGTTCCAGTTGTCATCTGTTGTGTTGGTATAAATCTCACGAAAACAAATAAATTAGAAGAGCAGTCTTTGATCCAAACTCACTCAGGAAAACGGACTTCACAACACTTCAGTTTAGACGTAGACAGGACAAATGAACTCAGGAACACAAGGAGAATATATACAAGACCAAACAAGGAACTAATGAGTTAATTAATTAGACAAAAGGGGCACGTTCAAGCTCAAACCGGTGCGCAACATTTTGCTACGTTTTCCGGGTTGAACGACATGTTTCCTGGAAACGGTGTGCATCGGTGTGCAACGGGTTTGAGATGCGTTTTCTCTTATTTGGTGGGCGTGTCAGAAATGTCAGCCCAATCAGCGGCAAGATGTATATAAACCACGCGGTATTAAAGAGACAGCTTGCACAATGAGTATTAATGTAATATAAAAATACTATACTTCTATATTTTGCTGTTGTATTGAGAAGTGACACTTTAATAAACTTTTCTATACTCCTCTGATTATATAATGGTAAATATTACAATATCAAAGCACAACAACAGTGATCAGCAATAATAAGCCTAATTAATACAAACAATAAAAATAATATAGATCATAACACAGTCTTAAAGGTAAGAAGTAGATTATCCTTCATCTGAAATGTTTGTCTTTTAATCCTGAAATGCAAGGCAAGTGTTGTATCACAATAATTAGAAGTTTCCACAAATCCTTTCACTGGATTGGGATGTTCTCTTTTATTCTGAACGGCAAGGGCAGTGACTGTAACATCGAGCGTATGTTGCAGTATTAAACACCTATTTATATATATTATATAACTTCATCAGGCTTCGAAAATTCTTCAAAAAGAACACAAAGAATGTCCTTCTCAGCTGCCATAGTTGCAACTCTTGCGTCATCAGAACGGGGTGTTCAACGCACCACCGTTTCCGTTTAAAAAACGTTTTGTTGGGGCTGAACGCAGCCCTGGTGAACAGAATGCAACAATCAAACACACTGGGAAAACTGGGTCAAATTACAGGAACACTGAAAACACAATGAAACAACATAACTCTGACACCAGTGTATTGCATAAATGCAAAAGAGACTAAAAGGCCATATGCCCAATAATAAACATTCAATTAACTCAGGTCCACCAAAGCGTTTTTAGCAAGCTGAAAAAACACCTGGTGCTCTTCTGAAAATGGCCAGTTGGTGGCGCTTGAGAGTGCTTTTGAGGTGCAGCGTTTTTCCAGCTGAGACGCTTTGTTTGCTATGATGATTTGAAATATCCACAGCAGGAAAGTGTTACTAGTATCTCATTTTGAAGAATATTACTGAATATAAAAAAAGCAGCAACCAGCAATATTAACTTCTCCATTGTTGTTCAGTAGTTGTACAATAAGGATGATTGGTCGGTGTAGTATTTTACCCATCTGTCATTGGACAGCTGGGTAAAAGTAGTCTTAGCCTCAGACGTCATGCCCACGGACCGTTGGCTGAATGTTGGAAAACACTTCAGGAGTTTCCAAGTTGTCATCTTGAATTCTACAGGATTTCTGGGAGACGTGTGTGTGGCGTTCTTTAACAGTCCACCTGGAAATAAAGATGTCGTGACGCCAAACCCACTCATAGAAAAGGAAAGACGTCATGTTTACAACTGTGACAATGAGCGCTTATCAGGATCAACTAAACACTAGATTTTAAGTATGTGAAGTAAGTAAAATTCGTGGCATAGGCTCTTTAAAATACATCCGCGTTTCCACCAAAATTACCCAGAACAATTTGTCCCAGGAACTTTTTTTCCCCCAGATCTATTGCTAGCTGTGTTTCCATAGCAGTCTTAAGCAGGGGCGCCGCTAAGGGGGGGAAAGTTAGGACGATTCTAAGGGCCCACGCACTTTTGGGGCCCCCAGAGATCGGTTTTAGTAGTAATAGTACTATTAGTAATTTAATAGAAATTATAAATGTATAATCTACCAAATAATTACAAATAAAACTAAATTACGGCTTATTTCTGCATTTTCCAGCAATGCTACAAATAAGAATCATCGCACTGTCCGGACAAAACCTTGTATCTCTATATTTCTTCATTGTTTTATAAAATTAATGCTATGGTCATCCTTTATGTCTCTATGTGGGTTTTACAAATATTTAACCAATAAAAAGCATTTAAAAGAGGTTGTGACTAAACCTCGCAACTCCATTGGCTCCTCAAACTGTCAGTCAAATCTCATATAACTCCGCCACACTTGCCCGCGCATAGTTTGGAGTCAGAGATCTCTGCTTATAGATCCATGTCCATAAAGGATAACATTTTTTTTTTTTGTATTTTGTATGTCTTTGTCGTCTAGTTGAAGCATTTTGTCCTGTGCATAGCGCTTCATCATATCATGAGATTTTAATCATGAGATTTCAACCAGACTGAGCGCCACAATAAACTTTATATACTGTACGATGATGAGAACATAATGCGATGCACTTACTACCTCAGATGCGACTGTTTCAGTAAGAGACAAAATATCTGGTCAAAATTTTCAATTTCAGCTTGATTTTCATAAAATGTTAATATTATATGGCATGTGCAAGTCTGCTCTATAATAAAGCCACAATACCAACTTCGATGACAGTGTTTAATTAAATACAAATTTTAAATTTAAAGCAATGATATGTAAATTTTTCGTTTTATCACTAACATCATTATCGTGTTCTTATTTGACTTAAGCTCAAGTTAAGCATTAAATGTGAGTACTACATTTAATACAATAGTTTTATATGCATTTTGCAGCAATGCATGTTTGTACAGTTTTGTTTTATTTTAATAGTGGTGTTGGGAAACACTGGAATAGAGTTACTTTGTGAGATAAGATGGTAAACTGTCAAATTAGAGATGTCTTCGAGTTCGACGAAGGTTGTCAAAAATGAAAGGGGGCCCAACCTCATTTTCTTTCATAGGGCCCAAAATTGCTAGCGGCACCCCTGGTCTTAAGTACCATTTAGATAGTCCGTTGACATAGGACTGCGTGCGACTTTCCAGTTCCTGCTGGATTTCGTCCTCCGCATATAAGCTTAATAAAGCCTGAACCTTGTCGTCGGTCCATCTGTCATATTTTTTAAACTCCATTGTTGATTCGAATAGCAAACAACTCTTACTGCATGCACCACAACAGACTTTTAAAAATGATGGTTGAAATAAGATGCTGTGTGGAGTCAACCAGTCAGCATGTTCAGCGCCCAAGTCCCACCCACGAAAGTTCCTGAACTTTGAAAAAGTACTACCTAACGAGGGGAAATTATTACCCGGAACTTCATTTAGACCCTGGTTCCTGCGGTCAAAACACACCGAGTACCACCACAAAATTCCTTGTTCCTGGGGAAAGTTCCTGTGGTGGAAATGTGGCTTAAGA
Source organism: Ancherythroculter nigrocauda (assembly GCA_036281575.1). Classification (NCBI taxonomy): domain Eukaryota; kingdom Metazoa; phylum Chordata; class Actinopteri; order Cypriniformes; family Xenocyprididae; genus Ancherythroculter; species Ancherythroculter nigrocauda. The sequence continues at coordinate 56,294,459 of VTFQ01000004.1, forward strand.
GCTTCACATACCACTCTGTTATAGTATGGACATCGACTTTATATTTTGACTCCCCTAAACATGACGTGGAACAAAACAAACTGTGATTGGTTGCTTTATATGTCAGTCAGAGGACCTCTGGGCAGGTCTTAGCCAATGAAAGCTGCAATGGAGTCTGCCGTCAATCTGAAGGTCTGGCTACGCGGGACTAAGTAAAAAGTGACAGTGACGAGAGCTCTGCGTTTTACCCAAAGCTGAATTTTTGCGTCAGAATGCCTTTACAAACAATTTACAAAAAAATTAATTTTGCTAGTGGATGATAACTGGACTAGGGATGCACCGATATTAAAATTTTGGCCAATACTGATGACCGATAATTCTTTATATTTAAAAGCCGATAACCGATATATTGGCCGATAAATCTAAATCCAAATTGTTATATAATTTTTGAGAAAAAACCCCCAAAAGTCTCACCATTTAAGGCCATGTCCCAAGCACACAATTATAATGATGTTATATTACATCATTATAATTTTATATAGCCTATATTTGCACTGCACAAGTTTTCCTTTTTGGGTGACTCCAATCATATTTCAAGCAATTCAAAATCATCATGGTGAACAGTGCGCATCTGAAGTGTCTCAGCTGAAGGAAAATTAATCCATTATTTATTGGCTTTAATATGTCAGTCAAATTTTCTTATTGGGCCGATAACGATAGCATTAAAAATGAACATATATCGGCCGATACCGATATAGTGGCCGATATATTGTGTATTCCTACACTGGCCACCTCTTGCTGAATTAAACGTGGCAAATGTAGTGAGGTCATGTTATAACGATGTAGCATAGTACTGTTTATAACATATATACATAATTCTTGCTGTTTTACCTTATACCGTGTCTACACCAGACTCAAGCGACGTGACACGACAAAAGCAAACAGAACCCATTATAATCACAGATGCTGTCTACACTGGATGTGGCACGGCACGGCACGACACAACAAAACAAATACCTGACTGTGCTGATGCCCTGTTCTATTTTTGACTTAATACTTTTTTTAAAAAAGAAATAGTTTGCAGGATGCAGTGCATACTCTGCAGTATTCTCTAAATATAAGCTAGTATTCCATTCTGAATGGTTTCGCTCAAGGGCAGGATGATTGCGGAGAGAGATTCTGATCTTAATAACAGTCTGGTTGCATCTTCCTTCCACCCCTCAGAGGTCTTGTGATGTGAACCTTTTCTGTTTAGGGAGATTGCTGCTCTTCTGAACAGAATTAATAAGCTAAAACATGATAGGCTAATGTTTTTAGGCTGAGGTAATATGATATTTAATAAAAAGCCAATATCCTGTTGTCCTTTTGTCTGGTTTTCTTTGTATTTCTGTCTCTAAACATCCTTTTTTCAAAACACATTGCTGCATATTTCATACAGCTGTAGCTGCATTTACATTTTTTGGTGCCATCATAGATAATCACAAGTTGCAAATAATTTCCTTTTTTATTATTATTATTATTTATTTTATTTTTTTTCATGCACGTCTACTGGCTTGACAGTGTTGTTGTTATTACCTGACTAGCAATCTAAGTGCAAAATATTTGACAATAGAAAATAGTGTTTTGTTGAAGGAATTTATTTTTCAGTATGCTGTAGCATGCATACATTTTATGTTCTCTAGAAGCCGACAAAGAACCTCACAAGCAAGTGGGAAAAAATGATCAGGAGCCGGTCTAAAAATGATTTCTGTAGGGACAAATAGTAGGGTGTTTCCTTTCCCCTTGATACAAAAGATGGAGCAGCTGTACCACAAAGAAGAACAATGACTATGTAACATATCTGATTTTGTTTTTCTGTGTTTGTTTGACAGGAACTGTGAAGGCAGAAACATCCGCTACAGAACGTGCAGCAACACAGTAAGTCAGGATAATATGTTATGAGACCCACCAAGAATCTCTATCTGTAGATGTGCCACAGATTTATATAGAATTTGAATGCCTGTCATTCATAAAATTATACAGATACCCCATCCCTTGCTTGTTCGTTCATTAGATATTTGGACTAATTTTGGTTAGAGTGTAGCACTCGCAGCTCCATTTGACACAGTTTAACACCATTCATTTAGTGGAATTCCACAGATTTTCCCTGAAAGTTAGCACAGAAAACACTACAAAAGTCTGCAGATTAATCCCAGTTTACTCAAGGAGGATTTAACCAATTTTGCAGTGTATTTTAAATGTCTTTCAAGTAAGCGATAAGGTACTCGAGGCTAGTGCTGTTTCGTGAATAAGTCACGGCTGAAGGGCGTTGTTAGGCACAACACGAAGCGGTGTAAAATCACTAAAAGCCTTCCGCCGGAAAAAATAGTCTCTGAGCGTGAACAGCAACAGAAGTTACATTATTACGCCATTAGATGGCGGGAAAGATTTTCTTTATGAGGGTGTCAGTCAGTAGCGAAGACTTTTACATTGAAATGACTGAATTGTTGTGAGCACGGAACAAGACGCAAATTTCATCCGTCCCATCCGAATAGGGCTTTAGTTAGAACACAAATGACGATATTTTTGATTAAGCCCGAGAGGTTTTTGACCTCACTATACACAGCAATGTCATAACCAATTTCAAGGCTCCAAAAGGGAGTAAAGTAGGGGTGTAACGATACGCTCAGGTCACGATACGATACGTATCTCGATACGGAGTTCACGATACGATACGTATCACGATATTTTGAACAAAATGAAACTGAAATTCAAACAAGATTTATTAAAAAAACATTAACAAATTTCAATAATTTTCCTTGTTGTACATACAAGATCACATTTCAATAAAATAAATAAATATAAAATTTTAATAAAAACCTTCTGTATTCAAATTAACAGTTGAATAGGGCTGTCTGTCACTGAAAAAAAAATGTTAAATTTAACATGAACTTAGAATTATGAATAGGGGCCGTTCACATATCGCGTCTAAAAACGCGTGGAAGGCGCGGCCGCACCGCTTCTCCTTCTTTCCAAAGCGCTTGCGCTCCCGTGGCGTCGGTCGTTGCTATGCAACCATGAACTGCCCTCTCCAAGAGGATCAGGATGTTTCTGCAAAGGATAAATGATTTCTAGCCCTTGCATTAGTTTTACTACGAGATATATTGATGGAGATAAGATATAAAAACCACCATGTACAGCTATGATCAGCTGTTCGGCTGAGCTTTTGATGTTTTGTTACGGAAAGGCCATAGCTGATCGGTTGATTCTTGTCACACGACCTGCGGTGCGCTTGCGGCATTCTAAGAAGTTGAGAATTGCATGCGCGTCGATCCCATTATGAGCGCGCCTGCCGCGCGGCTACATTTGAAAATAATAACTGACTTGCACGCGGAAAAGACGCAATATGTGAACGGCCCCACAGAACTTCTTAAAGCAAAGCATCGCAAGCGTCTTTTGCTTTTCTGTGAGCACAGCTGTTGCTGTGCACTGCGGTGAAAGAAGGCCACGGCTTTTCTCACGCGACCATGCAAGAGACTGACATGAGAAACGTTTAAACCTGCTTGCAAGATTCAATGTGTGCCCGAAACACTTACTGAACTAGAGAGCTGATTGAGACACACCATCTACGATAAATCGTTACACCCCTAATACTTATAGTAATTTAAAAATGTGGTAGCATTGGATCTGGACAGGAAGGATAACTCTGGGAGTTGGAAGGGGTGTGTCGCGATTCTGCCTTCTCACATCGCGATACAGGTTCGTGGACCTGCGTATTGCGATTTCGGTTTCATATCGCATATCGTTACAGCCCTAGAGTAAAGACATTGTTAAAATAGACCATGTGACTACTGTCGAGTTACTTATGGATTTCACACATCAGTCTGCCTCTAACTCGAAAAAGGGCTTATTCAACCACGGACACAAGGATCAACTCAAAAAATGGCTTTACTTCCAGTCTTCAATAAACTTCTTACAGTCTGACTTGTTTGGTTTGATTGTAGTTAGTTTAATTGAAGGTAGATATTTTTGCAGTTTAGGCTCAAATTAGGTTGATAACCTTTAAGAAAACAGAATAATATACTAAATTATAATAATATACTTAACATCTAATGCACTGTAACAAGTACACACAATATGAACACTTAGTACACTTAATAGTACACATTGTAACTGTATGCACACTAATTCAATATTATTATACACAATATGAATCAGCAAACTTCTGTTACACCATAAACTGTCTCTTCAATACACAAGAAGACATTTATCTAAATATAAATCAACATATATAGGCTAACATTTAGCTCACTAAAAACACTTTTTTCACTTAAATTACACCTAAGTCATTTCTGACTTTACAACTACAGTGGTTCAACCTTAATGTTATGAATGCATCGTGGTGCTCAGCGTCGGCCAATACTGAGCCGGCGTTCTGATAGAACACGAAAGCGCTGCACTGCATTTACTGCGTCAGCTGCGTAGGAGACTGACACGGAAAAGAAGAAATTGTTGAATAAAGTTGTTATTTTTGTTTTGTTTTTGTACACAAAGTATTCTTGTCGCTTCATAACATAAAGGTTGAATCACTGTAGTCACATGAACTATTTTAACAATGCCTTTACTACCTTTCTGGGCCTTGAAAGGTGCAATGACGTTGCTGCCTATGTGTAGTTCAGAAAGCTCTCGGATTACATCAAAAATATCTTCATTTGTGTTCTGAAGATGAACGAAGGTCTTATGGGTTTGGGACAACATTTTCTTGTTGGGACAAGAATTTTCATTTTTTGGGTGAACTAACCCTTTAACAGATCTTGAATGTTTACATTCTTTTCTCTTATGCAAGTGAAGTACATTTTCTATTCGCGAATTATTTATTCACTCTTAAACTCCTTAGTCAAACGCCTCGAAAAAAGTGAAAATAAACAGTAATGTTACGCAACCAGAATTGTTAAGTGGGATCAGAACCAGAACTTTGCTTTATGATTCAGTCAATAGTCCCCAACTGCTCTGAGAGCTGTTAGATGCCCATGCGTCTCAAGGACCATTTTAATCAAAAGCCAGTGCTTTTCTACCATTGAAGTGGTTTCATCTGCAATCACATTCCTCCTTCACCCACAGTTCCAATCAGAGCCATCTGGGAAAGATTCCCAGCATAACATTTATCCCATTTCCGTCAAAACAGTGAGAACTGATGCTTGGTTTTCCCTGTCCGGCCTTATAATTGCCGTTGATGAGGTTCATTGTTGAATTGTTCTTTTTATTTCCATTACTGATCCTGACGTTGAAGACTTGTCATTTGTAATCGCTCTATCCGATGGAGACGCTTCGGTCACGGGCATCACTGATGATCTTTGCACATGGGGGTTTCTGAGCCGATCGAATGATTAAATGAGTTCAGAGTCCCAAGCTCTAGAGGAAGAGCTGTGGTTTTCTTCGGTGCACAGGAGATGACATAGGAAATATTGTGTTTCAAAACATGTAGGTTTGCCACAGTTCAATTACACTGTCACCATTCGTTAATGCACCCGGTCATCTGCATATGCTTTATGATGTTTCGCATACGGTCACGATTTAATCTTACCACATAGAAAATAATATTTCCAGTGTCATTGTCAGGTCAGCTGATACTTTTGGGTCTTTTAAATGTCAATGTAATTATATTATAGTCAAAAATGTGAAAAATATCTGATAGCTGCCAAATTTGCTTTCTTTCAATCAGGACTGTCCTCCGGAGTCAGGTGACTTTAGGGCTCAACAATGCTCCGCCCACAATGACATCAAGTACCAGGGACAAACCTACGAGTGGATACCTGTGACGTACGACCCTATTTCACCCTGTGCCCTCCGATGTCAGGCCCGGGGGAAAAGCCTGGTGGTGGAACTGGCACCCAAAGTGTTGGACGGCACTCGGTGTAAAGCGGACTCTCTGGATATGTGTATCAGTGGGATCTGTCAGGTAACCATTACTGAATGAACTTAAGCCACTTAAGCTGCCAGTGATGCACCCTATGAGTTTGAAATATCAGTGCATAACATTATAAGAGTTGCCACAGTGGGCACTATAGTGAGCATTAGTTTTTTTCTATGCACAGTTGTTTATTTAAAGTGATAGTTCACGCAAAAATAAAAAGTCATCCTCATGTCATTCCAGACACATCAGACTTTGGTTGGTCTTAGAAACACAAATGAAGATTTTTTTTTAATGAAATTTGAGAGGTTTCTGTCTCTCTATTGAAAGTCCAAGTAACCAAAACTTAGAAGATCCAAAAAGGTTATACAGGCTTTGTAAAATGAATCCATATGGATTCATTCATTTTATATGGATATCATTTAAAGCGATCATATCTCTTCACTAGACTTGAATTAAATGACTAGATTCATATGGATATATTTTACATCACCTTTATGACCTTATGAAGTTTTGGTTACATGGACTCTAAATGGTTGCACAGAAACCTCTCAGGTTTTGTTAAAAAATCTTAATTTGTGTTTCAAAGATGAACCAAAATGTTATGTTTTTGAATCGACATGAGGGTGATTAAATTATGACAGAATTTTCATTTTTGTGTGTACTATACCTTTAAGGTCTTTAAAATGACTTACCCTTCATGATTTGTTTTATGCAAATTCATGATATTTGTTAAATACCATGTATTTATAAATCATAGGTTGTTTAAAAGTATTGCATGTATATTTAGTAAAACTTATCCACTGGTACAAGAGAAGGAAGAACTTTTGTCAGATCATCCGTTGTTTATTTGCTCAGTTTTGGCTGTTTTTGTACTTGTTTCTGGCTTAGATTTGTGAGATGTCATAAAAATGGCTGTCCAGCGGAAGTAGGAGCTTACCAGGTGCACTTGAACGCAGTATGAGATGGCAAAACTCCCAGAAAACCAAAAGTTCTGTTAGAAATTTAAATCTGAAAATGTTATTTATATATAAGCCTACTTAAGTGAGCATTTACAGCGCTTAAGTTAAGACCTCTGTCCTTTAAAGTACAGTCTATGCTTGTTGATGAGGTGAAAAACGTTCTTCTGAAGCCAGAGTCACTTAGCATTTACGAGGGAGAATTCTTGACCTTTTCAGCCCTGTTCTGACATGCATTACAGTAATATTAAGACAATGAGAATAAGCTTTACAGCTTTATCCATTTCTTTTCCTGAATGTATTTGGATCCGATCTCCATCCACTGGAGTTACCAAACCATCTGCTTCTGCCATAGTATCAGTCTTTTTTTATTGCGTGTCCAAAAGCTTAATGTTATTGTTTGATGGTACTGACGCCAACAGGTTTTCCATTCTGGATATTTCTAACTGCTCAGCTCACATTTCCTAAAAAAAAAAAAAAAATACAAAAAACTTCCAGCTGAAATGAAAAGATAATGAAATAATGACCATAAACATAGGAAAACCATCTCTCTTTTTCAGTGTTACATATATGGGGATTTGGGTCACGATTCTGCCAGATTAATCTCAGTTCTGTGTCCTTGTGTGAGCAAAAGAGAGAAAGAGGCCGAATCAACAGAAAGACAGGGGTTGAGTTTCCATTTGACCATGGCTCCAGTTTAGGAAGTTAAGAATGCAGGATTTCCAAGAAGAAGTTTCTTGGAAACTAACAAACAGTAATTACTTCTGTTGAAAGCTTGCATACATATTGATTTTGCACTAATTTAGCATTCATTTCACAAATAATACACCTAGAGCTTGAATAACTTTGTTTTTAAAGTTTACTTTGCTATATTTGATGAAAAGCTTAATGGCTAACTTGGATCACTCATGTCTTGATAACCAATTACATTACAGCCTTGACGTCAGTGGATTTCGTTCAGAGTTGTGCAACAGTCAATCACTGTTTGCAGATACCATAGAAAGATGAGAAGTGCCGTAAACTGAATCATTCCAGCCAAGTCAAGTGATGAGCAATTTTTGTCTATACTTGCTGGGAAATAAAATTGCGAATTGTCGGCATAACAGTGATAAGATGTGCTGTATTTCTAAAAAAAATAAAAATAAATAAGGCTTAGGGGAAGCATGTACAATGAAAATAACAAGGGTCCTAAAATTGACCCTTGAGGTTCTCCACATACACCACATGTTGCTGAGCTGATGTAGAAGAGAAGTTGCCTAAATTTACAGAGAATGTCCTTGCTTTTAGATTGGAGGAAAACCACTGGAAGGTGGTCGCGCAATTGTCCGTGACTTCTCTTATAAAACAGTGTGTAAACTCCAAATGGAATGTTTAAGAGCAAACATGTTGAAGATTACCGATGGACTGTCAACTCATTAAATGATAAGCTATTTCCTCAAAAAAGTGGTTTATTCAGCATAGTGAAGCCTCTCCTATGTTGACATCCATTAAAAAACATCCTCTTGTCACCTCTGCAGGCTTGCTTTCAAGATGCTTTGACGGTGATCCCCAGTGTTGGGCACGTTACTATAAAAAAGTAATTAATTATAGTTACTAGTTCTCACAAATAGTAACTGAGTTAGTAACTGAGTTACATCATTATAAAAGTAACTAATTACCAGGGAAAGTAACTATTGCGTTACTTAAAAAAAAAAAAAAAAAAAAAATCAAATATGTCAATTAACTTGGATGCCCCTGATATTAAATATTAAAATAAATTATTATTTGTTTAATGTTATGTTTTAAATTCATCTATTTGATTATGAAAAGTGAACAACACGAGTAAGATAGGATACATTATAAGATGCGCAATATATCGGGAGACATGGAGTGGGTCAGACATGAATTTGACCACTTCATTAAGTTTTGTTTTGTAGAAAGCTTTTCTTTAAAGTGAATTTCGTCTTGTAAAAATTGTATCTTAATTTTAATCAATGTTTCATCGACCAATTGCCTGGATTTAATAAATAACAAGCAAATATAGCAGAAAATATAATCATGACAATATAATCATGGCGCCGGCGCGATCACTTGCACGTGAACTGGAGTGTGTCTTACAGGCTAAATGATCCGAAACTCAGCGGCTGCTTGCCTCACAGACATGAGAAATATATCTATAGAAAGCTTGAAATGTCGGTAACACTTTAGAATACTGATCCTTCATTAATGAATAACTACACAGGAACAAATGAATAATGCATTATTAACACTCTAGTAACTACTATTAACTAACAAGTAACTCTGATAAATGAATTAGTAAGTAATAGTGCTCAGTTGAAGGTGGTAGTTCACTATTAGTTAATCAGTAACTACTGTTTTTTTCATACCTCCCAGAGAACTACTAAGAACTACTATATACATGTTCGTAATTAATGTGAATAATGTATAATGTATAATTAATTCTAGAGTAAAGGCCTTGGTAACCCACTAGTAATGACTGAAGTATTACCAAATACTTAAGAAGGAATTACTAATTATTTGGATCAGTATTCTAAAGTGAAAAGCATGATAACTCTCTAGTAACTACTGAAGTCATTGTAAACTTTTGATGTTTTTGTATGTTTTTGTACAGTAATTCCTTATGATATATTTGGTAACACTTAAGTAATTCCTAGTGGGTTACCATGATCTTCACTTTAGAATACTGATCCAAATAAGAAGTAGTTACTTTAGAGTTATATAGTAACTCTTGAGTTATTACTATCCAATACTTTACAAAAACCTCAAAAGTTTACAAAGACTTCAGTAGTTACTAGAGAGTCATCATGTTTTTCACTTTAGAATACTGATCCAAATAATTAGTAATTCCTTCTTAAGTATTTGGTAATACTTCAGTCATTACTAGTGGGTTACCAAGGCCTTTACTCTAGAATTAATTATACATTATACATTATTCACATTAATTACGAACATGTATATAGTAGTTCTTAGTAGTTCTCTGGGAGGTATGAAAAAAACAGTAGTTACTGATTAACTAATAGTGAACTACCACCTTCAACTGAGCACTATTACTTACTAATTCATTTATCAGAGTTACTTGTTAGTTAATAGTAGTTACTAGAGTGTTAATAATGCATTATTCATTTGTTCCTGTGTAGTTATTCATTAATGAAGGATCAGTATTCTAAAGTGTTACCGAAATGTCTACTTTTAAATGAAATAATTAAACATGAAAAGAAATAGGTTACTCTCTGATTATGTAATCTGAATGAAATGTGCATTTTCTCTCTAAGAGTGTCCACAGAGATGATGAGAGTCAGCAATGTCAACTTCATCTTTACAACCGACACTGATTCAGAAAACATTAGTTTATTAATAAACAATTAAAATGTCTCCTTGCTGTTTTTGTCACATTCATAATCATTACTTTTGCCGGTTCTTTATGGCAAGCTTTATGCGTGCGCTTGAGTGCTATATAGCCTATATAGCCTAAATTACATAAACACTCATTATTATGGTTTATTCTCTCCTATATTTATTTAATTTAAATGTGATTAGTCAACTAATGGCTTAAATGAACAACTACTAGTCCAACACACACACCAGAGAAAAAACTTTGCAGCTCCTATGGCTGAGAGAGAGCATACTTGGATGAAAACCACTTCAGTGAGCTCAATTATAGTAATGTGGCATTTTTTTTGTCAGTAACGGCGTTGTAACGGGGGAAAAAGTAATTCGTTTAATTACTCGTTACTGAAAAAGGTAACACCGTTAGTAATGCCCTTTATTTATAACGCCATTATTCCCATCACTGGTGATCCCATTCTTCATCTTTATTAGTTTATGATAGTGTTGTCACGATACTGGAATTTTCCTTGAAAAATATCAATATTCGATGCCATTTTCGATACCGCGAAGGAAAACTGCCAAATATACTGACATACAATGGTGTATAACTCTTAATTGTATGTGCAACATTGACGGAGTATTTTGAGTCTCTTTCACACTGATAAGAAAAAAACCATGGTGGTATCGCCGGCGACACCCTCAGACCTCAGAGTGTTAATCTGTTATCTAATAATTTTTTGATAATTTGGATAATTTTGTTGAAATAGCTTACACACAGCACAGGGGCTTTATTCGAATCATTTAACTACATTTACAAAAAAAAGACAAGTGAACAGTCAGTATTAAAGTAAGAACAAATAAACAAATTGCAAATGATAGCACAAATAAATAGAATAGAATAAAGAGACAAATTAAATAAACATGGCTTTTAAGTTTTTCAGGTGGGTCTAACAGTAGTGTTCAGGTAAGAAATAATACAGAAATGAAAGTAATCAAATGTAAAACAACACTTTACTTAATTGTAAAATTAAATACAGATTAATGCTTACAATTAAAGTTACAAAAGTTATTCAGCGAGTGATTTTCTCTGCCTTTTGTTCTCTGATTAACCTGACAGACAGCAGTAGGTTTATTAGACTGCTGTCACTTTAAGAGCTAATGCACGAATCCAGTGTAGGCTGTGACACAACATAAACTTTCTTTCTCAACTTTTTACATTCCTAAACTGACTGTGTTTACCTGAAAACTCTGCAAGATGTTATTGACATAATGCTGTATGTATTTGACCGTTTAAGCGCAATAAGCCTCGAAAAAGAGCTCAATTTGGTTCTCGCGATCTGTTTCTCGCGATCTCCCTTAAATAGATCAGTGGTGTGTGAGCGTTTGGTTGTGAATGCAAAACCTGCAGGAATGACTAAAATTATGCGCAATACAAGCACTATTCAACCGGAGCGAATGAGACAAATAAGTGACAGGAGGTGGTGTGTGTCAATTCACTGTCGGAGAGAAGAGAGAGTGAAAACACGCAGCTGATATCAGTGTATCAATACTGCAGAAAAGGAGTACTGGAACCGTTTCAGATATTTCAGTATCGACGCATATAGAAATATCAATATTTTTGACAACACTAATTTACGATTTGTTTAACGGTCATATCTAATGCGTTATTGGATAGATCTGTTAAACAACAACAACAACAAAAAAGTAAACGGTAAATGTAAAAGTATTATGGCGTCGCCAGTTGAGCAGAAATAGATAATCATGTTTCGCTTGGTCCCTTCAAAGTTGCTTTGGATTTCCTCCTCAGCGTAAAGGTTGAGAAGTTCCTGGACCTCAGTGTCAGTCCATCTATTGCAGTTTTCATGTTCGTGGACTGGTGCAACGCGCAGCTGATGCTCGTTAACACTTGCGCCACCGGCCTCGCGCCATTCCCTCATGGCTCTCGCCCACCCTGCTCGTCACATACCCCCATCGCCCCTCGCAGGCCAGGGGGTACCCACGAGACTGCGCTCTACTCCCCCCGGGGCCTGTCTCGGCGGCCGCAGCACCTGGGGGTAAGGACAGACCAGACGAGAAAAAAGGAGACGGAAGTACAGGGAGCGACAGACGAGAGAGGGAAGAGAGGGGGGAAAAAATTCTTTGTCTGGTTCCTGGACACACTGCCGCTTGGTCCTCATCCAGCCGAGAGGCTCTTCCTTGCGGTGCCATGCGATTGTACTGGACGCTCGGTGGACGGCTTGATCCTCCTCCGCTCCCTGGCGGCTGGCGATGGCTCCTCCGGCTGAGGGAAGCCGGCAGTGAGTTCCCTGACCGTTGCAGGCTCCGGTCCACTGCGAACAGCAGCGACTCCTCCGCTCCCTCTTGGATGGCAGCCACCCCACCTTGACCCAGGAGCACGGCAGCAAGCTCTCTGTTCCACTTGCTGTATGCTCGCTCCAACACCACCGCCTCAGGCAGCCACTCGTGGTCTTCAGTCTTCCACGCTGTCCGACCTCCTCAGCATTGCGATCCCCCTCAGCAGCGAGGGCTCTCCGACAGCATGTCCCTCCTTTTTCCCCCGGGTTTTGGCACCAATGTAGTAAGGTTAGTTGATACGGGTAGAAGGAGGCGGGAACCGGCGAACGTTTAAACAAACTTTAATATTCAAAATAAACAAACAACAATACGAAAGTAAAGGCCAGACAAACGTAATAAAACATAACATAAAATCCACGCCTGTTCCTCTCTCATCCTTCAATGTCGTCGCTCCCCTTTTATGCTTCTGGAGCTCCTCCGTGAGAGATTCGAGACCAGTGCAAAGGCGCCACCGGCCTCGCGGCTCTTGCCCTCCCTACTCGTCACAGGCTGGTACCGGTGTTTCGCATGATGATGGTTCCTATTGAGCTAGGTTAGACCCTACTCTGAAGTAGGAGCTAATTTAGTCCCCCAAAAGGCATTCCTAAAACTAAAATCACTCCTTCCTGTGGTGCGAACATGCCGAAACATGGTTACTTCTGCCAATAGTTATAGGAGGAACTGTGAAACCGTTCATCCAGTGTGAAAGTCACTATTTACTGTCATATATTTACCCCAATCTTTTCTCCCCATGAAAGTAGTCCATGCAACTTGCGCACAATATTCCAAGTCCTCATTAGCTTTGTGTGAGGAACAGGCTGGAACAAGTCATAATTCACTGAAAATCTTAAAAAAATCTCTTTTGTGGTCTTGAGTATATTTAAAAATGGCACATAAAAGGCATGTTCTGCCAGGTTTGACATTGCTCTTGCATGTTTCAGAACTGAATGCGATGTGCCAGTTTGAATAGGTAGAGTATGAATTCAGGGTTATGAGATTTGAGAGCTACACCAGAGAAAACAACATTTTAACCAAATTACAGATTAAATTTAAAAGTGTTTATCTATTCCTCACACAAAGCTTATCGTATGGCTTTGGGAAGACTTGATTTAAAGTCATGCAAGTTTGGAACAGCAAATGATGACAAAATTTTGGGGTGAACTTTCTCAGAGTTATCTAAATGTTTTAAGTAGACTTACGGCTTTCCATTTGGCCCACAGCAAAGAAACACGTAATAAACTCTAACCAAACCATATAGAATTATCAGAATTCAAAGCAGTACTGTACGGTAACTGAATTCTACAGTGTTGATGAAACTTCTCTTGAGTTGCTCCTACTTTGACCTCAGCCCGTGTGAGTATTAGGTAAATTGGCGTAAATGAAGCTTGTCTGTTTACTTGTGCTTGTTTACCAGAGCTACTGCTGTTTGCTTTCTCTGGCTACTTTCCCTATTGCCCCGCTAGTGTAAACAGAATTTTGCATTAAAACTGGGCAGCTTTTCTTGCACAGATGGCAGATTCTTTGCACAGCATCACTGTCAGTAGCACAGATTTCGGGGTAAATATTGAGGATACTGGGAGCAAACTTGAGCGCAAGGGATGAAAACCTGTGAAAAATGATTCAGTATTCTCTTAAGTTTTATATGTTGGCTGTCCATGAATTTTTATGATGCTAGTTAGAGTTTAAACATTGTAGTTTGGAGCCGTGCTGTGCCAGTGGCCAGTGCATTCATTTTACAGTCAGTTTCTGTTCTGTTATGGAGGAAGCATGTTTTTTTGGTTGAGGTCCTGCAATCAGGTGCCTTCTCTCAAAATAGTGTTTCAGCTCTGGGGATGTATCAGGAAAATGTTCACTACAAAATGCTGTAGTGGATAATGAGCCTAATTTGGAGAGTAAGTCTCAAGTCATTTTTTCTGACTTGAGTGCAACTTGACTGCCATTCTATGTCCTTTCTGTCTCATTTTGCCTTTTTCTGAGTGATTCCTCTGTCATTTATTACAGGAAGTTGGCTGTGACAGACAACTGGGGAGCAATGCTAAAGAGGACAACTGTGGCGTGTGCGCTGGAGACGGTTCCACCTGCCGACTGGTCCGAGGTCAGGCGCTGCCCCACGTGTCACCTGAAGAACGTAGGTACACCCATGCATAAGCACATTCTTGCTCTGTTTGTTGATCTCAGTGACATTTGGACTGGGATTGGTTATAAAGTTAGTGTTTGAGTTTTGATTTTTGATCATATATTGTACATGATTAATACTAATATTTATTTGTCTTCATTTCTTCATGTTTAACTGTTAAATCGCCAAGCTTTTAGGGAGCCCTTAAAGGATTAGTTCACTTCAGAATTAAAATTTCCTGATAATTTACTCACCCCCATGTCATCCAAGATGTTCATGTCTTTCTTTCTTCAGTCGTAAAGAAATTAAGGTTTAAGGGAAATATTCCAGGATTTTTCTCCATATAGTGGACTTCACTGGGGTTCAACGGGTTGAAGGTCCAAATGTCAGTTTCAGTGCAGCTTCAAAGAGCTCTACATGATCCCAGACGAGGAATAAGAGTCTTATCTAGAGAAACCATCGGCCGTTTTCTTGCACTGCTCTGCGATGTGCCACGCATAACATAATCACGTTGGAAAGGTCACGCTTGACGTAGGCGGAAGGACCAAGCAAGTGTTTACAAAGCAAACGTGCAAATATTAAATCAAACAGCCTTTACAAAAAAAAGGTAAAACAACGATATCAGAAGATTTTGAAGTTGGAGGAGAAAATGAGATGAAGTTTTTCACCTTACCACGATACTTCCGTGTGACCTTTCCAACATGATTACATAATGCGTGGCGCATCGCAGATCAGTGCAAGACGAGCATTTGTGGTTAAAAAGTATATAATTTTTTTTTTTTTTTTAGAAAAAAAGTTTTTTTTCTAGATAAGACCCTTATTCCTCGTCTGGGATCATGTAGAGCTCTTTGAAGCTGCACTGAAACTGACATTTGGACCTTCAACCTACAACCCCAGTAAAAGTCCACTATATGGAGAAAAATCCTGGAATGTTTTCCTCAAAAACCTTCATTTCTTTTTGACTGAAGAAAGAAAGACATAAACATCTTGGATGATATGGGGGTGAGTAAATTATCAGGAGATTTTAATTCTGAAGTGAACTAATACTTTAATGCTTCTCTACAATGGTTGGTTTATAGACACTCCTCATTACAAGTTTGGCAAAATGGTTGGTGCATGTTGCATTCCCAAATGCAAGTTATCCACCTTATTCCTGACGATACTGCTGTGTTTTGAATTATGGGTTGCACTTCCGGTTTGGGGAACTTCCATTCAAAAGACTGAAACGAATCATTTCAAATCACAAGGTTGCGCTACAAATAAAGCTTATCCATCAGTTTGACTCAATGAGCTGTCAATTTTCCTTCATGTTTTATTTTCAGACATCATGAAAATAACGTTACGCTTGGTATTTTAATGTGACGTGTTTTAACAAGAATATCTACGGCAAGAGCTCTTTTCAGTCGCTGCGATCTTTTCCTCATGATTATTTTCTTTTTTCTCTTTGCATTCTGTTGTAGTGGTATGGAAAATGACAACATATACTGCACATGTGTGGTCTGTTCTCCTGATTTAATTTACGATATATCCCATTAATAATTTACTGGAATTTACAAAGAATCTCTCGTTTTTCTCCTCAAATCCTCACGTCTCTTTCCAGGTTTGTTTTCAAAGGTAAATACAATTTATTATCTGTCAAAATGACGGAAATCACTTTGAAATAGTATCACGCAACACATTTTTTATTAAGGCAACGTAAGTTACATAATACAGTGATATTTAACCCGTCCATTATTGCTGTGGAAGGAATCGTGCTTTTGGGGTTATTCAGGGTCACTTTTACACTTTTAATTGTCCTTTTAATGTTCAATGGTGAAGGGTGAGTAGAATAATGTCATCTCATTGTACCCAGTTTAAAAAAAAAAAATATTGTGTTCATAGAGCGAGCCCTTCACTGATTGTTTACAGCTTAACGGAAGTTAGACAAATAATTCTCGCAAAGCGCCATGGGGCGTAGGAATAAGGTGGATAAGTGACCCAAACTCAGAGCGGATGAAGAGATGAAGCAGCATTTAATGTGAACTGATCCGATATGACACACTGAAAGCACTGGATCATGAGCTTTTCATGTGGTAAAGATGTGCTTCACTCTGAAACACACAGTGCCATTTGATAATCACACTAAGCCATATAACGATTTTGGTTTTATTCCAATTAACCAAGCTGCTCTATATGATTCTCGCCTTTTTTTTAATTTTTTTAAATTTTTTTTAAGTTTATTGCTGTATCAAATCAAATAATCCTCAAGGTTCAGAAACACTAAAGCCATAAACGGTTGTGTTTTAGGCAGTCTTACATTCAAGTCAAGTCAAATTTATTTATATAGCGCTTTTACAATTGGTAATTGTTTCAAAGCAGCTTTACATATTAGAAGCACATAAAAAAGGGAAGTGGTTAAAAATAAGCTGTACAAACAAGCGTGGTAATATGTAACATATACAAGATGGTGGTACATTAAGCCAATGTCGGCTGACTCCCAGGGGTGGAAAAAAACCCCTAGGAGAAAAACCCAGCGTGCTAACACTGGGAAAAAAGTCCTAGGAGGGAAAAAACCCCTTGGAAGATATATATAATATATGTAAATGGATATGGAGATCAAAATCTAAATTATACATTTTATTATAGAGATTAAAAATAGATTATATATAAATATATGTAAGCGGATACGGGGATTAAAAATCAGAATTATAGATGCAGCCAGAACTGGATCTGTAGGCCCATTGTCTCCTGGGCTACATTGTAGGCAGGTCCAGACACAGGTTCTCCATCTGATCTGGATACGGCCTGGATCCAGCACCCGGCAAACCTCAGGATAAGCAGAGAGACAGATATTAGCGTAGATGCCATTCTTATTCTGATGTACAGGTATATCTAGTGTTATAGGAAATGTTCTCAGTTCCGGCCGACCTAATTATTGCAGCGTAACAATCCTTTAACGGATTTGAAAAATGTTAATGTATTGATAATGTGTTATGTGTATGCAAGAGCAAAGAGATGTGTTTTTAGTCTAGATTTAAACTGACAGAGTGTGTCTGCTTCCCGAACAATGCTAGGAAGATTGTTCCAGAGTTTAGGTGCTAAATAGGAAAAGGATCTGCTGCCTTCAGTTGATTTTGATATTCTGGGTATTATCAACTGGCCTGAATTCTGAGATCGCAATAGACGTGAAGGACTATAATGCATTAAGAGCTCACTTAGGTACTGGGGAGCTAAACCATTTAGAGCTTTATAAGTAAGTAGCAAGATTTTAAAATCTATACAATGTTTAATAGGGAGCCAATGTAATGTTGACAGAACTGGGCTAATATGGTCATACTTTCTGGTTCTAGTAAGAACTCTAGCTGCCGCATTTTGGACCAACTGTAGTCTGTTTAAAAGCCGAGCAGAACAACCACCCAGTAGAGCGTTACAATAATCTAGTCTTGAGGTCATGAATGCATGAACCAACTGTTCCGCATTTGTCATTGAGAGCATACATCGTAATTTAGATATATTTTTTAGATGGAAGAATGCGGTTTTACAGATACTAGAAACATGACTTTCAAATGAAAGATTGGTATCAAAGAGCACACCCAGGTTCCTAACTGAGGACGAAGGTTTAATGGAGCACCCGTCAAGTGTTAGAGAGTATTCAAGGTTTTTTCGTGAGGAAGTTTTTGGTCCAAAGATTAGGATATCAGTTTTTTCTGAATTTAATAATAAGAAATTTCTTGTCATCCAGTTTTTAATGTCAGCTATGCATTCTGTTAGTTTTGTGAATTTGTAGGTTTCGTCAGGGCGCGAGGAAATATAGAGCTGAGTATCGTCAGCGTAGCAGTGAAAACTAACACCATGCTTCCTAATTATCTGTCCTAAGGGTAGCATGTACAGAGTGAAAAGCAACGGTCCTAGTACTGAGCCTTGTGGTACTCCATATTGAACCTGTGATCGATACGACATCTCTTCATTTACTACTACAGACTGATAACGGTCAGATAAGTACGATTTGAACCATGCCAAAGCAGTTCCACTAATGCCAATATAGTTTTCAAGTCTTTTTAAAAGAATGTTGTGATCGATAGTGTCAAAAGCAGCACTGAGATCTAATAACACTAATAGAGAAATACAGCCACGATCGGATGATAGGAGTAGATCGTTTGTAACTCTAACGAGAGCAGTCTCAGTACTATTGTATGGTATAAATCCTGACTGGAAATCCTCACAGATTCCATTTCTTTCTAAAAAGGAGCACAGTTGTGTTGAAACTGCCTTTTCTAGTATCTTTGACAGAAAAGGTAGATTCGAGATTGGCCTGTAATTTACTAAATCTCTCGGATCTAGTTGAGGTTTTTTAATAAGAGGTTTAATAATAGCCTGCTTAAAGGTTTTTGGCACGTATCCTAGTGTTAACAATGAATTAATTATATCAAGAAGTGGACCTACGACCTCTGGAAGCATTTCTTTCAGTAGTTTAGTCGGAATTGGGTCTAACATACATGTCGTTGATTCTGATGATTTGATAAGTTTAGATAATTCTTCCTCTCCTATAGCGGCGAATGATTCTAGTTTTACCTCAGGGACACTACAATGCACTGTCTGAAGCGAAACTGTAGACGGTTGCATGTTTATAATTTTCTCTCTAATATTATCAATCTTGCAAGTAAAGAAGTTCATAAAGTCATTACTGCTGTGCTCTATGGAAACGTCATCAGTTGAATCTCTGTTTCTAGTTAATTTAGGCGGCTAGCAGACGGTCGGTTTAGCCAGTTTGTCTGCGTCCTGATCTGGGCCCTGGTTTGTCATGTTTCAGCTCTAAGACTATTTGCCAAATTTCTAGATAGAAGAGCAGCACCATCCCGGGAGGGATGAATACCATCTCTTTTCAACAGATCAGGTCTGCCCCAAAAGCTTTTCCAATTGTCTATGAAACCTATATTATTCTGCGGACACCACTTAGACAGCCAGCCATTGAGTGATGATAACCTGCTAACTATCTCATCACTCCGACGAACAGGAAGAGGGCCAGAACAAATTACTTCTGCTGACATTGAATTTGCGAGTTCACACACCTCTTTAATGTTAATTTTAGTGATCTCCGACTGGCGAAGTCGAACATCATTTGTGCCGACGTGGATAATGATTTTAGAATATTTACGTTTAGCATTAACCAGCACTTTTAAATTTGCTTTGATGTCAGGTGCTCTGGCCCCCGGCAAACATGTGACTATGGTGGCTGGTGTCTCTATTTTCACGTTCCGTGTAATAGAATCGCCAATAACTAGGGCACTTTCAACAGGATTCTCAGTGGGTGCGTCACTGAGTGGGGAGAACCTGTTTGATGTTCTAATCGGAACGGAAGAGTGGTGTTTGTTCTTGCCATTATGCCGCCTCACAGTCACCCAGTTAGCCTGCTGCGTGGCTTCTACAACCGGAACCGAATGTGCAGTGTTTACTAGGCTAGTCGCATCCAAAGCAGTATCTAAGGCCCTTTCATTCTCACTATCCTCAATTAAAGTTTGGATGCGTGTCTCTAATTCTGAGATTCTCTCTGTCAGCCTGACAATATCCCTGCATTTATCACATGTGTAAGTCTCACTGCTGACAGAAAGAGCTAAGCTGTACATGTTGCATTTAATACACATGATAATCGTCGGACATGACTGACCGTGTGTTTGATGAACGCCGTCCGAAAAACTGCAACGCACACGGGACTCGCTGGCTGGATGTCTCGGTCGCTTGCCGGTGCCTGGGGCGAGGGTGATGTGCGGGACGCTGTACCTCGCGGTGGATCGATGAATGCCGGGCAGCAACGTCTCCACAGCTTCCCGATCTGGCGAGGACAGATCAGAATAACATACATCGGATAAATCCGCCATTTAATCGACAAGGAAGGTTGGTTTAGAGGAAAAAAGAAAGTAGACGGTAGCTAGCAGGCTAGCGGGCTATGGCTAACACTAGGTGATTACGCTGGTGGATTGCTAGTAATAAATCGTTCCGTTTAGTAATACTATGCAATAGGTTAAGTAATCTAGTGAAAAATAAGAAAGTTATATTATGTGAATAGGAATAAAGAGAAGGATTTAGGATAAACTCCATGAAGCTCCGAGCGTAGGTCAGACAGCAGGCAGCAGCGTTCGACATTCCCTGTGGTCTTCAGTTAGTACAGGCACTGGCAACTTTATTAGCCTGCTTAATTTATATGATTGCCAGCAGTTGGATTGTTTGCATTCTGGGGCTGAAGATAGAGTTATTGATTCCCTTTAAAGCGTGTGAGGGAATCTCAGTCCATTTGTGAGAAATAACACACTTCATTCTGTGGCTCTTGCTTGTAAATAGCTAGTTGTCATTTATTTAAGATTATTACCCAAATACTCAGTTTGTGTTTCTGTCTGCTGGGCAAGCATTTGGTTTTTAGGCAGGACGCCATTGCTGAAATCATGTCTGTTTAAAAATATCAAATAACCAAACTGTTTTATATAACAACCACACCCCAAATTAATTAAGACAGCTAATTTTTATTTCTGCACGAAGAATGTTGCCTTTAAACATGCCAGTCTGAGAAGCGCAAGGCTATTTCTGTGGCACTTTACAGCATTCTTGCCTTGAGTTTTATATTGGTTTTGGTAGATTCTGCAGAGTTTTGTGTTTGATGGCTGCTGAGGATTTTTCCTTATCCAAAAATTCCTTTGTCTTACAGCAGTGTGCTCAAATGGCTCTGATTACGGCTCTGTTCCAAATCCTAGCGAGTTGCGTAGGCAGCTTTTTAAGCCATCATAAGCACACTCCCCACACAAAGCCTGTTCCAAAGCGTAGGTAGCATGACTATGCTGCCTTCTAAGATAACTTTGGCAACATCACGTGTGTCCTTTGAGGAAAATGCACAGTGAGATGGATAATACAAGACAAGTTAATTAAAATATACAGTACCATTCCAACGTCTATAAAATTTGTAGTGTTTTGGAAAGAAGTCTTATGCTCATTAAGGCTGACCAAAAATACAGTAAAAACAGTAAAATTGTGAAATAATATTACAGTTTAAAATATGTGTTTTCTATTTGAATATATTTTAAAATGTAATTTATTCTTGTGATCAAAGCTGAATTTTCTGCATCATTACTCCAGTCTTCAGCAGGGTTATTCCTGCATTGAAAATATTTTGGTGGCCACTTTGTCCCACAAAATATTTGATACCTGCTGATATCTGGCTGCTTTAAAATGCTCTTGTGGGTGTTTGTGTAAGCTCTCTGTGAACAGCATCAAATGTTTCTATTTACAGCATGTTTTTACAGCGTTGAGCCTTGCAGCCAATCACAGACATATCTGTTGAACATGTGAATGCAATGGCCAATCAGATGTGTTTAAGTTAGTCAGAATCTGCTCAGTACTGCTCAAAATGGCTGGGTTTTTGTTTTCTACATGCCTGTGAATGCTTTCATTATAACCAACAAAGTACACTAAAAAAAATGCTGGGTTAAAAACAACCCAAGTTTGGTTGAAAATGGACAAACCCAGCGATTGTGTTGTTTTAGCCCAGCGGTTGGGTTAAATATTTGCCCAACCTGCTGGGTTAGTTTTATTTAACCCAACTCTTGTTTAAAAATGACTATATGGCTGGCTTAAAATGAACCCAAAATAGGTTGGAAATTAAAAATCAGACACATAATTACTAGAGGCAGCAATAATAATCAAAAGGTGAACATTTATTAATAAGCAGTTTAATACAGGGTTGATTGTTTAAAGGTGCCATAGAATTTAAAATTGAATTTACCTTGGCATAGTTGAATAACAAGAGTTCAGTACATGGAAATGACATACAGTGAGTCTCAAACTCCATTGTTTCCTCCTTCTTATATAAATCTCATTTGTTTAAAAGACCTCTGAAAAACAGGCGAATCTCAACATAACACCGACTGTTATGTAACAGTCTGCATCATTAATATGTACGCCCCCAATATTTGCATATGCCAGCTCATGTTCAAGGCATTAGACAAGGGCAGAACGTCTGGATGTGCACAGCTGAATCATCAGACTAGGTAAGCAAGCAAGAACAACAGCGAAAAATGGCAGATGGAGCAATAATAACTGACATGATCCATGATATCATGATATTTTTAGTGATATTTGTAAATTGTCTTTCTAAATGTTTCGTTAGCATGTTGCTAATGTACTGTTAAATGTGGTTAAAGTTACCAACGTTTATTACTGTATTCACGGAGACAAAAGAGCCGTCGCATTTCCATTTTTAAACACTTGCAGTCTGTATAATTCATAAACACAACTTCATTCTTTATAAATCTCTCCAACAGTGTGTAATGTTAGCTTTAGCCACGGAGCACTATCAAACTCATTCAGAATCAAATATAAACACCCAAATAAATACTTTACTCACGTGATCCGAAGCATGCATGCAGCATGCATGACGAACATTTTGTAAAGGTCCATTTGAGGGTTATATTAGCTGTGTGAACTTTGTTTAGGCACTGTTTTATAGTCGAGAGCTCAGGGGGGCAAGGAGTGCACGATTTAAAGGGGCCGCAGCCTGAATCGGTGCATAGTTAATGATGCCCCAAAATAGGCAGTTAAAAAAAATAATTAAAAAAAATCTATGGGGTATTTTGAGCTGAAACTTCACAGACACATTCAGGGGACACCTTAGACTTATATTACATCTTGTGAAAAAACGTTCTAGGGCACCTTTAATTATTATTCATTAAACTTATTAATAAATGTTCATTTCATATGTTCAACCTATTTTGGGTTAATTTTAAGCCAGACATATAGTAATTTTTAAACAATAGTTGAGTTAAGTAAAACTACCCAGAAGGTTGGGCAAACATTTAACCCAACCACTGGGTTAAAACAACCCATTTGCTGGGTTTGCCCATTTTCAACCCAACTTGGGTTGTTTTTAACCCAGCATTTTTTTAGAGTGTAAAAACATGATATCAATAAGAGATTCATCGCACAGTGTAGACGGCAAGAGTTCAGCTTTGAGTTCCTTGTAATTGACAGCTTCAGTGGTTATAATGGCAGCAATCTTTGCTCACTTTCTGTATATAATATGAAGCACTTTGAGTTTGAGAAAGGCACACTATAAACAAAATGTATTATTATTATTATTATTTTATATTTGTCATGCAGCTATCTACACATTGCAATGTTTTTTGGATTGACAACCATATTTAAATGCACGATTGAATCCTATTGACAGTAATAACCAGAAAGAAACAAAACAAACTTGGTTTGGGACAATACGGTTACGTCGTTGTACAGGAAACACATCCCTGGAGAGTGACAGTTCTGTCAGTTGCCCTGCTATATTTTGTATAAGTTTCATTTTATTTTGGCAAGTATTTAATTTTTTTAAACAGAGAAAAACATTGGATTATACAACAGACATTATACATCTCAGTGCCTTCATGCAGTCAATTAAAACCATCAGCATCTGCCTTTTTCATGCTGTAGCCGATATGCTGGTGGTTTTAAATTGAAAAAAAAAAAAAAAAGGCTTATAAATATCATCGGCTGATACATTGGTGCATCTCTAAATTTGAGTTTTGTCATAGATCATTCCAAATTGGATTTATTTAGGTTGATGCTGCCTTGGTGATGGTGCCTGACTTTGTAGGCAATAGAAAGCAAGGCAGCTTACTAGGTTTTGGAACAGAGCCTGAGTGACTGGAACTTTTCTCCTAACCAAGACGCTTTCACACAATCATGCTATTCATTTTCAAAGCCTGTTAAACCAAGAACGAGGTAACTCGATCCAAACAAGTTATGAATTCTTTAATAAAAGCCGTCTCTCTAATAATTCACATGCGTGGCACTGACACGTAGGCTTCTCGTAAGTCGTATAGAGCCATCATGAGGTCTCCAGATGGAAGTCCGGCGATCGGATAGGTCATTCCCCAAAGGACTTCAATCTGGGCTGGATGACGGTCAGGATTCCAGAGCGTCACATGGATCTGTTAATATTAAAATGCAATAAAGCTGCTAATGAGCCTCTGGCTCTTATAATTCATTCCTTTTACTCGGCAGTGACTCGTTTCTGCATTCTTGAAAGGAGAGCGAGAGAAACACAGATGCATTGTGGGAACGTTTGTGTGATTTTAATTTTACTGGCGGGTCCGATGCATCTTTGTGGAGCAGTTAGCTACATTAGATTACTTTTTTCTCCATCGTTATAAACAAATTTGAAGTCACACTTGCATGGTTGGGTTATTTTTAAAGCGAGAGTAATTACGTCTTGGGGTTTTTTATTGGTAATTTTGAAACGCAGCATTGTTTGGCCATTTTTTGCTCTGTTTACAACTGACTGGTGTCTGATTTTTTTTTTTTTTTTTCATTATAGCAATAAATTCCAGTACTTTCTATATATGTTTCCAAAAGTAAATATTTTGGGGCTCCCATGACGTTGGCGCATTTCCAAGCCCTTTAATTGCTGGATGCAGTAAGCATTGCAGAGCGAAGGGAAAAACACCTCTTTTTCTACATTAATTCCTGCTAATGTAATAAACTCCATTAGCACTTTGCATCTACACAAGCCACTTGCTTTGTATTTGACCCCAAAGTGTCTCAGTTAAAACTGTTAAAGAAGTTATTAAGGAAGCTACTTGGAAAGGGTGTTTGCTGTTGAAACCAGGGCACTTTTGGCCTGTGGACTTTTTCTCACTTAGTTCATTTATTTGTCCACTAAAATTTTCCAAGGGCTATAAGACATGCACATCAGAAGAATTGTCATTTTTGTAATTTTCTTTGGAAAATCATGAACATTCACTCCACATTTCAAATGAGGTGTATTTTATAAAAGCTTTCTGTGGTGCAAATGACAGTGATGGAAATGCCTTTTTTAACATTTTTAAAATGAAATAGCTGATTTCTTTACCTCGTTTTGGCTAATTTCATAGCTAGCATGTTAAGAATTTGTATTTATAGGTAATGATTCATATTTTTTATCATGTAAGTTCATATTTTAAGATTTCCTCACAATCATTATTTAAAAACAAACAAACAAACAAACAATAATCTGAAAAATAGATATCCTGGTTTCCGCAAATATATTGAGCAGCAATAAATAAATAAATAAAATAAAATAAAAAATCTTGGGCATCAAATCAGAATGATTTCTGAAGGATCATGTGACATTTTCATGTGACACTGAAAATTCTGCTTTGTTCACAGGAATAAATTATAGTTTAACATGTATTCAAATAGAATACATTTATTTTAAATTGTAAAAATATTTCACAATATTACCTTTTTACATTTGTTTGGGAATAAAATGGCTGATTATTTTGCCTTGTGGATAATTTTATAGCATGTTTTGAATTTAGCCATATAGTAGCATGTATTCATTGAAAATTCCTTATTGAAATTAAGATATTAAAAAAGATATTAAAAAATATTCTAAATACTATATAATATTTTTAAACTATTTGCATATTTTTATAATGTCTCATAATATATATATATATATATATATATATATATATATATATATATATATATATATATATATATATATATATATATATATATATATATATATATACACAGTCAAAGATTATTCATACAGTGGACTACCAGTAAAAAATTATTCAGATGTCTAAGGTGTCTAAATAAATTTTGGTTTGACTGTTTTTTATATATATATATATATATATATATATATATATATATATATAAAATCTTTTATCATGCATGTTCATATTTTAAGATTTCCTGACAAGGAACGATCATGATCACCATTTTTCCCCTCAAGCAAGACGCTTGCAGGAAAAAAATTCAGAAAAAAAGAGAAAATTATTTCATTATTGACTCATTTTTATGTTGTTCCAAACCAGTTCCAAAAAATATATCCCTGAAGGTCCTTCAAAAATTCTTCCTTTTTGTTCTACCACAGGTTTGGAAAAAAAGTGTGGGGTAAATAATGACAGAATTTTCACTTTGCTCCAGGGGATTATCCCTGTAATAAGTCTCTTTGTATAAGAAATCTAAATAAAGAATAAAAAAGTAGCAGAGATGAGTAACTGGACAGATTTCCTGTATTCCACCCCATTCTCTCCATTACCCCTGCTACGCTTGCTTTTACAGAACACTCTCTATCCAACCATAACTGAAAGCACTCAGGCTGCTCTCTATTGTGGTTTTCTGTTTACTGAGCTGGAAATTGGTGGGTTTTCTTTTTTCAGCAGTACACTGGGAAGCCACAAATGTTTTTTATGGAGAGAGGTTGAACACATTAAGCATGTCAGAGTTGCAGTGTCTGTGTGTTTGCAATTAATTTACTCTCAAATGTAATGACTGTATTTATGTGCACAATGGATACTGACATGAGCTGTGAGGGATGCTGTATTTCGGATCTGTGTTTGGAGTGAATCGCTGCATACTGCACTTACTGCATTCAACACTAGAACACTAGAAAGAAAATGCTGCATGGAAATGCCAAGATGCGCATAAATTCTAAAAATGCATCCAACTGAGGTGGATAATTTTTTATCGGATAAACTGACTTGAACTCGACTTAAACATGACTTTGCCTCAACAGAGGATGTGATTGGATAACCAGTCACATCCTCTGGATAACCAATCACACACCATCTCAATTGCCACCATCTCAATTCAATTCTGAAATTGCCTGAGCCAAAGTCTGTCATCAAAATGGTTTGGTATATTTTCCTCGCAGAACAGATTCCCTCGATTGCGTTCCTAAACACCAGGCATCCGCCTCCGAACGCAAGATAACATGACAGTGTTTATTGAGCCGCAAGTTTGCAGCAACTTCCATTTTTATTACAGATATTTTGAACAAATTTCCCAGGAAGTGACTATTTTGTTCTCCTGTACACATCGGATGGAAATTGTGCTTTATTCGCAAACGTTTTATGCAATATTCCCATTTTGTGCACAAGTTAAATTTGCAACTTTGGATGGCTTTGCATGTTGAAATTAGCGAGTGTCGTCTATGAAATAATGCAGTTGTTTTGCATTTTTAATCCAATTTTTGTTTTTAAAAAGTGTGAGTGCAAATGAGATGTTCTGTTTTATTTTTTAAACTGCAGCTAAAATCATCTTATCAGAAAGATACACATCTCATGCTAGGATGCAGTCACTGAATTATGTGTTTTAAAGGCTCTGTGGTTTGTGATTCTTCTTCTGCAGCCATGAAGACGGTGATGGAAGTGCCGATGGGTAGCAGAGGCCTCCGAATCACAGCCAAGGGACCAGACATGATTGGTGAGATTGTGCACGTTAACTTTATACAAAGATATGTGGTGTTTCACAGCTTCTGGATCTAGTCCTTGACTTCACATAAAACTATCATGCATGAAGTCTCGACTTATTCTGGCGGTTAGAAGCCGTTTAACACTAGTCAAAGGCCAAAGAGGATTTTCGTTGGAGAATTAACATTCTTTAATGAATTAATCCAGCTTTCTCCCACAGGACCGAGGCCTTAGAGTGCAATTATAGTGTCTCACAGTGTTTTGAGAGTTAGCAAGATGACATTTAGCTGTCAAGGAGTTGCTAGTTTTTCCACACTCTCCACTTTTTTTTCCAGAGAGAATTTCTGAAATCTGAAAGGTAACACTATTAGGAATCTCTCAAATGACAAATTGTATTTCATCCTTAAGTCAACTGAAATACGAGAAATTATACTTATCCTAAAGAAATTACTTATTTGTAATTGTTATACCTTTATTTATTTCATGGACTTTATATTCTGTTTTGTTTCTTAGTTCCTGTTTCTCTGCACTGTTTAGTTTTGGTTTCATTGGTTATTGATTATCTCTTCTTTTGTTTCTGTGGTTACATATAATAATCACCTGTCAGTCATTATGTTCATCTTGTATTTTTTATGCTAATGCAATCATTTTTTTCATGCAATTTTTATGTGTTTATTTTTGTTTATTTTGGGGTGAAATATCACCCAAATGTGTATTTGAAAGGCTTTGTGAGATTTATCCACATTTGAACAGTTCTTTATATAGGAATTTACTATATTTTATTAAATAAATTATATTTATATAGGATTATTATATATATTATATTATAAATTATTGTAATACACATCAACACATCAACTATTAACTATGACTTTTCCCTCAATAAACTCCTAATTTACTGTTTATTAATAGTAAGGTAGTTGTTAAGTTTATTGGGTAGGATTAGGAATGCAGAATAAGGTCATGCAGAATAAGGCATTAATATGTGCTTAATAAGTAGTAATAATTAGTCAATATTCTAGTGATATGCATGATAATAAACAACTCGTTAAAAGACCCTAAAATAAAGTGTTACAGAGAAAACTTTCACAGCATACCTACACTAAATCAAACCTCTCACGCTGTCATTTGTGAAAGTTAATATTTTCCCCTTTTTTTCTTTTCTTTTTTTTTTTACATTTGGGCATTTTAATCCATTTGTAACATCGTTGCCTCTCTCAGAAAGTCGTCACAGGTCATCAGAGGTATTTCCAAAGAGCTTTTCCAACATCTGCAGTATAGTCTGAACTTCACAATGCCTCCACAGTGACACGGCCAAACTGTATTTGACACAGTTGCCTGGTGTAGTAGCACAGTGTGGGAATGCATATGGATTTTATATTTCTATCTAGCCTGAAAGATGCAAAAAAAAAAGAAAAAGAGAGATTTCCTATTACCTGAGTGGGACTGGCAAATGCTAAGAGGTTTGAGGGAACTTTAGGATAGAGCAGAAGAATGAAGTGTTCATGCAGGCTAATTTGTGGTGGCTGAGAGCCCAGTACGATGGAGACAGAGCCAGTAATCTAGCAGACTTCCATAACGGACACGCAGGGTATGCTGAAGTCCAATCCCAAAGTACCGTTCCACATCCGATGGACCCACACTCACACAAATACACACTTCCGTTCTGTTGAAAACCACGTTTCAAACTACACACACTGATATCTAAACCCTATAACCTGCCCATTACTCCTTTTTGGTTGCAAACTAGATCTCCACCCAGAACGACAGAGCATTTAGTGGGTGTTTGACTTGTCAGATGTTTCAAAAATGGGGTTTGAGTGACCTGAAGATTACTCTTTCCCAAAGCTCACATAATGAATGTGAAAATACTGATAATACCTTTAAAGGCTAGAAATATAAAGAAGAAAAAGATGTATACAATACCTGTCAAAAGTTGAAAGAAGTCTCTTCTGCTCACCAAGGCTGCATTTATTTAATCAAAAATACAGTAATAACGGTGAAATATTTTTACAAGTTGTTAAAAGTACTTAACACAGCCTTTCTAACATCACAGAAAAATCATCATTCAATCCATTTGATTGAGCAAATAAATGTTAATTGCCCATTTTTAGCTGTCCGCAAGAGCAGAACATCGACAATGTGGGAATTGAATCTCTTTGTAAGCTGTTTCGAGAAGAAAGCGTAATTATATTCAGCTGCTGCCAGACACTCTCTAGCCGCTTTGACCAGTGATTTTCCCTCACCGCTAACACATGTTGTTCTGTTGCTCTATTTACATGAAAGATCTGCAATTATTCCCAAAGCAGTGTATCAATGTGCAAACAATGGAAAGATATTAATTGATGCTTGAAATTGTCAATATCACATTGAATATTTTTAAGAATGAACAGCGATCTGATTTTTTATGACATGAAACATTTAATGTGGGAGTGAGAGATCAAAACAAAGTTTTTATTTCACATTATTCAAAATTGACCCTTCGCCGGGAGTTTGATTGACAAGCGATCTAACCAGTCATAACGCCAAATTTGCCATTTTGTCCGACAAAGCAGTCAGGAGTTAGAAGATTAACCTCTGTGGACTTAAGCTTGAAAAATGGTGTGTATTGATGTCTTTCCGCGTTTGAAACAACATTCCTTCTGATGTAAATTCATGTTTATTTGATGCTATAGATTAACTAGTAGGAAGAGATGATCGGTTTACGAGCCTCTTGAGCTGAGGAGCTACAGCGATCTGTCACGACACATTAAAGAGCCACAAAACGGTTTTTATTGTTCGAATTTCTTAAAAAAATTAGCGCCATGGCTTGTCGGACAAAGCAACAGTAACTAAGGGGGGCGGGTCTTTGTGAAAGGTCAATTGAGACAACTCATGTGAAATTAAGTTTCCAAACCATTTTACCTCCATAAAGTGACATATTTCAGAAGGACAAAAAATTAGGGTCGCCATTTATTTGGATCAAAGTGGGCATTACAAACCTGAAGTTGGAAAGAGGATTTTATCCATACATCCATACATCCTATTTTAAAAAAATAATTTAATGTTAGTTAATGCATTTAATTAACAATGAGTAATCCATTTCCCCCCCTGTATTTATTAATCTATGTTAACTGTTCATGTTATCTCAGGTCCATTAAATAATATTAACAGAGACAACTTTTGATTTGAATAATGTATTAGTAAATGTTGGCATTAACATTAACTAAGATTAATAAATATAATTTCACCATTAGTTCATGTTACCTAATGTAGTTAACAAATTGTTAACAAACGGAAGCTTATAAATTAACCTTGTAAATTAAAAACAAAAAAATATATATATTGTGAACAATATGAATTTATTATTCCACCATATCGCCTGTCTTTATTAATAAAAATTGCCAAAAAAGACCCAAATTCTTATAATAATTGCACTATTAAGGTCATTGGTGTAACTTAGTTAATAATAATAAAGAAGATGTTCATAGATTATGTGAAATTTTAGAGTTTAAAAGAGCAGTAAGTGATTCCAACCACACGTCAATCTAAATCTCCAGCCTTCAAAAGTGTGTCAGCTAACCCCAACATGAGTGATTGACATGTAGATGGCGTTGATGTTTAGAAAAAACGTGTAAAGCGCTGTTTACAGACTCTAGCTCTGTCATGGAGACAGGTGTGGTGTCTCAATATCTGTCAGGTAGTAGCACTATTTTATCTGTGGTAATCCCCCTAAATCACTCATAGATCCTGAAATGTCCTTTTTCAGTGATTGAAGCCCATGCACCAAACAGCCGGAGAGAAGAGGTCATGTTCAGCTCTTCAGGTTCTCACGCTTTGGGTAACAACACGGTGGAGTACCAGAGAGGAGCAGAAAGACAAACCCTCCGCTGCTATGGGCCGCTGTCTGCAGACTTCACAATTAAGGTGGGCATTGAAAACCGTACAGTACATCTATCTGCAAGTGGTACTAAAAAGCAGCAGAAACTCTTAGCCAGAGATATGGCCTTTTCGATGGATAGATATTTTCTCTTGTGTTGAAATTTCCAACCTTATTTATATGAGAAATCTACTTGAAGTACCCCTTAAGATTTTATAGGTCAGGTTTCACCAAAAATGAAATTTCTATCTTCATCTACATTTTTTTTTTCTTTTTTTCCACAACATACAAAAGGAGATGCAATACGGAACATTCAGTAAAAATGGAAGGTTTGTTGTATTGCTGTTGTATTTACAACGCAGCCTTTCAGGACAGATTTGAGAACAATTTTCATGTGTATTATGTTTATATACAGTTGCAAGAAAAAGTATTGGAAACTCTTGCAGAATCTGTGAAAATGTGAATAATTTTAACAAAATAAGAGAGATCATACAAAAATGCATGTTATTTTTTATTTAGTACTGTCCTGAGTAAGATATTTTACATAAAAGGTGTTTACATATAGTCCACAAGACAAAAAAAATTAGCTGAATTTATTAAAATGACCCAGTTCAAAAGTGAACCATTGATTCTCAATACTGTGTGTGGTTACCTGATGATCCACGACTGTTTTTATGTTTTGTGATGGTTGTTCATGAGTCTCTTGTTTGTCCTGAGCAGTTAAACTGAGCTCTGTTCTTCAGAAAAATCCTCCAGCTCCTGCAGATTCTTCAGTTTTCAAGCATTTTTTGCATATTTGAACCCTTTCCAGCAGTGACTGTATGATTTTGAGATCTGTGTTTTCATACTGAGGACAATTGAGGGACTCAAACACAACTATTAAAAAAGGTTCAAACATTCACTGATGCTCCAGAAAGAAACACAATGCATTAAGAGTCGGGGGGTGAAAACTTTTGAACAGGATGAAGATGTCCCAATTTTTCTTATTTTGTTTAAATACCATTGTTGTTCATTTAGTACTGCCCTTCAGAAGCAACAGAAGATACTTACATGTTTCCCGGAAGAAAAATTAAGTACTATTTACCTTGATATTCGAATTCAAAGTTGTGCTGATATATAGTCATATTGCACGGCTACGAGTGTGATATTGCGTTTATACTACAGTTCGACGGCACAAGTGTGTAAATAAATAAGAACAACAACAAAGTGTATTTAAAAACCCTCTTTTGTGACAGTTTAACGGTTGAGCCCAAGCCTCCGTTACTAATTCTAAAATGTCACTTTAGAACTAGTAACGAAGGAATGTTGAGTCGCTTCATTGAAACTCACTGTAATATGAGAGTATTATGAGAGAGAGATCGCCTGAATGAGTGTATCACCTGCATCTGATATTCTTCAGGTCAATCTTATATTCATAATCACAAAATCAGTTTAAATGTCTGCTGAGGAAAGCGATATCTTTGTCTTTGTCCTTTTAACATTTAAGAGGATTTCCCATGACAGCGCTAGTCAATGCATTTGTCAGTTGCGTCAAGATGTTGTTTAAAGTAAAAAGGTCATTGTTTCCTTGTTTCAGTCCATTACAATATAAAAGTCTTTGCGACTGACTGACTCACTCATAAAGACAGTCTTTGCTGCCATCTAATGGCATATTAATGTAACTTTCACTAACTTTCACACTAACGGATTCTCTCAATACCAAAAAAAAAAAAGGCATGTTATTTATATAAAATATTATTTATTGAACAATAATATTTAAATGAACAACAATAGCCATTATAACAGTATAAGAAGTAAAATAGGAAATAAACACAAGCAAACAGTTCAGTCAAACGTAAAAAAGCAGCGCTCTTGGTAGTGCAGGATTTAATTTCAATGTAAATATAAAGTTATGAATCTTAATATAGCCCTTAAGTCAAATCTATTAGCTCTGGAACAAGTTATAGATTAATAAGGCCAAAGACTGCCCGTTTGATATACCCAAAATGAATTATACCTCATGTTTAAACACTTTCTACATAAGAGCCAGCGGCAAATTCCTGAAGGACTGGCTGAGATGAAGCTGTTGTCTGTGGGTACATGAGCTCTGAACGCTCGCTGACGGCCTGGAGCTCACATCTCTGAAAGCGCCTTAACAAATTTTCAAGTAGGCGCTATATGTTTACATATAAATCGCATATCTGAGGTCTAAACAACCATATTCTAGCCTAAAAACCTCTTAAAACTACATTCCGTAACAAAACAACAGTAGTATTCAAAATTGACCCTTCGCCGGGAGTTTGATTGACAAGCGATCTAACCAGTCATAACGCCAAATTTGCCATTTTGTCCGACAAAGCAGTCAGGAGTTAGAAGATTAACCTCTGTGGACTTAAGCTTGAAAAATGGTGTGTATTGATGTCTTTCCGCGTTTGAAACAACATTCCTTCTGATGTAAATTCATGTTTATTTGATGCTATAGATTAACTAGTAGAAAGAGATGATCGGTTTACGAGCCTCTTGAGCTGAGGAGCTACAGCGATCTGTCACGACACATTAAAGAGCCACAAAACGGTTTTTATTGTTCGAATTTCTTAAAAAAATTAGCGCCATGGCTTGTCGGACAAAGCAACAGTAACTAAGGGGGGCGGGTCTTTGTGAAAGGTCAATTGAGACAACTCATGTGAAATTAAGTTTCCAAACCATTTTACCTCCATAAAGTGACATATTTCAGAAGGACAAAAAATTAGGGTCGCCATTTATTTGGATCAAAGTGGGCATTACAAACCTGAAGTTGGAAAGAGGATTTTATCCATCCATCCATACATCCTATTTTAAAAAAATAGTTTAATGTTAGTTAATGCATTTAAGGTTTTGCAGGTTTTGCAGATTCTTCAGTTTTCAAGCATTTTTGCATATTTGAACCCTTTCCAGCAGTGACTGTATGATTTTGAGATCTGTGTTTTCATACTGAGGACAATTGAGGGACTCAAACACAACTATTAAAAAAGGTTCAAACATTCACTGATGCTCCAGAAAGAAACACAATGCATTAAGAGTCGGGGGGTGAAAACTTTTGAACAGGATGAAGATGTCCCAATTTTTCTTATTTTGTTTAAATACCATTGTTGTTCATTTAGTACTGCCCTTCAGAAGCAACAGAAGATACTTACATGTTTCCCGGAAGAAAAATTAAGTACTATTTACCTTGATATTCGAATTCAAAGTTGTGCTGATATATAGTCATATTGCACGGCTACGAGTGTGATATTGCGTTTATACTACAGTTCGACGGCACAAGTGTGTAAATAAATAAGAACAACAACAAAGTGTATTTAAAAACCCTCTTTTGTGACAGTTTAACGGTTGAGCCCAAGCCTCCGTTACTAATTCTAAAATGTCACTTTAGAACTAGTAACGAAGGAATGTTGAGTCGCTTCATTGAAACTCACTGTAATATGAGAGTATTATGAGAGAGAGATCGCCTGAATGAGTGTATCACCTGCATCTGATATTCTTCAGGTCAATCTTATATTCATAATCACAAAATCAGTTTAAATGTCTGCTGAGGAAAGCGATATCTTTGTCTTTGTCCTTTTAACATTTAAGAGGATTTCCCATGACAGCGCTAGTCAATGCATTTGTCAGTTGCGTCAAGATGTTGTTTAAAGTAAAAAGGTCATTGTTTCCTTGTTTCAGTCCATTACAATATAAAAGTCTTTGCGACTGACTGACTCACTCATAAAGACAGTCTTTGCTGCCATCTAATGGCATATTAATGTAACTTTCACTAACTTTCACACTAACGGATTCTCTCAATACCAAAAAAAAAAAAGGCATGTTATTTATATAAAATATTATTTATTGAACAATAATATTTAAATGAACAACAATAGCCATTATAACAGTATAAGAAGTAAAATAGGAAATAAACACAAGCAAACAGTTCAGTCAAACGTAAAAAAGCAGCGCTCTTGGTAGTGCAGGATTTAATTTCAATGTAAATATAAAGTTATGAATCTTAATATAGCCCTTAAGTCAAATCTATTAGCTCTGGAACAAGTTATAGATTAATAAGGCCAAAGACTGCCCGTTTGATATACCCAAAATGAATTATACCTCATGTTTAAACACTTTCTACATAAGAGCCAGCGGCAAATTCCTGAAGGACTGGCTGAGATGAAGCTGTTGTCTGTGGGTACATGAGCTCTGAACGCTCGCTGACGGCCTGGAGCTCACATCTCTGAAAGCGCCTTAACAAATTTTCAAGTAGGCGCTATATGTTTACATATAAATCGCATATCTGAGGTCTAAACAACCATATTCTAGCCTAAAAACCTCTTAAAACTACATTCCGTAACAAAACAACAGTAGTATCTATAAAAATATGGTGGGTTTGCTCGACCACTGTAAGAATGCTGACAGCGGAGTGATTCAAACGGTGAAGCGGTTCCCGTGGCGATATTGGTAGAATGTCGTATGGCTGGAAAGAATAGCAGTGCAAGTTTCATGCAACCTCAGTTTGAAGCTTCGTGATGATTTTAAAGCAGCAGAGAGAATCTGTGTTTACTCTCCATGTGAAACTGTAAACACAGCACAATATGATTGCAATCATGCTAGGCTTTCTCATCTCTGTGAAGAGTCATGATTAGTCTTGACACCATGGCTTTACAGTAACTGAACATGACTCATTACTCTAGTTAATTGCAGCAGCATGCAAACAGTATTTAACTAATCATCACAGCTCTGGAAATCAAGACTAGAGGATATTCAGTGGCAGATGATGCATGCTGCATTTCATATGGAAATCATGAGTTGGACTGTGGCCCCTTGAGGAAATTTCCTGCTCATTATACATGTCAAAATCATTTGGTTTTTTAAAACGAATGGCTTTTATCTCTTTTCGTGATGTGATTATGAATGTGACTATTAAAAGTAAATGATCAGGCACATTATAAGTGAATTTCGGTTCTCCTTAGGTGAAGTATGCTGGCCCTAAAGACACAGTGATGCAGTTTATGTTCTACCAGCCCATTCGCTACCAGTGGAGGGAAACTGACTTTTTCCCTTGCTCCGTCACCTGTGGAGGGGGTGAGTACTATAGATTGTTCCTCTTGATTAGAGGTGGCCATTTTCAATAATTCACAACAATTTGAATGGTTTGAATATACCAAAAATACTCGTTCAGCACACCTACTCTATGATGCTTTAAAATTTGGGATAATTTCAGTTCTGTTTGATACTGATAGGAGAATAATCTGAAAATAATTATAGTTCTACCCTTTTCTGTCTAAATAAATAAAAAACAAAACACTAAAAAATAAAATCAACAATTATAAAAGCAACAAGTAAATTTAGGCATCACAAACTTATAATGTACCATATGAACATGGATATTTATTTGTTTAAAGTTTATAAAACTTTAAGTGAGCATTAGATGAAGGCAGATGTATAATCCAAATATAAAAATAGGGCAATTATCTGCACAATTAAACATCCAATATCTGTTGAAATATGTCCAATTTTGACCAATATTGAAAACGATACAATAAAAATCTCTAATATTTGCAGATAATTGATTTGTCATTATGCATTAAAGTGCCCCTATTATGCTGTTTTAAAAGTTCCTAATTTTGTTTTGGAGGTCTCCTTCAACAGGTTTACATTTAAAGCCAAAAACACTTATTTTATCATAATATATATTGCACATCTATGGAGTATGGAAGACCAAATTACTCAAAATGAAATAATTAAAAAAATAATGAATTCAATAAAACAACAATTAAATGTACCAGTTTATTCTGAAATAATTCAATAATTATTAATTTAATTAATTAAGTTCATCATAATTAATTTAGTTCATTATTAATTCAATAATTAAATAAATCAATAAATAAATGTATTTATTTATTTTGTAAAATTCCATGAAGTTGAGGGGAATGTTTTGTTTGGTGATGCTCTGTTATCTGTCTGTTGATTGGCATTTGTGAAATGAAATGTCCTCTATTATTATGAAAAGAATCTTTGGAAAATCATGCTTTGGAAATACATGATTCATCAAATAGGCATAATTCGTAAATGCAGCATATTATTATGAAAAACAGCTTTTTGGAAAAGAACATTTAATTAGGAAAAAAAATAGATATTTAAACAATAAAAGTGTGTGGAAGAGGATATTGTGAAATATATTAAACAATAAATGTTGTTTTCATGGAATTTTACAAAATAAATAGATACATTAATTTATTGATTTATTTAATTATTTAAAGGTGCAATATGTAAGATTTTTGCAGTAAAATATCCAAAAACCACTAGGCCAGTGTTATATGTTTTGTTCACTTGAGTACTTACAATATCCCAAATGTTTGCAACTATTTGTAAATCGTGAGAAAATTGCAATTTTAACCAAGGCTGCGGGACGTGTGAGGAGTCACCTGTCAATAGCGTCATACCCGCGTTTCCCTCGGTTTACGGTTTATTTTCTAGAAACCATGGAAACACCAAAGACGCTTTATTATATTACACATTTTAATAGACAAAGGAACAACTGTTTTGATATATTTATAGACAGAAAAACTAATTATTGTTATATAGCTCAACACGTTTAGTCTTATTGTTTAATCTAATTTTCTTGATTGTTTTTTTTTTTTTTTTTTTTTTTTTGCAAGTACCATGCTTTACCATGCCTCGGAGAAAAAAAAAAAAAAAAAAAAAAAAAAATTGCATGCCATTTATCAACACAAGCCATCCAGCATTTAATATGATATTGTAAAATCGATCTATCTTACTGCAGTGTGTAACAGTGTCTCACAGCAGCCGCCGAGCGAACGCACAGAGTAACGTTATAACATCATTTCCAACACTCTCAAATGTATCTAATATGATAAACTGAGCTGCGTTACCTCATACTTCATGATTGGAGAAGCGGAAGCAGCGCCGCGACTGTGTCATAATAAAAGTCCTGCTGCTCGTGAGGCGTGTTGCTCAATCACTCCAGGTCCTCTTTCAGCTCCACAACACTCGCTCCTGCTCTGCTTCACACTACAGTAACGTTAATAATCACATCCATGAACATGATTTGTTCCCTATTCTTTTCCACCAGCTGTGATGTGAAGACCACATGTCCCAAGATTCCGCGCTCAAACTTGCCGTCATCAAGCTACGCCTTTGTTTTGAATAGGCTTCTAGCGACCTCTAGTGGACAGAAATCTTACATATTGCACCTTTAATAATAAAATTAATTATTTAATTATTATTTATTTCAGAATAAACTGATAGATTTAATTGTTGTTTTATTGAATTCATTATTTATTTAATTATTTCATTTTGAGTAATTTGGTCCTCCATACACACCACCTCATTTCTCAAAATGTCTAAAAACATGTTTGTTTGTTATTTCAAAGATTCAGTCTCTCTAAACCCCGCCTTTCTTCGAGTCTACTCTGCTCTGATTGGTCAGATGGCCCAGTCTGTTGTGATTAGTCTACTTCTTACAGAAACATCTGTTACCATATCTGAATTTCATCTCCAGAGCCTTCTTCAGCGCTTAATACGCAGTGATACGAACAGCAACGATGGTGTCGGTTTTTCAATATCAGTTCCACAGCGAGTCCTCAACTCTGTGAAGTGCTTTCAGAATGGATTCACAGTGCTGAAAACAGCGTCTTCTCGACATGTCAACAACACAAACCAAACCCTTCCAGTCATTTGCGGGCAGCCAATGAAGATCATAGGCTGGCATTATGCAAATTTGCACTTTAATACATGATACACAATACCGATTATATTAGAATGATTTCTGAAGGATCATGTGACACTGAAGACTGGAGTAATGATGCTTTGATCACAGGAATAAATTACATATTAATATATATTCGAATAGAAAACAGTTATTTTAAATTGTAATAATATTTCGCAATATTACTGTTTTTACTGTATTTTTAACAAATGAATTTAATCTTGGTAAGCATAAGAGAAATTGTCATAAACATAGCTAATGTTGCTTTGTCTTTGTAAAGGTTATCAGCTCAATTCGGCTGATTGCATGGACATTCGTTACAACAAATCTGTTGCGGAGCACCTGTGCCACAGCTTCCCAGAGAACACCAAACCTACACCCAAACTCAAGGAGTGCAACATGGATCCCTGCCTTGAAAGGCTGGTTCTGTCTTATCGATCTCTGCAACACACCCTCCATGACAAAACACAACGAGTGAAATGAATCTCTATAAACCAGAGAGTAGCTGTGCATTAGACTTCCTGTTCTTGAACTCATTATAGTGTGGATAATGACTTGAAGGGCTAATGGTGTGTGTTTCTCTGCAGTGATGGCTTCAAGGAAGTGATGCCCTATGACCATTTCCAGCCTCTACCACGGTATGAAGTTATTGTACAGCACATATATCACAGCACTCTCACTGCTCACATTCAGATCTTGATACTCGCTTCACTCAGTGATGTCAGCTGATTTTCAATGACAGAATCATTCATCAAGACAAACTTTGAGGGCCCTATTTTAACGATCTAAACGCAAAGTGTAAAGCGCATGGCGCAGGTGCACTCAGGGCGTGTCCAAATCCACTTTTGCTATTTTAACGACGGAAAAACGGTCCATGCGCCGGGGCGCATTTTTGAAATGGGTTGTCCCTATTCTCTTAATGAGTAATGGGCGTAACGTTCAATAAACCAATCAGAGTGTCATCTCCCATTCCCTTTAAGAGCGAGATGCGCTCGCGCCATGGCGAATTGCTATTTACATGGCGGAATTTGTTGGCGGAAAAGCTGAATGCTTTTCAAGCGAAGAAACCGATCTGCTCGTGCGCGAAGTTAAAGCGGGCTTGCAAATGCAGGCTTTCAAATAGCTCCGCGCGATGAGTCAGTTAATATATATGTGTGTGTATTGATACGATTGTTCAATTAATTAGCCAATTTCGTTCATCATTATAAGTAGTAATAGGCTGAATTGAAAATAGGTAGCCTCATTCTAATACACGCAATGACTATTCATCATTACATTTTTATATTTATGTAGCCTACACAATAATATTCTTTTACACTGTAATCCTTTTGTTTTTAATATTTGGCATGTTTGTGTGATGCGCATCCCTGTGTGTAATAAGCAAAGTCAACATGCACTGTGGACGCGCCCAGAAGCGCGGTTTCTACCAACGCGCTCTAACAAAAAAATATTGCGCCATTGACTTTAGACTTTAGACCAGGTTTGAGTTGGTCTATGGCGCAGTCTATTTTCAGCTCCTTAAAATAGCAATGCGCCGGCAATGCGCCTGAACACACCTCTTTTTTAGACCAGCACGCCCATGGGCGCACTAACTGGCGCAAATGCATTTACTAATTTAAGGACGTGGCGCTGAACGGGAAAACGCGAACGGCACCAGACGCAAACTAGCAAACACACTTGCGCTGCGCCTTGCGTCGCATTGCGCCGGGTGTATTATAGGGCCCTATATGTTGAATTGACATGTCTGAAAAGTTAAAACAGGCTCTAAGGCCTGAAATGGTTTAAAGAAAGATTCAAAGTTATATATTTAAAAGTAATATATGCTTTCTGTTGTTTGAATACTATAGATATACTACTTTTTTTTTTTTTTTTGAGTCAGTAAGAATTTTTTTGAGAAATTTATATTTTAAACCCATTAAATTGTTCAAAAGTGGCAGTAAAGACATTTATAATTTATTATAATTTATTATGTCACAAAAGATTTCTATTGTTATATAAATTGTGTTCTTTTACATTTCAAAGAATCCTAAAAATCATCATGTTTTGCACAAAAATATGAAGCAACTGTTTTCAATATTGGTAATACAGTGGGTACGGAAAGTATTCAGACCCCCTTAAATTTTTCACTCTTTGTTATATTGCAGCCATTTGCTAAAATCATTTAAGTTCATTTTTTTCCTCATTAATGTACACACAACACCCCATATTGACAGAAAAACACAGAATTGTTGACATTTTTGCAGATTTATTAAAAAAGAAAAACTGAAATATCACATGGTCCTAAGTATTCAGACCCTTTGCTGTGACACTCATATATTTAACTCAGGTGCTGTCCATTTCTTCTGATCATCCTTGAGATGGTTCTACACCTTCATTTGAGTCCAGCTGTGTTTGATTATACTGATTGGACTTGATTAGGAAAGCCACACACCTGTCTATATAAGACCTTACAGCTCACAGTGCATGTCAGAGCAAATGAGAATCATGAGGTCAAAGGAACTGCCTGAAGAGCTCAGAGACAGAATTGTGGCAAGGCACAGATCTGGCCAAGGTTACAAAAAAAAATCTGCTACACTTAAGGTCCCTAAGAGCACAGTGGTCTCCATAATCCTTAAATGGAAGACGTTTGGGACGACCAGAACCCTTCCTAGAGCTGGCCGTCCGGCCAAACTGAGCTATCGGGGGAGAAGAGCCTTGGTGAGAGAGGTAAAGAAGAACCCAAAGATCACTGTGGCTGAGCTCCAGAGATGCAGTCGGGAGATGGGAGAAAGTTGTAGAAAGTCAACCATCACTGCAGCCCTCCACCAGTCGGGGCTTTAGGGCAGAGCGGCCCGACGGAAGCCTCTCCTCAGTGCAAGAGACATGAAAGCCTGCATGGAGTTTGCCAAGATGGTGAGAAATAAGATTCTCTGGTCTGATGAGACCAAGATAGAACTTTTTGGTCTTAATTCTAAGCGGTATGTGTGGAGAAAACCAGGCACTGCTCATCACCTGTCCAATACAGTCCCAACAGTGAAGCATGGTGGTGGCAGCATCATGCTGTGGGGGTGTTTTTCAGCTGCAGGGACAGGACGACTGGTTGCAATCGAGGGAAAGAAGAATGTGGCCAAGTACAGGGATATCCTGGACGAAAACCTTCTCCAGAGTGCTCAGGACCTCAGACTGGGCCAAAGGTTTACCTTCCAACAAGACAATGACCCTAAGCACACAGCTAAAATAACGAAGGAGTGGCTTCACAACAACTCCGTGACTGTTCTTGAATGGCCCAGCCAGAGCCCTGACTTAAACCCAATTGAGCATCTCTGGAGAGACCTAAAAATGGCTGTCCACCAACATTTACCATCCAACCTGACAGAACTGGAGAGGATCTGCAAGGAGGAATGGCAGAGGATCCCCAAATCCAGGTGTGAAAAACTTGTTGCATCTTTCCCAAAAAGACTCATGGCTGTATTAGATCAAAAAGATGCTTCTTCTAAATACTGAGCAAAGGGTCTGAATACTGAGGACCATGTGATATTTCAGTTTTTCTTTTTTAATAAATCTGCAAAAATGTCAACAATTCTGTGTTTTTCTGTCAATATGGGGTGCTGTGTGTACATTAATGAGGAAAAAAATGAACTTAAATGATTTTAGCAAATGGCTGCAATATAACAAAGACTGAAAAATTGAAGGGGGTCTGAATACTTTCCGTACCCACTGTAATCAGAAATGTTTCTTGAGTATCAAATCATCATATTAGAATGATTTCTGAAGGATCATGTGACACTGAAGACTGGAGTAATGATGCTGAAAATTCAGCTTTGATCACAGGAATAAATTGCATTTTAAAATATATTAAAATAGAAAACAATTATTTTAAACTGCAGTAATATTTCACAAAATTACTGTATTTTTGATCACATTGTTGACACTTTGTCTCCAAGTTATCACATTACAATATTTCATAACATAAAGTTACTGCTTATCTACTAA
The DNA here is from genome assembly GCA_036281575.1 of Ancherythroculter nigrocauda. Taxonomy (NCBI): domain Eukaryota; kingdom Metazoa; phylum Chordata; class Actinopteri; order Cypriniformes; family Xenocyprididae; genus Ancherythroculter; species Ancherythroculter nigrocauda. The sequence continues at coordinate 56,337,814 of VTFQ01000004.1, forward strand.
GTTAGTACTTAGCTACTAGGGGTGTGACAAGATAGTTAGCTCATGAGACGAGACAAGATTTTTACACAGTATTTTTTAAGAAATCCTCAGTGACAAAACACATGACTAGAAAAATAGTCTCCAGGTGCATTTGAAATGTTTTAACTAATCATCTTGTAATGAATGTAATTTCAGTTCTACTTTCTGAGTATAAATTATCAAATGCAGTAAAAGACAACAATATTCAAGCACTGTAAAAGGTTTTGCCACAAACTCAAACGACTGGCTTCTCTCCTGTATGATTTCCTGTATGATATGAGTCTCTTCAGACATCTTTCTGTACATGATTTATGAGCTTCTACAACCTCCTAACTGAACTCCTTTCCAGTAATTGATCATAGAAATAAAAATAATATAAATAAAAATAAATAACACAGTTTTCACTTAAGTGCAAACAATAAGTGCAACTATAATCAAAGTCCTCTCACAATATTCAAAGTGCAAACAGAGACCAATTTTTTCTTCAAGCATGATACAGAGCAGGGAGATGGTTACAACTACATGGCCCAGCCTAAGATAGCTTTCATATTGAAAGATATTTGCATGCATCAGGGAGCCGCTTTCAAAATGCATTTTCGCGTTTTACTTTCGCTTTCGTGATCATGCATACTCTGTGAATAGGGAGCGGTGGTGCTGAGCGTGAATTCTACAAGATAAGACATTTGTCAGACACTTAGGATCTGTTGTGCAACAAATCCTCTGCCATGGTCTTCTCAGTCATCTCGTCACTTACTCTCATCACGTGATCAGTGAACTGATTCCTGCTGCACTGCGTGCGACTGCAGTTTGTGTTGGATGAGCTGGTTGTAATTGACTATATGCACAGAGCGTTCTTTAGAACTTCCACATTAATATAAGCCAGCTCGAAAACTTGCGGTGAGATGTCATCTGCTGGTGTGTTGAGCATCAGTAGTGTAATACTTAGTTTATAATCAGAATATAATCACTTAAATAGTCAGGCATAGCATTCATTTAGTTATTCAAACGTAAGACGGCATAAAAAATAAATCAATAAAGACGTACCTCATTGTTCCTCCTCGGCTAAATTCAATTTGACCATCAGTTTTCACACTTTTATGTGAAAAAAAAGCTTCAAAAATGAAATATTTATTGTGCACTTTAGTTAGATTAATTGAATAAAATGTGTTTTTACAAGTGTGCTGAAATCATTGATCTCACTGACTGACAGCTGCTGTGATTACAAAGGGAAAGCGCAGTACTCGTCATTCATTCACAAGAAAAGTTATTGTTTTTCATTAGATTTTTTGAGTATTTCATACTTAACATTGACAAAATGTATTTTTAAACCTAGTTATTTTATAATGTTTAATATTTAGTCAAAAACGAAGTGAAAAACGATTAGAGCTGATAGATATAGCTGATAAATGCGCAAATAAATGCTACTTTGCCGCCACCTGCTGGTTAAAGTGGTATTTTTTTTATTTTTTTAATAAGTGTTTTCTATCAAATGTTGAATTTCCTACATTTTTAAACATTCGGTTATGTAATGTTTGTGGTCATCACATTAAAAATAACATTTGAAGTGCTGGGGGAAAATGCGTGTGTGCGTGTCTAATTACAGACACAGCGTTTTTAAACGGTCCCAGTAGCTTCGTCTTTATTGCAATCAATCAAACTGGTTTATTTGCAAATTAGGTAAATGTGATAACTGCATGAAAATATGAATACAACATTAAAAAGTCAACCACTGATGGTTTTGTGTCAATGTACAGCGAGTACACAATGAACAGCTAACAGTTCACCGGAAATGCCCGAGCTGGCTTAACCACAACCATAAAGTAACCGTACATATAGTCTATTGTGACCGTTATCCAACAGAATTAAATGTTATTGTTTTTTTCTTTAAAAAGCTAAACAACAGTGGAGGCAGTGCTGTGGTGGGAACTGTAATGTAATGTAAACATAGCAGTGGCATATTCTATCCTAATTTCACCCTCACACTCCCATCATGGCAATATCGCAAGACAGCTTTCCACCTCGACGAGAAATCTCGTCACATTTTAATCTTGTGAGATCTCATGGCACGAGGTCTCGACACACCCCTAACTAATACCAATAGATATTATTGTATAATACTGATGCAGGTGGGAGCAGAACCCATGGACGTCGTGTTCAGTGTCGTGTGGAGGGGGCTCTCAGGAGAGAAGCGTGGTGTGTGTAGAGGAGGACGTTCATGGTCAGATTGTGCTGGTAGAGGAGTGGAAGTGCACACACTCCCCAAGGCCATTCAACAAACAGAGCTGCAACACGTTTGAGTGTCCACAGTGGATGGCCATGGAGTGGTCTCAGGTGAGTGACCTTTTATTGACCTCTTCTTCCATTTCTGATCACCATCTATAGCTCTGTTCTACAACCCTGTGTCCTAACCCAAATGAAACCAAATAAGAGACTGATTTAAAGAGGACCTATTATGCTTTTTAGATTTCCAACTTTCTTTACCAAATTATTTTAGTTGCTGTTTGAGCATGAAAAAGGCTCTGCAGTTACAAAGCACAAAATTTGTATAGTGCTTTTACAATACATATTTTATGTAATATGATCACATATCAGCACGTCTGGACTGCCCCATGTATATGTTTGTGTTTTTGTATTTGTACTATCCAGTGCACGGTTACCTGCGGCCCAGGTCTGCGGTACAGGGTTGTGCTGTGTGTGGATCACAGTGGGCAGCATGCTGGCGGCTGCAGTCCCCACCTCAAACCCCATATCAAAGAGGACTGCCTGGTCCCCGTCGCCTGCCACAAACCACGAGGTAGAAACAACAAAAAATACATCTTTTAAAGAGATCCACAGTTGAGTGAGGTACTGCTGTCTGTTGCATGTGGTTTTGACATGTGGTTGATGCCCAATGTCACTAGATGAGCAGAAATACAAAATCATGTTTCGCTTGGTCCCTTCAAAGTTGCGTCAGATTTCCTCCTCAGCGTAAAAGTTGAGAAGTGCATGGAGCTCAGTGTCGGTCCGTCTATCACTGTTTTAATGTTCGTGAAGTAAATGTAAAGGTTATAAACTGTGTTTACACGGCTTTTTAAAAATGGTGGGTGGTGGTGTTTTGCATGCGTTCGGCCAATAAACGTACACTTGTAGTTCCTATTGTGGGTTAGACCCTACTCTGAAGTAGGAGCCCCAAAAGTCATTCCTATAACAAAAATCATTCCCAGTTCTTGTGGTGCGAACACGCCAAAAAACTGGTATGTCCGCCAATAGTTGAAACCGTTGGCAATTTTAGCTTATGTTAAATCTTATTTTTAAATCATTTTAAAGGCATAATATGTAGTTTTCACCGCTAGAGGTCGCTTATTCAAAACAAAGGCATTGCTTGATGATGCATTGATTTCGCAGAAACATGGGAGGTGTTGTCTTCACGTCTACAGCCGGTGGAAAGAATCCGACGGGACTCGAGCAGAAATCATATTCATGGATGAGCTAATGTATTAAAGATTTATTAAGTTGGCTTGAAAAAGCCAACTTACTGTAATGCTATTTAAACTTATTATTATTCTTCTGAGACCAACTCTAACTCCTCCTAGAGCTTTAACTCTATAAACTCCAAACTCGGGTCAGACCTTCAGACTGTTGTTAACTTAGTTGCTACATCTTTTCTAACTGATCCGACTTACGGTTTTCCTAAAAAAGCTAATCAAATCTTGGAAAAGTCCCATTGACTTTCATTGAACTGCCTTGGCTGATCTGAACATTTCGTCCCAACTGTCAAAATTCAAATCTATCTATCTATCTATCTATCTATCTATCTATCTATCTATCTATCTATCTATCTATCTATCAACTCTCATGGCAACCACATAGCAACCACCCAGAACACCATGGCAAACGTATAGCAACCACACAAATCACCCTGGCATCATCCTAGCAACCAGCCAGGGTACACTATCAACTGCATAGCAACACCTTAGCAACCACCCCAAGTACCCTAGCAACCACATAGCAACACCTTTCCACCTTTGTCCAACTGTCAAAATTCAAATCTATCTTTTTATCTATCATCTATCTATCTATCTATCTATCTATCTATCTATCTATCTATCTATCTATCTATCTATCTATCTATCTATCTATCTATCTATCTATCTATCTATCTATCTATCTATCTATCTATCATCAAACTCTATCTATCTATCTATCTATCTATCATCAAACTCTATCTATCTATCTATCATCAAACTCTATCTATCTATCTTTCTATCAATCATCAAACTCTATCTATCTATCGATCATCAAACTCTATCTATCTATCATCTATCTATCAATCATCTATCTATCTATCTATCAACTCTCATGGCAACCACATAGCAACCACCCAGAACACCATGGCAAACGTATAGCAACCACACAAATCACCCTGGCATCATCCTAGCAACCAGCCAGGGTACACTATCAACTGCATAGCAACACCTTAGCAACCACCCCAAGTACCCTAGCAACCACATAGCAACACCTTAGCAACCACCCCTAGTACCCTAGCAATCCCATAGCAACAACCCTGAGTACCTTAGCAACCGCATAGCAACACCCTAGCAACCCCCACGAGTACCCTAGCAACCACATAGCAACATCTTAGCAACCACCCCGAGTACCCTAGCAACTGCATAGCAACACCTTAGCAACCACCCTGAGTACCCTAGCAACCACTCAGATTACCCTAGCAACCGCATAGCAATACCTTAGCAATCTATCTATCTATCTATCTAAACTTTATAAACTACTTTAAACTTTCTGGACCAACATTAGTATGAAGCAGGGTGTGGCTGAAAGCCGTTGGAGCAGAACGAGGGCACTGGAGCATTTGCTAATGAGAGACGAGCACGACACACATCTCAAGAGCATATATTATGCCACAGATGAGTGCTTCCACTTCTTCCTGTCATGCGTATGTGGGGTAACGCAGCGCTGTTTATCATATTAGATACATTTGTGTGTTGAAAGTTGTTATAATGCTACTCTGCGTTCGCTCTACGGCTACTATGAGACACTTGTTGTACACTGCAGTAAGTAAGATCAATATTAGTCATGGTAAAACATGGTACTCGCGGTAAATCAAGAAAACGAGATTAAACAATCAGATTTATTGTGTTGAGCTATATAATATGATTAGTTTTCTGTCGATGAATGTATCCAAACAGTTGCTCACCTGTCTAATAAAACACATACTAAATATTATTATTAAATATTACATATTAAAGCATTTACAAAATAAAACCGGAAATCGAGGGTAACGCGGGTATGATGTCATTGATAGGCGATGCATGCACACGGTCTGTGTCCTGGTTAAAATTGCTTATTTCTCTGAATTTAAACATTCTTGAAAACATTTGGTATATTGTAAGTACACAAGTCGACAAAATATATAACACTGTTCTAGTGGTTTTTGCATATTTTAATCTAAAAAGCGTACATATTTGACCCCAGTGGAACAGTGCTGAGGCATCCAGTTGCGAATTTTCAATTGGATTGAACAATTTTTTAATACTTTTCAGTATTATTAGTATTTCTCCTACCTTTTTCAGTGATCATGTCACAATGCATTTTTGTGAAGTATACATCCAATGTTGCCTTATTTCTCTCACAAGTACTCCCCCGATTTAAACAGTGTAATATTGTGATTCATTGTTGCTGGTTAGTTTCGTTCAAGGCTTTGAACTTTTTCCTGTGGAATGTTCTGCCTTCAGAAAAAATAAATGGGTAATAAATCTGGAGCCAAGGCCGCTGATAAAGTGAGCAGTCACTGTTGAGCGCCATTCATCTACTAATGAAAACTAACATTAAAACACTGATACGATTAAAATACTTTTAGAACTTATTTGTTTCAGAAAAGCATTTAAATCGGAAGTCTCTGTTTCAAAACCTAGTGGTAAAATTATGCTGCTCTGTAAAAAAAAATAGTTTTTAGCATTGCATGTATCTATCACAAAGAATGTGCACTGAAAAGATTAATCGTTTATCATAAATATAATTTGTATTTGAATGAGGTACAGAATTGCTGTCTGTCTAGAGTCTTCCAAAATGCTCAGTAATGAGGTTCTGTCTCAGTTTAGGATGCAGTTGGCAGTGAGGAAGCTCACCAGACTTTGGAACACAGCCAAAGTGGTCTCCATTAGGGAGCAGTCAGTGCCTGCAGCTGTCAGAGAGGAGAGTGGAGTGTGCCACAGACAGACGCTCATGAAATAACATGTGATCTGAATATGAAATTCTCCATAAGTGCAGACAGACACTCTGAGCTCATCGAGAGTCAGTCACGGTATGCTTTGGAGCTGTTTCTTGCTGTTGAGTTAATTAATAACTGAGACTTCTCCCTGTCTGTCACATTATTTTCCTGTCAGATCTCTATTGCTTTCAGTATCTTTCTCTGTCTTTCACGCAGGAAAGAAGCATGAAAAATGAAATCGCATTTGATATATAATTTTATATTTCTTGTTTTTATATTTCTCGTTCTTTCTTTAACATTCACACAAATAATACAAACACATCCCTATCCATAATGCATTCAGTAGACATGGTAAAAACCTTCACAATTTGTCATTTTTCACAATTCATTATTCAAAACAAAACCATCATTTTTTATTTATTTTATTTTATTTTATTTTATTTTATTTTATTTTATTTATTTTATTTATTTTATTTTATTCTGTTTTGTTTTGTTTTATTTTATTTTATTTTATTTTATTTTCCTAAACAACTGAGAACTCTGTGAAAAGGCTACTTCTTTTCAATAACATTTTCATCTTTGTCTCTCCGTGCGACCACGTCTTTGCTCACTTAAATATGTTACGTCTTTTGGCAAGACACGCTTTTCATGAAGTCTTGTGTAATTAGTTCAAGTGATTTGTCTGAGTACATGAATAAAATGTACTTTTTCCATTCCAAGTCATGCCAAACATAGTCCCGTCTGCTCATGAATCAAACTCCCTTATTTGAGACAGAAGACATGTGAGTTCAGGCACGATTTTGCCACATAACAGGAGGTGTTTGTCATCTAGACGTCTAACACTTTCCTCCTCACACGTGTTTTACATTTACAAGCTTTGCTTAAATCCTCCAAATTTTCATTGAAGGAATAATTCACCCCAAAATAGTTCACCATCATGTCGTTTCAAATCTAGAGAGCAGCTTGAAGATTATTCAGAATTCTCCTTTTTGCGTTTCACTGAACTAATGATTGGAGTCAGTACGTTTTTATTTTTTTATTAATACTTCTATTCAGCAAGGATGCATTAAATTGATCAAAAGTGACAGTAAAGACATTGATAATGTTACAAAAGATTTCTATTTGAAATAAATGTTGATCTTTTTTAACTTTGTTCATTAATATGCATGTGCAAATCAGCATATTAAAATGATTTCTGAAGGATCGCATGACACTGAAGACTGCTGGAAATTCAGCTTTGCCATAACAGGAATACATTACATTTTAAAATATATTGAAACAGAAAACTGTTATTTTAAAACGTAATAAAATTTCACACTAATACTGTTTTACCATATTTTTGATTAAATAAATGTAGCCTTGGTGCGCAAGAGACTTCTTTAAAAAGCATTGCGAATAAATCATACCTTTTGAACGGTAGCATATTCCTTTAAATGTAATATCAGCTACTCAACAATGCCAAAATTCAAGAAACCTTAATCACAAACATCTGTACGCTTTTTTCCACCAATAATTCTCTTCATATCAATCAATTCCACACTTAGGTTGAGCCTGACATGCTTGTAAAAACTCAGTGGGTTGAAATGACAGAGGCTCCATTGCCTGCTATTTCATCTAGACCTTCCCACACACCAATTGCGAGGATGTCTGCCATCAGAGAAACCCAGAAACCCCGACCGAAGAGCCAAACCCTGAGCCCTCGGCACGCTCTTTACTGCTATCCCACAGTCACCAACAGCTGTGATAATCCAGTTCCAGATCAATAAATGGCTGCTTGCATAAATATTTGGTTGTCACATGGAGATTTATGTTGAGCTTTATTAGCTGTGTTTGGGTTGGGGGATGGAGGAGAAGCAGCCGGGTTCAAACTGGCTCTGTAACCTTCAGTAAGACACATGACCCAGTGATGGTCCTACAGATGTTCGTAGCAGGAAGGGTTTTAGGTGAAATTTGAGTGTCCCTCGGCACTGATCTTACACTGACTTGGCTTACTTTATCTTTTCTTCATCTTTTATCTCGCACTTTCATCCAAAACAGTTTACAGAACACTTAATACAGGGACAATCCTCCTCGGAGAAACCTGAGGTTGTGCGTCTTGCTCAAGAGTACAATGGGTGATAGTTTGTGGATCACCACTTACAGGGTTTGAACCTGTAACCTTTTGGTTACCAGCCCAGATCTTTGATATTATTCCACACCACCCTCAACTAATCACCTCTGATTAGTATCCAAGCACCACTTTTTAGAGTTTTGAACCTCAAATCTTAAAATTTGAGCTTACATTCAGTGTTTGGCTAGTGTCACATTCCCTGTGAAAAAGAGCAGCTTATGTTTTGTAATGGATGCTGGTGTGCTAGTGTTCCCATCAGACTTTTTAACTAGCTTAATCAGCATGTTTTGCTGGTAACAAACATAAACCAGCTCAGACCGGTATGGAAATTCATACTATAAAAAGCTGGCCTTCTTTTGCGTTTTTACTAAGACTAGACTTGGTAATTTTCATGTTTGTCAACAGGTTATGGTTATTTATGAGTCTAAATGCTCTGTTTGCAATACGAGTTAAATGTTACAACTTCCTAATTTTGGTCTAGGGTTAGAAGGGTTAACATTTAATGGGGGCTCGTCCGGGATTGATCAGTCCCGAATAACTTTATAATAGTGATCATTTGTGTGTGCGTGTGCTGGTGGCACGTAACATTTAAAGGTACAATTTGTGATATTTTTTTCCGCTAGAGGTCACTAGAAGCCTATTCAAAACAAAGGCGTAGTTTGATGACGCCAAGTTTTAGAGCGGAAACTTGGGACATGTGGTCTCCATCTCAACGGACGGTGCAAAAGAATAGGGATTGGAGTCTGGAAGAACTCATGTTCGTGGATGCGATTATTAACGTTACTGTAGTATGAAGCAGAACAGGACCGAGTGTTGCGGGAGCTGAACGAGGAGCTGGAGCGATTGATCAACACATGCCTCACGAGCAGCGGGACTTTTATTATGACACAGTCGCCGGCGCCGCTTCCGCTTTTCCGGTCATGAGTTTACGGGAGCTGTCCTTGTCGACAGAACCAGCGGCAGATGGTAAACAGTAATTATGTTCCATAAATAAGTAACACAATCCACCATAAAACGTGCAAGAAGTAAATAAGGAACTGCTTGAAGCAAGCTAGTGGTTTGCTGGACGCTAGACACTACTTCCGCATTTGTCCACGGCACTGTTGTCATGTGGTTTCTACGTCAGTAAAGGCGGTAACAAAGGGTAACTGACGTCATTGACAGGCGACTGCACTGCCCCGTTTCACTGTTTAGAATGGGAATTTTCTCATGATTTACAAGTAGTTGAAAACATTAGAGATATTGTTAGTAATCAGCTGGACAAAATATATAACACTAGCCTAGTGGTTTTTGGATATTTTACTGCAAAAATTTTACATATTGTACCTTTAATGGGGGCTCGTCCGAGATTGATCAGTCCCGAATAACTTTATAATTGTGATCATTTGTGTGTGCGTGTGCTGGTGGCACGTAACATTTAATGGGGGCTCGTCCGGGATTGATCAGTCCCAAATAACTTTATAATTGTGATCATTTGTGTGTGCGTGTGCTGGTGTGATTTCTGGTGGCGTACCCATGCGGAGAGGTATTGTAGTGTTCATTTGCTTATTGTGCATTATGTTTAATTTGCAGAATTTTGTTACTAAGCCATCATTAGAGCAGATTAATTCGTGCAGGAAGCAAGATTTATTGCTGATAGCTGACCACTATAAGTTTATTGTTAGCAAACAGGGTCTTAAGAGAGACATAAAGAGTAAATTGTTACAGTGTCTTCGTGAGCTAAATGTTCTTCCTATGTCAAATACTGTGGATGGTGAGTCTAGTGGGAGTGAAGGTGCGGGTGATGTTGCTGTGGCAAGTCTCGTGGATGATGAGGATATGCGGGGCGGTAGAGCTGATGCCGAGGCGGAGGGGATGGCCGATGCTAAGGCAAGCTTGCCACTGTTTGATCCGTTCTCTCAAAGTTCTGTTGATTCAACAGACTGAAAGTCCACTCGGCCCGTTTGCAATACGAGGCACAAGAGAAAGCCGATGCACGTCAGGCTGAGCTAAATCTGTGTTTGGAGGTATGCAGGCTTACTAGTTTGAACAGAAATGTTTATTAATATTTATGTGTTCGTGTGTGTTTTTGTTTGTTGCTTTCACAGAGAACCAACCTGTTGAAGCCAAGCTGCCCTGGTTAAAACAGGCGCAAGAGCTGGAAGAATCCAAAGTAGCCTTGGAATACCCAACGTGAGTGTTTTTTTTTTTTTTTTTAAGATGTTATACTGTATATCAAATGGTCACTAACACTATTGCTGCTTTCTCTAGGTTTGGGGGATTCACAGTGCATTTGCACTGGTTTGTCAATACTCAATAAGTTCAGAATACTCAAAACATTTGAGGAAACTTATTACCTCAAAACATTTAAAGGATTAGTTCACTTTAAAATCAAAATTACCTCAAGCTTTACTCACCCTCAAGCCATCCTAAGTGTATATGACTTTCTTCTTTCTGATGAACACAATCTGAGTTATATTAATAAATATCCCGACACATCCAAGCTTTATAATGGCAGGGAACGGGATCAATGAGAATGAGCTGAAGAAAATGCATCCATCCATCATAAACGTACTCCACATGGCTCCGGAGGGTTAATAAAGTCCTTTCGAAGCAAAGTGATGCATTTTTGTAAGAAAAATATCCCTATTTAACAACTTATCTAGCTAGAAATATCTAGCTTCCACCAGACCGCCTTCCGTATTCAACTTATGAAGAAAGTGTAACGCCTCTCGCAGTTCAATACGCCTTCCACATTCAACTTACGAAAAAAGCGTAACTGACACATAACTGACTAAACATCACATTCAGATCTTGGTTAGATAACAAATAACACATGCTATTATAACAATCAAAGAGACTGTCATTATATACTTGCATGTATATAATCAACAACACATATATGTATGATCTTAAAGGGTTAGTTCACCCAAAAATGAAAATAATGTCATTTATTACTCATCCTCATGTCGTTCTACACCCGTAAGACCTTCGTTCATCTTCAGAACACAAATTAAGATATTTTGATGAAATCCGATGGCTCATCAAGATCCATAAAAGTACCAAAAACATATTTGAATCAGTTCATGTGAGTTCACTGGTTCTATCTTAATATTATAAAGCGACGAGAATATTTTTGTGCGCCAAAAAAACAAAATAACGACTTTTCAACAATATAGTGATGGGCCAAATTCAAAACACTGCATTACGGATCGAATCAGTGATTCAGAAGTCATGTGATTTTATCAGTTTAGCCGTTTGATAGGAGATCTGAATCACTGATTCGATTCGTAAAGCTCCAAAGCAGTGTTTTGAATTCGGCCCATCACTATATTGTTGAAAAGTAGTTATTTTGTTTTTTTGGCACACAAAAAGTATTTTCGTCGCTTTATAATATTAAGATATATATATATATATATATATATATATATATATATATATATATATATATATATATATATAATATTAAGAACCAGTGAACTAACATGAACTGTTTCAAATATTTTTTTAGTACCTTTATTAATCTTGAGATTTTCAATGGCTTTGCTCTCAATAGAGGCCTCACTGAGCCATCAGATTTTATCAAAATATCTTCATTTGTGTTCTGAAGATGAACGAAGGTCTTACGGGTGTGGAACGACATGAGGGTGAGTAATAAATGACAATATTTTCATTTTTGGGTGAACTAACCCTTTAAGAGTTTTGCAGCCCATCCTCTACCTAAACACAGGCTCTACTCTTCACCACAATGATAACTCTACAAAACTAACAGAAACCCCTGTGAATCCCAGGCTTCATCCTCAGCATTCAGTCAGTTAAAAGCAAGCTCACATGGAATAGTTCTGTAAATTTCCACACAGTTTGAATGTTCATCATTCACAAAGATGTTTGTTTTGCTGTTTTGGTTAAGTTGATTTTGCTTTCAGCTATAGAAAACTATATATAGCATACTAGTAAACTTTTAAGTTCAGTTTAACACATTTTACCTTGTTTAAACCCATTGTGCATAATTCTGCAGAATTTTCCAGAGAATCAGTACAGAAAATGCGGAAAAAGTCTGCAGATTCTGTCTGGGCCTAGCTACAAGTGTCTGAATAAACATATAAATCAGTCTTTTCTCTTTTATAACCAATAATCCACTGAACCGTGAATCCTCAGGTATCCCAAGACAGTCTCACCACATTCTGTGCATTGCAACTCAGTACAGTCATGTATTTTTTTCTTTATTCTGAAGTATTCTCGACCTGTAGAGTTGAATCCTTTCACCTGTTACTCAGGATTTCTGGTGACCTCAGGCTGGGACTGTTCTTTTTACACAGCGTTAGTAAAAATTGATTTTACCCAGCTCCATTCAACCAGAACTGGACAAGAAGCAGGCTTCATTAACTGGTTCTTCATCCGAATAAAACGGCCACTGAAACCAGAGTTAGGGTGTCTGCGTTCTGACCTCTATGTGTCCAGTTTCCTTTCATAACTTCAACAAGGCCCCACGGGCCATTCCCGCCCCCTGTTGTGGTATTATTAGAGTTTTCCCCACTCCCCGTCTCTGAAATGATACCCCTGTTAATAGTTGGCAAGGGAGCTTGATGGACCCCCACTACCCCCACTGAAAGCCGCAAACTGTGGGCTGCCAGCATCCACACAGCCACCGCTCTCTGCGGTCTACCAAAGGCATCTATCACAGAGACTCATAAAACAAGAAGAATGAGGGGTGAAAGTGTTTAAGAGTTTACAGAAGAGCCATTGACAAACGCTTCAGTTCATATGCATGCATTTGGGGGGAGGGGGGTGGTTAAGATCTACCGTTTGTCTGCAAACCCTTCTTGAATTACACCCTTGAGCGGAGTATATCACTCAGTGATAGCAGCACTTCTTTTACGTTCTGCTCCGTCACTCGAGTAACTAAATTTAGGGTGATCTAAGGTGGCGTGCACCAGGGTTCAGTACTCGTCCCTATCTCAAAGTGACCCCATTCCACTTTGCTGTGGAATTCACGGCTGGACGCTTGCCTCTGTGATTTGGGTGGGTGGATTTTGTGGGTTGGATGTAGTTGAGGAGTCTCACGCCACATCTTATCCCTGCTTTGATAAAAGTGGAGGAGACCCACTGAGGAAGGACTGTTGTCTTCCTGAACTCTAATCCTGAGATTAGAACCCTCCCGAGTGCTGTTCACTGATATACACGCTCTCATAGACGCACCCACATATGATCGCATACTTCTTCCTAGGGAAACAGGCACAAAACATAATGCAATCACATGAACGGCGACACTTGTAACTACAAAAGCTCAATTTCATTGCGTTTCAAAATGTCAGAATGAACATGAGTTGCATTTCTTAGTGTTTGCCAAGGGGCGCTATAGTGTAAACGCTCTTTTTCTATAGTCATTTTTCTCTTTCAGTTCATCTACTATCATGGTGGAGCAACATTGTAAGGAAATATTGCTGAGCAACTTAGTAAAAATGTTGACATGCTAGCTTCCCGAATATTTTTTTCAATTCAATTCAATTCACATTTATTTGTATAGCGCTTTTCACGATACATATCATTTCAAAGCAGCTTTACAGAGAATGCATGTCAACATCACAATTTAAAGAATGCAGTTAGCAAATAATGTAATAATTTAGGCAATTAATTTTACAATCACTGTTAGCAGTTTAACTGAACGTAGAAGCAATGAGCTCCTGGAAAAGTGAATTACATTAACAATAATTAGGATATAGAAATTGTGCAATGTGCATGTTGATCCAGATGATAGCGTCTTCTGAAGTCCTCGCAGGAGTTGGCGCCTGAATAATACCTGAATAACCTGAATAAGTTATATTTAATATGTAATAATGAAATTGTCGTTATTTTTGTTTTGGTTTTGCACACAAAAAGCATTCTCGTCGCTTCATAACATTAAGGTTGAACCACTGTAGTCACATGGACCTCAAAAGGTGTAATGACGTTGCTGCATGAAGCTTCGAAGCTTTACGAATCTTTTGTTTCGATTCAGTGGTTCGAAGCACGTATCAAACTGCCAAAGTCACATGAACTATTTAAGTTTTAAAACACGTAACGTAACGTAACAAAGCCTTGTTTACTGAAATCATGTGATTTTTGGTGCTCTGAACCATTGATTCGAAACTAAAGATTCGTAAATCTTCGAAGCTTCATGAAGCAGTGTTTTGAAATCGCCCATCACTAGATATTGTGGAATAAAGTCGCTATTTTGTTATTTTTGGCGCACAAAAAGTGTTCTCGTCACTTCATAGCATTAAGGTTGAACCACTGTAGTCACATGATCTGTTTTAAATATGTTTTTAGTAGCTTTCTGGGCATTGGAAAAGGGAGTGTTATTGCTGGTGATGCAGGCCTCACTGAGCCATCGGATTTTATCAAAAATATCTTAATTTGTGTTCTGAAGATGAACGAAGGTCTTACGGGTGTGGAACGACATGCGAGTGAGTAATTAATGACATAATTTTCTTTTTTTGGTGAACAAACCCTTTAATGATCCAAGTTGTGTTTCATGTACCAAGCAAAACTTTCCTCCAGTCATCTCAACTTTTTGTAAAACAATATCTCATTTTGAATGATTCACCATGACTCACTCTAATTTCTAAACATAGTTGTATTTAATTACAGTGACATTTTTTTACTACCTACGCAAGTTTGATTTAATGTGCCGTTTCATTCAAAGTGTGTCAGAACACAATTCATAAAGCAACATGAGTACGTGTTGCGTTTTCAGCATTGCCGCGAGGGACGTTATAGCAGACATTTTAAAAGCATTACCGAAAATGTGCTGTATACACTTGTGCATGTGCACTCACTAACTCTCATCACCCTGAAAAACACAAGCCTGTTTTCTCAATCACATGAGGTGTTCTGACATCATAAAATTCCCTGAATGACACCCCTACATTAGTCCAAACATGACATGTTTGGGGCTTATGTGGAATTACAGATCTCATAAACTTTAATTCCTTAAGCCTGGAAAGTGTTTAGACAGTGGGCGGCGTGAGGTGTGCATTGACACCCACTCCGGGCGAACGCATTTCCACAATACTTAAATACTTTTACAGATATGTGCTGCACCAGTGTTTCATTTGTCTTTTTGCTGCATTTAATGATAGCAGGAAGAAGTGTACACAAAGGCACTGCATGTTCAGCTCAGTCCTCGGTTTAATGCATTGGTGGTAAAAAACATGTTGTACTTGTATTCCTGAATCCAATTACACACAGATCACGCGAGCTGTGAATTTCAAACAATATTTTCCAAAAGGGTAATTTTCCACTCGCCACAAATATGGAAAAATCATTCTGTGGTTCATTAGGAGACTCTGCCACATCTATTTTTAATGATCACGTTTATTTTAAGTGTGGTTTACTCTTAAATATCAAAGTCTTTTGGTTCATGTTAATGCTATATTTATTAATATAACTTGCTATTATTTTGAAATCACTTTTGTTTTCGTTGTTATTATAGCTATTATGGTACTTGGGTTTATTGTTTGAAGGTTTAGAGTGTTTTAAGTTTAACAGTCTTTACTTTTCCCACAAAGCAATCTCAATTAGTGAAACATAGCTATCTTAAAGGAGAACTATTATGCAAAATTCACTTTTATAAGGTGTTTGATCACAGATGTGTGTCCACAGTGTGTGTAAACAACCAACCTATAATGGTAATTTATAATCCCCATAAATCACAAACTCTCCAAACAAATAGTTTCAGATTTCCCCCTACTCTTACGTAAGCCCATGGCTGGTGACGATCTGACCTATTTGCATAGACCCTGCCCTAAATGTGCCAAAGGATCTCAGTAAAGTGTTATATATTTGCACAAATTGTTTTACGCCAGACTGCTTCACAAAGGAGGGTCAATTCAACGCTGGATTTGCACAAAAGATTAACATGATAACACATGCTAGTGGATGAGTTGAATCAACTCCACAGCAACTACATAAATTTATCCACTAACCATTCAGAAACGTCCAGTTTCATTGTAAAAGTTGTAACTTCTTCCTGAGTCTCTCCATCAGTGTCGACTCCGGTTTGAACAATGTAAGGCTGAACACCGTTACTGACAATCCTCATTTTGGCTGTGTGAGATTCTCCAGCTTTGTTGTTGTTGAGCTGTTAAAGCTCCGCCCTCTTCTGGAAAGGGGGCGGGAGCAGCAGCTCATTTGCATTTAAAAGGACACACACAAAAACGGCGTGTTTTTGCTCACACCCAAATAGGGGCAAATTTGACAAGCTATAATAAATGATCTGTGGGGGATTTTGAGCTGAAACTTCACAGACATTCTGGAGACACCAGAGACTTATATTACATCTTGTAAAAGGGGCATAAAATAAATTTTATTTATTTCTTTTTTCTTTTTTTTCCCCCCATAATTTAAGATAAAGTAGTTTTGGAGATTTCAGTCTTTCACTGACTTGCCATAAAAGGGTTTGATTTGATTCAGCCTGATAAACCGGTTGTGAATGTGCATATCTTTAAATCATGCTCAGAATCAGTGTGTGTGTGTGTGTGCAGGTTCATCCCGGGTCCGTGGTCGGCCTGCAGTGTGTCTTGTGGTCTGGGAGTTCAAAGGCGTCAGGTGAAATGTAAAGTGCTGCTGTCTTTCACTCAAGCTGAAGTCGAACTTCCTGATGAAGAGTGCGACCAGGACAAGCCTCCCTTACAAAGGACCTGTGATTCAGGCACCTGTTTAGCATCTCCAGACTCGTCGTGGCGGCTCCTGAGGCCCCAGCAGATCCCTGATCAGCATGATTATGCTTGGGAATACATGGGCTTCACTCCCTGCTCTGAATCATGTGCTGTTGGTGAGTCTCCATGAATCCCATTAGAGAAAAGTAGCTTCTAATGTGTTTACTGCCCAAATAGCTTTAATGCACATAAACATTTCTTTCAGCTAAAGAACTGATTTAGATTTTTACATGTCCAGCTTTCCAGATTAAATGAAATCAGCATGAAATCTAAAATTGCTAAGAGAGCAGATAGTGATCAGCCTGGGCTACAAAAAAATATAGCTCTTAAATACTCCCCTGCCAAAACCCTTGCTCTTCACTGTGTTGTGTTGCAGGCAAACAGATGGCTGTTGTCAGGTGTGTGAGCACCTTGAAACAGGAAATTGTTGATGACACGCTCTGCAACGACTCCAAAGTTGTGCCTTCCTTGCTTCGCATCTGTAACCCTCAACCATGTCCTCCGAGGTACGGTCTAAAAGAAATCACTATGGAAAAATGTATTTGTTGCAAATTGCACTATTTCAGAGTAACGATAAGCTAATTTCTCCCCATATGAAAGTACTGTGGGACTTTTTTGCTAGGATTTTTACCCATGCAAAAATTCAATTATGGGCCCAAAGCATGAAATTCAATAGTTTGGAGTCTGTAAGATTATTTAAATGCTTTTGAAAGAAGTCTTTTCTGCTCACCAAGGCGGTAATATTGTGAAATATTATTACATTTAAAATAACTATTTTCTATGTGAATATATAGTAAAATGTAATTTATATCCAGTGATCAAAGCTGAATTTTCAGCATCATTATTCCAGTCTTCAGTGTCACATGATCCTTCAGAAATCATTCTAATATGATGATTAGATACTCAAGAAACATTTATTATTATCATCAATGTTGAAAAGGTTATGCTGATACTTTTGTGGAAACCATACATTCAAAAGAACTGCATTTATTTATTTGTGTAACAATGTACGTTTTTTTATTATTATTTATTTATTTATTTATTTTAACTTTTGATCAATTTATTGGATCCTTGCTAAGTAAGAATACTTTTTTTACATAAAAAAATAAATAAAAAAATAAAATAAAACAAGACTGACCCCAAACTTTTGAATGTTAGTGTATTTTACACATGGCTTTGAACTAAATGATGAACAAATAAAAACAGTGCTTTATGAATAATTGTTATAATGAGAAGGAAAATAAAAATGTTCCTTCATCTACTTTGAGTTACTACCTCCATTTAAATTAATAGTTTACCAAAATATGAACATTATTCATTACTGTCATTATTTGCTCTCAGTTGCAAATCTGTATGCTGTTATATTTTGTCTATGGAGCACATTATTATTATTATTATTATTATTGTATACAAGGACAATTCATAGTGACAACCAGTGTTGGGGAAAGTTACTTTTAAAATCATTGAGTTACTCCCTAAAAAAGTAACTAATTGCATTACTTGATTACTTTTTACGGAAAGTAATGTGTAACTTTTGCGTTACTTTTTCTCACCTGGGCTGGGCTTGCTTGTTTCTTTTTTTAACAACAAAAAAGTTCTATTTTTGCCAAATGTAAAGGCCCTTTTACACCAAAAGCCTTAGGCTGAAGGAAATGCGAATTCACATCTGTACAGTAGAGAGTGCAGCTCAAATAAAACAATCTTACTTCAGCAATAAATAAATAAATTAAAAAAACAACAACAAAAACCCCCACAAATGTTATGTTTATCTGAAGTCTTTTTTGATTATTCGTATGGTTCAATTGGCTCTTCAAAGGTCAGCAGCAAAGACATTGGTTAATAAAGTGAGATTAAATACATAAAGTATATTTGTGTTATTTAACATTTAATTACTGCAGGTTTGCATAATATTCAGAGTTTGAATTTCACTGTTTTTAATCATTTTGAGGAATACTGAATCTGTTTTTGTGAAAGTGAGATGAGTAAATGCATGTTCACATTTAGTGTAGAACTACAATAATCACGTTCACACGGGCCTCTGCACTTACAGTACTCATGATTTCTCTCAACATGGGGTCAGGAGAGCTGTCAGTCAAAACATGGGAAATCAAAGTAACTTGCATTAAAAAGCAACTCAAATATTTTGTTTTAAATTTAAAAGTAATGCAATACATTACTAGCTACTTGAAAAAAGTAATCTGATTACGTAACTTGCGTTACTTGTAATGCGTCACCCCCAACACTGATGACAACGGTTGTCAAGGTCTAAAAAACACACAAAAGTAGTCCATATGACTCATGCGTGATATTCCAAGTTTTCTATACTTCATTTAAGTCTATGGCTTTTTTTTTTTTATTTAATTTTTTTAACCTTTTTATCGTCTGTCAGGCGAAAATCTGTTCACAAAACTGCCAGACGTAAGTCTGATCATTTAAAAAGAAGTAATAGCACAACCCTCGTTAACCATAAGCATGCACAATAATAACAGTGATGCTTGCCTTAGCAAACGCCACTAATTAATTCTTTCAACTCCAAATGTGTTTGTCGAGGAAAGACGTTGCGTGCAAAAGCAAGTGTGGAATAAAAAACCTTATGATTCATCCAGCTCCTTAACAAGGAGCTAAAATTGAACCCGCTGGCCTAGATTATGTTCAAAGACCAAATTCAGATTTAATCTTAGTAGGTTGTCAGACTGCTCTGAATATAAGGACATGTGATGAAAATAATGTGATTTCCTGTTAACTGACCATTTGCCAACAAAAGCAGGACAGCTGGCTTTTTAGAGCAGTGCATTATGGAATAAATGACTTTACTGGAGCTGATATCTTTCATGTGGCTTTTTATGTACCTCGGCTCAGAATATTACAATAGTTCATACGTTTATGGACGAAAGCTTGATTGTTATCTCAGATTATATGGGCTGTATTGTTTAAATTTGAAATGCCCAGCGTTTAAGCCATATGATCGGCTTCATATGGATCTGTCCGATCTTGATTGTCATGGAATGCAAATGCCAAGTTCAAAGACAATGGCAGTGTAACTTCATGTTTTGCATTACCGTACAAAATCCATACAATAATATTCTGCTAAATCATAAACGTTTAGCTTATTGTGGTAAGGAATATTTTTGGCTTTTTGTATTAAATGAAGGATGGAATGAAAATGTAATGCATGTTCTTGGTCTTATTGTGCATGATTCATCTGTGCATGTTTATATGAAAATGTTTAATCTTTCATCAAACATGGTTTGTGAATGCACATAAGCTGTGTGTTTGTGTGTTTTCTTCAGATGGGAGGTGAGCGTGTGGAACCAGTGTTCGGTGTCATGTGGTGTGGGGCTACAGACGCGCGGCGTGTCCTGCGTGAGGTCTGTGGCAGGAAATCGCACTGAACTGGTGTCCAGCAAAGACTGTGTGGAGACAAGACCTCCAGAACTGCAAGCCTGCAACCAGGTGGTGTGTCCACCATCCTGGGAGGCAGAGAAGTGGCAACAGGTTAGAGACCCCAGTGAATTTAGATAAAAATGACTAAAGACCGATTTTTCTGCATATCTGCTTGGAATCTGATTATATGTAGCATGTGTGAATGGCAAGCACTCGCACACAATCCGATATTTACAAATCCATTTCAAGCTAGATTCATATGTAGCTTTAAATCCTATTCAAATCTAGTTTCTGGAAATCCATTTCAGTCTGACAGCTCTGCATTTCTCCCTCTGCTTCTTTAGACATAGTAGTCTGCTTTGTGGCTACACATTATTGTCATATTGTAAGACAAGATTTTCAAACCCCTCAGTGCCACAGGACACACAAATCTGAGCAGTTTTGATACACAGTGTGGACAGCCAGTCATTTAGATCGGTTTCCAATCAGATACACAAATAATCAGATTTGGACTGACAGTGTGAATGTCAATGGTTTCTCCTAGACAGCAATGACATTAAAAGGAGAGACTATGTCTAAATTTGCTTATTTGATTAAAATAGCAGAAAGTGCCAGAGAGTCACATAAACACTTTGAAGGACATGTTATTCTCATTGAGCATGTGTTTTTGAGAATATTTGGTTATGGAACATGATGCGAAATCATTTTTATTGCTGACTTTGCAACTTTATTTGGCTTTTCTACTGTAAACACATGCATGCAGTTTTCTAACGTATTTACTTTGACTTCTCAGGTAATGTCAATGGTATGACCCATTTCAGATGCGCCCATCTGTGGTTGCATATAAATATATATTTTGTTGTTTTATCAAAAATTATTGCTAGGGACAATACAGTAGTCACTGGATATTGGTAGGGACATGTCCCTAGCATCCCTACCAAATTCTACACCCTTGGTTGTGTGATTGGATTCGCTCACATGCTGTGCTCTCTGTGATTGTAGCATATGTGGGAAGGACTGATGTTGATTTGTTTGTGTTTCTGTTGGTGTTTGTTTCGTCTCCGGGTCAGTGCTCTCATTCGTGCGGCAGAGGTACGCAGTGGCGTAAGGTTTACTGTAGACAGAGACTAGCTACTGGAAGCTACCGCAGGTTGAGAGACGAGGAGTGCGCTGGAACCAAACCCGACGTCCACAGGACCTGCACCAACCCTGACTGTCTGCTGCCTCGTCTGGAAGGTGGAGAGTGGTCCAAGGTGTGTTTCTAATCAAGATTCTTTTTTTTTGGTGATTTTTGCCTTTATTATGATAGGATAGTACAGGGTGAACAGGAAGCAAGGTGGGAGAGAGAAAGGGGGAATGAGATGGAAATGAATGGAAAAGTCCACGAGCCAGGACTCTAACTCGGGTCGCCCGAAGCGCAAGAGCGCTATATGCTGCCCACGAGGCTATCGGCTTCCAAGATTCTGTAAAAAAACAACAACAACAAAAAAAACTTTTATTTAGCGAGCATGCATTAAATTTACAAAAACTGACAGTAAAGATGTTTATATTGTGACAAAAGATTTCTATTTCAAATAAATGCCGTTCTTCTGAACTTTCTATTGATTAAAGAATCCTGAAAGAATAAAAAAAGTATCACGGTTTCAACAAAAATATGAAGCAGCACAACTGTTTTCAACATTGATAATAATCAGAAATGTTTTCTTGAGCAGCAAATTATCATATTAGAATGATTTCTGAAGGATCATGTGACACTGAAGAATGGAGTAGTGATGCTTTGCCATCACAAGAATAAATTACATTCATAAATATAAAATAAAAAACAAATTTTTACTGTATTTTAATCAAATATTTGGACTTCCTTCAAAAACTTTTAAAAAATCTTACCAGACGCAGACTTTTGAACGGTACTGTGTATTTAGATTAATTTAAAAGCAGTAGAAGAGTAAATGCTGTTCCAACCCGTGAAATGCAGAAGAAGGTAAAACATTTTTTAGTTATTCAAAAATGACAATTCTGAAGATGATAAGGCCATTTCACCCCTAGTAAAAAAAAACAAAATATGCCAAAATCTATTTAAAATACATCTATTTCATACTAAGTATACTTCAAATCCTTTAACATATTTATTGACATATCACTTAAGACTTACTGATATCAAATTACAATTAAACTTTTTTGGAGTATTTGAATGAATGAATGAATGAATGAATGAATGAATGAATGAATGAATGAATGAGGCATTTATATAGCACTTTCCTATGTACAACTGTACACCCAAAGCGCTTTACAGTCATATCAGGGGTCTCTCCTCATCCACCACCAGTGGTATTTCTTTATTGCACAATCCACATTTCTTAATTTTATGCCTAAAAAATGTTTTATTATCACTATTATTAAGGATTGTTTGATCTCTGTATAATATCAGTCTTTAAATGCAATATATTTAAAGTGTAGCTAAAGTATATTTGCAGTAGTTCCACTTTAACACAATCAATACTTCAGCATATGTTTAGTTGGACCTCAGCACTACTTCTGCACAATTAAAGTGCATTAAGTAGAAAATTAGTTGTTCCAATTAAGCAGACTGTAAGTATACCAGTTTAATATACCAAAAGTACAATTGGAGGGCATTTTTATTAAACACGTAAATATGTAAATGGGTTATTGACAAATAAGGTTTTTAAAAGTGTAAAAAAAAAACATAATGGAGATAACACTTAATAAAACTTCAAAATTAATTGTAACAATGAGATTATGTGGTTTTTATAATCAATTAATACTGCTTTTGTCAATTTTTACAAGGTGGACAAAATTTGTCACCAAAAAGTCATTCAGTTTAACCAAAATTTCAGTTTTACCAAATGACACTTTTGGTTATACCGAATGACGATATTTTCAAACAATGCTAACAGGCTGATATCTAGCTAGCTAGCAAAAGGACAATCAAACATTTTATATTTAGTACAAGTTTTTAAAATATTACAACATTTTCCATGTTTTATAGCGGTTGTACCGAATGACCTGATGTTTCGGGACATGTGTATGATCAAGTGAAAACATGAATTTTCAATTATTTAAGAGAGAGTTAGTTACTTTGCTTCATGACCATGTGGTCCTTTGCAGGTGTCTGAATGATGTCACATCCTGTCACATGATACTGACCGCATGACTTGATCCAAAATGTTCCCTTTATGTTGGTTACTCCGAATGACATCAATGAAATTCATTCTTTCTCATAACAAAGCAACGACTTCTACACATAATTTTAATGCCATTTTGCACTATGTTGATATATGATGTTATAAAATCATGCCAGAATAAAAATATATACATTTATTACATTTTAATATATTCTAATCACAAATGAATGGCTGTATTGGCCTTTGGATGGTTAAAACGAATGACCGTTTGACACTTCAAAATCTTTAAAATACCTTTATATGTAGCAAAATATAATTAAAACCTTTTAGATTCAATAAAAGAGATCTAGTTGTACTAGATCTCTTACATACTTTGGATGGCATATCTTTTTTTTTATAATTATTATTATGGCCCATTGACCCAAATGTATTTGTAGTATACTTAGTACAAAATAAATGTATTTCAAGTACATTTTAGTATTTTTTTTACACATAACATAACAGACAACATAACTATGTGTGCTTATAATAAACAGAAAGTTACTGTGCATTGGTGTGGATGCTCTATAATTTTACACCAGGATTAATTTTCTATTTTTCTGTGGACTATTCCTTTAAGAATTTTTTTTTTTTAATATATATGTTTGTCCGTGTGTGTTTGCAGTGCTCTGTGACATGTGGTAAAGGTGTCCAGCGGAGGGAACCTGTCTGTAGGAGACAGACGGCCTCCGGTCAGCTGGTCACTCTGGACAGGTCATCCTGCAGTGACCTCCCTCTTCCTCCTCTGATCAGGAGCTGCCGTATGAGCCCCTGCAGCAGTAAGATATGCTATACTTTAACCATCCTTCACCTGCAGTTTACCCAATGTGTAACCCTGTTACACCTGAATGTATTCTTGTAAATTTAGTGTAAATTGTGCCTGTAATTTAACTTAGAGCTGACCTCTGTTTGATCTTGCTCTCACTATGGTCTCCATACATTCGGATATCAACACAAGGGAAATTTCATAAAAAGATTTTGGGACCCCCTGATGTTTTGAGCTGTAGTAACAACACAATCCTACTTGAGTTCCATCTCAAATTTCTCAAATAAATAGCAGGGATCAGTATGTATCACTTAGCATGTTATCATTGTTCTCATGATACCCATGAACCAATGAACTCTCCATGGTCATATATAATAACTCTAGTCTAAGTGAACATACTGTATATTATGATCATATGAAACTTCTTTGAAATGCTTTCTGATTAATGCTATGGTTCAGAAAAATCGATTTTGATTAGGTTTCTTTTTTTTAGCTTTAGGTTCAAACTGAATTTGGTTTATCGGTTTGTATATCTTGATAAGGTCCCTTGGTAAGGGACGGTCCAAGAGCACGTTTTCATTCTCTTGAGAAATCCGCCTGCAAGCGGAGAACGTATATCCACATTGTGCCCTTGTGTTTTTTTTAACCTAAACTTTCCAACTTTCCTTCTGTCCCGTGTGAATTGACTTCATTGGGCTTGAAATCAAGAGTCTGAACTGCAGAGATTATTTGGGGGTTTCAAAAGCGTTCATAACCTCATGCGAAACTAAAGTAATTAGCCCTAACGGTTGTTTGAACCGCCTAAACTTCTTCCGTTTCTCTTTCCACAGAGCATGTTCACTCCAGAAAACGTTGCCCTCAGGTCATTGGCCTGAAACGCATCTACATCCAGACCCGACAAGAAAAACGGCTCAGTTTTACCATTGGGGGACGAGCCTACCTTCTTCCCAAGACTGCCGTCATTATCAAGTGTCCCGTGCGGCATTTCCCTAAAGCTCAGATCCGCTGGGAGAAGGATGGGAGTGAACTGTCTAGTTCCAAACGTCTGAGCATCACCAAGTCTGGGGCTTTGAGGATCTACAACCTGGAAGCTGGAGATATTGGACTGTACCGTTGCTGGGCCAATCAAGATTCAGACACCTTCATCCTGAAGCTGATCGGATACAACAATAGACTCCTGGAACAGCCTGAAGGAAAGGGTTTGGGGAAGGAAAGAAGTAGGAACTTTCATCCGTACCTCAACAAAGAAGGAGGTTACGCTGGTTCGAAGTGCCATGAGGGGTTTCCACCGGGAAAGAAGGCTCCAAAATCTCACCCGAGCTGGGTGCAAAAAAACGAGTTCTACCGAGACGATCACGGCCAGCCTAAGGAGCTCTGGGATACTCTTGCTTTGGGGAACTATGCTTTGGCTTCAGGGGCCAGGAGCCACACAGGAGCCTTTGTCCTTGAACCTGCACAGTTTGAGGAGCTTGTGAAGAACATCAGTCTGCTGGCAGAGAGCGGGGATGTATCGGATGAAATGGCGTCGCACCTGATTGACAAACTAATAGAGGATTTGGCTGTCGCAGGGCAAGGGGCGCCTACTGAGGAAGGCACTACGATGGACAATCATTTAGATAAGACGCCAAACACTTCAGAACTTACTGGGGAAATGGGGTCGAAAAGAGGCAGTCGAGCGGTAATCGTTCGTCAAAGGCATCACGGATCTGCGATGAACTTCCAGAGGGATCTCAGGATCCATGTGGGCAGGAATGCTTACCTAACCAATGCTACCCACAGCCTCACGCTGGTGTGTCCCGCTCAGGGATTACCACCTCCAAACCTCTCCTGGAGCAAAGATGGAGCTCCACTACAGAACAGCGACAGGTAAAGACGCTGGGTGCCATTCAGTGTTGCCCTTTCTCTTTCTTTATTTCTTTCTGCATTTTCTTTCTTTTTAGGCTACAGTTTGTGGAGAGCTGAGAGTTTTTGGTTGTTCCAAACCTTTTATTTTCACATGCAACACAAAATGATTGGTTATGAAAAGGGACGCACAACATACTGTACTGGTATTATATTGGTTTATATTTACATGTACGCATTTTGCAGATGCTTTTAAGTGACTTAGACTGGGAATCAAACCCATGACCCATGACGTTGTTGCACAGTGCTCTACAGTTTGAGTTACCGGACTCAGACATTATCGTTAATAATCACCTGCCAATATTAGATATTTATTGGCCAATATTCAAGACTCAATATATCTGCCATTTTGTCATCATATAACTCTAACTTAAAAGGATAGTGAAAGGTTATGTTGAATATTTAACCCTTTAAAGGTTGTCTCTTGACGTGTGCTTTATGATTGTTGAGTTAAAGCTGGTATATAACTTTGAGATTTAACTGTTTTTATTATTAGCTTATTAGTGTTATTTTACTTTAATTTATATGCTGTTATTTTTTTTTCTTTTCAGTTTTCATTTTATGTTTTAGTTGTAGTAATTTTGTGCATTTTTTTAATATTTAGCTTTAATTTATTTTATTTCAGTTTTATTAGTACTTCAACTTAAAATAAACATGTTGCTTTGGCAACTAACTGAAATAATAAAAAAAGTTTTTTAAGTTTTTCGTCTAATATTTATATTTTAATTATTTTATTTTTATTTACTAGTTTTAGTTTTAATTAACAGTAACATACGGAAGAGGATTAGGGCCAAGCAATAATAAAAAATTAAAACCATCTCGAGATTAAAGTTGTTAAAAAAAACTCGTTAAATTTTGAGAAAAAATTGTTAAATTTCGAGAAAAAAGTCAAGATAAAATGTTGAGAATAAACTTGTTAAATTTCAAGAAAAAAGTCGAGATAAAATGTTGAGAATAAACTCATTAAATTACGAGAAAAAACTCGTTAAATTTCGAGAAAAAAGTCGAGATAAAATGTTGAGAATAAACTTGTTAAATTACGAGAAAAAACTTGTTAAATTACGAGAAAAAAGTCAAGATAAAATGTTGAGAATAAACTTGTTAAATTTCAAGAAAAAAGTCAAGATAAAATGTTGAGAATAAACTCGTTAAATTACGAGAAAAAAACTCGTTAAATTTCGAGAAAAAAAGTCGAGATAAAATGTTGAGAATAAACTCGTTAAATTTCAAGAAAAAAGTCGAGATAAAATGTTGAGAATAAACTCGTTAAATTACGAGAAAAAAACTCATTAAATTTCGAGAAAAAAGTCGAGATAAAATGTTGAGAATAAAGTCATTAAATTACGAGAAAAAAGTTGTTAAATTACGAGAACAAATTCGTTAAATTATGAGAAAAATGTCGTTAAATTTCGAGAAAAAAGTCGAGATAAAATGTTGAGAATAAAGTCATTAAATTATGAGAATAAAGTCATTAAATTACAAGAAAAAAGTCGTTAAATTATGAGAAGAAATTCGTAATTTAACGAATTTGTTCTCGTAATTTAACGATTTTTTTCTCATAATTTAATTACTTTATTCTCAACATTTTATCTCAACTTTTCTATCTCTTTTCTATCTTTCTTTATCTCAACGTTTTTTTCTCGAAATTTAACAACTTTAATCTCGAGATGGTTTTATTTTTTTATTATTGCTTGGCCCTAATCCTCTTCCGAAGTAACAAGATTGATTGTATTATCCAGAATTTCTATATTGGTCAATCCTTTTTTCTTTGAAGAACCTTAATATGTGTTGACTGCCTGTTTATTCTTCAAAATATCTCCTTTTGTGTTGCACTGAAGTGCAGTTATCAGTTTTAGATCAACTAATCCTGTAAAATTTTTTTGCCTGCATTCGAATAGCATTGCCATTTTTATTATAACACACCAGCATAGTGTCTGATTACAAAACTTCTGGAATTCACATGACTTTACTTTTTCTTTCTGTTATTATCACCGACAGTTGTTTTAGTCCAGCGAACATGATGCTGAAAATGAGCAGAGTTCAGCTTTAACACCGAAAAGCAATTTTTTCTCTCTTTATAGAAAACAAGCCTCCCTGTGTACCTCTGAGTCCAGCCGTGACTGATCTTGATTGAGCAACCGCATATTCCAAAAGCTTGTTAATCACAAACCCACTCAAATATTCACCTCAAAAGCACCCCAGATCTCACGTTATGCGGTCTGTTGGGGTCAGAAATACTGGCTGTGCTTCTTTCAGTTTCTCTCCAGGGTCGCATTGTGGTCTAATCGTCTACTCTATACTGTTGACTGTTAAATACCGTCATTGAAAACATTGACTTAGTAACTCTGCTTTGTCCAGCTCACGGCCTTAACATAGCCTCCGCCCAGACAGTCGCCAAACATTGTCTGCCCTTCTTCCTGGCGTGTGCTATGGGACCTGAAAGAGACATGGCTGTGCAAACATTGTTCAGGCCTCTTCTCCCAACCTTTGCTTCAAAACTCAGCAACTCTGAGCTGAATCGTGAAAGACTGAAGCTGTAACTTTCAGGGGTCACTTTTGACTTGAACTGTAGGGTTATTTTATGAAACAGGTGCCTTTTTCAGTTTATTAAAGTGGGCTTAAAGTAAATGTTTGAGATTTTAGATATTTTAGGAGATAAATAATTGTTTAAATGTTATTTGCATTGTGCCATCAGGTTAAAATGTTAATGTACTGTTTAGAAAGACAATTTGTTGTTGAAATGTATACAAATATCCAACATATATTATTATATTATATTATATTATATTATATTATATTATATTATATTATATTATATTATATTATATTATATTATATTATATTATATTATATTATATTATATTATATTATATTATTATATACAACTGTTCTTTCTGGTTCTTGAATCTGATTGGCTGAGAGCTGTGCAATATTCCCCCAGTATTAGCACTGGAACCGTTTT
This sequence comes from Ancherythroculter nigrocauda, assembly GCA_036281575.1. Classification (NCBI taxonomy): domain Eukaryota; kingdom Metazoa; phylum Chordata; class Actinopteri; order Cypriniformes; family Xenocyprididae; genus Ancherythroculter; species Ancherythroculter nigrocauda. The sequence continues at coordinate 56,367,021 of VTFQ01000004.1, forward strand.
GCAGTTTGTATCACTCTGCTTACGGCGAATGTCATGGCGGTCAAGCAAATCCACCGTATTTTTATTTTTTTGTAGTGAGTTTTTTAGGTGGGAATGTGGTTATTTAGACCTCAAATATATGACTCCTATATAAACATTGCGCCTATTTTACAATTTTTTTAGATGTTTTCGGAGACTGGTATACTGTCAACTTCGAATCCGTGGCAGAAGGAAGTAGTTCTGTACAAAAGAAGGTTTTTAAAGCACTCAGTTGTTGTTGTTGTTATATTATAGGTTTTATTTCCATTTTTTTCATAAAAAATCTGCATGTTTGCTAAAATAGCAAGGACAAGTTGGAAACATGTCTGTGGGGACAAAATAAGTTTTTGTTGATGTGTTTAGCAAATATGTATGTTAAAAGATGACATCAGTAAATCATTGTTACAAATGTATTTTTACACATGTACTGTGTATGGCGATGCAAATGGGAGCTGTTTTGTAGAATGACCTTGCAGAAGTTGACTTTGACAGCTTGATTTTATGCTAAATTTCCATTGCGTGTCATATCCATCAACAAATTGTATTTTATTGGTCTTGGAATTAAATTAATTGATTGATGATTGATGAATTTTGATGCCACATCATCTCTAGATCCTTGACAGAACTGATCTCAACTCAAACTGGCAAGCAAGAATAACTTTTTCTAAGAAATATGAAGTTCAACTCAGGGGAAAAATCTTGTTTTCAGCTATAACCATTTTTGTCTTATTATTATTTTGGATCATGCACAATCCTTCTATAATACTTTATTTATTTATTATGCTCAAGTTATTTTGACCACAGTATTGCTCAGAGCTGCCAAATCATTTGCCTCCCACTCTTTTGTTGACAGCCGTGTTTCTGTGCGGTCTCTACTGCGTTACTGCCATCAAAGCAGTGCAGTAGAATGCCACTTGACTCCAAAACCTCACTGCCAACTCATGCCAGCCAGTGCCAACCCAGAATGAATGCATTCCACTCCTACAGAGTAATATTTACAATTTGATCATGTTATTCTTTTCTCACTGCAGGTATTGGGGATATTTTAAAAACTGTCTCGTTATACAGAATTCATTCCAAATTATAGCGTGCCAGTTTTTTTCCACTGATGGGAAGAAACAAAAACTGTTTGTGTATCTGTCTGTCAAGATGTTCAGCCAATTTGTGAAGGTAACAGTTTGGTAGTGTTTTATTATTTATATTAGGGGTGTATCGTGTCACAGTCACAGACTTTCAGTTTGAAGACTGGGCCTATGGAGCTACAACTTTTTGGACTTTACTGAGTGTTTTTGTCATCTTGCTGTCACCTGCCTTTACGACGACAAGACCCTTAAGTCACTTTTTTGGATCAGGACGAATTACCAACACCCCATGGACCTCCCAGACATCACTGGACTGAACTGGAGAAGAGCTATCATCCGGTGTCTGGAGAGCGTCACATCCCGGTCCAGAACACAGCCAGACCCAGAGCCTGAATCACCTGAATCGACCACGGAGTACTCATGCGAGCCCCCGCAGATGGAGAGCTACCACCTACCACCGACCCTAACCCTGGAAGTGGAAGTGGAACTTGACCAGGGGTGTGAGCCCACAACATCACCCGACGAGGGAGAAGTGACTACGGACGATGAGGAATGGCTGATAAACTTCAACGAGGAAGTATCAACTCCCACCCTATCCCACCCGGTACGCTGTGAAAAACGCAGAAAATCGAACCTGATCCGAATATTTTTATGATGGACGGAAGCAGTGTGTAAGCGTGATTGACATAACGTGAGGTCGAATTAATTTTTTTACGTGCGAAATTTTCGGACGTGAATTTCTGACTCGGGGCCCTATAATACACCCGGCGCAATGCGACGCAAGGCGCAGTGCAAGTGTGTTTGCTAGTTTGCGTCCGGCGCCGTTCGCGTTTTCCCGTTCAGCGCCACGTCCTTAAATTAGTAAATGCATTTGCGCCAGTTAGTGCGCCCATGGGCATGCTGGTCTAAAAAAGAGGTGTGTTCAGGCGCATTGCCGGCGCATTGCTATTTTAAGGAGCTGAAAATAGACTGCGCCATAGACCAACTCAAACCTGGTCTAAAGTCTAAAGTCAATGGCGCAATATTTTTTTGTTAGAGCGCGTTGGTAGAAACCGCGCCTCTGGGCGCGTCCACAGTGCGTGTTGACTTTGCTTATTACACACATTTGCGCATCACACAAACATGCCAAATATTAAAAACAAAAGGATTACAGTGTAAAAGAATATTATTGTGTAGGCTACATAAATATAAAAATGTAATGATGAATAGTCATTGCGTGTATTAGAATTAGGCTACCTATTTTCAATTCAGCCTATTACTACTTATAATGATGAATGAAATTGGCTAATTAATTGAACAATCATGCCAATACACACGCATATATATTAACTGACTCATCGCGCGGCGCTATTTGAAAGCCTGCATTTGCAAGCCCGCTTTAACTTCGCGCACGAGCAGATCAGTTTCTTCGCTTGAAAAGCGTTCAGCTTTTCCGCCAACAAATTCCGCCATGTAAATAGCAATCCGCCATGGCGCGAGCGCATCTCGCTCTTAAAGGGAATGGGAGATGACACTCTGATTGATTTATTGAACGTTACGCCCATTACTCATTAAGAGAACAGGGACAACCCATTTCAAAAATGCGCCCTGGCGCACGGACCGTTTTTCCGTCGTTAAAATAGCAAAAGTGGATTTGGACACGCCCTGAGTGCACCTGCGCCGTGCGCTTTACACTTTGCGTTTAGATCGTTAAAATAGGGCCCTCGGTGTGCAAAGACCTTTACCGTTACTCTGTCAACTTTAGTGACACCGTGACGCTCAGTCAGTCCTCCAGCCCTGCCGGATGTAGGCAGCCCTGCGCCGTCTGCGTGGAAGCCTTGTTATGACGTCGAGCCGAAGGTTGTGTTACCACCAGTAGCATCAGTGCAAGAGGTTCCTCTGGCTACTTTGCTCCATCTCGACCTGTTGACCTGTCAGCTCCACCTTGGCTCCTCCCACCTTCGGCTCCACCGGAGACCCTTGGACCCTCCACTGGGTTCTCTTGTCCTGCCGGCTCCCCCTTAATCAGTGATCACACCACTTCCGCCACGGACTTTTGGCCCATCCACTGCGCTCTGTCCCTCCACCCCTATCGTTCCTTCCCCTCGGCGTCACCTCTGTCCTCCATCACACTGGCTACACCTCAGCCATCGGGTACTCTGGCTCCGCCTCCTAAGTTCGTTGCCGTGGCATTGCCAAGATCTCCAGAGCCAGTGATGTTGCTTGAGTTCTTTGGCTCTCCGTCTGCGCCTATGGATCTATCTGCCAAGTCTCCATCAGTCGTCCCCCAGATGCCGTCAGTCACCGCTACACCATCTCGGCTCCTCCTCGACTCCGCCGCGGGCTGTTGGTACTGGTGAGCTCTGGGTCTGCGCCACCAAGGACCCTACATCTGTGCTTCATGGAGTTAATCATCATCCCTTCACCATCATGTGTTAGCATGTTGGTCGTATTTCCATTCACATTCCACATGGGGGGCGCACAAATGATTTTGTCTCAATATAACAGTGGAAACAATTTAAAATACTCCATCGTTTTTGGTCATACAGATAAGAGTAAGACATCATTCGAAACAGGATGCCACTTTCTGCCATCCCAGTTTCCTTTCTGTGAAGTTTGTGGAGCACGTCACAAAAATGAATCGCAACTCAGCGTATAGGCTACTAGCAAGCTCTTGCGTGCCATCTGAACTCTTGTTTTGGGTTGGTGCATAGATTGTCTCTTCTTCTTCTGCTCTTTTTCCTGTTGTGGCGGTTAGCAAACAGCGTTGCATTACTGAATGCGCCCCCTTCTGGACTGGAGTGTGGATCACCTGTGACTGACTGTATTCATCGTCTGACTGTATGCACCGAACCGTGATGGTTCAGGATGAATACATGTACCGTTACACCCCTAATACATATTATTTCAATTATGTAAAACAAAAGTTTGGGGTCAGTAATTTTTTTTGTTGTTGTTTTTGAAAGAAGTCTCTTCTGCTCACCACAGCCTGCATTTATTGGATCAAAAATACAGTAAAACAGTAATTTAAATTGAAAATGTTGAAATGTTTTCTACTTGAATATATTTTAAAATGTAATATATTCCTGTGATCAAAGCTGACTTTTCAGCATCATTACTCCAGTCACATGATCCTTCAGAATATGCTGATTTGATCGATTCCTCAAAGAATGCTGAAAAAATGCATTATTATTTCCACAGAAATATTAAGCAGCACAACAGTTTTCAAAATTGATAATAATCAGAAATGTTTCTTGAGTAGCAAATGAGTATATTAGAATGATTTCTGAAGGATCATGTGACACTGAAGTCTGAAGTAATGATGAATCGTGTCCTGTGCAATGACAACCTCACTGGAGAAACAGCAGCTCTGTGTGATGCCATATGTCTCCATTCTCCTCCCATTCGCAGCTCCTGTGGCGTTCATGGCCCCAGGGCCGTCTCTGCTGTGGCGCTTACATAGCGCTTCTTATTTTTGGCCAAATGTGAAGCAAAACACAGCCGAGGTGATTGACGTTCACAGACTCTAAAGCTGTGTGAAGTCTCACCCTTTCGTGCTCTTTTATTCAGATGTGTCTTGGCACCACTGCGATTCTCTAAATCAGATCCTAACAAGGTTGCTTTACTCCTAGAGCTGCGAACGGGAAATCACACTCGAACCAGTGCGGTTTCTGCTCCAGGTGGTAATGGTATGATTGATATATAGATGAAACATGTAATTCTAAGGTAAGCATCGCTATTACTAATGCTCATATAGTATTGTAGGGTTAGTGATTGTGCTCGAATGATACCTTGAATCATGCAGCTTGTTGAGAAGAGATGTGCTGTTATGTTTTTAAGCAGTCATCTTTATGGTTTTCACTGAAAAGGCATCCAAATCATATCTAGAATAGATTATATAAAGTGGATTATTTTGACTAGTAAATAAACCACGCAGAACATCCTAGCAACCATATAGTAATACCCTAGCAACCACCCAAAACATAAACCTAAAGGGTGTTGGTATCGATATGCTCTGTGCAGTGTTATTTTAGTATTATTTACATACTATTACAATATTTATTAAAATATTGAGTTAAATTATATATATATATTTTTTTAACTCAACTGTCACTCCCCTTTTTTCACATAGACATGAAAATCCAAACTTAAATGGTCATTATTCAAGAATGCTTTGGAATATAGACCTAAGGTTGGTCTTGTTTTAAAGAAGACATTTGGCAGATTATTGTAGAAGTGAAATAAAGTTTGTTTATGAAAATGTAAAAATATATATTTTATATATATTTGAAAAACAGGTGTTACTCTAAAATTGTAAGAAAGTCAAAGCCAAAAATATGAACAAGTTTTGGTTGATATCTCAAAAAAATGAGCTTTCAGTAAGATTTTGTTTGGACGCAGTACCAAACGTTTTCATTAGATGACTTTCAAGCTCCATTACTGACCATATAAGGGCGCCTCCCTATATATGGTTTGAGTGATCTGAACCATATATTTTCATAATTTTCACACAATTTATGAGGTAGACATCCTTTTCAGAAGTAGTATGGGCAGTTTGGCAGTATTTACAAAAGTACTTACAAATAATTAGCAAACTATTAGTTTATAGTTAATTCAGAGTTAATATATTGTAGTTTCTACATTGTTAATATATTAATAGGTTGAGTTCTTCATTCATTGTCACTGTAATTAACACAGTTATTATTGTTTAATCAGCCCACGTGTAAAGAGTTAGATAATGTTTTTTTTTTTTTATGTTTTTTTGAGAGCAGCAGTGGCAGTGTGCCATTTTTTGTTTGTTTATCTAATAGTGACTCTGATGATCGAGCACCTGCTCTAAGTTGAGCTGGGATGTGCGCATATTACTTCTTTTCTTTTTTTTTTAATGTTTTGTCAACAACGTATTAACTGTAAATAGTCTCACTTTAGATTAAGGCACAGAAAATGGGAATATGTCAGTAATTAAGTGCTTTAAACCAACATTTATTAGACATTAATTGCATTAGTATCAAGTGAACACGATGTAAAGTCTACAACTATGAATTAACTATAAACTAATAGTTTGTTAATGATTTGTAAGTACTTTATAGCTGTATGCTTATTATAAAGTACTACCAAAATATGTTAACACAGGAACACTGCAAAAAAAAATCTTTTAAATCAGTATTTTTGCCTTGTTTTCCAGTAAAATATATATTAAGATAAATATATATTTAGATATAAATAAAGATATATTTACTCTAACCACAAAGTTGTGTAAGACTTGTTTTCAGACAATATGCCTTAAATTGCATTCAAATTAAGTTTTTGTAAAACAAGAAAAAAAAAAAAAAAAAACAATTATCTCCATGCAAGTTCTTATTTTCTCCCAAAAGACGTCTTGTAATCATTATTTTTTCATTAAATGTGGCATGTAAGTGAAGTGTAGGATAATGTTTGTGATTGTGAAACAATGCTGCCATTGTCCCGAGGTTGATTTTCCGCACACATTTGTGCCTGTGAGTCGGTCCAGACGTGCCATCACATTTTAGATGATATCTTTTCTATGAGTTCGATACTTCAGACATGACTCAGCTGGTGTGTTTGTATTAGTGGGTCTGAATGAGTGGGCTTTCATGAGATGTGTGCTGGATGGGATACAATGCACATTTTGTGCCGGCGTCACTTTGTGGGTTTGGGTGGGAGCAAACGGAGAGCTCACTACACCCTGGAGGCTTCTAACAGATCCTGACTTTCTTAATCACTCTGTCTCTGTTCCAAAACATAGAGAGCTTCCATGCTGTGTTCTGTATTCATAGGCAACTGGCTCATAAGGCAGCATCCTTACTAAAACGTGTGTGTGTGTGTGTCTTTTTTGAAAGAAATGAATACTTTTATTCAGCATGGAAGCATTAAATTGATCAAAAGTGACATTAAATACCTTAAAGACATCCTTTTCATAAAGAATTCTGAAAATATGAAGCAGCACAACTGTTTTCATCATTGTCAATAAACATAAATGTTTCTTAAGCAGCAAATCAGCATATTAGAGAATGTTTTCTGAAGGATCATGTGACACTGAAGACTGGAGTAATGATGCTGAAAATTCAGCTTTGCTTTTTTTTCTAGTTTTGAAAACATAGCCAGATATTACGCTGATACCTTCTTTGGTGTTATTCTGTTATAGGATCAGTCTAAGAATTTTAAAACTTTTTGCTCGGGAGGCCCACTAGACCTCACAAGTGTCAGATGAACTCCCTGAGCAGCACAACGGCGTCTGCACAATAAACACTTTAATCAGGTATATAAACACCTCCGAGGGTTCATCACGCTCGCTCTGATTGACTCTTCTGGGATTCCTGATTGCTGTAGGAGATCACGTGAAGAGCGAGCCAGAAACAGAAGAGTGGCAGAGCCCGAGGGAAACCTGTGATTGATATACAGGAAATAAGAGATTGAACCAGATCTCGACCTGATCTGATGGTGTGACTGTTGATTAAGACACAATCGTGGTGTGTGTTTTCATTGAAAGGGCACAGAGTGCTGCATTGAGCTCCTATGGTTTCACTTCTGTAATATATATCGAAACCAGTCGTTGTTTTAACCCAGATACAACCCGGTCTAAGTGAGTCTCTAATTGTGTTATGCTACATTTGTGGGTTAGGGAAATGCGATAAAACGGTTATATTACTGAGCTCTACCTTTGAGGAAGGTGTAACGGTCAAGTTGGAGCATGTGTGACTTGACAATGAATCACATTACTGCCTCGACATCATTGAATTTCGTTACGAATCACACTGTTTGCGGATACCATAGAAATGAATTGCCAAATGTGAAGCCTTAAACTGAATCCTACCTTTGGTATTTTCTGTGATTTCTCTTATAAAACAGTGTAAATTCTAAGTGTAAATAATCAGATTTACAGATCATTTATTGTAGCTTGTCAAATTTGTCCCTATTTGGGTGTGAGCAAAAACACGCCATTTTTGTGTGTGTCCCTTTAAATGCAAATGAGCTGCTGCTCCCGGCCCCCTTTCCAGAAGAGGGCGGAGCTTTAACAGCTGGTGCTTCAGATACTCAACAACAACAAAACTGGAGAATCTCACACAGCCAAAATGACAGAAATTGATCAATTTATGGAGTTGATTCAGCTCATTGACTCTCATGTGCCGTCATGTTAATCTTTTGTGCAAATCCAGCGTTTGTGAAGTAGTTCGGCGTAAAATGACGCAAATATATAACACTTCACCGACTTTATAGGATGCCGTCGGTACTGTTTGTGTCACTGTGCATCAAATGTTGAGGAAGATTCTGAGCTAAAATTCATGGGCGTTTCATTTCTGACACATGCTGTAAGCAGTAGACCAATCACAACAGACTGGGCCATCTGACCAATCAGAGAAGAGTAGACTCTCGTAAAGGAGGGGTTTAGAGAGAACAAATCCTTAACTGAGCTGTTTCAGACACTGTGAGAAAAGAGCTGATGCTGCAATGTATATTATGAGAAATTGAAAGTGTTTTTTGACCTTGGATAACCTATTGTAGGAGACCTTCAAAACTAAAAACTGAATCCTACCTTTGGTATTTTACGTGACTTTTCTTATAAAACAGCATTTTTATTCAGTGTAAATTAGTAAATAAGTCTCAGAATGTTTCTGTGAAGTTTCAGCTCAAAATATCCCACAGATCATTTATTATAGCTTGTCAAATTTGCCCCTCTTTGGTTGTGAGCAAAAACACACCATTTTTGTGTGTGTCCCTTTAAATGCAAATGAGCTGCTGCTCCCAGCCCCCTTTCCAGAAGAGGGCGGAGCTTTAACAGCTGGTGCGTCAGATACTCAACAACAACAAAACTGGAGAATCTCACGCAGCCAAAATGACAGAAATCTGAGCTGTTTCAGACACTGTGAGAAAAGAGCTGATGCTGCAATGTATATTATGAGAAAATGAAAGTGTTTTTTGACCTTGTATGCATGTAAACCTATTGCAGGAGACCTCCAAAACTAAATTAGGAACCTTTATTCTTAAATTGCATAATAGACGCACTTTAAATGATTAAGCTATTTTCCCACAAAAGCAGTTTATTCAGTGAAGCCTCTCCTCCACTGACATCCATTAAAAAAGGCCTCTGGTCTCTTTCCCTGTTACACTTTTTTTAGTTACTTTGAAATCTTCCCTTCAGGTGTCTTTGACAGTATTCCCTGAACTCTGCAGCTGATTGAACGCATCTCTCTTGCCCTCCCCAGGGTATCATGGGACAGCGGTGGAGAGGTACACATCGCCAGCCCCGGCGCCAGTGATGTGGGCACCTACAAGTGCACCGCCACCAACGAGTTGGGCTCCGATTCAGAGACAACACATGTTCTGTTGGCTGGTGAGACATTGCACACTGTTGCTCTCTGTAATGACTGTTTCTATAATGACTGTTTTATATGCAATGTGAGCTGTTGTCTTTTTTCAAACAGAAACTCCCACGATCGCTGCCTCACAGAGAAACACGTCAGATCTGAGGAGTACCAGTCTGAAGGTGGTGGTTGGAGGTGTTATCACTGCCCGTTTAGGTGCCAACCTCACCCTGGAGTGCCCTGTCAAAGGTGAGGAATGATTTCACAATTATATTTTGCATCTTTTAAGAAATCATCATATGTCATAAAAAACATGAAGCATATTCTTATTACTTTAAAGTGAACAAAGATGATAAATTATAGAAATATTTTATAATTATATATTCTAATAAACTTAATATATTCTCCATTGCAGCCTCAATTTATATGCTTTAAATTAATAAAATACTTCACTTGTGAAAAACTGAACATGTTTGATGTGTGCATATCCTATGCTTAATAGCTCTTGTCCATGTGGTTTTGGTGAAAGATTCGACTAATTGGACAGAAATGATGTGTAAAGTCAACAGGCTTTCAGGATGCTGGGCCCCTTCTATGGGATTTATGCTGTGCTGCATCATTTACTACAGGCAATCTACTGAAAAACAGGCCTCCTGTTGGTCTATTGTACTACAATATTCTTTATAGAGCTGTCTATAGATTTCTACATATGCAATGAGTGGTCTAGCGAATTTCAGTGGATATCATTCAGATATAATTAAAGTCTTGGTGAATGATATTTTAAAATAAGACCAGTTTTTGGGATTGTTCGGTCCTAAAATGACTGCCTGTTTCTTTGGACCTTCACCTCACCTCACGAGATCAACAGCCTCCTTTAGGGTTTCAAATTTCATAAGCCAAAAATGGACACTATCTCCCTTTCACCTCCTTTTTATTTGCTTGCTTATATTAGGGCTGGGTATTGACACAAAGACACAAATTTCACAATTTGATTTGATTAACAAGCTTTTGATATCAAAATTATATATCTATAATATATATAATATTATATATATATATATATATATATATATATATATATATATATATATATATATATATATATATATATATATATATATATATATCCTAAGTAATTGATATCAAAAGCTTGTTAATATGGATTTCAGTAAGATGTACTGTATCTTTCAACATACCTTCTGATGTTCATGTTTATTTTGTGCTGTAAATAGTAGTAAAGCAGAAGAGATGATCAGTTAACGTGTGCTTCGCTTGATCTGAGGCGACAACAGCGATGTTCACACCACATTAAAGAGGGACAAAATGGTATTAAGGGGTGCATAGCGCTGAAACCCTATTGTAATTGTTAAAATTTCCAAGGATCAGCATTCTCGCCTAAAAGTTATCGGGCAGACCAAACAGTAAAGTCGTAGAGACTTGAAATTTTGAGGGCTGGTAGTACTCACACTGTCTACAACGTCACCACAGCTCGACCCGATCGACCTGACCGTGGCGCTACAGCGGTGAAAAGTATGAAATCGCTTATAACTTCTAAACTGTGAGGCATATGCTAAAGTGTCTTATATCGTTGGAATCCTTGGCTCAAGACAACCTCTCAGACAAAGGCCTCGGATTTGACCCTCGCCCTGGCAAAATTTTGGGGTATTCTGGATTTTTTGAAAAACCCACTTTTGCAAACTAGTCCTAGGTTTTTGGCCCGATCGGAACCAAACCAGTGCAGCAAGATTCTCTGGAGTCTGATTGTCAATAATTAAAAATAAATAAATACATTAAAAAATAATAAATGAAATAATATTATTAAAACTACTACTACTACTAATAATAATAATAAATGAAATTTCGATTCACAGTCCCTAAAGGCCACCAAAACGTTTGAAGTGCGCGGAGCTACTTTTACAAAAATGGCTATAACTTATGAACAGAATAAGATATTTTCACCAAACTCAGCACACCTATGTAAGAGCTCAATCTGTGGTCATGTGAAAAAGGGCACAGCAACTGGCCACTTGGTGGCGCTATAACATGGAAAAAACTTAAAATGGCTATAACTACGCAACCCTAAGTCTGACTGACATGGAAATTGCCATGCGTTGTCTTTGTCCAAGATATCAAGACTGCCTTTGAGGACATTCGTGCATCTTGAAAAAAGTGACCGCCGGCAGCCAATGAATTTTGAACACCTATTAGACAAGGAGGCCAATCGGAACGAAACTCGCTGGGCCTGTTTGACTCACAGCCCTGGAGGACTGTGAAAAATTTGAAATAAATTGGCCGCCGGGGGACACCTCATTTTACGCATCACATGCGCAAAGGATTGTGTATCATGCAATTTTTTGCACACGCCCACGAAATTGCCTCTAGGACTGCTACTGTCCATCGAATCGTTCATTAAATATTGAAGATTATGTCCGTTTTTTTGTTTTTGGCTCAACCTCTGTGGCACATTCTTTGGACTCTCTAGGTCAATAATTATCAAAAAAAAAAATGAACTTTGGCATTTGGATAGCTATAGCCGAGTCATTTAGAAAACAGACGTGGCCAAGTCAACCCAAAAGCCTAAACGGAAACTCGTAATTTCACATCATTGCGTGCACATATGTGGCACATGATTCTAAAGAAGCATGCAAACTTTTATGAAGTTCGGCCCATAGGTGGCACTATAACTGTTAAAAAAAGGTGTAAAAACCACATATTTCCTATGATAAATTGCCTGAATTGGCTATAAATGGTATTTTCAATATATGGTCTAGGTGGTTATGTGCTTAAATAAAACATTTACACATGTGCTCAAAGGCTTTAAAGTGCTTGAACCCCAATAATTGCTGCTTGCAGCTATATTTATTGTTTGAGTAATAAAACTGACAGAATTTGAATTTGAAATGTAACAAAGCACAAAGCTTATAGTGATTAATTGGATGGGAGGCGTAGTACAAAATTCTGTTCATTCATCAACTGAAAACAGCATAAACCATTTATTTAAAGATTGTTTTAATAATCAATATCGGTTCATAAAAATGAGAATCTAATATTGAGAAATCTATATTTTTTTTTTTACCCAGCCCTAGTTTATATAAATAAAGGCCTCTCTCAGGCCACTCTGTCTGTCTTCACTTCCCGCTGCAATTATATAGAGCTGTTTATCTGGTGATTTGGTTGATGCAAAGAACACCTGCTGTTAACAATGGCCTCGCTGCAGCAGAAAGACATAAGTGTCAGCTGTTCTCTCGTGCTTTCATCACCATCTGATTCCATGAGATGAATAAACGGGATTTGAAGAACGCGTCCAGTTGGCTTTGACAGAAAGGACGGCATAGGCAGCCACAGAGCAGTGCATTATGGGTTACGATGTAAGCAGATACTGTAATTGAGCGGTCAAACTGACGGTGTGGAGAGATGTGTTGTTAGAGGAGCACACATCCGGATACACACCCCTGTACCACAGCCGTCTGATCCAGGTTGCATGCAGAGCGTAATTCAGTATGTGTTTATCACGCAGGTCATTAATGATGGCTCCATTCTAAAACCTAGTGAGCTGACTACATAGACAGCTTCCATATAACTTCAAAAGTGACTGGTTTTGGAACTTTCTACATAGGTGGCTATCCTGTGCATCATACAAGGAGAACAGTATTCAATTCAAGTTTATTTGGAGTATTCTGTTATCAGTCAAAGATGAGTGTGTCAAAGTAATGTCCAAATGGCAGTAATGTACAGCTTCATGTATTCATTTAAGCTGACACAAGCAGTTACATTATTAGTGTTCCTAATAATTATAATATATGGACAATATTACAATATTTGGATAATATTATATTCCAGTAGTTTGACATTAGCATGTTGCTAAGCTTGTTTTTTTGTAAAAAAAAAAAAAAAAAAAAAAAAAAAAACCTCTAAACTATATTTTTAATACTTTCCAGTATTAAATAAAATATAATTTTGTGTATAATCATTGGACCACATGAAAAAAATGGAACATAAAAGGATCTGTTATTGTCTAGCAATAAACATTAAATAAACACATTTTTTTTATTTTATTTTCAACAAATGGTTAGAAAATATTAATTGTGAATCTCGGAAAGCCAAACTGAATATTATATGAGCTGTTTTATGATTTGATCATTTTATTTTTTAATTTTTTTTTATTGTTTATAGTTAAAATGCTAACAGCATAGAAGAAAAAATGGAACATTAAAAAAAAAAAAAAAAATCCTGATATTTTAAATTGCCTAGCAATAAACATTAAACAATCATGTTTTATTATTTTGTTTATTTCATTTATTTATATCTAGTATTTATTTACTTTTTGTTCATTTTTTATTTATAAATTCTTATTTATATAGTTAAACACAGCAAGATATTGGAATAAATCTATTTTTTTCTGATTATTTTATTGTCTAGCAATAAGCATTAAATAATCACATTATTGTATTTTTTTTATTTCATTATTTTTTTTTTTTTTCTGTTAATTTACATATAAATTATTATTATATTTATATAGTTAAACACAGCCAGGTATTAGAACAGATTATGTTATTGTTAGTGTCTGAATAAATTTGGTTTGACTATATATATATATATATATATATATATATATATATATATATATATATATGTATATATTGATTGTGAACCTCAGAATGTGAAACTAAATATTATTTGAGCGGTTTTAATTTTTATTTTGTTTATAGTTAAAATACTAACAGCAGAAAAATAGGAACGTTGACTAGCAATAAACATTAAACAAACAAGTTTTATAATTTTTTATTTATTTATTTGTTTATGTATGTATATATATATATATAATTTATTTACTTTTTTGTTTTTTATTTAAATTATGCTTATAAACACAGCAAACTTTTTTCTGATTGTTTATTTCTAGCAATAAAATATAAAACAATCACATTTTTATTTTATTATTTTTTCTGTTATTTTTTTATGTAAGAAAAAAATAACAGAAAGAAAAAAAATCTTTTTTTTCTGATTACATTATTGTCTAGCAATAAACACATTATCTTATTTTATTTTATTATAAATTGTTTACATAATTAAAATATACAGCTATTGTCAATGTCAATAGTGTTTCTGCAGCACCATTAAAAAGAACACAAGTTCACTGATGTGCTTTACAACAATAAATACAAAACCTAAGATAATAATAACAATATGATACAAATTAAAATAATGATAAAATTGATAAATAATTATTGGAATAGTGAAAATAACAACAAAAATATAAAGAAAAACGACGATCACCGGCATCAAATAACCTCCTTTAAACTCTCTACAACAGGTCAAAAGCCAAAGAAATGTTTGTCATTTGGATTTGAAAATAGTGCGGGATCTCTTCTAATGTGTGTTGGAACAGAGCATGTGTTTGCAGTCAGTAGGCGGTCAGCACTCAGAGATAAACATTTTGTATGTGATATATCTTCTTTTATGTTTCATTTTTTCGTCATAATCATCTCGTTATTGTTCCTGTGTATGTTTCTCCTCCCCGTGGAAATTCCCTCTCCAAGAAAACACAGAGGTCACTACAGCGGCCACTATTAATCCTACCTACATTAACAACATCAGTTCCTGCCATCTTTGCAAGCATGCCTGACTGTTTACTGGTGCCAAAGTATGTCAATGCCCACGTGTACGCTTGATGCACACACACACACACACCTCAAGGCCTTCGATGTTATTTTCCATGTGTCTATTCATTGGCTCTCAGACTAACGGCCGTATGTCAGTACTAATGTCTCCACTCGGCAGAACGGGGGACCATAAAACCCAGACTCCAATCCATGTGCTGCTCATTATTTTCACCCGGGCCATCCCCTGGGAACTGGTTGGAGGGAGGCAATTTGCATTCATTGTGCCCATTTGTTCTAGTAATTTGTGGCAATCTGCTGGCCTCTTGTTGATCTGCTCTTTGAATCAACATTTTCTGCGGTTTGAATAATTCTTAAACTTTGATGTTGACATAGGAGTCTTTTGAGGGCAAGATAGCAGTTGCCCCAAAATACTGGATCTTGTTGAGTGATTTGTCATGAGTTTAGGTTTGTTTTTGGGAAAGCTGCTCCCAGACCAGTTTGTTTGGCACTTTTCATGAATGGGGTGCAGGCTCTGAAACGTTAACCGCTATATATAGTGAACCTTAAAGAGGCCAAACTAAATATTATATGAACTGTTTAGTTTCTATTCATTTTATTTAAATATTGCCATTTTTGCAACACATTTTGGCACATCTTAGTTTGTATTATTCTGTTATTATTATAAAATTAACTAAATTAGCTCCTACTACAGAGTCTAAACCAGTGTTCTCAAACTCCTGGAGGGCCACAGCTCTGCACAGCTTTGCTCCAACCCTAATCAAACACACCTGATCCAGTTAATCAAGGTCTTCAGGATTACTAGAACCTTCCAAACAGGTGTGACTTGGAGCTGGTTGGAGCCAAACTGTGCAGAGCTGTGGCCCTCCAGGAACTGAGTTTGAGACCACTGGTCTAAATCAGCACTATAGGAACTACCAGTGACGTAAGTCCAAGTTGATTGGTCAAATGCATGTCAAACACTGGCACCTGCCATTTTTAAAAAGCAGTGTAAACATATTTACTTCACAAACATGAAAAAAGCGATAACGGCATTTACCTGCTGTCTGCAGGGTTGTGATCTTTTCTCCGCCTCGATGGTATGTAATACTGAAAGTTGTCATAGGCCGCTTCAGAGTTCCTATTACCGGTGCGAATGCAACCATGAACATGGGGAGAAATTAGTTCTCTGGGAACTATTCAGTGCGAAAGCCCTTTATGGTTTAGACCAGGGCTCTTCAAGTAGCTTCATTCGAGGGCCGGATTATCAAATCAAACATTTGAGGTGGGCTGGGGGTGGTCTTATTGGTAAAAAATATTTTACTAATTATTAGGCTTAAATGAAAATATTCTCACAATGAGACTTGGTAACCACAGGTAAAACGGTGACACTTTATTTTAGGGTCTTTTAACTAGTTGCTTATTTGAATGCATATTACTAGAATATTGGCAGTTTATTAATAATTATTAAGCACATATTAATGCCTTATTCTGCATGACCTTATTCTTAATCCTACCCAATACCTGAACTTAACAACTACCTTACTAATGATTAATAAACAATAAATTTGGAGTTTATTGAGGGAAAAGTCATAGTTAATAGTAAATACATGTTCCCTATACTAAATTGTTACTGGTAAAACCATACATGGCTACTCACTACCACTATCAAATGATGTTATATATGTATATATGTTATATAGGCCTATAAAAAAACGCCTAAACACAGGTACAAACTACATCTTAACAAAGACATGAATTATATATTCCCCTCCCCATCTAATAAATATATTGCAATATAAATGGCTATAACATAATTTTCAATATAAATATTCCACATTTCCACAATCCATGGTACAGTTCATTAATGGTAAATGTTTGTAAGGATGGTGATTTGGGGATTTAAAAGTCTTCTATATTCATAACAAAATGTTTCTCCTGTTTTCCTCATCAGTCTTGTCGGGAATGTTGTTTTTTTTAATCTGATTTAAAACTAGTTTAATCATCGAGTGATTTGTAGTTTGTAAACGAGAGGTGTGTGTCGAATTGAATTGCTTCTCTTTAAATGTTGCAACGCTGTTTAATAATGGTGACTGGGAATAAACGCAGCTCCTTTAAGCTTTCGTTCCGTCATCCACTGGCCCGTGCTGTGAAGTTCAAAGAAAACTAGTGAAACACATGAAAAATGGAACACACATAATAACTGTTGAAATATTCGCACGGAAAACGTTTCTCAGGTCAGTCGGAGAAGCATGCATGGTACGAACAGTGCGTATATAGCCGTACAGCTGCAGGCGCTACTGCGGCCATGTATCTAACCAAATTTAGCCACACCACCAGGAAAAGAGGAGGAGGGAGATTGCGGTGCCGTGGGCCAGATGAAGATGATTGGCGAGCCCTGGTCTAGACCTGGTCCTGGTCTAGTGTGCAAAAGCCCCTAAAGATTGAGATTTTTTTGGCTTTCAGAATTTTTGAAAACAATTTTTGTAATAATTTTTGCAATTTTATTTGGTAATGGGGGAAGGTAATGCAGACAAAGGATTGTGTAAAAAATGTAGGACACAGCTTAAAGGTGCCCTAGATTCAAAAATTGAATTTACCTCAGCATAGTTGAATAACAAGAGTTCAGTACATGGAAATGACATACAGTCAGGGGCGGACTGGCCATCGGGAGCACCGGGACATTTCCCGGTGGCCTGATGGTCATTCTGGCCTGCCGGCTGCCGCTGTGCTGTCGATCAGACTGACGTGCAATAGGCTGTATGCAACTGCGAATTAATTGACGCACTTATGAATCTACGAATCAGGCGATCGCGGAGTGAAAATGACACCACCACATGACCCAACATCAGCGAAGCACTGTCTAATTGGCTATATCCAGAGGCAGGCTTTATCTTGAAAAATAGTGCGAAAAATGGAGCGTAAACGCAAAGGAGGAGCAGAGAGGGAACGCATAAAAAGGAGAAAAGTCCTGGCCACAGACGCAGCAAGTTGCTGCAAAATCCCAGCCATGTTCGCCGGTAAGGGAACAGGTCGGTCAGAATTACATTTACATAATATTTACCAGGGGTGGGGAAAAAAATCGATCCGTTCGGTTCTCCACACTCGGTTCAGCACGCGGTCGCTGTTCAACTTAAATCTGACGAAGCATCTGTAATATGGTTTAATATAAATAACACGTAAAACAATCAGGGTTCAGTTAATATATGTTTCTGTTGATGGATGAACATTCTGGGTTCCCAGACATTACAACAACAGCGATGAAAAAAATAAATAAAACCGTGGACAAACCATTCACTTTTGTTATTACTCACTATTGTTAAATACGAACACTGTGACTGTATCAGTGCATTCTCTTGAAGTGACAGTCTTTATATTAATTGAACAGCAACAACGAAGAAATCACTCACTGCTCTTGATTAAAAAGCTTTTGTAACTTTAATAAAGAATAATCTTTAATGTATAGTCCAAAATGCAATGCTGTTTTACATTATTACTTTATTCAATTTCTGTACCTAAAAACTAATGCTGAGCCCGATCACACGAAAATGCGTATAAATAGTACGAGTGTGTAATCTCGTAGAATATATACGCCAAAATGAGCCAAAACGCAGTTTTTCGCGTGCATATGATAGCACTTTATGGCGTATTATACATACGAAACCCCTACCCCCCCCCCCTCCCCCCCCCCCCCCCCCCATCCTAACCGAGAGCGTATCATATACACGCCATAAAGTGCGTATCATATGCACGTGAAAAACTGCGTACCATAAGTACGCCAAAACTCATTTTGGCGTATATATTCTACGAGATTACACACTCGTACTATTTATACGCATTCTCATGTGATCGTGTTGTAATGCTAGACCCCCCTAAAAAAAACTGAAGTCAGTTTATTTTATTTGTATCTTTAATCTATTATATTTAATTGTGCTTTTTTTGTAGTTAGAATATTCTAAATAATATGAGAAAATATATATATTTTTGAAAGTATAGTTTTTCCATAAATATAGCACATACAACGCCGTTGTAACAACGGTACCGAAACCGTGACTCTAAAACTATGAAACAAACCGAACCGTTTGTTTTGTGTTTGTGTTGTTTTTGTTTGTGTTTCTGATACTTTTGATATACTTGAGTTGAGCATTGGAAATATATAAAATATAAATATTTTAACATGTGAATATGTATCTTTTATTATCCCTTCTTAAAATGTGTAAGCCAATTTTATATTTGTCTTTGGTGTGGTAGTATAGATGGTCTATTCCTAGTGAGTTTTTGAGGGTTTATTTATTTATCCATTCATATTATGAATGGTAGTCTACCTGTTACATCAACTAACAGGGTTACCCTATAAGTTTAGCAGGCTGGTGGACACATGAATTTGGTGGTGGTGACTGCAGCAGCAGAGGTGGCCTGGGGTGGAGTCAAATTCCCGGCCTGATTTACTGTCCCAGTCCGCCACTGCATACAGTCATCTTCAAATCTCTCCAACAGTGTAGCATTAGCCGTTAGCCACGGAGCACTATCAAACTCATTCAGAATCAAATGTAAACATCCAATTAAATACTCTACTTACGCGATTAGAAATGTTGCATGACGAACACTTTGTAAAGATCCATTTTGAGGGTTATATTAGCTGTGTGAACTTTGTTTATAGCTGTTTAAGGCAAGCGCGAGCTCCGTGGACGGAAAGCACGAGATTTAAAGGGGCCGCGTTGCATAAATTGGCGCGTTTATAATGATGCCCCAAAATAGGCAGTTAAAAAAATTAATAAAAAAAAAAAAAAAAAAACTATGGGGTATTTTGAGCTGAAACTTCACAGACACATTCAGGGGACACCTTAGACTTATATTACATCTTTTGAAAACATGTTCTTGGGCACCTTTAATTAAAATTAATGGTAACACTTTAGTTTAGGGTCCAATTCTCACTGTTAACTAGTTGCTTATTATCATGCGTATTACTAGGATATTGGCTGTTTATTAGTACTTATAAAGCACATATTAATACCTTATTCTGCATAACCATATTCTACATCCTTTAATCCTACCCAATACCTAAACTTAACAACCTTACTAACCATAATAAGCAGTAATTATTAGTTTATTGAGGGAAAAGTCATAGTTAATTAATAGTGAGAATTAGAGAAGTGTGACCATATAAATTAATAAAAAATATAATTTTTAAACAAAATATAAGTAAAATTAAAAAGTATTTGTTAGATGCAGTAAAAAAGTCCATGAGACAGGACTGGCCAGAATCACTATTTTAGTATTTGACTTTCATGCTGTGATAATTTTATGTTAAATAATCGTTTATGTAACGTATCTAACATTTCTGACAACATAGAATTTGTCCTTCCAACACCTTTAAAAAGTAATGGACACCAAATTGCGCCCTACTCATAGAAAGCGGTGATTAGTGTCAGCTCCAGACTTGAGCGTGAATTGATTGATTGAGAGTGACTTGATGTTTGTCTCTGAACAGGTGTGCCTCGGCCAACAGTGAGCTGGCACCATAAGGAGGGTCCGCTAGGCGCCAGCGCTAGTCCCCTTCTGAACGGATCTCTGCTCTTGAGAAACCTCACGCTGCGAGACTACGGCACCTATTCCTGCATGGCTGCCAACAGCATTGGAAAATCGGCGGCCTCCAGCCTGCTGCGTGTGGCGGGTGAGCAGCGATTCCCATAGTAGCCATATGTCAGTCGACACTTCGCCGGGTGACAGGGAAATCCTTGCACGACAGCACTTCGGTGCTAAGTGAACCACACTTTGTGGGTTGGCTCCGTTTCCGACAAAGTCAGCTAACTCAGCGGGAGATTTGCGAGTCGCATATTGATATTGGCATCGTTTGGCGCGTCTTGTTGAGAAATAACCTGAGACCTAAAGCCTACAGGGGTGGTAAAATCCATCTACGCAGCAAAATGAAGACAAATACCCTTCTTTATAGAGGCCGTTCATCTCTGGAGATCTTATAGGCCACAGACAGAAGGCAGTCAAGGCCTTGTTTGGACTCAGATGACAACTTCCCTCAGTATTTCATTAATTGAGGTCATTTCTGTCTCCGTTACAGTCAGCTGTAATCTCTCTGCTGATTGGAAAAATGCTCTAAGAATAATAATTCAACTACTTGAGGTCATTCAACCATCAAAAAAAAAAAAAAAAAAATCTACCTATAGAAATGCTTTGGTTGATTGTGAAGCATTTGATGACACAATGCTCTTTTAATGGCAGGAGGATCTTTGGGTGAATCTGAGCACCAGCCTTCAAAGGAGATGAACAGGAAGAGGGTTCTGATGGCCTCTGTGATCGGCACCAGTGTCACGGTCAAACCTGGAGATATCTTAAGGATCGGTATGGCACTTTTCATGCTGTTTAAATGATATGAGCTTGTTTTAGAATTTAAACACCATACAATTAGTCTTACCTTCTACTGTTGTCAAAAATATCGATATTTCGATATGTATCAATACTGAAATATCTGAAACAGATCCAATACTACTTTACTGCAGTATCATTACACCAATACCAGCTGAGCATTATTGATCTTTTCTCTCCAACGGCGAATCGACACACACCCGCCTCCTGTCACTCACTCGTTTTGCGCATAATTTTAGTAATTCCCGCAGGTTTTGCGCTCACATCAAAAGCGTGTGCACCACTGATCTATATAAGGGTGCTCTCATAAAGCCACCTCTCAAACAGATCACAAGAAGCAAATTGATTACTCTTTCATGACTGATTGCACTTAAATGGTCAAATACATACAAAATTATGTCAAAATGCCTGTCTTGCTGAGGATTCAGGTAAATATAGTAAGTTTTGTAACGTAAATAGTTGAGAAAGACAGCACATGCAGTGTAACAGTATATTGTATCTGTGCATTAGCTCTTAAAGTGACAGCAGCCTAATAAACCTGCTGCTGTCTGTCATGTTAATCAAAGAACAAAAGACAAAGAGAAAATCACTCACTGATCTTGACTAAATAAGTTTTGTAACTTTAATTGTAAGCAGTAATCTGTATTTTAATTTTACAATGAAATAAAGTGTTGTTTTACATTTGATTACTTTAATTTCTGTAGTATTTCTTATCTGAGTACTACCATTAGACCCAGCTGAAAAACTTAAAGCAATGTTTATTTCATTTGTCTCTTTATTCTATTGTATTTATTTGTGCTATCCTTTGCAATGTGTTTATTTGCTCGTATTTTTTTACTGTTTACTTGTCTTTTTTTTTTTTTTGTAAAAGGGTCATTGACGAATAAGGTTTTTAAAAGTGTAAAAAAAAAAAAACATAATGGAGATATAATTCATTTTGAAGGTTTATTAAGTGTTAATGAGATTATGTGGTTTTTATAATCAATTAACACTGCTTTTGTCGTTTTTTTACTAAATGGACAAAATTTGTCACCAAAAAAGTCATTTGGTTTAACCAAAATTTCAGTTTTACCGAATGACACTTTTGGTTATACCGAATGACGATATTTTCAAATAATGCTAACAGGCTGATATCTAGCTAACTAGCAAAAGTACAATCAAACATTTTATATTTAGTACAAGTTTTTGAAACATTTTCCATGTTTATAGCGGTTTTACCGAATGACCTGATGTTTCGGGACATGCGTATGATCAAGTGAAAATATGAATTTTTCAAATAGATAAGAGAGAGTTAGTTATTTTGCTTCACGACCATGTGGGCCTTTGCAGGTGTCTGAATGATGTCACATCCTGTCACATGATATTGATGATATTGGTCCCTTTATATTGGTTACTTCGAATGACATCAATGAAATTCATTTTTCCAGACATTCTTTCTCATAACAAATCAACGACTTCTACACATAATTTTAATACCATGTCAGAATAAAAAATCATGCCAGAATAAAAAATATATACATTTTAATCACAAATGAAATGGCTGTATTGGCCTTTGGACGGTTAAACCGAATGACCGTTTGACGCTTCAAAATCTTTAAAATACCTTTATATGTAGCAAAATATAATTAAAACCTTTTAGATTCAATATAAGAGATCTAGTTGATCTACCTTACATACTTTGGATGTCATATCTTTGTTTTTTATTATTATTATTAAGACCTTTGGACAAAAAAAATACCCTTCACATCATTGACCGAAATGTAGTTGAACATTTTAAATATAGCCTCCCGGTGCTGTGTGTAAGCTAGTACAACTAAATTACCCAAATTACCAAAAAAAAAAAAAAAAAAAAAAGAGATAATAACAAATTATCTTTATGGCAGTGTATATATATATAGATTTTGTCATGTATTTTTAATTTGTTTCACAAAGTAAATGTATTTTATTTCAAGAATTTTAAGATATTTATCCTGAATAACAACTAAAAAATGCTAATTAAAAACGAATACATATTTTCTTCTACAACATAAACAAATTATAGCTGCTAAATTAATACAGCAGATGTTTAACAAATTAGACAGCCTTTGTAGCTCTTATTTTTGTTTCTTTGCGTTTGTGAGTTCAGACTGTTTTATTGAGTCTTAAATGCTTTTTAGTAGGTTTTGCAGACTTAATATAAATGAATAAATGGTTTGCTTTTTAAGACTAATTACAAATGACAGGAGACGTCAAGTCCATTTCCTCTTAAAATTCACCCATAACCCCTTTAGGATGTCCGGTGGTCCCCAGTCACAGGAAGCCCATCAAATGGTCCCATCAGAACCAGACCCTGAAGCAGAGTCCAGGCGCGAGCTACCGCATGCTGGTGGGAGGACGAGTTCTGGAGATGAACACGCACGGAGGGAAATTTGATGGACGTTACGAGTGCCAAACACAGATCAACAACCAGCAGCGTCTCACAGCTTGGATTCACGTGCTTTCACAAGGTTAGTGTGAACAGAAACAATATGTGTGAGGAGAAACAGAGCTCTCTTTAGTTTTGGAATAGCATACAGTAGGGTTGTCACAATACCATAAACATATCTTGTGATACTATACCAGCTGAAGTATCACAATACTGTGCAGTATTGTGTAAATTCATAATTCAAATCTACAAAGTAAACCAAAATTTCAAAAATACATAAATGAAAACAGAGCAGCTTTTACTCACTGTCTGTGTAATTTCATTCGCAATTTGAAGGAAAGAGAGATTCATGAGAATTTGACCTTTCCTACAAATATATACTTCACACAAAAAATAAATTTTTAATGTTATAACAGGGATTTGATAATCTTTAAAAATAAATTCAAAAGCAAAACTTGTGAAAAAATATATTAAAGAGTGGAAACGGCTAAATGAAATGAGCCAGTAAGTTCTCCTCTGCTGCCATCTATTGGTTATAGTGGTCATTTCATGTCTTTAAATATTTTAAATAAGTGTTTGTTTTTCACCAAATGTTAGTTTTCTAATATCGTGAAACTTTTAGTTTTACAAATGGGGACGATCTTTGAAAGATGAACAATGTTTTTGGTCATCACATTAAAAATAACATTTAAATTGTAAAATATTCAAACTTTTGAGCTTTGAAATGCTGGATAAGGTTTTGTGAAGACGATTGCATAACTAGCCTAATGTTATTAATGTTTTAAAATATACAATTCTGAATACAGAAGTATGAAATGTTAGAAAAAATGAAATAATAGGCCTACTTTTAAATAGAAAACTAAAACCACCAGTAGGTGGCAGCAAGTCTTAATGATTGAGTCACTGATTCATTCGTTCTGACAAACTGATTCTTTCAAAACTGCTGATTTATTCAGGAATGACACAAATGGAGAGCTGGAAGGTCCAGCAACACCCTAACCCTATCGCTAAACTTAATTAGGTCAAGCTCCACCCATTTGATCCACAGAGGTGGAGCTGGACTTGTTTGAACTCCACCCATGATGTCCAGAAAGGGGCAGCTGGACGTCATTTGTCTCTGCTGTGAGCACCACTTGAGCAAATGACTGTTGTGTCAAGCAGGGCGGGGCCGAGAGCCGCGGGAACGGAGCGAGGCCAGTGGCGCGAGTGTTAATGAGAGTAGACAACGTTTTCAGGCATCAGATGCATGCTTTTGATTTGAAAACTTTTCATATTAAGCTAGCTTCTTTAACCAAGTGTCATTGCATATCCTTCACATAAGAGGCAATTCCACAATTCATCGTGACAAGCTCATGTCATCTAAGAGTCCTCATTTTATAAAAAAAAAAAAAAAAAAAGCTGTCGTTGAAGAGAAAGAAAAGCAAAGCAAACGTCACATGACACCACCAGTATTAAAAATAAATGAGGGTAAATCTAAAAAAATCACGAAGAATTAAAGATCTTTGATTTAAAACGTTTTAACGATTCCTTGCACTAATATCATTATCTATTGTCTATTAATCTATTATCCTTATTCCTTATATATATGCATGTGTGTGTGTGTGTGTGTATGTGTATATGTTTAGTTTTAATGAGCTTTACGTTAGGGATTTAAGAACTACACTATGCAATTGCAATATATGGTTTTCTTTATAAATGCATGTATTTTGTTGTTATTTGTGATTGGTTTTGTGTCTTTTTGTTGAATGTATAATGTGACAATAAAAAAGAAGCAAAGAGTACCCGTATAAAAGTGTGTGAATGATGAATTGCAGTCTTCCGATGAAACTCAGCACCCAGAATAGACAGAAGTAAAATTGTTATGCGTTGTGTTGAAGGCTTGGACATGAACTGTACTTCAGTTCTGTCTTGTAGAAAACCAACCACTCGGAGAGCTCATTTGTGTCTTGTTAAAGCTCCATGTCTTCCTTTCAGTTCCCTCACAATGCCAGGAATTTTAAAAGGCAGAGATGATTGTGTGGATATTCAAGCCCAGATTCCTAGAAACCTTTAAGGGCTTGTAAACGGTCTCTGTAACCTCTCACTTTGAATCAGGCGATTTGGCAGCTACTTGAGTAATAGTGCCTCTTCTCTGATAGTACTTGCCTGATGCTGTGATATTGATTCATGCCGTACCCGTTTCATCCTTTGAAACTGAACTTCACTGAACATGTAAACATATTGCTGCATCAAAGGAGTGTACAAAATTAGGCTTTTTTTTAATTTATCAGTATCTGTTTATGTTGGATATATATTGGCCAGTATTAAATTGTTTAAATGCTCATTTCTCCTACTTTTATATTTGAGGGCTGTTTACACGACACCGTTTTCAACTAAAAATGGGAAACGTTTTATGCGTTTTGGCTGTTCATTTACACGACAACAGCATTTTGGAGGTCTAAAAATGAAACTTTTGAAAATGTGTTTCAAAGTGCAAGTTTTTGAAAACAATACTGTTATAGTCTCTGTGTAAACTACAAAAACGCAAATTTTGTGAAAACGGTGACGTCATGTGCATGCATATTACATGTTTAGTCTATAGGCGTGTAGTGTTTCTTTTTAAAGTGACCGCCAACTACTGGCCTGGCAGCATAACAGCGTTTTTAGTTGTTTTTTGCGGATCTGTATGAACTGTTATTGTTTTGACAACGTTTCTGTCTGTGCGCGAAACTTTTCATGCATTTTGGCCATTCATTTACACGACAACAGTGTTTTGGAGGCCTGAAAATGCAAACTTTTGAAAACGGGATTCAAAGTGCACATTTTTGAAAATGATACAGTTATCATTTCTGTGTAAACTACAAAAATTAAAATTAAAACAGTGACATCATGCACATGCGTATTACATGTTCAGTCTATAGGCGTGTAGTGTTTCTTTACAAAGTGACATCGCCACCTACTGGCCTGGCATGAATAATACAGCGTTTTTAGTCGTTTTCGCGGATCCATGTGAACTGGGATCGTTTTGACGTTGTTGTCTGTACGCAAAACTTTTCAAAAATGCGAAGGAAATTTTTTTTAGTTTTTAATACATTAAAATAATACATTTATTTTTTAATACTTTAAAATAATACATTTTAATCATTCAAAGGTTTAGGGTCTCTTTTGCTCAACAAGACTTACAGTAAAAACAGTAATATTGTGAAATATTATTACATTTAAAATAACTGTTTTCTTTTTAAATTTGTTTTAAAATTAATTTTCAGCATCATTACTCCAGTCTTCAGCGTCACATTGTAACGATTGGCCCTTTTGGTTGATTTTACATGAATTAAAATGGGGTGAGATTAAATTGTGGATAAATAAGGTGTCTTTACAATATTCACATGGAACTTAAAACAACACAATAAAACTAGAATAATTTAGGCTGTTTAAAAGCATGGAGTCCATTTGCATCATACCCTAAAACAGTCCTTAAGAGTCCTAGTAGCGTGCTGAAAGTCCCAATGTGAAAGTGTGTAAGTCCTGAAAGTGATAATCCAATGGAAAAGTGATATGGTTTGCTGGAAAGGTAAGTCCGTAAAATGAAACTCCTCAATCCAGCTTGTGGTCTTTGCTTGGTAACCCTGTTTGTTTGTGACGCTGCCTCCTTTATGTTGGTTGTGTCATGTGATCAGTCACATGACAGGCAGACCCATGCACATTTAAAGACATACACACATTAAAATAAGTAAGAGGAATAAAATGGCTAAGGCAACATGTAACCCAATTAAAACTCAAATATACATAAAACCATCATGTTATAAAATATAACATGTTATAAAAGCGGATAAAACACGTGTCTTATGTGACAACATGATCCTTCAGAAATCATTCTAATATGATGATTTGCTGCTCAGGAAATGTTCATATTATTATCATTTTTTTTTATATTTTGATGAATATATTATTTAATGATTAGAAAGTTCAGAAGAATTTATTTGATTTTTTTTTCTTTTTTTTTTTCTGTGTAATTCACTGTCATTTTTGATCAGTTTCATGCATCCTTGCTGAATAAAAGTATTCATTTCTTTCAAATAAAAATAAAAATCTTACTGAGCCCAAACTTTAGAATTTTAATGCTATTTGATGAAGCATTTAAAACATCTGATTTTAGTTTTAAGGTCTTTGCACACTGAGTCGCAAAGACTTTCGCAAAACAATAAAAATGGAGTCTTCAAGCAGTGAGGATGATTTTGTTGTCCTTTCTCTTGCTAAAAAGACAAAAAGAAAGAGGAAATATTGGATCCATTCAATCCTGTGATCACATAGAGAGGAAGGAGAGTTCCACCTCTTTATCAAGAAGCAGCAGGATTTTCCCAAGCAATTCAAAGTTTACTTCAGGATGTCAGTGGCTCAGTTTGATGCTTTGCTAGTGATACTGGAGCCACATACTAAAAAGAAGATCACTATATATATGTATTCTGCAGTTTGTTTGTCATACAGTGCTTTGTGCTACAAAATGAAGTGGATCAACTTGTCAGACGCCATTCTGGATTTTGGCGTTCATTTGTACGGTGGCCCTGAATTGTCAAAACACCTCTCAAAGTGCTTGCTACGAATGCGAAAAATGCAGAAAATTGAACCCGATCCGAAAATTGCTGACTCAGTGTGACCTTTAGTGTTTTATTTTTAATTTATTTAGTCCAGATAATCTAGAATTTATAGAAGTCAATACTAAAATTCTATAATATTTTACACTATTTACTATACTATAATACTATTCAATATTTTGCATAAATAAATGAAAAAACAAAAAGCAAAAAACTAAAATCTATTTTAAAAGTCAGTTTTAAATAATTATCTGCTTATTTGTATGAGCCAGAATTTGAATATCATCACTAATTGTGTGTATACTTCTCTTTGTGTCTTTTTCGGGTGTTAGAGTTTGAGTGGCGTTTGGGCGAGTGGAGCTCATGCAGCGCTTCCTGTGGCAACAGAGGGACTCAGATGAGGAAGGTTCGATGTCTGACATCAGAAGGCAGGGAGACGCCTCATTCGGTCTGTCATCATCTTCCCAAACCAATCAGTCAACCACGGCCGTGCAACATCCTGGACTGCCCTCCCAGGTAAATAAATAAATATATTCAGTAATCTGAAGCATTTGGCATGACACACTCTGCATGTTAGTAGAGTAGAATGGTTTCATACACAGCTCATTTCTGAAGTCATTATGGCAACTGAGGTGATTGTATGGTATCACTTTAGAGGGGGTGTTTGAGGATGAAAAAGGTCTGCAAAGCAAAGCAGAAAATCCAAAAGGAGTTATTGTCTATATCAGTAAGCACTGCTTCTGAACTCCTTGATTGTACTGTATAATTACCCCAAATCTCTGAACGTTAGCAATTTAGAAGTCTGACACAGTGTCAGTCGCTCTGTCTTTGATAAATGAGCGTCTGCTGATGGATCTCTCCATAGACTTTGATATAAAGAGAGCAGAACCCTTCACAATCCTGTGAGCTGTGATACATTTGACTGCGAGCAGCACCCCGGCCCTCTGATTCTCAGCCAAAGTGCCTCTCTCCATCAAACAGCCCATCTATCATCCCCTTCCCAGCATTAGTCTTTTCAGGGGCTGTGCGGACGCTCAACGAAGCACATGAATCAAACTGTATGAGTCCAATGGGGCTGGAGAAGAGCAGATATCAGCTGTCAGTGTAAAAGAGCGTCTTTTTGTCAGTGCACTGGTCTGGCTAGAGAAGTCCTTGTTAATTTTTTATCATTTCAACACAGTGCAGAGAAATCAGAACATTTAGAATAAAAAGTAAATAAAAATAATTATATTTAAATCATAAAACTTTATGTAAAAATATGTGTCCTGCATTTTCATGTCACTACTGAAACAGTGTGTGTTTGAGTCCATTGTCTGAGACTGATTTTAACACACTTCTACATTTTTGATCAGGAAATATTCCTGTGTCCTTCCCTCTCACAGCCTCTCTTTCAGAGTAGATATGTCCATCATTTTGAGTTAAATGTGTTCAAAAGTCTGAAAATCTGTGTGTAACTTTAAGGAATGTCACTACCAAACACCTTTTTTCTGCAATTAAGCACACTTTTTTGGGTATTAATCCATAAAATTGAGTTTACAACTGTTCAGAACTGTGAAATTGTCACTACCGAAACAGTCACGACCGAAACGTGGTGAAGTTTTGCTTGTGACATCTTTGTTTTTTGGGTGTTATTTGATCAAATTTAGTGTTTGTGACATTGTGTGTGTACAACTGTTCAGAGCTGTGCTAGATAACCATGTGCTGATTAACATCTTTGAGTGGCTCAAAAATATCTAAAATATTGTCACTACTAGTGACATCATTGTTTTGGTAGTGACAAAAAGGAACACATGATTGTTTATTTGGGGGAAATAAACTAAATTTTAGTGCAGCTATGCAAATCATTAGTATTTTAATATGTTTTAGTATGCGAGTTAAAATCCTGTCATGTGATGTGGTCACTACCAACACATTACTGTCACTACTGAAATTGTGAGGTCACGACCGAAACATGCGATATTTTATTAGTATATTGAATGATCAACTAAGATGTTATTATAGTGTTTGTTTCAATGTATATTCAAACTAATGAATCCTTCACTTTGAAATCAGTATGATAAACTTTATGCCTTTTACAAAGAAAGATTGGATTCAAAATACAACAAATCTCATAAATTACACTTGAAATATTGTTAAAATTGTAATTGTTATTGATTTACCTGTGAAAACGTTCTTTAAAAAATAGCAAAAAATATATTTACAAGGTAGATGTAAAGAAAATCTTAATAGGTCAATGTAACCCTTCTTATTAAATTATTTATCATTGTGTTTCGGTAGTGACAAATTTGGGGAGAGGAAAAATATTCCTAAACTTTCTGAAAATACAATATGAGAATTAACTGTACAATTAATAGAAATGTCTACCTTGGATATTATACAATTTGCATACATGCAACACTTATAACAGTCTTACCATAGTAAATCAGGGTGAGACAAAAACACGTTTTGGAAGAAGGATTGATGAAGTATTGACTCATTATTTAAAATTTGATCTTTTTAAGCCAAAAGAAAGTTACATAGTGTACCTTAAATTTAACCATTTACTTCAATCAGAATACTAGACTGTTACAAAGTTTTGATCAACATCAACAAAAGACAACTTTACCCTGCAAAGGTGGAACAGAAGCTGACATGGCATTTATGTTTATTTACATGTTTAGCACTGCTCAAATGCTGCATTCATCTCTTTACATAACATTTGCCTCATGTAAATAGCCTACATGAAGTATACAAATTAAAAAAAAAAAAAAAAAAACAGCTTATTACAGGGTAGGGCTGTAATGTTATTTGATGATATTGTATAATCATTATTGTTGATTATTGCAGTAACACTTCAGTATGGGGAACCATTCCCTTTTTTAACTAGTTACTTATTAGCTTGCATATCGGCTACTTATAAAGCACATATTAATGCCTTATACTGTATGACCATATTCTACATCCCTTAATCCAACCCAATACCTAAACTTAACAACTACCTTACTAACTAATAATAAGCAGTAAATTAGGAGTGCAAAAGTCATAGTTAATAGTGAAAATGTGTTATTATTGCTTTTGATATTGTAATAATTATTATTAATGTATAATAATATAATACATAAAAATGTTTTGTGTTTGGGGAAATGCTGGCTACGCAAACAAAACAAGCTAAGAACCGTTTTTGAATTAGTTTACTGCTTTTTATGCATTAGAAAATCTAGATTTTACTTTTACTAATTATTTTAGTAGCATGAAAAATCAAAGCAGTTATTCAAACTGGGAATAAATTCTATACAGAAAGCAAGCAAAACCTTCCTTATGACTAAAGTGCGTTCATAAGCTCAACAGTAATGGTGGTTATAATGCAAAAAAGAAAAAATAAATTGCATACAATCTGAGCAGATCTAAATGTCACAATCAACACTTTTCATTCATTTTCACATTAAATTTTATTCGCAACTGCCTTAATAGATTTAGTTTAATTGTACAGGGGCATTTTTTGCCCCCTTATTTGGAATTTGGGGGGCATTTTGGTGACAAAAATGAAGAATTTACTTATTCAACATACTTTTCATAAAGACAGTGTGAAATGGCATTTGAAACACATTTAACTTCTTTAATGTCATCTAGTTGCTTATTATTTTTATTTTGTCTTATTTTCATTTGGCCATGGTTACATTAGCATATTGCAATTTAATATTGATAATTTAATTGACATTTTTCATAAAAAAAAAAAACATTTTTGAAAAGCATTTTTGAACAATAAGCCCAGGGACAGTGTTAACTCAAAATATTTAAGACATTTCTGTTAATTGAAGTAAAGCGGAAATAAGATAAAATACGAATATTAGTAGACGAACTTTAAACTTTAACTAAATTTGTCTTTTAACATGAAAACTAAAAATATAAAAATAAAAGCTAATTCAAAACATTAATAAAACTACCTTAAATAACACTCATTTAAAAAAGTAAAAAGCTCAATTTTCGATTAATACTCTCACTCTTTAAAAGCAAGCAGGAGTTTTTTTGCAGAGAAAATATTCCGAGTCTGACTCATTAGCATAGTCCACGTTTCATATCGTGAGCTGATTGATCGAGGGTTTCAGGGTTTCACAGAGAACACAGGATAGATAGTGCACACAAACGCTCTCCGACTTCTATACGTCCATGCCAAAAACATCATCTGATTATTGCCATGCGTCTGGGCTCAGCACATGAATCATATGGCTCTGTAAAAGCGCTTAGCGTCAGTTCAGAGCCATCAGCGGGAGATCCTCTCACAAAGCGTGTCTTTGTTACTGCTTCTCTCGCTCTAACACAACCCCAAATGCCCCGCAGAGGCTCCGAGCTCCCCAGTGACTTGGGTACAACCTGTGCTTTTTCAAGAACCAGAAATATCCAGCCGTACGTATCGCCAGTTAGGAACGCTGTTGAAATGTATGGCGATATATATTCTTGTCGGTTTGGAATGGCACAAATCCAGAGTTAGCTAGAAGTTTGAGGATTGTTAGTGAGTGCAAAGAAAATTGGTAACATGCAGCTAGCAAAATGTCAAGTAAAACATCTCATGGAGCTTCAGTGTGAAGATAAATCATATCCTGTAATAATTATATATAATGTTGTTTACAGCTGAAGTGTGTGATTTCTGCTGCACTAGCAGTGCTAAATGGAATTATAATGACAAAATGGCACATTGTAATTAAAATGTAACCAATTTTGAAGCTCTTCTGACTTTGAACTACTGCATGTTCTTTTTGTATATGTCAGCTGGGCGTCAACAGTGTGGTCCAAATGCTCCAGTTCCTGTGGGCGGGGCTTCAGAGAGAGGCGGGTCTCCTGTCAGCAGGTGGAGGCATCAGGAAGCATGAAGGTTCTGTCCAGCGCCGCGTGTGAAGGATCTCCTCGACCTGAAGACAGGGAAGAGTGCACCTCTCACACCTGCGTGGAGTGGCTCACCGGCCCGTGGGGGAAGGTACGTTTACTGACACTTTTATTTTCATTCTAACCTCTTTAATGTGGAGCAATGATCTAAAATAGTTTCATATCTGGTCATTTTGATATCATTGGCATTAGCCGGTTACCAGTACAGCAGATTTTCTAATATATTGATATTGAGCCATTTCAGTCAACCAATATATGCAATTATTTAATTATGAAATATTCTGTCGATTCAAAACGGCCAGTGGAATTTGCATGCCAAGCCACTCCCTCGTACATATGGGTATGTAAGATGGCGGCTTGCATCCACTCATTCAGGATTCAGGACGGCATCCCAGCCATTCAGCAGGGTGGTTCAGGGTTGTGGCAGGAGGAACATAACGTCTCCTTTCCTATTTCCTATTATGCCCCTTTTTACAAGATGTAATCAGTCTCTGGTGTTCCCAGAGAGTGTCTGTGAAGTTTCAGCTCAAAATACCCCACAGATCATTTATATCATGTTAAAATTGCCAGTTTTTGGGTGTGAGCAAAAACACGCCATTTTTGTGTGTGTCCCTTTAAATGCAAATGAGCTGCTGCTCCTGGCCTAAGAGGAGGGCGGAGCCTAAGAGTCAGGGTGCACTAACAATGTCAGAAATAGTGTTCGGTCCAAACCGTATTCGGACATTAATGCCTGCAGAGCCAGAAAATATATGCTGCATGGAGATAGAACAGGTATAGTTTAATTTAATTACAGTTATAACTCATATTGTCACTGTTATCCACTATTAGTCCCAGCCTGTTGTAGCGGACCCCATCCGAATGATGGCCAAAACTTTTATGATGTTTATTGTACTTCACATAAAAGATGAAATGTTCGTTGTCACTCCAGAAAACCACAGAAAGAGCTTAAAGGGTTAGTTCATCCAAAAATGAAAAATAATGTCATTTATTACTCACCCTCATGTTGTTACACACTCATAAGACCTTCGTTAATCTTTTGAACACAAATTAAGATATTTTTGATGAAATCCGATGGCTCAGTGAGGCCTGCATAGGGAGCAATGACATTTCCTCTCTCAAGATCCATTAATGTACTAAAACATATTTAAATCAGTTCATGTGAGTACAGTGGTTCAATATTAATATTATAAAGCGACGAGAATATTTCTGGTGTGCCAAAAAAACAAAACAAAATAACGACTTATATAGTGATGGCCGATTTCAAAACACTGCTTCAGGAAGCTTCGGATCTTTTGTGTCGAATCATGATTCGGATCGTGTGTCAAACCGCCAAACTGCTGAAATCACGTGACTTTGGCGCTCCGAACCGCTGATTCGACACGCTGATTCATAACGCTCCGAAGCTTCCTGAAGCAGTGTTTCAAAGTGTGTACAGCATGCATTTACACAGCTTTAACCAGCAGATGTCCTCAGCATGCAATGTTTAGAGTGAATAGCTAGTGTAATCGATCTAATCTAACAGTGAATTTAGCTGACAAAGTCAATATAGTGGAATAAAAACAACACCTAGTCTTTTTCACTGCAACTTCAAAGGAAGCTAGACAATGTTGTCGAAACTAGAGCTGGATACCTGAGGTCATTTTATTTTACACTGTTTGCTAGTCTGGCGTAATGATCTCATCGTTAATACTTCTCACCATTTATTCCAAGGGTATGACCAACCAAGGTCGACACAACAATCTTTTAAACGTCTACTCTCAAGTCTCAGTTGAGCTCAAGTGCACAGAAAGGCCATAAGTAAACCAATATCCATCAAAAAGGTCTTGTCAATATAGCGGATAAATTAATTAAATAGTCAAAGTCTACTGTATGTGCTGGTTTGAGGCTCATCACCAGCTGCAGTCATTTCCTCATCTAATAAATAAAACATCTGCGATCAGCAACTACCTGCTAATGCACTCACATTCATGTAAAGTAGTCTTGTTGACAAGTTTTGGGTGAGTAAAGGCAAAATGCACAGGATATTGTACCTTCAGTGCCCTTAGATGGCGATATCGCTTCTTTATAGCAGAAACAAACTGCTGCAGAAAAAGTTAGGTGCCATGAAAAATGTAATTTGTAATCGCATTACTCATCACAAATGTAGTGGAATAAAAAGTACATTTACTTGTTCAAAAATGTAGTCAAGTAGAGAGTAAAAGTTGCCAATATCTTTGATACTACAAAGTAGCCAAAAAGATACTTAAGTACAGAAACGAATTACATTTACTCAAGTACTTTACACCTCTGCGTTATCGTTATAGCTGTGGTGTGGACAGTGCTATTCTTTTAAATTTAGAACAATTTTTAGAACTATATCTTTATCGTTATCGTTCTTGGTGTGAACGGCCTTTATGCAATCATATAATAATTCATGTAATTTGTCAAATACCCATAATCAGGTTTATGTTAGGTTATATCTGTTTTGTGTCAGAGCAGCTGCATTTGTTAAAACTCTATCCACTCTGCATATACTTTGCGTGTCACGTGATGTGTTCAACAGTGCACGGGTCGTTGTCTGGGTCCTGCGGTGGCCACACAGAGCAGAACGGTGTCATGCAGACACTTCAGCAACTCCACGTCCAAAACATGTGACCCAAAAGAAAGGTGCCAGACTTATATTTAGCATCACTTATTCTCACATTCAAAGCTCTTTTAATGTGTTGTGAATATAATGTGTGATTCCCAAACACCTCTCAGGCCGTCATCCGTGAGGAACTGCTCATCCGAGATGTGCGACGTGCACTGGAAGGTGTTACCGTGGAGGACGTGTACCGTGGCGTGCGGCAGCGGCTTCCAGTCCCGAAGAGTGGAATGCGTCCATCGGCAGAACAAAAAAACTCTCCCCGACCAGCACTGCGCCTGGCAACGGCGGCCTGTTACCTGGCAACACTGCAACGTCACTTCCTGTGGCAGTGGGTCTTTTAATTTTAGCTCTAAAAGCCTTTGTTATAAACCAGCCTGAGTGTCAGTACAGTTCGAAAGATGCTTGCCCTTGTTTGACACCATTAGAGCGTTCATGTTTAATAAGGGAAAATATTACCGACCTGAGGGCGAAATATATTGGCTTGTTCCATCACTCTTGAAGACCTGCTATTTGTCCGTTTTTTTACAAGTTAACACAACTTCCCGAGAGAACTCGCTCTTGTTCCCGGGGTTTTCTTTTCTTCTAAGCTTGGTCATTTCAGGAATCCTGTCTGTCCAAACATCTGCTTTTTGTTCTTCACTCCTCTGTGCTGAAACTTAATGAAAAATATATTTTTTTTTTGTGTCACCTAACTTGGTTCTGGGTGCAGAAATATTTCATAAAATAACACCAATAAATGAACTTATATTGTATTTAGAGTAGCATGTAATGTTGCTTCACACACCGCAGTGAACAGGATCATATCACACTCTTTTTAATAAACAATAAATCACTAAAATCAACTGATAATACTAGTGAAAATATAGCATCTACTCTGCAAACCAGTTAATGCGCCCCTGACTGTGTTAAAGACCCCCTGTGGTGAAAATCAATTTTTTAATGTTGTTTATATGTCTATGTGGTGTTTTTAATATGCTTCAAGACAAACCATGTGCAAATTAATAAGCTGTTTGATATGTAGTCATACGGAAGAGGATTAGGGCCAAGCAATAATAAAAAAAATAAACCCATTTCGAGATTAAAGTTGTTAAATTTCGAGAAAAAACTCGTTAAATTTCGAGAAAAAAGTCGAGATAAAATGTTGAGAATAAACTCGTTAAATTACGAGAAAAAAACTCGTTAAATTTCGAGAAAAAGGTCGAGATAAAATGTTGAGAATAAAGTCATTAAATTTCAAGAAAAAAGTCGAGATAAAATGTTGAGAATAAACTCGTTAAATTACGAGAAAAAAGTTGTTAAATTACGAGAACAAATTCGTTAAATTATAAGAAAAATGTCGTTAAATTTCGAGAAAAAGGTCGAGATAAAATGTTGAGAATAAACTCGTTAAATTTCGAGAAAAAAGTCGATAAAATGTTGAGAATAAAATCATTAAATTCCGAGAAAAAAGTTGTTAAATTCCGAGAAAAAACTCATTAAATTTTGAGAAAAAAGTTGAAATAAAATGTTGAGAATAAACTCGTTAAATTACGAGAAAAAACTCGTTAAATTTCAAGAAAAAAGTCAAGATAAAATGTTGAGAATAAAGTCATTAAATTACGAGAAAAAAGTCGTTAAATTACGAGAACAAATTTGTTAAATTATAAGAAAAATGTCGTTAAGTTTCGAGAAAAAAGTCGTGATAAAATGTTGAGAATAAAGTAATTAAATTACGAGAAAAAAGTCGTTAAATTACGAGAACAAATTCGTTAAATTATAAGAAAAATGTCGTTAAGTTTCGAGAAAAAAGTCGAGATAAAATGTTGAGAATAAAGTAATTAAATTACGAGAAAAAAGTCGTTAAATTATGAGAACAGATTCGTTAAATTACGAGAATAAATTTGTTAATTTAATGACTATTCTCAACATTTTATCTCGACTTTTTTCTCGAAATTTAACGACATTTTTCTCATAATTTAATGAATTTGCTCTCGTAATTTAACGACTTTTTTCTCGTAATTTAACGAGTTTATTCTCAACATTTTATCTCGACTTTTTTCTCGAAATTTAACAACTTTAATCTTGAGATGTTTTTTTTTTATTTTTTATTGTTGCTTGGCCCTAATCCTCTTCCGTATAGTCAAGCAAAAAGCTAATCATATTAATTACCATTATGTGTCAGATGTGGTAAAGAGCGATACCATTGTGCAGCTTTTATCTCAGTAAGTTGACCGAGTGGATCTCTGAGCTGGTGTGAGTGAGTGGAGGCGGGACTAATTTGCATATTCATTGATCCGCGTATACTTAATGAGGCAAGGGTGTAGAGTTACATTCAAGCTATTTTATGGCATGAAGAAATTTTTTTTTCACATGAAAAAAACTTTTAAATATGTCATTTTGGTGATCAAAAATTAGTTCTAAGGGATCACATTATTGACTACAGGAGGACTCTAAGACTGGGTCATAAAAACTAGTTTGACCAACTAGCAGTTAAAGGGATAGTTCACCCAAAAATGAAAATTTGCTGTTAATTTACTCACCCTCAGGTCATCCAAGATGTAGGTGACATTTTTTTTTCTTTCTCTGTGATTTATATAATGGAAGTCAATGGGTGCCGTCACATTGAGATTCAAAAAAACATATGCAGACAAAACAAAATTAATACCTGTGGCTCCTGATGATAAATTGAGGTCTTAAA
Organism: Ancherythroculter nigrocauda; assembly: GCA_036281575.1. Classification (NCBI taxonomy): domain Eukaryota; kingdom Metazoa; phylum Chordata; class Actinopteri; order Cypriniformes; family Xenocyprididae; genus Ancherythroculter; species Ancherythroculter nigrocauda. Next base: position 56,405,540 of record VTFQ01000004.1, read on the forward strand.
GGATTAGTTCACTTTAAAATGAAAATTAGCCCAAGCTTTACTCACCCTGAAGCCATCCTAGCTGTATATGACTTTCTTCTTTCTGATGAACACAATCTGATTTATATTAATAAATATCCTGACGCATCCCGGCTTTATAATGGCAGTGAACGGGGGCAATGAGTCTGAAGCTCAAGAAAGTGCATCCATCCATCATAAATTTGACTTCATAACTTGTTAAATATGGATATTTTTCTTACACAAAAGCATCGCTTCACTTCAGAAGGACTTTATTAACCCCAAGAGTATGATGGATGGAGACACTTTCTTCAGCTCATACTCATCACTGCCTGCTCGGATGCATCAGGATATTTATTAATATATCTCAGATTGTGTTCATCAGAAAGAAGAAAGTCATATACACCTAGGATGGCTTGAGGGTGAGTGAAGCTTGGGCTAATTTTCATTTGAAAGTGAACTAATCCTTTAATTTTGTTTTGTCTGTATATGTTTTATTGAATCTCAATGTGACGGCACCCATTGACTTCCATTGTATGAATCACAGAGGAAAATCTCCTTTACAAAAGACACCTATATCTTGGATGGCGTGAGTAAATTAACAGCAAATTTCAATTTTTGGGTGAACTATACCTTTAACCAAGGGGTAATTAGTCTTGCCTTAATCTTATTTTAGGAAACAGGTTCTCCCTGTAGGGTAAACAGTAAATACAAATTCTTCAAATATTTCACCTCAATGAAAATATATTATTAAAAATTAATAGTAATTAATAAAAATAATATATTTTTAAAGACATACAAACATGACTGCATGTTCAGAACTGTCATTATTATTTATCTTTTCATGTTTAAATTTGTTTTTGTTAACTAGTTTATTTCAGTTTATTGTGGAAAATGTATTAAAATGTTATCAATATGATTAGTTTAACTTCTGCTTTCTGTTTATTTGTCTGGGTTAGTCTATGTTTTAATGTTTACATTTGCATTATTTGCCGATTCATGTATGAATTGTGCTTTTGAAAAGTATAAATAACCATGTCGTCTATTTAACCTTTGTTTTATGTGTGTTTCTCTAGGCGAGTGTACGGACAGAACCCACTACTGTCCTGTGGTGAAACGTCTCAAGCTTTGCCCTGTGGATCTGTACCGGCAACGCTGCTGCCAGACCTGCTCACAGGACACTAGCGCCACCTAGTGTGCACCAGAGGCCAAACTAACAGATGCCCTTTTCAGTCACCGCACTGATTGTCTCTCGTAATACAGAATATTGTTTAAATCGTGCAAACCCTTGGACACCTGGAGTGTGTGGACTAAAAGATGTCTACTGGTGGCAGACGTGTGTTTTCTGGACTACATTTCACTGGATGCTTTTTCACAATCATCAGAAGTCCAAAGAGAAAATCACTTGATGAGATTCGAGACTTGTCTCTTTGCAGATTTCATTTGATCTTGCCCTGAAAGTGATATTGTATGTGTATTAATTTAAGAGACATGCATTTTTTCTTGTGGATATGAGAGGACAATCTTATTGGACCATTCACCTATGTGAAGGAAATTAAAATGAAAGCATCTTGAGTGTACATAATGCACTGATACTAATAATATCAGTAGTGCACAACTTGGGAGTATTAAGAGAGACATTTTCAGAGTCCTACCCTAAAGTCAACATGAAATACTGTCGCAACCCATTTTACTTCTTTAACCTGAGTTTGATACTTCAGAGTGAAATTCAAAGAAATATATATATACAGCTAAATCCATTAGGACTTGATTGGTTGGTGAATGGAGTCAGGTGGGCAAAGCTATCCAGGATCAGGTTATCTTACTTTTGTGCTGGTTTTTCAAAGCATAATTGGATTGGATCACCCTGATCAAGATGCACACTTTTTCAGATTACCAAATCTGGATTACTTGTGTTCTATGGAGCCCCTAATGGGACATGGTGATAAAAAGAATATGAGATGGGGAAAAACTACAGCTTTTGGGTTCTCTCAGAAAAGTTTTTTGTACCATTCACCCGCCCAAAAAAACCAAATAACTTTTGACTGGTTCATGTCTTATGATTGTGGCAATTTAGTTTACAAACAGTGATAAAAAACCCCACTTTGAATCAAATTTAGTATTTTTGTTTGATATTTACAGCTGTCAGTTGCACCAAAATTCATTTCTTACCGAACGGTGGAGCCTAATGTCTACTTTTAATTTATTACTTTAACAGTTAAACTAGTCAAGAACAAAATAAAAAAATAAAAAAAATGTGTGTATGTATATTACATGATAAAAATGTTGAATTTTCGATTACATTTTTGTTTGTGAAATCTACCCTTTTGATGGGATCAGTATAATCCAGATTTTTTGGGTCAAAGGTCTTACTAAAAAGTTTTGAACAACACAAACTGATGATTTTATCCAGATCAAAACCAAGACTGGATTTTTGTGATTTAATCGGATTTCAGAATCCTTTTTTTTCTTAATGAACAACCCATTTTCAAGATTTGATCCAATCCGATTAGATTACTTTTGAACAACTGGCCCCAAACTGCCAATAATTTGTATTTTACTTTTCTACTATGCTGCAACCAAATTGCCTGCAAGGGATCTTAATAAAGTTGAACTTAAAAAATGTAAGCCACTGGGACGGCTGTCACTCACTGTATTGCATCAATAGATGCAATATAATACAAAGTATTTTTCCAAAATCAAGTTTTAATTGTATTTTTGTGCCGTAACCCTAGGGGCGGGAACGTGCGCACTTACTAGACATTCTCATTGTGGCGTTCAGTGCTTGAAATAACATGCAAATGCTGATAAATTGTGCAAAATAAATAACAGCAGTAGCATGTTTTAAGAGAGTAAAAAGGGTTCATTTTGTTTTCATGTTGACTTTATTACAAAATGTGTTAATATGGGTGTAGAATGTATGACAGAAAACCCGTTGACTGATTGAAATGGCATGTGCCATAAACGTCACATTTCTCCAGCCGTCTTTTAGATGTACGTTTTGTGTTCAAACAGAGTGCTGCATTGTAAAATATGTCTTGTATATAATGTGTTTTTAAGTGCAATATTGTACATTGAGTGTAGAAAGTTTGGATTTTATTTTCTTACATCTTGGTTTAGTTTGTCTTTATTATCCATATTTAAGATTAAACACAACACAGACCTACGTACTTATAGCACCTGAAGTGGATTTTCCATATCTCTAATATAATGCTTTCCTACTGGCCTTTATGCATGTATTTTAATTACATCAACAAATGTTGTACATAAGACACTCACAGAGGTTATCCATGAATTTACTCTTATTGCAATGTGGAGAAGGCATCGCTACATGAATCTGTTGAGGAAGCGCTAGTTTTGGTACTATTCACGTCAATATAGCAAACAGTCTATGTGATACAAATACAATAAAATACAGTTTTACAAATCACTTTATATATCTTTATAATTATTGATCCCTTTTTATCCTATACAATCAAATGTGTAATGTTTAAATCGTGCTGTATGTGGTTCATTCAAAAGGCTGCATTTATTTGATCAAAAAAACAGTAATATTATTGAATATTATTATCATTTAAATAACTGTTTTGTATTTTCAGAGTCACATGATCCTTCAGAAATCCTTTTAATATGCAGATTTGCTGCTCAAGAATTATTTCTTAATATTTCCAATGTTGAAAACAGTTGTGCTGCTTCATATTTTAGATTTTTTTCCCATTCTTTGATAAATAGAAAGTTCAAAAGAACCATGTTTATTTTGAATATAAATATTTTTTAACATTATAAATTTCTGCTGTCACTTTTGATCAATTTAATGTATCCTTTTAAAATAAAAGTATACATTTTTTAAAAACAATATAGTAAAACGGTGGTGTATATATGAATATTGATAATTTTATGTGAAAAACTGATTTATATAGATAAAAATAGTATTGCACTGCATGTTTATATCATATCAGTTTCATCCTAAAATCTAGCTACTATTGTAAACTATGCATAATCAGTAAATCATAATTCATGACGATTCCCCACAGGACCACAGTAATTTAGAGAGATCATATTCTAGTTTGTGTCATCTTTACTAGAAATAACATGATGACTTTCTTAAGCTGTAGAGACCATTTCCTTCGGAGTCTCCATCCTGTCGGTGGACGACGTCTTGCGGAAGAAACGGTGGCCTTGATCATCGCAGTTTTCGAAAACAAACCCCGGTGGAGACTCGAAACTGGCCGGACACATGCTGATCCTCTTGGGCGTGAACTCCGAGCGGTACATGGTCTCGTTCTGCAGGGGGGCATCAGTCCGCAGTGGAGCATTTTGGGGCTTGAAGCTGAGACTAGGCTGAGCTTCATGCTGGATGAAATGGGCCCTGAAGGTGGTCAGATCTTCCATTTTCCCACTGGCTCGCTGGATTTCCTCTTGCTTCCGGATCACGCTTTGACGTTGCGCCACCCACGGCTGGAAGTCGTCCCTCATGGTGGTGTTGCCCTGGAAGGGCCTGGAAGACTTTGTGGGAAGTGAGAACGGTTTGGCGGAAACGAAGGGTTGGATTTGGTGCTTGATGTAGTCGGTTTGCGAGGTGGTTGTCAAGTCCATGTGTCCCGTGGGACTCTGGTACTCCACCGATTTCTGCATCTGCCGGAGGGAGACGGGCCACTGCTGGAAATGGTCACGAAATTCCGTGCTGCTCTGGAAGGGCTTGCTGGATCCCACTTTGACCGCCTCTGGCTTGTAGCTTTTGGGCAGCTGACTCGGCAGGCCTTGGTAGTCCTGACGGTGGGTAGTGAGGTCCTGGAAAGGGACGTTGCTGGGTTTGTACTCTTCTGGAGGTTTAAAGTAACGGGCTTCCAGAGCGTGTGGCACATACGAGAGCTTGTTACTGGTCAGGTTTTCAAAAGGAGCATCGGATAGCTTGGCTACGTTAGAGGGCTTGTAGCTCTCGCGTGGCACAAGGCCTCGGTGGACGAAATCATCCTGGAATGTCGTGAAATTTCCAAACTTTTCAGCAGGAGGTTGATAGGTTGTATCAGGCTTCGTCAATTCCCGTCTGCTGATCTCCCACTGACGAAAATCCTCTTTAAAAACATCATGCAAAACTTTTAACAAAGGCACTTACTATAATAACTAATTTTTTAAAAATAGTCTAGTCTAACTGTGTACTGGAGATGTTTTTGACTTTTATGATACAGTACCATTCAAAAGTTTGGGGCCAGTAAGATGTTTTTGGTAAAACTTTACATGGTTTCATTAGTTAACTATTTTAGTAAACCCTCTGGTCCTCTTTGTTTAGGGGTCACACTTGGCTCCTCTGCGGTCAAAAGTGACTGAAGCCTTGAAATGTCACTCTTTTTTTTTTTTTTTTCCTCAGGAAAACCACAATAATATTGTTCAATAATATTTTTTGATTATTATTTACAATTTTGAGGGTATTTTATGATACTATGCAATATTTATACAATTTTTATTAGCTTTTTTTTTTCTCATTAAAAATAATACAATTTTTTTTTCTAATTTATTTTTAAATCATTTTTCAATTAAAGCAGTATTCCATGTTAAAATAGAGACAAGGCATTTAAAATCCAATTTCTGAAGGTAGATTAGTGCCATCTGGTGGGAGTAAAAAAAGAAAAATATCTGTAATGCCATTGTGTAACCACTAGATTCCTATATAGTTCTATATATAATGTGGCTTATAAATTCTCTAGTAGTTTTTAGACATAAATACTTATTTTTATTAAGTTGTGGATATGGATTTATACTTTATATTCTCAAAGACGTTTTGTCAAGGTTTAGATTTTTTTTTTTTAAATGTTGATTTGAAGTGTCAGTTTTTGCATTAATTTTACTACAGTCAAACCTGAACACAGAGAAAGATATTTTGTTACACATAACATCAAAAATCAATAAATATATAATTCATTTATTCAATAAATAATTCACAGTGGCTGAGTTTTCATATTTTTTCATATTTCCCATTCATTTTCTATGTCGGTTTCCGATTTTTGACCGCAAAGGAGCCAAGTGTGTCTGTTTTTTTCGACCCTTTAACACATCCGAATCATGTCCATGATTTTTTTGGTGTGTTTACATATCTAATGTGACCAAAGTCACCAAGTCTGATTAAAAAATTTTCTGTCATTTTTGAACAAAGAGGAACAGACGGTTAACATGAATTATTAATCTTGGTTAGTGTTAATTTCAGCATTTACTAATACATTATTAAAATCAAAATTTGTATTTGCTAACATTAGTTAATGCACTGTGAACTGACATGAACAAACAGCGAACAGCTGTATTTTTATTTACTAAAATTAACAAAGATTAATAAATACTGTAACAAATATATTGCTAGTTCATGTTAGTTAATACACTAACTAATGTTAACAACTAAGACCTTATTGTAAAGTGTTACAGTTTTTTTAAAATGGTTTTAATAGAAGTCACATGATCCTTCAGAAATCATTCTTCTAATATGCTGTTTTGTCGCTTCTTCAATGTTGAAAACAGTTGTGCAGGAAACTGATTTTTGAGGATTCTTTGATGAATAGAAAAAGTTCAAAAGAACAGCATTTATTTCAAATATGTTGTAACATAAATGTCACTTAATTTAATGCATCACTGCTGAATAAAAGTTAATTTAATGCATTAATTTAATGCATCACTGCTGAATAAAACTATTATTTTTTTCAAAATAAATTAAATCTTACTGACTGCAAACTTTTGAACAGAAGTGTAAATTGTTTGCGATGCTCCTTATAAGCTGCTCTCTATAAAAGTGTCTGCTAAATCAATACATTTACATTTCAATACAGCAGATAGATGAGGTTGCTTCAGAAATGCTCCAGTAACTGTATACATCACATGACCTAACTGACCTAAAGTGTCATTACCTTTATAGGTGGGTATGGTGTCCAGTTTTGCATTCTTGGTGTATATTCTCTCTTTAGGGCGTGAAGGAATAAATGGTGTCACGTCATATGGGTTGAAGTCTTGATTATAGGTCGTTCCTAAGTCAATCTCTCCAGACTTGGGCTTGTACACGACCTGCTGCCTCTCAGGGCGACGGGTGACCGGATATGGGATATAGTCCATCCTGACAAAACAGAAAAACAGGAAGGTGTTTTAGAAGGAGATCGAGGAGCTGTTGCAACATCTAGTGAGCTGCTACTTTACACTTTGCATGTTTGATCCAGTGAATTGTTAATGTATAAAACTGTACAGACTAGCCATGAATTATTAAATTGTATTATTAAATTCTAAGCATAGTAGGGAAACCGCCTTAGTGAGAGTCACTAATAGGGTTGCAAAATTCCGGGAATTTTCAAAGCTGGGAACTTTCCATGGGAATTAATGGGAATAAACAGGGAATTTGCAAAATTGCAGGCTAGCCTATAACAGAGTACTTAAATGTAGTTGAAAAAACAAACAAACAACAACAAAAAAAAAAACATCTTGCAGCATAATTTTGGTTAAAACAACCATATTTAATGCAATTTTAGTTGATTTTTTACCCTGCACATTCCTCAATCACATTCACACAGCACACTGCTTACTGCAGGGCTATTGAGGACACACCCCCTGCATGCACTGTGCATTCCCCCAGTCCATAACATGCTCATTTGATCAAAAATACAGAAAAAAAAAAAAAAAAAACAGTAATATTGTGAAATATAACTACAATTTAAAATAATGGTTTTCTATTTTAATATACATTAATATATAATATATTTCTGTGATGCAAAGCTGAATTTTCAGCATCATTACAGTCTTCAGTGTCACATGATCCTTCAAAAGTCATTCTAATGTTAATTTGATGCTCAATTATCAGTGTTGGAAACAATTGTGCTGCTTAATATTTTTTTATAACCTGTGATACTTTTTTTTCAGGTTTCTTTGACGAATAAACATTTAAAGAACATAATTTATTTAAAATATAAATCTTTTGAAATACACTACCGTTCAAAATTTTGGGGTCAGTAATTTTTTTCTTTCTTTTTTTGAAAGAAATGAATACTTTTATTCAGCACGGATGTGTGAAATTGATAAAAAGTGATATTAAAGTGATATTGTTAGAAAATATTTCTATTTTGAATAAATTCTATTTTTTTTAAACTTTTTTATTAATCAGTGAATCTTGAAAGTAGTATTACAGGTTCCAAAAAAAAAAAAAAAAAAAAAAAACTGTTTCCAACATTGATAATAACTGAGTATCAAATCATCATATTAGAATGATTTCTGAAGGATTATGTGACACTGAAATAAATAAGAATTGCTGCAATAAAAATATATTTATTTTATATATTTACTAAATTAGAATTAATTGAACGCGAAAAGTAAATAACTGTTATTTCACATTATGACCAAACAAAATGTTTATATTTATGTTTGTATATGATACATTTTATATAAATATTATAAATTTCCAATTAATTCCCATAATTTCCTGTTAAGTTTCCAAATTGGAATATTTCCAAAATTCCCCAGGTTAAGTTCCCGTGGAAAGTTTCCGGAAACTTTCCGCCCCTTTGCAACCCTACTCAAGTGTAAGTAATATCTCTGTACCTGAAGGTCGTCGTTCCGTCCATCATGTCCTGATGAGCTTTATACTGCAGTTGGGGCTTGAGGCTCTTGGGACGGGTGTGACCTTTATACGCAGGATACTTCTCCGAGTACTCCGACAACACATTAGTCTGACTGGCTTTCTTGTAAAGTGCTGTCGGCTTATGTGTGCAGCGGTGACGGCTGAAGACAACGGAGAAGCATATCAGGCAGAGGGTCCATTGTGTAAAAACAAACTCATTAACATGTCTTTCACCATGAGATTCTTCTTCTCAGTACCTGCTGTACCTTTACTGGACATGTTTGTGTAGTCCAGGGCAACAACTAGGCTATGTAACAAACTCTGTCACTAAGTCTGTAGCTAAAGCCTCAATCCCACACACACACACACACACACACACACACACACACACACACACACACACACACACACTTGTTTTCTCCATATTCTCTTTGCTCTATTAACGTATTAAAGACTTAAATAGCAATTATTTAAAATGAAAAACACAAAATAATAAAACATTTCTGTCACTGAAGATTAGTTTGTTCCATTACTTGATATTCCTTCTACCATTAACCTATCAATTATTCAAAACACCTTCTCGGGCTTCAAAAATGACTACACAAACAAAGCAACATAAACAAGTACACTCTTACCCACAACTGCACATCTTACAGATACAGAGCCGTGTCATTTTCGTCGATTTATTGAGGAAAAGTTTGATTTTTTTCCCTCACTCACGCACTCGCTGCTTTCCTGTAAGCGTCTCGTTTCCCCTGGCAACCACTGTTTGCAGCGTCCTGGTGATGACGCAGCGTAACGTGTTACGTATGACGCCTGCGACGGTCAGCACGCACATTTACGCTTCCTGGAGTGGAGGAAACATGTGAGTATCTGTTGTCATTTCTTCTTATGCTGCTGCTGCTGATGATAAAGTTTATACAGCAAATGGATCGTTGAATATCCATAGCATTTATAATGGGATTCGCTTTAAAGTGTTGCGCTGTTATATATGTTTATATATCAGTTTTTAGTCTTAGTTGTTTTGAAAAGTTGCATCTGCTCGTGTCAAATAAGTCTCTGAATGAGTGAATATGAGAAATAATGTGCTGAAATCTCCAACACACACGGATTTGGTTTTAAAGAACGAGTTTTGCCAATTGATCGACTTTATATCCACATCTATAGAGATAATTATTTTGTACACACTTGAAAATTGCAGTAGGTAACAAAATGTCAAACCAAGAAGCATTTAAATGTCAGTACACAAGTTTTTTTAGGTTTGAAATGATTAAACTGATTGACATACTATTCTAAATGAATTATCTGATGCTGCTGTCAGGTCTTTAAGATCATTTTTAACTATTCACTATTCAACTATTCATTTAACTATTGTGATAATGTGTCTAAACCACCACATTTGAACTTTTACCATGTATTTATAATAACATAATTTCAAAATAATTGATGAAAGTGAAGTATTATTATCTCTAGAATGTCTTACTTTTATTACAGGAATAAAAACCTATTTAGTTATATAATGCAATGGCATCACAGATTTTCAAATTACGTGTCCAAATGCTTTCTTGGCTTATTGTTTATGTATTTGTAATAATGATGATCTTCATCTTCATAGAAAGTCAAAAATGGGTCACACAAGTTTGGAGAAGATAATTGCACTGCAGAAGAAAACGACACAGATCAGAAATCTGTGTATTCTTGCTCATGTAGATCATGGTGAGTGTGAAGTATGATCTTTGTTTTTGTTAATTGTCAAGCGTCTAACATAAAATATTTGTTGTAACTTAAAACTTTGTGTTTGTAAATGTGTGTTGCCCACAGGGAAGACGACATTAGCCGACTGTCTGGTGGCGAGTAATGGTATTATATCCAGTCGTTTAGCAGGAAAGGTAAGTGGACCTAAAGCAAAATGATCAGTGATTACACAATAACTAAATGCTACACAATAACTAATATATTTTTTTTTAAACATATTTTGTGTTTTTCAAAATACAATTCAAATTCAAATATGATTACAATAAAACTATGACAATGACAATAAAATAAAGATAATAAAATTAAAATTTGAATGAATATTAGAAATAAGAAATAAATAAGTTGAATTTGAAGTACTTGAATTACTAAATCGTTTAAAAATAAACGTAAATTCACATTAATAGATACCATAATCATAGTAGTTTGGAAACATTACTATTTTTAATGTTTTTGAATGAAGTCTCTTATGCTCATTAAGGCTGCATTTATTTCATAATAAATACAGAAAAAACAATAATATTGTGAAATATTATTACAATTTAAAAATATGTTTTTCTATTTTAATATACTTTATTTATAATATATATAAATTATACAAAATATAATTTATTTCTGTGATGCAAAGCTGAATTTTCAGCATCATTACTCCAGTCTTCAGTGTCACATGATCCTTCAGAAATCATTCTAATATGATGATTTGATACTCAGTTATTATAAATGTTGAAAACAGTTGTGCTGCTTCATTTTTTTTGGAACCTGTGATACTTTTTTCAGGATTCATTGATGAATAAAAGTTTTAAAAGAACAGCATTTATTCAAAATATAAATCTTTTCTAACAATATAAATCTTTACTATCACTTTTTAATTTCTTTCAAAAAAAAAAGAAAGAAAAAAAAATGACTGACCCCAAACTTTTGAACGGTAGTGTATATTGTTATAATAGATTTATATTTTAAATAAATGCTGATATTTTTTAACTTTTTATTCATCAAAGAATCCTGAAAAAGTGGAGTAATGATGCTGAAAATTCAGCTTTGATCACAGGAATAAATTATATTTTAAAGTACAGGTGCTGGTCATATAATTAGAATATCGTGAAAAAGTTCATTTTTTTATCGTAAATTATTTTTAAAAATGAAACTTTCATATATTCTAGATTCCCTACATGTAAAGTAAAACATTTCAAAAGTTTTTTTTTTTTTTTTAATTTTGATGATTAGAGCGTACAGCTCATGAAAGTCCAAAATCCAGTATCTCAAAATATTAGAATATTTCCTAAGATCAATCAAAAAATGGATTTTCAAAACAGAAAAGTTTAAGTTCTTTATAGTATGTTCATTTGTACACTCAATACTTGGTCGGCAGCACATATTACAGCAAATGACTTGCTCCTAGCACAAATTACAGCATCGGTGAAGTGTGGCATGGAAGTGATCAGCCTGTGGCACTGCTGAGGCACTATTGAGCCTTCAGATCATCTGTATATTGTTGGATCGACTGTTTCTCATCTTTCTCTTGAAAATATCCCATAGATTCAGGGGTCAGGCATGTTGGCTGGCCAATAAAACACAGTAATATCATGGTCAGCAAATCACTTGGAAGTGGTTTTTGCACTGTGGGCAGGTGCTAAAGTCCTGCTGGAAAAGGAAATCAGCATCTCCATAAAGCTTGTCAGCAGATGGAAGCATAAAGTGCTCCAAAATCTCCTGGAAGATGGCTGCATTGACTTTGCACTTGATAAAACACAATGGACCAACACCAGCAGATGTCACGGCCCCCCCAAATCATTACTAACTTCAGAAACTTCCCAGTAGACTTCAAGCAGCTTGGATTCTGTGCCTCTCCAGTCTTCCTTCAGACTCTGGGACCATGATTTCAACATGAAATGCAAAATTTACTTTTATCTGAAAAGAGGACTTTCGACCACTGTTCACTGTCCAGTTCTTTTTCTCCTTAGCCCAGGTAAGATGCTTCTGACGTTGTTTCTGTTTCAGAAGTGGCTTGGTAGTCCTTTTCCTGAAGATGTCTGAGTGTGGTGACTCTTGATGCGCTGACTCCGGCTTCATTTGACTCATTGTGAAGCTCTCCCAAGTGTCTGAATCGGCTTTAGTTGACAGTATTCTCAAGCTTGTGGTCATCCCTGTTGCTTGTGCACCTTTGCCTACCCAATTTCTTCCTTCTAGTCAACTTTGCATTTAATATGCTTTGATACATCACTCTGTAAACAGCCACCACATTCAGTAATGGCCATCTGTGACCTACTCTCTTTGTGGAGGGTGTCAATGATTGTCTCCTGGACCATTGCCATGTCAGCAGTCTTCCCCATTAGTGTGGTTTCAAAGAACAAGAGATACCCGGAATTTATACTGTAGGGATGGTCATTTAATGGAACTCAAATGTAAATATTCTAATATTTTGAGATACTGGATTTTGGACTTTCATGAGCTGTACGCTCTAATCAACAAATTAAAAAAAAAAAAACACTTTTGAAATGTTTTACTTTACATGTAGGGAATCTAGTATAAATGAAAGTTTCATTTTTTAAAATAATTTACAATAAAAAAATGAACTTTTTCACGATATTCTAATTATATGACCAGCACCTGTATATTAAAATAGAATACCATAATTTTAAATTGTAATAATATTTCACAGTATTATTGTTTTTTCTGTATTTATTATGAAATAAATGCAGCCTTAATGAACATAAGAGACTTCGTTCAAAAACATTAAAAATAGTAATGTTTCCAAAACTTTTGACTGGTAGAGTATATGTGCATGTGTATATATATATATATATATATATTCCCACGGGTCATAGAATTTCTGGAATATCATGGAATTTTAAAAGGTCTATATTTTTTTTATCCAAGTCATGGAAATAGCAGGGATTTTTGTTTGTTGCGTTAAATTTTACTTTCCATTTATCAAAATGTAATTTTTCTATACCGCATTTTTTTATTGCGTTGTTTCACGTGTTTTGCGTATTGTTATGGTTAGGCTATTTTTCAGCGGCATTTTATTCCCTTCCCGCTTGTCAACTTCGGGAAGGGAATTTTATAATTAAAAAACAACAAGTCAAAAGCAGTCACCTGTAACTGTTAACTAAGGCAAACATGCAGGAAAATGTACATTTCAAGAGCTTTGGCTACAAAATGACCACTTCAGAGATTGTCCTAACCAGCCGTGACACGACAAAAGATTATTTTTTTGAAATGGCTTCTATATTTCTGGGATTTTGCAGCTAATAGTTCAGGTCATAGAGAGGGAACAAGGACATAAATGCACAATGAAAAGTATTTATTACTTACAGTTTGAACGTTCTTGTTTCCTTTTATTTCTTTGCTCTCATAGTGGCTATTAAAGTCATGCAAAATGATATTCAAGCTCAAAACATTTTAATATTAAGCAAAGCTCAAACAAGTGTATTTCATGACAAAGATTGTATCAGTCACTGAGTATGTATTTTGAATAATGTTTTATGGTTTAATTTTGTGTAGTTTAATTTCGTTTGGTTTTCGTGTTTAGCTGCGAACAGAGCCCACCCACACGCTGTTATGATTGGCTGTGATTTATGATTGATTTTGTCATCTTGTAGCTTTGTCAAGTCTGGTTAGGACACAGTAAGCAGCCTTTTCACTGCATGATTGTCGCATTTCGCCCCCAGTGACAGTCGCACAGAATTTTCAAATTGGTTGCACGTAGCCGTTACCTTCGTTTATTCACCGTGGTAGAATGAATAAATATGAATAAATTAATAAATGCACATTGGATAAACTACCAACATTACTTCTGAAGGAAAATTATTATGGGAATGAATGATTTAATAATTATTAATTACTTATTTCAGACTTAAATAATCATAACAACCATTTACAGAAATAGCCTTGTCAAACAGTCTAAGACGGTCTGCAAAAACTAAATGTGAAGAAATCAAAAGATGAACTTGATGAGAAACAGAAAATCCTCTAAAGCATTTAACCCCTGAAAGCATAAAAATGATAAATTAATTTCTGTAGAAAAAGTACAGAAAAATATCAAAGTGCATTTAATACAGTAGGTAAAAGCGCAAAAAAAAGTAGTGTGTTTGAGTGTTTAACTTAGTCTTGTACTAAAAATGTCTGTGAACAAGTAAATAAAGCTTGCAACTGGATGAATTTAAAATACTGTCTATTGCTCAGTGCTCAGCACAATAGCGACCTGTTTTTCCATTCATTATAGGTCATGGAAATTCAGCTTTTTAATCAGTGAAAGTCAGGGAAAAGTCAGGGAATTTGACATTTGGCTTAGAGTGGGAACTCTGTGTGTGTGTATATATATTTTATATATATATATTTATATTTATATATATATATATATATATATATATATATATATATATATATATATATATATATATATATTATCTATATATATCTATATATATCTATATATATATATATATATATATATATATATATATATATATATATTTTATCTCTCTCTCTCTCTATATATATATATATATCACAAATCATCACAAATTTGCAGTTTTAACTCATTTTAAGTAAAAGATCAGTGACTGAGTTTGACAGTGTGTTGCACTATATGTTGATTTTTTTTTCTTTTCTTTTTTTTTCCTTCATGTAGTCAACATTTCTGTCAGTTTTTAGTCTAACACACAAGCAGTATGCTTAACTCCAACAATAACTGTTAGCTACCCATAAAATCAGTAGGAAATAATTGGTTTGCTTGAAATTATGTGATCGGAAATGCCGTTTTCTGTCTGTTCCTGTAGCTGAGATATCTGGACAGCAGGGAGGATGAGCAGATCAGAGGAATCACGATGAAGTCCAGCGCTATTTCATTACATTACGCAACAGGTAATGCCATCAAGCCGCGAATACTGAATTGAGCTCTTTTTCATGTGTTCTTATGCTGTATTGGCGAGTATCCTAGTAAACATGTCTTAAGTGAATGTAAAGATTTGAGAAAGAAAATGTGTATCAGTGTATTGGATCTGTGCAGATCTTAAAGTGACAGCAGCCTAATATTCCTGCTGCCGTCTGTGTCCTTACTGTTAATCAAATGAAAAATCACACACTGCTCTTGACTGAATAACTTTTGTAACTTTAATAAGGATTAATCTGTTTAATTTATACAGTGAAGATTATGCAGTGTTATTTTACCTTTGATTGCTTTATTAAATATTTGTAGGTGGTCTGTAGCTTTACTGATTCAACAGAGCTTTACTGAGTCTTTGTCGTTGCAGGAGGAACTGACTACCTCATTAATCTGATCGACTCTCCCGGTCATGTGGACTTCTCCTCGGAGGTGTCCACTGCCGTCAGACTGTGTGATGGGGCCGTTGTTGTGGTTGATGCCGTGGAGGGAGTGTGTCCGCAGGTATCATCCATGACTTGAGTGTGTTTTCACAGGCAGGTTTCACTGTATAACTGCGTAGAAATGACACACTGTTATGCACTTTTTATTTGTTCATTAATTCGAATGTAAAAACAGAGATGTTTTATTGGCTTCTCTGATTACAACTTCAGAAACAAAAACGGCATTGGTAAGAATGATTCAGTAAATTGTTTCTTTGTTCAAAACACTGATTCCTGATTTGTTTGTACCATCACATCAGATGTTCACGAAAATCATCAAAAATGATCACGTTTAAATAATGTAAAAATCTATATTATAGAGATTTTTACACTTTTAGTAAACATGTAAACATGTCTTACACTTTTTGTTGTAAAGTTGATGTTTACATCATCCTGTAACAGCATCTCGTTCCTTTCTGCTTTAGACACAAGTTGTTTTACGACAAGCTTGGCTGGAGAATATCCGTCCTGTTCTTGTCATCAACAAAATTGACCGGCTGATTGTGGAGCTGAAACTCACTTCACAGGAGGCGTACGCTCACCTGCAGAAAATACTAGAGCAGGTGAGGCAGAGCTCCGAAACATGGCCACACAATCCAAAATATGGATTCATGACATACTTTTATGACATTTTATTTTTTATATAAGGTCAACTTATACTGTAGAAAACTTTTTATACTGTTTATACTTAAAACAGTTTTTTTGTTTTTTGTTTTTTGTTTTTTTTATGTATTTTTATCATTTCTAAAACATCCAATATTATGGTCAGTAAAATGTTCTTTTTAAACATATGTTGCTGATACGTTTATTCAGCAAGGACACATTAAAGGGTTAGTTAACCCAAAAATGAAAATAATGTCATTTATTGCTCACCCTCATGTCATTCTACAGACCTTTGTTAATCTTCAGAACACAAATTAAGATATTTTTGATGAAATCCGATGGCTCAGTGAGACCTCCATAGCCTCTCAAGATCCATTAATGTACTAAAAACATATTTAAATCAGTTCATGTGAGTACAGTGGTTCAATATTAATATTATTAAGCGACGAGAATATTTTTTGTGTGCCAAAAAAACAAAATAAGGACTTTTCAACAATATCTAGTGATGGGCTGATTTCAAAACACTGCTTCTGAGCTTTATGAATCTTTTGTTTCGAATCAGTGATCGGATCTCCTATCAAACGGCTAAGCTGCTGAAATCACGTGACTTTGGCGCTCCGATTCACTGATTTGATTCGTAAAGCTCTGAAGCAGTGTTTTGAAATCAGCCCATATAGATATTGTTGAAAAGTCGTTATTTTGTTTTTTTGGTGCACAAAAAGTATTCTTGTCGCTTTAAGGCCAGAACACACCAAGCCGACACCGACGAACTAGTGGCGACGAAAGCAGACTGTGGGGTTGGCTCACGTCGGCAGCGTCTGTGTCCAAAGTTGGCCTGACACACCAATCCAACGCTAAACAGCCGACGGCCAAGTAGCACGTCCGTTCTGCGCAAGATGAAATGCCTTTCCGTACCAGCAGGTGGCAGTATCTGAACAGCCAATCAGAATGATCAGATGGCCTGACGGACCGACAAGCTCCAATGGCGATTCAACATTTCGAATCGGCCGAAAAAAAGCCGATGAGGACCAACTTCAGCCGACGGTGCAGAACACACTGAGAAAACTTAGTCGGCCGACAAAGAAAAACTGCCCGACGGCCGACCGTCGGCTTGGTGTGTTCCTGCCTTTATAATATTAAGATAGAACCACTGTACTCACATGAACTGATTTAAATATGTTTTTAGTACATTAATGGATCTTGAGAGTTTGAATGGCTTTGCTCTCAATGCAGGCCTCACTGAGCCATCGGATTTCATCAAAAATATCTTAATTTGTGTTCATAAGATGAATAAAGGTCTTACGGGTGTGGAACAACATGAGGGTGAGTAATAAATGACAGAATTTTCATTTTTTGGGTGAATTAACCCTTTAAATTGATCAAAAGTGTCAGTAAAGATATTTCTATTTACAATAAATGCTGTTTTTCTGTTTATCAAAAAAATCTGGAAAAGAATGCATCACGTTTTCCGCAAATATATATGTTTTTAACACATTGATAATAATAAATATTACTTGAGCAGCAAATCAGCATATTAGAATGATTTCTGAAGGATCATGTGACAGTTTTGCATTCACATATTTTAACTAGAATAAATTTAAATAATAAACAGTATTTAGTGAATAACAATTCATAAATAATAAATGTAATAATTGCAATTTGTAATAACATTTCATATGATTTTTTTTTTTTTTTTTACTGTATTTTTATGTTATGTTTCTTTCAAAAACATTTCAAAAGCAGTGTTTTTGCAGTTGTGTTTGGACTGATTAGGATATTTTGAGTTTGAAAACATGAATTTTGATCCTTTATGGTATGACGTGTCTCTGAGTGATGTTTCTGTACAAAGATGAAACTCTAAGGCTGTGAATGTTTGGTTCTTCCTGTTCTATAGGTGAACGCAGTTACTGGAGCGTTATTCACCTCTAAAGTTCTGGAGGAGCGAGCGGAGAAAGAAGCAGAGACTCCGAGCAGCTATGCAGAGAACGACAGCGGAGATCAGGTGTACGACTGGAGCGCGGGTTTAGAGGAAACCGATGACTCTGACCTCTACTTCAGTCCTGACCGGGGAAATGTGGTATTTGCCAGCGCTATAGATGGCTGGGGCTTCAGGTATGTGTTACACTTTCTGAAACTGAGGGTGCTTTCACAATTTTTTTTAAATGATTTTACCTGATGCTTTTATTAAAATTAAAGCTTACATGGTTGGCTTTCACCCTTTACATCCCAGCAGTGGTTGTAGTACTTACGATGGCTCACAGGATGGCAATACAATACTAGATTTCAACATCAGGACTCCCCACCCTTCTAATGGAGTGCACATTTTTGAGGTGTTACATAACTGTGGTTTTAGATACTTGAAATAAGTGCTAAAGTACTAATAGGACTGGTGTAGGTGGACATTTCTAAAAGCTGAGAAAACAGAACAGAGCACTCTGGTGAGCATGAGGACGTTTTCACACCAAAACTCACCACATTCAGCACGTTTTATACTGTAAAAACACTTGAGTAAAGTACCAATTTACATTTTTAAGATTAGATGAATAGGTCTAAAAAAAGTTGGTCATCAATCATTTAATCACCCTTATGTCGTTCCAAACCCTGTATAATAGTCTTTAGTGAAAGAAAAAATATGTTGTTAGACACAGTGTCTGAGCTGCTCTTTTCCATACAATGAAAGTGGAATCTGACATGCTAAATACATCTTTCATTTTTCTTTAAGATTAATTTTCACAAAGGCTATATTATCATATGGCTTAGAAGTACTTGTTTCAGTCCATTGTTACTTGTTTTGAAATTTCTAGATATCGTTAAGTTGTGCTGAACTGATGCAATTGAGCCTCTCAATCAGAAACACAAAAGTCTGCATGTGCTTTTTTTGTAGAACTAAAAAAGGTGACCTAGTTAGTCACACATCGACATGTAAACTAATTCAAAGCAATTAAAAATGTTTTAGTGGAAGTATAAACTTAAGCTTCAGGTTCTTTATGTAAAAACATAATTATTTATGAATATGTAATTTCATTTTAGCTAGACGATTTAAGATGCTGTACATGCACTGCATGCAGTTAGACTAATATACATTTCATACATATATTTTTTTTCCTTTTTATTTATTGATGTCAAATCAACAGACACTTTATTTTATTTTGTTTATTAATTAGGGGTCAAACCTATTGTTTCCGTTAGTGTTCTTCTTATTAAGTCTAAGGCTGCCTATAAAATTGCTTGTGGGAAGATGATGAAATATGGCACACACATAGAGGACAGTGTGAACATTAACCACAGCAATTTTGGAGACTCTTTCCTTCTAGCGCCACCAACTGTCTGAAGTTGCACTTAAGTTTATGCTAATAAATTCTGAACTTCAAGGACTAGAAACAGATGATTCGATTGCACTCTATGACGCCATTTTCATCATGAAATTGTTTCCGCCATTTTTAATTTTCTGAAAAAACTACTTTTTTTTTAACTCATCCCCAATGGTTTGTCGATTTTCACTAGAAAAAGTTCAGACCATGATTGCAACAATGTATGGTAACACTTTATTTTAAGGTGACGTAGTTACTACATATAGTACTTACTATAGTAATAACAGTAAATGATGCATAATTACAAGTAACCCTAAACCTAACCATAGCCGTAACTCTATAGTAAGTACGTGTAGTTAATTAATATTACTCAGTACTTAACCTACGTCACCTTAAAATATTGTAACCAAATGTATTAAAGTCTTTTTGATCAAGCCAAATCGTTCTTGAATAACGACAGATTTGATGAAGAGCATGTCAAAATGGATGCGAGGCTGTATCTCTGCAATACTTCAGCTTATTGAGACGAATCTTGGTAAATGTCATCACAAGCATGACTTGAGGCCATTTGCACTGTTTCGGCACAGCGCCACCTACTGGTCAGGAGTTAAGAAAAATGTCTATTTTTGCTCATAACTTCTGAACAGTTTCCCAAAAACTCTTTTGATTCAATGCAGCATACTGAGTCCATTGATATCCATATCAGCTATTTTGGACATTGGCCATTTTGAATTTTGTTGTAAAATGCTATATTTTTAGCATATCGTTACAAAACTTGGAAATGGCACCATGTCCTAAATGTAGGGTGAATTCAGGTTGATTAGGACACTTTTTCCTAGACATCTCAATGGAAAAAAATATCCCAATCAACCTGAACTCACACTACTTAAAAAGTTTCGGAACAGTGCCACCTTGTGGTCAAAATTTATAATGAAATTTAAAAAAGAAAGATGCTAATAGCTTTTGATTAATTTGGTCTATTCTAGTGAAACTGGTCTTGATAGATTCCTTGAGTCATACGGAGAACTGTGATACCCATTATGACACATTTGGTGGCACATTTGCCCGCTATTTTGAATTTCTTTGAAAACCTACCTTGTTTTAGACCGTTGGTTTGATTTTCACCAATATTGGCTCAGATCATCTTCAGACCATGTCGGCAAAAAAAAATGTTCTAGAGTAACACATCAACAAACTTGACGGCATGATGCTGAGCTGATTCTGAGGCTGTCGACATCAGTTTGGTAACAGTGCCACCAACTGGTCAAAAATAAGCAATTATATCCTATTACTAGTGATTTTATTTATGATTTCTCAGCCGTTTTGCCTAAAAATCGAAAAATATCTCTTTGTTGGAGTTGGGTACCTACATATCATGCGACCATTAACCAATACCAGGGAACCTTGAACATATGAAAGAGTGAAATGATCAAAATATCAACTTAAGTCTCACTTTAAGTAAATATTTAATGTCAAATGGGTACAGCTGAAGTTTGGTAATCCCAGATATATACTGTAGAATATTATTAGTATATCTATTAGATCATGTGATGTTTTATTTTACTATAATTTTTATATTCTATTCAGCATACGCCACAGACCAGAACTTGAGCAACGTGTCTGCATGCATGTGTGCCAACCACTGCTTCACGACTCCAACAGAAATATGATTTTGAAGTTGAATGCTAATGATATCTTACTAAATACGACTCAATAACAGTGTGATGTTTAACATTGCAGCTGTCTATCTGTGAATAATCTGTTAAATTTAGTTACTTTTTAATTATGCAGTGATCTTACAGCTGTCATAGATTAGAGATATTGTTAAAATCACAGATTCTTTGAACTACGTTCATACAAATGAATGTGATGAAATAAAATAACACATGACAAGTGCAAATAATGATGCTGAACTGTATTTTCTGTAACAGGATCCATCAGTTTGCTGAGATGTACAGTCAGAAGATGGGTATCCGCTTCTGGGTTCTGCTCAAGACCCTTTGGGGCGATTTCTACCTCAATGCCAAAGCTAAAAAAATCATGAAGGGAGCTCAGGTACAATCATTTCTGTGAGATAATACAGCCTAACGTGGTTTATAAACATGGTAATACATTGGTATTTGTTGAAACATTAAATACTAACATGGTATTACCAATTTATCCCATCATTATGCCATGGTACTACCAAATTCATTTTTTTTGTAGGGGTTTGCAATAGGGTCATGTTGTTTTGCACCTGGGAAAAGATTTTTTTTTTCTGAAAGTGTCAGTTGTGTATTTTTCTATGGAGGGACAGAAAGCTCTTTTCATTTAAAAAGATCTCCATTTGTGTTCCGATGATGAGCGAATGACAGAATTTTAATTTTTGGGTGAACGAACCCTTTAAATGCTTTCATGCTGAACATTTCGATATGGAGTGTTTGTTACAGTACATGCTTGGTTTGACCATCTCTGGAAGTGGGCTGGCAGAGCTACAGGAGTGATGTGATAGCACAGACTCTCCATTAGATGCTCTGGGTTTGTAGTGCCATTTAGGACATTCAGATATGCTGCAGTTATGCTAATGGACGTCAGTTCTCTCACTGAAACCTCACTTTAATAACTAGAGTATACACACACACACACACACACACACACACACACACACACACACACCGTGTAACATCCTCTCACTTCCCATGAACAAATGATCTTAATATAACAGAACATATCAGACCTGGATACGGTGTTATAACTAAGGATCAATAATGTGACACTCATATTTTTTATTTGGATGTATTATTTAAAAATAAATAAATGAAAAATTATAATTATATAGAGATTGATTTGACTTGTACACTTCTATGTTGGACTTATTTTACATTTTGGAATTAAAATGCAATGAAATGCTATTTATTATTATTATTATTATTATTATTATTATTTAAAACAAGTACATTACTGCTAATGTTGTGTTTGTTTGTTTTTTTTAAAAATGTTTTTGAAGTGTCTTAAGTTCATCAATTTGATCTAAAATACAGTAAAACAGTAATATTGCAAAATATTATTAGAATTTAAAATAACTTATAATAACTAAAATTAACATTATATATATATATATGCTGAATTTTCAGCATCATTAATCCAGTCTTCAGTGTTACATGATCCTTCAGAAATCATTCTAATATGCCGATTTACTCTATATTTAAAAAAAAAAAAAAAAAAAAAAAGTGTATATATATATATATATATATATATATATAATTTATTTATATATTTATTTGGAAACTGGGATCCATATTTTTTCCAGGATTCTTTGATGAATAGAATGTTTAAAAGAACAGCATTATTTGAAACAAATACAAATGTGTTTACTGCCACTTTTGATCATTTTAATGTTTCCTTTCTGAATAAAAGTATTAATTTCTTATTTTCTTAATTTATTTCTAAAGTATTGATTTCATATTAATTTCATTTTATCCTCAAAATTTGTTCTATGAATATATATATATTTTATTTAAAGGAAATTAAGATTAAAGTTAGAAAATCTAACTTTACATATAATGATTACCATTCAACATGTGATTGGCCCTTTCTTGCACCTGTTCAACCATCAATAACATCGTTTGTACATTAGATACACTGTTGTCACTGCATCTCAGGCATACACTGTTCTCAGGCATAACAGCTCTGACACAGCATAATAAAGAACAAAAGCATAAAACCCAGGTTAATAAGACTATCTGGGATAGAAATGAGTCTGTTTGACATATAAAAGTTGGTTTAACTTATTATTCCTCTTTCCTGTACTATCTATTATTCTGAGCAGTGATCACATTTATAGAGTGTGTGTGTGTGTTTTAAACTTGATTTTAAAAGATTTTGCAAAAATATACTTTATATATTTGTCACTGGGCCTTAAAAAAAATGAGGACACTGTAGTTTGTTGATTTTGGTTAATAAGAACACTCTTGTTGAAGATGTTTACAGTAATGCAGGACGAAGATCGGAATAATGAACCCTGAAGATCTGTCTGCAGTTACCAGACGATTTAGACAATGCTCATATGAAACATGGTCTTCAGCCCAGACTTATCTGTCTCTGCCATTATTCCAGTCTGTCAGACAGATCTCATTCAGAGAGAGTTGGTTATGGAGGGCGACGTGACCTCCAGACGGCAACATTGATTTGCAGGACTGACAGAGTCAAGCCTAACTGAAGCCTTTAAACTCAATTGAGCTCAGATGTTAGTTGAGTTTGACCTCATTCAGTCACATTAGAAACTTTTTATTATGGGTCGTAATCTTTAAAAAAGGCAACTAATGAATCATTGCAGTCCCTGGGTCGCTTACATGATGTCTTAGTTAGTGTATGCATTCTCTTTTCCATATAAATTGATGTTTCTTAACTTTGTATATACTGTCCTAACGGACATCACGCTCATCAACTATTTTTGTCTTCACAGTCCAAAGGAAAGAAGCCTCTGTTTGTGCAGCTTGTCCTGGATAACATCTGGAGTATGTACGACGCTGTGGTCACTAGAAGGTAACTTTCTGTATGAACTGATTTGTCTATACATATGAGAAATTCACACCAATAAATGTCTAACCACACTGAAAATGAGTCTGCTGCGAGATGCAACGTAATTAAAAAATTAGTTGAGATAAGTAAAAATAATTTTCATTAATTGCAATAAAGCTGAAATAAACTAAAACATAAATATTTGATGAAAAACTTAAACTTAAAAAAAAACAAAACAAATAAAAATAAAGAAATATTAAAAAACTAGCTTAAATTTAAATTGAGGTATTATTGTTAGTAAAATTAAGCTAAAAACCTAAAAAAAAAAAAAAAAAAAAAAGACAAACACTTTTCTAAAACTTAACTAAAATTCAAATGAAAACTAAAATATGTAAGCATTAAGGTTATGCTGTATTGTGATTAAGTCACGGCTGAAGGGTGCCTTATTGCTTTTATAAAATGGTTACCACACAATACAAATATTAACGCCAGAAATATGTATCAATGCAACTTTCATGAAGTAAACTTTCACTAAAAGCCTTCCTTCCGCTGGAAAAAATAGTCCCTGACCATGAACAGCAACAGAAGTTATATTATTACGCCATTAGATGGCGGCAAAGACTGTCATTATGAGTGTGTCAGACAGTAGCGAAGACTTTTACATTGAAAAGATTGAATTGTTGTGAACAAGGAACAAGACACAACTGACAAATGCTTTGACTAGCGACTGTCAGTCACGGGAAAACCCCTTAACTGTTAAAAGGACAAGATATTACATCGGACATTTAAACTGATTTTTTATTATGAACATGGGACTGACATGAAGGAAAATACTAAATCTAAATGCAGGTAATAAACTTGTTCGCTCGATCTCTTTCACACAACACTCTTCTACATAATGCAGTAAGCTTCAATGAACAATATCAAATTGGGTGAAGCGGTCATAGCCGTGTTTTATTGTGAATAAAACACGGCTATTGACCAATCAGAATCAAGGACAGAAACTAACCTAATAAAAATAAAAGCTGATTTAAAATATTAATAAATACTATGATAGTAAAAAATACTAAAATGACACTGGTGGTATTAAATTAACCTTAGCAGTGCTAACATTTGTTAGTGCACAATGTTATGAAATTGAGGCAAGATGAAATAAAAGTTTGTATATTTTATGAATGCATGTTCCTGGTGTAATTGTGCATAATTCATCAGTGCACATAAAAAAAGAAGAAGAAGAGTGGCAGAAAATCCCCAAATGCAGATGTGTGAATCTTGTCACATCATACACAAAAAACAAAGAAACAAAAAAAGAAAATTAAGGTGCTTCAACTAAGTACTGAGTTAAGGGTACAAATATTTTTGCAATGTAATTATTTCAGTTTTCCCTTTTTAATTAATAAATTATTATCTTGCTTGACTATTTTCACATTTCCAGGGACAAAGAAAAGGTGGAGAAGATGGTGACCTCTCTGGGGGTAAAAGTCCTGCCTCGTGACCTAAAACACTCGGACCCCAAAGTTCTTCTCAGTGCCATCTGTAGCCAGTGGCTTCCTGTGTCTCAAGCCGTGCTCTGTATCCTTTACGAACACTGGCACTCGCTGAAAAACACTACCATTCAAAAAGTGTGAGGTCAGTACGTCGTCTTGGTAATGTTTTTGAAAAAGTCTCAGAGAAATCATTCTAACATGATGATTTGATGCTTAAAAAACATCTCGAAAATGCCATGAAAAACACAAAACGCATCCAAAAATGAGAAAAAGTTTTGAGAATGACTGCAAAAATAGATTTGACTAGAAATCTGAGATGTATTTTTACAGACTGGTTGTTAAGTTTAGGTATTGGGTAGGATTAAGGGGTGTAGAATATGGCCATGCAGAATAAGGCATTAATATGTGCTCATACGCAAGTACTAATAAACAGATAATATGCAAGCTAATAAGCAACTGGTTAAAATTGAGAATTGCTCCACATGCTAAAGTGTTACCATTTTGTTTATATGAATCTTAGAGCTCAAATTAAGGTGCTTCAACTAAGTACTGAGTTAAGGGTACAAATACTTTTGCAATGTAATAATTTCAGTTTTCCCTTTTAAATTAATAAATTATTATCTGTAAGCCACTGAAAAGAGAAGCAAATGGATCGCTAATTCAATATGTTGATTTTCGAGGTTAAATCATACCCTATATACTCATCAATTAAATATATATATCTTATATTCTGCATAATTGGATGTTTTCATGATTCCTGGCTGCATGCATGTCAATATCCATGGATTACTGGATCTTTGGTAAGTTGTAAGGTACACTATATCGAGTCCAACCTTTAGTTTAAACTGATAATCGCTCGTTTTACTCGCATTTTCGCAGTTTCCCCTATTAAATCCAGTCATGCAGTAGGCTCTTTTGCCACTCAGTCCAGCTGAGGGAAAGTGACGTCAATGCATAATGTTTGACTAAAACAAATGAGGGAATGCAATGACATAACATAGGTTTAACCTCGTGTATCTTGGACAGTCCAAATGTCTGAATTTCAGAGTATAGTTTCTAGAAACATACAACACACAGTCTTCTAATTATACCCAACCTCCAGTGACGTTAGCCACATCAGCACTAGGCAGTTGACTGGCGTTGTCCACCTCCTCAGCCGTCACCCGTCCTGCCGTGATCTCACCAGCTGTATGGGGAGGAAATGCAGGGCCGACCGTTATTAGACGGCTCCTTCTGCGCAATATGATTGACGCGGGCACGCCTCGCAATTACTGTGGTGACAGGTGCTCGCAGTGAACCGGTACTGCCATTAGCGCTTTTGGTAAAATGTCAGTTGTTTCCCTAAACATGTAATTGAGTGATTCTCAAAATACTTCGCAATAATGTGCAATTTCGGCCTGCTTGGCAGGTGTTTTGTGTTTGTGTGTTCTTTTCTTTTTTATTATTTGTGAATGGAAAGGAGTTGGAACTTTTCAAAGCTTTTTAGCAGTTTAAATCTTTGCTTTTTAGTAGTGAGAACTATTAGATATGTTAGATAAACTTGTTTAACATAAAAATGACCTACAGTAGCATGAATATTAGCGTGTTTAATTCCTCAGATGTGTGTATCCTCCTTTGAAAATGCAGATTTTTTTGTTTGTTTGTTTGTTTTGTCTCGCCTCACAAACATCAACAGATCTTCTTGACTGTATCCAGTAATTGAAGTCATAGAAACCTCACAATTCTGACATAATTTTGTTTGTCGATGTTCAACCCTGTTAACAAAGTTATTGCAAGAAAGAAATCTTCAATCCCATACTTGTCTTACATTTATTTGAAGCACACTACTGTTCAAAGGTTTGGGATCAGTAGTCATTTTTTTAAATATTAAAGATATTTATAATTTTACAAGAGAGTTTTGTTCCAAATATATGCTATTTATCAAAGAATCCTAACAAATTATCACGTTTCCACAACAATATTAAGCAGCACAACTTCTGCTTTGCCATCACAGAAATAGAATACATTTTAAAAACAGTTATTTTAAGTTAGGGTTCACAATATTAGGTTGTTTTTACTGTTGTTTTAATCAAATCAATGCAGCCTTAGTGACCATAAGTTAACTAAATAACATTAAAACTTTTGTATTTGCAAACCTAGCTTAATTTAGACAAAATATGAGCTCTAAGATTCATATAAACAAATTGGTAACACTTTAGCATGGGGAACAATTCTCAATTTTAAGTAGTTGCTTATTGGCTTGCATATTATCTGTTTATTAGTACTTGCGTATAAGCACATATTAAAGGTGCCCTCGAATGAAAAATTGAATTTACCTCGGCATAGTTAAATAACAAGAGTTCAGTACATGGAAATGACATACAGTGAGTCTCAAACTCCATTGTTTCCTCCTTCTTATATAAATCTCATTTGTTTAAAAGACCTCCGAAGAACAGGCGAATCTCAACATAACACCGACCCCCAATAGTTGCATATGCCAGCTCATGTTCAAGGCATTAGACAAGGGCAGCCAGTATTAACGTCTGGATCTGCACAGCTGAATCATCAGACTAGGTAAGCAAGCAAGAACAATAGTGAAAAATGGCAGATGGAGCAATAATAACTGACATGATCCATGATAACATGATATTTTTAGTGATATTTGTAAATTGTCTTTCTAAATGTTTCGTTAGCATGTTGCTAATGTACTGTTAAATGTGGTTAAAGTTACCATCGTTTCTTACTGTATTCACGGAGACAAGAGCCATCGCTATTTTCATTTTTAAACACTTGCAGTCTGTATAATTCATAAACACAACTTCATTCTTTATAAATCTCTCCAACAGTGTAGCATTAGCCGTTAGCCACGGAGCACAGCCTCAAACTCATTCAGAATCAAATGTAAACATCCAAATAAATACAATACTCACATAATCCGACGCATGCATGCCGCATGCATGACGAACACTTTGTAAAGATCCATTTGAGGGTTATATTAGCTGTGTAAACTTTGTTTATGCACTGTTTAAGGCAAGCGCGAGCTCTGTGGGCGGGGAGCGTCAGCATTTAAAGGGGCCGCACAGCATAAATCGGCTCATATTTAATGATGCCCCAAAATAGGCAGTTAAAAAAATGAATTAAAAAAAATCTATGGGGTATTTTGAGCTGAAACTTCACAGACACATTCAGGGGACACCTTAGACTTATATTACATCTTGTAAAAAAACGTTCGATGGCACCTTTAATGCCTTATTCTGCATGGCCATATTCTACATCCCTTAATCCTACCCAATACCTAAACTTAACAAATACCTCACTAACTATTAATAAGCAGTAATTAGGAGTTTTTTGAGACAAAAATGTGATAGTTAATAGTTAGTTAATAGTGAGAATTGGAGCCTAAACTAAAGTGTGACCATTAAGATTAATAAATGCTGTAGAAGTATTGCTTGATAGTTCATGCTATCTAATGAAGTTAACTAAGGTTAACGAAACCTAAAATGTTATCGGTAAATGAAATATAAAAGCATGTGATATTTACACATTTCACTGACTATTTGTTAAAAAAAAAACTAAAACACATTTCAGGCCCTGTTTTGTACCCTATTTGTGGAAAGTGCCAGTCGAGTGTGTTCTCCTTAACTGTGTTACTCAGCAATGGTGTGTGAAAAGCTGCCCAGCCCAGCTGAGATCTCGGCTGAGAGAGTGGAAAAGCTGATGAGCGTGGGAGCGCGCAGG